>JAGTTD010000004.1:8618271-9818271 GCA_018398585.1 Simmondsia chinensis
TTTGTTATTTACTACGTTATTATGTATTGAATTTAATTGTTCCGAAATTGTTTTGAGATTTAAAGCTTGAAAATTGTTTTGTTCATAAATTTTATTTATGTCTTTGGTTGTAGGTGGTGAATCGTCTTTTTCCTCTCTTCCCCCACGGAAAAGAGTAGCCACCACTTCTTGATTTTGAACATTGATTATTAAATTTTTTGTAGGTGGATGAATAGTTTGAATGATTTGTCCACCTGCCGTTAACCATTTGGTTGTAGGGTTTGTGTTAACATTTATGAAATTTTTTATAAACGGATTTGCTATTTGATTTCTTGATGTGTATGATTCTAACCATTTGAAAAGGGGGAATATTACATTTTAATTGATTCAATTCTTTGTAATAAGTTTCTCTAATTTTGATTGTGATTCCTTTGTAAAAGTTTGAAAGTACCAATGTCTTTTAACTTTATTTTGATCAGATTCAAATTCATTGCTTAAAAATTCTTTGTTAATTGTAAAATCTTTTTTTAAAACATTTATTGAAGGTGGTCTCATTTGAGAAGCAGTTGGAGAACTTGGATTTGAAAATGAATCATTTTGAAATACTGGTTCGGCTAGAGGGGAATTAAACCATATTCCTCTAAACCTTGAAGTAGAAGTATTTTGAAAATCTTCTTCCTTACTATATGGAAAGGATGAAGTTGATTGTCTTGAAGATTCCATTTGAGAAGAGTTTGAAATAATTGTTTGTTTTCCTGATTCAAACTTAATGGTAATTTTACCATCAGGTTCTTCATTAATTTGTTGAACTTGTCTTCCGGTAATATTTCTTGGAGGTTGAGGGTGGTCAATTCTCTAAATTTCTGGAATGGTTATCTCATTCCATTTGAGACATTTTGGAGTAAAGATTGAAGCTTGTTCAGTTTGAACCTCAAGAACTAAAGTTTCTCCAGGAGGAGACTGTTTGAGACATTTTGGTTTAAGATGGCTACCGAAAAGCCTAAAATAAATTCTGTAGATAAGAACAAAGTTTTGTCTATTTTCTTGAATATCAACATTTGGTAAATTAATATCTAAAACTAAAGTGTTTAAAATTGTCGGATCTCGAAGAGAAACCAAGAAGTTTGGATAACAATTGAAATAAATCAGTCCATTGTGTAAATTTGTTTGAACAATAGCCAATAAAGATTCTTCATATTTTAAATATGTAGAATCTCTAAGACTTAACATAACTGGTTGGTTGTGTCCTGACCTTGCTATTGGAACAACAGCAACTTGATCTAATCCATAGTGGATATAATGAAAACCTTTTGCAATGTATTTTTGAATGGATAAATTTGAAAGTAATTGAACTGTTTGGGCTTCGTTATCAATATTCATTACTTGTTCATGTGTTTTACATGAAAACGCCATTTTGAAATCAAAAGTACCAATTTGATAAATTGATTCTAAATTTTCATTTGGAATGCTCCAATTAATAAAATCTTTTGGGTTTGTAATTTCTTTTGAAACTTCCTTTGAATTAACAACATGTAAACTAGTACTAGGTTATTTTGTAAATATTTTCTGAAAGGGTCCAGCGATTCTGAAACCTGACATGGTTACAGCCTTAGTTATTTGGGTTCAAAAGTTACCTAACAGTCTTACTATTTAACACTGTTGAGAACAGTTTTACTATTTGACACTGTTGAGAACGGGAACACCAGCGACACAGTAACGAGAACACCCAACGGGAACACCTCACTCACGGGCTTACCAACGCTATCCGGGCTTACCAACGGTACACTACCGGCTTACCAACGCTCCTAATAAGTGCTTTTATAGCGAATTTGTTCCTAAAAAGTGCTTAACAGTATTTTCGTGAAATTACTGTTGAAAACACCTTAAACTTGGCTCTGATACCAATGAGGGGGCAGGATCGATGACGACAACAACGGGAAAATGAACACAATCGGAAAATATAAACAAAGACAAGGACATAAGAGGACGAGAAAGAGGGAGTTTATTGATTGTAAAATTTGAACATAGTTTTAATTCAAAACAGAAATTGAAAATACAAGCATAAGATTGGAATACATATGAAACTTACAGATATTGAGTCGGAAGTACAACACTCGGAAGATAAAATTTAAAAAAGAAAATTTTTCCTAGTGTCTATTTATTTTCTTGAATTCCTTGAATTCGCTCTGCCTTGAACGAAGCTGGAAGTCCCCATTTATAGGCGAAGCAACAACCGGATTTGAATTGAAATCCGCGACCCCGAACTTGAAATTGCAAATTTGAATTCCGAACGGTGACCGGATATAATTGAATCTGAATTCGACACATGTCATCACTGTGCACCTTTTGAAATAATTGCCATCCGTCCTTTTAAAATAAATGAGCCATACTGTGCAACTATTTGAATTATATGAGTTACTATACAACTATTTGAATTATTTGAGTTTTACTGTGCAACCTTTGTCATTTCTTAAATTTGGAAAAGGATTTTTGAATTATCAGAACAAATTGAACGGGGTCACCCTGACAGGAACTGATATCTTCATTATCATCATCAGAGGAGGAATTTTGAATTTGTAGAAGGAGTTGAGCCAAGACTTCTTTTGAAATTTTTGTTGTGGATTTAGACTTTGTAGAATTTGAGGGTGAAGCCTTTTTAGGATGAGATTTTGAAGGGGTTTTAAGAATGCCTTGAGAATCATGACCGAAAATTTGAATGGGTTTATTTTTGTTTTTGAAGAATTTTGATAAAGAATCAGTGGTCAAAAGGATTAGAAGGGATTAATATACCAATTTAGGGGATCCTGTCCTTTCAGTTTTTCATATTCTTTAAATAAAAAGTTTTGTTTAGTTTCAACAAGAAAGGGAACATCAAAATTTTTGTTGTAAGAAATGATTTTTTGAGTAAAATCCTCTTAGACAAGGAAATTACCAAAAATATTATGATTTTTCCTATTGTAATATCAGGACTAATAGTAATATCAGCAGCTTCCCCTTGCTCTCCAGTGTTTAATTTGTACAGCTATGGAATTATTTGGACATGGCCATGGGCTATCAGAAGGGAGAAGAGAATGCCCAATAGGTGATCCATAAATAAGCATTCTATGTTGAGCAAGGAAAGTAGAGATACCGTAAAATTCTACGGCATTTGATTGAATTGTAACATCAACAGAGACGGCTCCTTCTTAAAAATTTTTTTGAACTACGTATTTGAGTTTTCTGCCGAACTGATTAGTTTGATCAGGTTTTGTAAAAACCAATTGGTAAAGGAAACCGTAATCCAAAAATTTTTGGGCGGTTAGAGCAATTTCTTGGTCTTTTTGGATAAGGGTCATTGGGCGATAGATTTCATAGACAATGCAAACACGTACAATTGAATAGGTTCGATGACAAGGGCAATCTCCCCTGAGGTCAGGAGGATTGAGGCAATTTTGAGTTTGTCTACATTCTGCTTGGAAATGATAATAGGTACACCGTTGGTAGGTTAGGCCAGGAATATCAATCTCATTGTTGTATAAATCTTGGAGGAGTTGTGAATTTTAATTAGGAGCCTATTATTACTGCATTGAGTAACAAAAGCAATATGAGAAACAACATTCAAAGGTAAATTATTGAGGAATTTTTGAGGGGAAGAAAAAGATCCTTGGTTTTGTGAATTCATAGGTTGATGAGAAATTGTTCCAATTAGGAGGTTTTGTTTGAAAATCAATTTGTTTTCGTAGAACAAGGATTTGATGTCTAAGGTTGACACATTCAGCAATTTGTTTTTGTAATTCAGTTTGAAGGGAAATAATATCAGGGGTTTGGTTGTGCAGAAGGGATAGGTCCTTGGTTGTAGTAGAAGAATGATGACTTGAGATCACAGAAGCCTCAGTTGGACCTAATATTGCTAGATAAGAAAACAATGTTGAGATATTTGAAATATTTTGAGATTCTAAATCAGGCATTTGAAAATGTTGTTCAAGGTAATTTAAAAAGGTTTTTGGGGTATAATTTTCTTTGAAAACAAAATTATCCCACTATTTGACTCTGAATTCCCTAACTAATGAAAGAGGATAGGGTTGACTTAAAATTTGACTATATGCATAGGACCAGCCTAATATCCATGGTATTTGAAAAAATTGAATGAAAGTGTAAAATAGAGTCCAGTGGTTCACTTTGAAAATAATTTGAGTAAATATCAAAGAAAATTTTTACCATAGCAGGGTAGATATCAATGGTGCTTCCAAAGAAATGACACCATTCATAAAACCACATTGAAAATATTTGAAATTTCTTTGTAATTTGGAAAACCCAAGTATGATCAAGGGGTTGATAAAGAAAAGTTTTGAACCAAGCTGTTTTGTAATCAAGGTAGGTAAAACTATTTGGAGTGTAAGGTTTTGAAAATCTTTTTGGTCTATAATGATTTTGACCAAAATCTTTTAGACATAATTTTTTTTTAATTTTGCAATTTGAGAATTAGATTTGTTCATTATCACACTTGTGATGTTTAATCTGAACAGATCCAGTATCTATCAGAATGAGTTCATAAAATTCACGGGTTTTTTGAATATCATCAGGAAACCAATGGAAATTTTTTTGGGAAAATAGTTTTGGCGAAATTTTTGATATCATCATGAGACAGAGGGTTGTTCTGTCTTGTTACCAGCTGGTGCTCTTTCTGTTGTTTTGAGATGTATTGGCTTGTTTGTTTTAACAATGTGTTTTGGATTTTTTGATTGAAGAATTGAGGAGGGTCAAGAGGTTTGAATGGGAGAAGATTTGAAGATTCTGTTGCCACTGTAGAGCAGGGATTTGAGACTATTTGTATTTTAAATTTCAAGAAGGTTTTGAGTAGGGATATTAATTGAAGAGGAGTGAGGATGGAGTTTGAAGGTTATTGCACAGTCACAAGCGGATTGAATCTTTCTTTTACCTTTATCTGCCTTCTTCATTTCCTGCAAATAAAAGATCAGAATACCTGTTCAAGAATAATCTTTAGAAGGGTTTTGTATGAAATAATTTTGAACACTTGTTAAAATTGTTTTTAATTTTGAAATTGCATTTGGATTTGTAAATTTGTAATAGAGTTTTGAAAAGAGAATTTTGTAGTATAAAATTCTTTGAAGTTTTGGAAAATTTGCTTTTAAGTAAAGCATGATAATTTGTTTTGGGCTAAAGGTAAATTTTTGTAAATTTTCATAATGATCATCAGGAATTTTGAGAATTATTTCTGAGTCTAAATCGGATGTTTTGAGAGTTATATTTGAATGTGGTAGGGGTAAACTTGATTCAAATTCTTTGGATTCTTGATTATTGAGTTATATTGTTTTAAGGTGATTTATTTTTGTAGTTGAATCAAGGGTTAAGGTTTTATTTTGTATTTGAGTTAAAGTGTGAGATGAGTTTTGAGTTCTCATATCTTTTTGATCTTCAGAATTTTTTAAATTATTTTTTGTAGTTTCTGAGTTTGCGTTAGATAAATCTATTAAATTTATCTAGAAACTGTTGGTTTTCATTTTGAATCATTGGTTGATTTCTTTTGCAATTTCTCATGAAATGACCAGGTTTCCTGCACCTATGGCAAATTGGGATTCTATTTGCCATTTGTTTTGAATGTTTTTTTCTTTTTGTTATTTCCCATAGGTCGTTTGAAATTATAACCATTGTTTTGAACACATAGTGATTTTAATTTTTCTTTTGGTTGAAAAAACGATGAAGTTTCTTTATTTGAGACTTCATTTTCTCCTTTTGAAATAGTTTTAATTGTAGGGATACTAGTTGTTAGATTATCCGTCAATGTGAGTTTTTGAGTGATTCTTTGGATAATATCATCGTCAGAATTTTTGGTTTTCTGAGTTTTATTGTTCTTTATCTTTTTTAGTTAAATTGAAAGGTTGGAAAGAGGGTTGTTGAATTCCTTGAAAGAACGGGTTTGTTTGTGATTGTGGAGTTGGAAAACTCTGTTGAATAGAGTAGCTTTGAGGTATGGGTTGTGGAATTGTGTAACTTGTATATGTTGGTTGAGGTAATGTTTGAATTATTGGAGATTGTTCTAATTTTTGCTTATCTTTGTTATTTACTACGTTATTATGTATTGAATTTAATTGTTCCGAAATTGTTTTGAGATTTAAAGCTTGAAAATTATTTTGTTCATAAATTTTATTTATGTCTTTGGTTGTAGGTGGTGAATCGTCTTTTTCCTCTCTTCCCCCACGGAAAAGAGTAGCCACCACTTCTTGATTTTGAACATTGATTATTAAATTTTTTGTAGGTGGATGAATAGTTTGAATGATTTGTCCACCTGCCGTTAACCATTTGGTTGTAGGGTTTGTGTTAACATTTATGAAATTTTTTATAAACGGATTTGCTATTTGATTTCTTGATGTGTATGATTCTAACCATTTGAAAAGGGGGAATATTACATTTTAATTGATTCAATTCTTTGTAATAAGTTTCTCTAATTTTGATTGTGATTCCTTTGTAAAAGTTTGAAAGTACCAATGTCTTTTAACTTTATTTTGATCAGATTCAAATTCATTGCTTAAAAATTCTTTGTTAATTGTAAAATCTTTTTTTAAAACATTTATTGAAGGTGGTCTCATTTGAGAAGCAGTTGGAGAACTTGGATTTGAAAATGAATCATTTTGAAATACTGGTTCGGCTAGAGGGGAATTAAACCATATTCCTCTAAACCTTGAAGTAGAAGTATTTTGAAAATCTTCTTCCTTACTATATGGAAAGGATGAAGTTGATTGTCTTGAAGATTCCATTTGAGAAGAGTTTGAAATAATTGTTTGTTTTCCTGATTCAAACTTAATGGTAATTTTTACCATCAGGTTCTTCATTAATTTGTTGAACTTGTCTTCCGGTAATATTTCTTGGAGGTTGAGGGTGGTCAATTCTCTAAATTTCTGGAATGGTTATCTCATTCCATTTGAGACATTTTGGAGTAAAGATTGAAGCTTGTTCAGTTTGAACCTCAAGAACTAAAGTTTCTCCAGGAGGAGACTGTTTGAGACATTTTGGGTTAAGATGGCTACCGAAAAGCCTAAAATAAATTCTGTAGGTAAGAACAAAGTTTTGTCTATTTTCTTGAATATCAACATTTGGTAAATTAATATCTAAAACTAAAGTGTTTAAAATTGTCGGATCTCGAAGAGAAACCAAGAAGTTTGGATAACAATTGAAATAAATCAGTCCATTGTGTAAATTTGTTTGAACAATAGCCAATAAAGATTCTTCATATTTTAAATATGTAGAATCTCTAAGACTTAACATAACTGGTTGGTTGTGTCCTGACCTTGCTATTGGAACAACAGCAACTTGATCTAATCCATAGTGGATATAATGAAAACCTTTTGCAATGTATTTTTGAATGGATAAATTTGAAAGTAATTGAACTGTTTGGGCTTCGTTATCAATATTCATTACTTGTTCATGTGTTTTACATGAAAACGCCATTTTGAAATCAAAAGTACCAATTTGATAAATTGATTCTAAATTTTCATTTGGAATGCTCCAATTAATAAAATCTTTTGGGTTTGTAATTTCTTTTGAAACTTCCTTTGAATTAACAACATGTAAACTAGTACTAGGTTGTTTTGTAAATATTTTCTGAAAGGGTCCAGCGATTCTGAAACCTGACATGGTTACAGCCTTAGTTATTTGGGTTCAAAAGTTACCTAACAGTCTTACTATTTAACACTGTTGAGAACAGTTTTACTATTTGACACTGTTGAGAACGGGAACACCAGCGACACAGTAACGGGAACACCCAACGGGAAACACCTCGCTCACGGGCTTACCAACGCTATCCGGGCTTACCAACGGTACACTACCGGCTTACCAACGCTCCTAATAAGTGCTTTTATAGCAAATTTGTTCCTAAAAAGTGCTTAACAGTATTTTCGTGAAATTACTGTTGAAAACACCTTAAACTTGGCTCTGATACCAATGAGGGGGCAGGATCGATGACGACGACAACGGGAAAATGAACACAATCGGAAAATATAAACAAAGACAAGGACATAAGAGGACGAGAAAGAGGGAGTTTATTGATTGTAAAATTTGAACATAGTTTTAATTCAAAACAGAAATTGAAAATACAAGCATAAGATTGGAATACATATGAAACTTACAGATATTGAGTCGGAAGTACAACACTCGGAAGATAAAATTTAAAAAAGAAAATTTTTCCTAGTGTCTATTTATTTTCTTGAATTCCTTGAATTCGCTCTGCCTTGAACGAAGCTGGAAGTCCCCATTTATAGGCGAAGCAACAACCGGATTTGAATTGAAATCCGCGACCCCGAACTTGAAATTGCAAATTTGAATTCCGAACGGTGACTGGATATAATTGAATCTGAATTCCACACATGTCATCACTGTGCACCTTTTGAAATAATTGCCATCCGTCCTTTTAAAATAAATGAGCCATACTGTGCAACTATTTGAATTATATGAGTTACTATACAACTATTTGAATTATTTGAGTTTTACTGTGCAACCTTTGTCATTTCTTAAATTTGGAAAAAGGATTTTTGAATTATCAGAACAAATTGAACGGGTCACCCTGACAGGAACTGATATCTTCATTATCATCATCAGAGGAGGAATTTTGAATTTGTAGAAGGAGTTGAGCCAAGACTTCTTTTGAAATTTTTGTTGTGGATTTAGACTTTGTAGAATTTGAGGGTAAAGCCTTTTTAGGATGAGATTTTGAAGGGGTTTTAAGAATGCCTTGAGAATCATGACCGAAAATTTGAATGGGTTTATTTTTGTTTTTGAAGAATTTTGATAAAGAATCAGTGGTCAAAAGGATTAGAAGGGATTAATATACCAATTTAGGGGATCCTGTCCTTTCAGTTTTTCATATTCTTTAAATAAAAAGTTTTGTTTAGTTTCAACAAGAAAGGGAACATCAAAATTTTTGTTGTAAGAAATGATTTTTTGAGTAAAATCCGCTTAGACAAGGAAATTACCAAAAACATTATGATTTTTCCTATTGTAATATCAGGACTAATAGTAATATCAGCAGCTTCCCTTGCTCTCCAGTGTTTAATTTGTACAGCTATGGAATTATTTGGACATGGCCATGGGCTATCAGAAGGGAGAAGAGAATGCCCAATAGGTGATCCATAAATAAGCATTCTATGTTGAGCAAGGAAAGTAGAGATACCGTAAAATTCTACGGCATTTGATTGTATTGTAACATCAACAGAGACGGCTCCTTCTTAAAAATTTTTTTGAACTACGTATTTGAGTTTTCTGCCGAACTGATTAGTTTGATCAGGTTTTGTAAAAACCAATTGGTAAAGGAAACCGTAATCCAAAAATTTTTGGGCGGTTAGAGCAATTTCTTGGTCTTTTTGGATAAGGGTCATTGGGCGATAGATTTCATAGACAATGCAAACACGTACAATTGAATAGGTTCGATGACAAGGGCAATCTCCCCTGAGGTCAGGAGGATTGAGGCAATTTTGAGTTTGTCTACATTCTGCTTGGAAATGATAATAGGTACACCGTTGGTAGGTTAGGCCAGGAATATCAATCTCATTGTTGTATAAATCTTGGAGGAGTTGTGTATTTTAATTAGGAGCCTATTATTACTGCATTGAGTAACAAAAGCAATATGAGAAACAACATTCAAAGGTAAATTATTGAGGAATTTTTGAGGGAAGAAAAAGATCCTTGGTTTTGTGAATTCATAGGTTGATGAGAAATTGTTCCAATTAGGAGGTTTTGTTTGAAAATCAATTTGTTTTCGTAGAACAAGGATTTGATGTCTAAGGTTGACACATTCAGCAATTTGTTTTTGTAATTCAGTTTGAAGGGAAATAATATCAGGGGTTTGGTTGTGCAGAAGGGATAGGTCCTTGGTTGTAGTAGAAGAATGATGACTTGAGATCACAGAAGCCTCAGTTGGACCTAATATTGCTAGATAAGAAAACAATGTTGAGATATTTGAAATATTTTGAGATTCTAAATCAGGCATTTGAAAATGTTGTTCAAGGTAATTTAAAAAGGTTTTGGGGGTATAATTTTCTTTGAAAACAAAATTATCCCACTATTTGACTCTGAATTCCCTAACTAATGAAAGAGGATAGGGTTGACTTAAAATTTGACTATATGCATAGGACCAGCCTAATATCCATGGTATTTGAAAAATTGAATGAAAGTGTAAAATAGAGTCCAGTGGTTCACTTTGAAAATAATTTGAGTAAATATCAAAGAAAATTTTTACCATAGCAGGGTAGATATCAATGGTGCTTCCAAAGAAATGACACCATTCATAAAACCACATTGAAAATATTTGAAATTTCTTTGTAATTTGGAAAACCCAAGTATGATCAAGGGGTTGATAAAGAAAAGTTTTGAACCAAGCTGTTTTGTAATCAAGGTAGGTAAAACTATTTGGAGTGTAAGGTTTTGAAAATCTTTTTGGTCTATAATGATTTTGACCAAAATCTTTTAGACATAAATTTTTTTTAATTTTGCAATTTGAGAATTAGATTTGTTCATTATCACACTTGTGATGTTTAATCTGAACAGATCCAGTATCTATCAGAATGAGTTCATAAAATTCACGGGTTTTCTGAATATCATCAGGAAACCAATGGAAATTTTTTGGGAAAATAGTTTTGGCGAAATTTTTGATATCATCATGAGACAGAGGGTTGTTCTGTCTTGTTACCAGCTGGTGCTCTTTCTGTTGTTTTGAGATGTATTGGCTTGTTTGTTTTAACAATGTGTTTTGGATTTTTTGATTGAAGAATTGAGGAGGGTCAAGAGGTTTGAATGGGAGAAGATTTGAAGATTCTGTTGCCACTGTAGAGCAGGGATTTGAGACTATTTGTATTTTAAATTTCAAGAAGGTTTTGAGTAGGGATATTAATTGAAGAGGAGTGAGGATGGAGTTTGAAGGTTATTGCACAGTCACAAGCGGATTGAATCTTTCTTTTACCTTTATCTGCCTTCTTCATTTCCTGCAAATAAAAGATCAGAATACCTGTTCAA
Source organism: Simmondsia chinensis (assembly GCA_018398585.1). Taxonomy (NCBI): domain Eukaryota; kingdom Viridiplantae; phylum Streptophyta; class Magnoliopsida; order Caryophyllales; family Simmondsiaceae; genus Simmondsia; species Simmondsia chinensis. The sequence continues at coordinate 8,629,252 of JAGTTD010000004.1, forward strand.
GAATAATCTTTAGAAGGGTTTTGTATGAAATAATTTTGAACACTTGTTAAAATTGTTTTTAATTTTGAAATTGCATTTGGATTTGTAAATTTGTAATAGAGTTTTGAAAAGAGAATTTTGTAGTATAAAATTCTTTGAAGTTTTGGAAAATTTGCTTTTAAGTAAAGCATGATAATTTGTTTTGGGCTAAAGGTAAATTTTTGTAAATTTTCATAATGATCATCAGGAATTTTGAGAATTATTTCTGAGTCTAAATCGGATGTTTTGAGAGTTATATTTGAATGTGGTAGGGGTAAACTTGATTCAAATTCTTTGGATTCTTGATTATTGAGTTATATTGTTTTAAGGTGATTTATTTTTGTAGTTGAATCAAGGGTTAAGGTTTTATTTTGTATTTGAGTTAAAGTGTGAGATGAGTTTTGAGTTCTCATATCTTTTTGATCTTCAGAATTTTTTGAATTATTTTTTGTAGTTTCTGAGTTTGCGTTAGATAAATCTATTAATTTATCTAGAAACTGTTGGTTTTCATTTTGAATCATTGGTTGATTTCTTTTGCAATTTCTCATGAAATGACCAGGTTTCCTGCACCTATGGCAAATTGGGATTCTATTTGCCATTTGTTTTGAATGTTTTTTTCTTTTTGTTATTTCCCATAGGTCGTTTGAAATTATAACCATTGTTTTGAACACATAGTGATTTTAATTTTTCTTTTGGTTGAAAAAACGATGAAGTTTCTTTATTTGAGACTTCATTTTCTCCTTTTGAAATAGTTTTAATTGTAGGGATACTAGTTGTTAGATTATCCGTCAATGTGAGTTTTTGAGTGATTCTTTGGATAATATCATCGTCAGAATTTTTGGTTTTCTGAGTTTTATTGTTCTTTATCTTTTTTAGTTAAATTGAAAGGTTGGAAAGAGGGTTGTTGAATTCCTTGAAAGAACGGGTTTGTTTGTGATTGTGGAGTTGGAAAACTCTGTTGAATAGAGTAGCTTTGAGGTATGGGTTGTGGAATTGTGTAACTTGTATATGTTGGTTGAGGTAATGTTTGAATTATTGGAGATTGTTCTAATTTTTGCTTATCTTTGTTATTTACTACGTTATTATGTATTGAATTTAATTGTTCCGAAATTGTTTTGAGATTTAAAGCTTGAAAATTGTTTTGTTCATAAATTTTATTTATGTCTTTGGTTGTAGGTGGTGAATCGTCTTTTTCCTCTCTTCCCCCACGGAAAAGAGTAGCCACCACTTCTTGATTTTGAACATTGATTATTAAATTTTTTGTAGGTGGATGAATAGTTTGAATGATTTGTCCACCTGCCGTTAACCATTTGGTTGTAGGGTTTGTGTTAACATTTATGAAATTTTTTATAAACGGATTTGCTATTTGATTTCTTGATGTGTATGATTCTAACCATTTGAAAAGGGGAATATTACATTTTAATTGATTCAATTCTTTGTAATAAGTTTCTCTAATTTTGATTGTGATTCCTTTGTAAAAGTTTGAAAGTACCAATGTCTTTTAACTTTATTTTGATCAGATTCAAATTCATTGCTTAAAAATTCTTTGTTAATTGTAAAATCTTTTTTTAAAACATTTATTGAAGGTGGTCTCATTTGAGAAGCAGTTGGAGAACTTGGATTTGAAAATGAATCATTTTGAAATACTGGTTCGGCTAGAGGGGAATTAAACCATATTCCTCTAAACCTTGAAGTAGAAGTATTTTGAAAATCTTCTTCCTTACTATATGGAAAGGATGAAGTTGATTGTCTTGAAGATTCCATTTGAGAAGAGTTTGAAATAATTGTTTGTTTTCCTGATTCAAACTTAATGGTAATTTTACCATCAGGTTCTTCATTAATTTGTTGAACTTGTCTTCCGGTAATATTTCTTGGAGGTTGAGGGTGGTCAATTCTCTAAATTTCTGGAATGGTTATCTCATTCCATTTGAGACATTTTGGAGTAAAGATTGAAGCTTGTTCAGTTTGAACCTCAAGAACTAAAGTTTCTCCAGGAGGAGACTGTTTGAGACATTTTGGTTTAAGATGGCTACCGAAAAGCCTAAAATAAATTCTGTAGATAAGAACAAAGTTTTGTCTATTTTCTTGAATATCAACATTTGGTAAATTAATATCTAAAACTAAAGTGTTTAAAATTGTCGGATCTCGAAGAGAAACCAAGAAGTTTGGATAACAATTGAAATAAATCAGTCCATTGTGTAAATTTGTTTGAACAATAGCCAATAAAGATTCTTCATATTTTAAATATGTAGAATCTCTAAGACTTAACATAACTGGTTGGTTGTGTCCTGACCTTGCTATTGGAACAACAGCAACTTGATCTAATCCATAGTGGATATAATGAAAACCTTTTGCAATGTATTTTTGAATGGATAAATTTGAAAGTAATTGAACTGTTTGGGCTTCGTTATCAATATTCATTACTTGTTCATGTGTTTTACATGAAAACGCCATTTTGAAATCAAAAGTACCAATTTGATAAATTGATTCTAAATTTTCATTTGGAATGCTCCAATTAATAAAATCTTTTGGGTTTGTAATTTCTTTTGAAACTTCCTTTGAATTAACAACATGTAAACTAGTACTAGGTTATTTTGTAAATATTTTCTGAAAGGGTCCAGCGATTCTGAAACCTGACATGGTTACAGCCTTAGTTATTTGGGTTCAAAAGTTACCTAACAGTCTTACTATTTAACACTGTTGAGAACAGTTTTACTATTTGACACTGTTGAGAACGGGAACACCAGCGACACAGTAACGAGAACACCCAACGGGAACACCTCACTCACGGGCTTACCAACGCTATCCGGGCTTACCAACGGTACACTACCGGCTTACCAACGCTCCTAATAAGTGCTTTTATAGCGAATTTGTTCCTAAAAAGTGCTTAACAGTATTTTCGTGAAATTACTGTTGAAAACACCTTAAACTTGGCTCTGATACCAATGAGGGGGCAGGATCGATGACGACAACAACGGGAAAATGAACACAATCGGAAAATATAAACAAAGACAAGGACATAAGAGGACGAGAAAGAGGGAGTTTATTGATTGTAAAATTTGAACATAGTTTTAATTCAAAACAGAAATTGAAAATACAAGCATAAGATTGGAATACATATGAAACTTACAGATATTGAGTCGGAAGTACAACACTCGGAAGATAAAATTTAAAAAAGAAAATTTTTCCTAGTGTCTATTTATTTTCTTGAATTCCTTGAATTCGCTCTGCCTTGAACGAAGCTGGAAGTCCCCATTTATAGGCGAAGCAACAACCGGATTTGAATTGAAATCCGCGACCCCGAACTTGAAATTGCAAATTTGAATTCCGAACGGTGACCGGATATAATTGAATCTGAATTCGACACATGTCATCACTGTGCACCTTTTGAAATAATTGCCATCCGTCCTTTTAAAATAAATGAGCCATACTGTGCAACTATTTGAATTATATGAGTTACTATACAACTATTTGAATTATTTGAGTTTTACTGTGCAACCTTTGTCATTTCTTAAATTTGGAAAAGGATTTTTGAATTATCAGAACAAATTGAACGGGTCACCCTGACAGGAACTGATATCTTCATTATCATCATCAGAGGAGGAATTTTGATTTTGTAGAAGGAGTTGAGCCAAGACTTCTTTTGAAATTTTTGTTGTGGATTTAGACTTTGTAGAATTTGAGGGTGAAGCCTTTTTAGGATGAGATTTTGAAGGGGTTTTAAGAATGCCTTGAGAATCATGACCGAAAATTTGAATGGGTTTATTTTTGTTTTTGAAGAATTTTGATAAAGAATCAGTGGTCAAAAGGATTAGAAGGGATTAATATACCAATTTAGGGGATCCTGTCCTTTCAGTTTTTCATATTCTTTAAATAAAAAGTTTTGTTTAGTTTCAACAAGAAAGGGAACATCAAAATTTTTGTTGTAAGAAATGATTTTTTGAGTAAAATCCTCTTAGACAAGGAAATTACCAAAAATATTATGATTTTTCCTATTGTAATATCAGGACTAATAGTAATATCAGCAGCTTCCCTTGCTCTCCAGTGTTTAATTTGTACAGCTATGGAATTATTTGGACATGGCCATGGGCTATCAGAAGGGAGAAGAGAATGCCCAATAGGTGATCCATAAATAAGCATTCTATGTTGAGCAAGGAAAGTAGAGATACCGTAAAATTCTACGGCATTTGATTGAATTGTAACATCAACAGAGACGGCTCCTTCTTAAAAATTTTTTTGAACTACGTATTTGAGTTTTCTGCCGAACTGATTAGTTTGATCAGGTTTTGTAAAAACCAATTGGTAAAGGAAACCGTAATCCAAAAATTTTTGGGCGGTTAGAGCAATTTCTTGGTCTTTTTGGATAAGGGTCATTGGGCGATAGATTTCATAGACAATGCAAACACGTACAATTGAATAGGTTCGATGACAAGGGCAATCTCCCCTGAGGTCAGGAGGATTGAGGCAATTTTGAGTTTGTCTACATTCTGCTTGGAAATGATAATAGGTACACCGTTGGTAGGTTAGGCCAGGAATATCAATCTCATTGTTGTATAAATCTTGGAGGAGTTGTGAATTTTAATTAGGAGCCTATTATTACTGCATTGAGTAACAAAAGCAATATGAGAAACAACATTCAAAGGTAAATTATTGAGGAATTTTTGAGGGAAGAAAAAGATCCTTGGTTTTGTGAATTCATAGGTTGATGAGAAATTGTTCCAATTAGGAGGTTTTGTTTGAAAATCAATTTGTTTTCGTAGAACAAGGATTTGATGTCTAAGGTTGACACATTCAGCAATTTGTTTTTGTAATTCAGTTTGAAGGGAAATAATATCAGGGGTTTGGTTGTGCAGAAGGGATAGGTCCTTGGTTGTAGTAGAAGAATGATGACTTGAGATCACAGAAGCCTCAGTTGGACCTAATATTGCTAGATAAGAAAACAATGTTGAGATATTTGAAATATTTTGAGATTCTAAATCAGGCATTTGAAAATGTTGTTCAAGGTAATTTAAAAAGGTTTTTGGGGTATAATTTTCTTTGAAAACAAAATTATCCCACTATTTGACTCTGAATTCCCTAACTAATGAAAGAGGATAGGGTTGACTTAAAATTTGACTATATGCATAGGACCAGCCTAATATCCATGGTATTTGAAAAATTGAATGAAAGTGTAAAATAGAGTCCAGTGGTTCACTTTGAAAATAATTTGAGTAAATATCAAAGAAAATTTTTACCATAGCAGGGTAGATATCAATGGTGCTTCCAAAGAAATGACACCATTCATAAAACCACATTGAAAATATTTGAAATTTCTTTGTAATTTGGAAAACCCAAGTATGATCAAGGGGTTGATAAAGAAAAGTTTTGAACCAAGCTGTTTTGTAATCAAGGTAGGTAAAACTATTTGGAGTGTAAGGTTTTGAAAATCTTTTTGGTCTATAATGATTTTGACCAAAATCTTTTAGACATAATTTTTTTTTAATTTTGCAATTTGAGAATTAGATTTGTTCATTATCACACTTGTGATGTTTAATCTGAACAGATCCAGTATCTATCAGAATGAGTTCATAAAATTCACGGGTTTTTTGAATATCATCAGGAAACCAATGGAAATTTTTTGGGAAAATAGTTTTGGCGAAATTTTTGATATCATCATGAGACAGAGGGTTGTTCTGTCTTGTTACCAGCTGGTGCTCTTTCTGTTGTTTTGAGATGTATTGGCTTGTTTGTTTTAACAATGTGTTTTGGATTTTTTGATTGAAGAATTGAGGAGGGTCAAGAGGTTTGAATGGGAGAAGATTTGAAGATTCTGTTGCCACTGTAGAGCAGGGATTTGAGACTATTTGTATTTTAAATTTCAAGAAGGTTTTGAGTAGGGATATTAATTGAAGAGGAGTGAGGATGGAGTTTGAAGGTTATTGCACAGTCACAAGCGGATTGAATCTTTCTTTTACCTTTATCTGCCTTCTTCATTTCCTGCAAATAAAAGATCAGAATACCTGTTCAAGAATAATCTTTAGAAGGGTTTTGTATGAAATAATTTTGAACACTTGTTAAAATTGTTTTTAATTTTGAAATTGCATTTGGATTTGTAAATTTGTAATAGAGTTTTGAAAAGAGAATTTTGTAGTATAAAATTCTTTGAAGTTTTGGAAAATTTGCTTTTAAGTAAAGCATGATAATTTGTTTTGGGCTAAAGGTAAATTTTTGTAAATTTTCATAATGATCATCAGGAATTTTGAGAATTATTTCTGAGTCTAAATCGGATGTTTTGAGAGTTATATTTGAATGTGGTAGGGGTAAACTTGATTCAAATTCTTTGGATTCTTGATTATTGAGTTATATTGTTTTAAGGTGATTTATTTTTGTAGTTGAATCAAGGGTTAAGGTTTTATTTTGTATTTGAGTTAAAGTGTGAGATGAGTTTTGAGTTCTCATATCTTTTTGATCTTCAGAATTTTTTAAATTATTTTTTGTAGTTTCTGAGTTTGCGTTAGATAAATCTATTAATTTATCTAGAAACTGTTGGTTTTCATTTTGAATCATTGGTTGATTTCTTTTGCAATTTCTCATGAAATGACCAGGTTTCCTGCACCTATGGCAAATTGGGATTCTATTTGCCATTTGTTTTGAATGTTTTTTTCTTTTTGTTATTTCCCATAGGTCGTTTGAAATTATAACCATTGTTTTGAACACATAGTGATTTTAATTTTTCTTTTGGTTGAAAAAACGATGAAGTTTCTTTATTTGAGACTTCATTTTCTCCTTTTGAAATAGTTTTAATTGTAGGGATACTAGTTGTTAGATTATCCGTCAATGTGAGTTTTTGAGTGATTCTTTGGATAATATCATCGTCAGAATTTTTGGTTTTCTGAGTTTTATTGTTCTTTATCTTTTTTAGTTAAATTGAAAGGTTGGAAAGAGGGTTGTTGAATTCCTTGAAAGAACGGGTTTGTTTGTGATTGTGGAGTTGGAAAACTCTGTTGAATAGAGTAGCTTTGAGGTATGGGTTGTGGAATTGTGTAACTTGTATATGTTGGTTGAGGTAATGTTTGAATTATTGGAGATTGTTCTAATTTTTGCTTATCTTTGTTATTTACTACGTTATTATGTATTGAATTTAATTGTTCCGAAATTGTTTTGAGATTTAAAGCTTGAAAATTATTTTGTTCATAAATTTTATTTATGTCTTTGGTTGTAGGTGGTGAATCGTCTTTTTCCTCTCTTCCCCCACGGAAAAGAGTAGCCACCACTTCTTGATTTTGAACATTGATTATTAAATTTTTTGTAGGTGGATGAATAGTTTGAATGATTTGTCCACCTGCCGTTAACCATTTGGTTGTAGGGTTTGTGTTAACATTTATGAAATTTTTTATAAACGGATTTGCTATTTGATTTCTTGATGTGTATGATTCTAACCATTTGAAAAGGGGAATATTACATTTTAATTGATTCAATTCTTTGTAATAAGTTTCTCTAATTTTGATTGTGATTCCTTTGTAAAAGTTTGAAAGTACCAATGTCTTTTAACTTTATTTTGATCAGATTCAAATTCATTGCTTAAAAATTCTTTGTTAATTGTAAAATCTTTTTTTAAAACATTTATTGAAGGTGGTCTCATTTGAGAAGCAGTTGGAGAACTTGGATTTGAAAATGAATCATTTTGAAATACTGGTTCGGCTAGAGGGGAATTAAACCATATTCCTCTAAACCTTGAAGTAGAAGTATTTTGAAAATCTTCTTCCTTACTATATGGAAAGGATGAAGTTGATTGTCTTGAAGATTCCATTTGAGAAGAGTTTGAAATAATTGTTTGTTTTCCTGATTCAAACTTAATGGTAATTTTACCATCAGGTTCTTCATTAATTTGTTGAACTTGTCTTCCGGTAATATTTCTTGGAGGTTGAGGGTGGTCAATTCTCTAAATTTCTGGAATGGTTATCTCATTCCATTTGAGACATTTTGGAGTAAAGATTGAAGCTTGTTCAGTTTGAACCTCAAGAACTAAAGTTTCTCCAGGAGGAGACTGTTTGAGACATTTTGGGTTAAGATGGCTACCGAAAAGCCTAAAATAAATTCTGTAGGTAAGAACAAAGTTTTGTCTATTTTCTTGAATATCAACATTTGGTAAATTAATATCTAAAACTAAAGTGTTTAAAATTGTCGGATCTCGAAGAGAAACCAAGAAGTTTGGATAACAATTGAAATAAATCAGTCCATTGTGTAAATTTGTTTGAACAATAGCCAATAAAGATTCTTCATATTTTAAATATGTAGAATCTCTAAGACTTAACATAACTGGTTGGTTGTGTCCTGACCTTGCTATTGGAACAACAGCAACTTGATCTAATCCATAGTGGATATAATGAAAACCTTTTGCAATGTATTTTTGAATGGATAAATTTGAAAGTAATTGAACTGTTTGGGCTTCGTTATCAATATTCATTACTTGTTCATGTGTTTTACATGAAAACGCCATTTTGAAATCAAAAGTACCAATTTGATAAATTGATTCTAAATTTTCATTTGGAATGCTCCAATTAATAAAATCTTTTGGGTTTGTAATTTCTTTTGAAACTTCCTTTGAATTAACAACATGTAAACTAGTACTAGGTTATTTTGTAAATATTTTCTGAAAGGGTCCAGCGATTCTGAAACCTGACATGGTTACAGCCTTAGTTATTTGGGTTCAAAAGTTACCTAACAGTCTTACTATTTAACACTGTTGAGAACAGTTTTACTATTTGACACTGTTGAGAACGGGAACACCAGCGACACAGTAACGAGAACACCCAACGGGAACACCTCACTCACGGGCTTACCAACGCTATCCGGGCTTACCAACGGTACACTACCGGCTTACCAACGCTCCTAATAAGTGCTTTTAATGCGAATTTGTTCCTAAAAAGTGCTTAACAGTATTTTCGTGAAATTACTGTTGAAAACACCTTAAACTTGGCTCTGATACCAATGAGGGGGCAGGATCGATGACGACAACAACGGGAAAATGAACACAATCGGAAAATATAAACAAAGACAAGGACATAAGAGGACGAGAAAGAGGGAGTTTATTGATTGTAAAATTTGAACATAGTTTTAATTCAAAACAGAAATTGAAAATACAAGCATAAGATTGGAATACATATGAAACTTACAGATATTGAGTCGGAAGTACAACACTCGGAAGATAAAATTTAAAAATGAAAATTTTTCCTAGTGTCTATTTATTTTCTTGAATTCCTTGAATTCGCTCTGCCTTGAACGAAGCTGGAAGTCCCCATTTATAGGCGAAGCAACAACCGGATTTGAATTGAAATCCGCGACCTCGAACTTGAAATTGCAAATTTGAATTCCGAACGGTGACTGGATATAATTGAATCTGAATTCCACACATGTCATCACTGTGCACCTTTTGAAATAATTGCCATCCGTCCTTTTAAAATAAATGAGCCATACTGTGCAACTATTTGAATTATATGAGTTACTATACAACTATTTGAATTATTTGAGTTTTACTGTGCAACCTTTGTCATTTCTTAAATTTGGAAAAAGGATTTTTGAATTATCAGAACAAATTGAACGGGTCACCCTGACAGGAACTGATATCTTCATTATCATCATCAGAGGAGGAATTTTGAATTTGTAGAAGGAGTTGAGCCAAGACTTCTTTTGAAATTTTTGTTGTGGATTTAGACTTTGTAGAATTTGAGGGTGAAGCCTTTTTAGGATGAGATTTTGAAGGGGTTTTAAGAATGCCTTGAGAATCATGACCGAAAATTTGAATGGGTTTATTTTTGTTTTTGAAGAATTTTGATAAAGAATCAGTAGTCAAAAGGATTAGAAGGGATTAATATACCAATTTAGGGGATCCTGTCCTTTCAGTTTTTCATATTCTTTAAATAAAAAGTTTTGTTTAGTTTCAACAAGAAAGGGAACATCAAAATTTTTGTTGTAAGAAATGATTTTTTGAGTAAAATCCTCTTAGACAAGGAAATTACCAAAAACATTATGATTTTCCCTATTGTAATATCAGGACTAATAGTAATATCAGCAGCTTCCCTTGCTCTCCAGTGTTTAATTTGTACAGCTATGGAATTATTTGGACATGGCCATGGGCTATCAGAAGGGAGAAGAGAATGCCCAATAGGTGATCCATAAATAAGCATTCTATGTTGAGCAAGGAAAGTAGAGATACCGTAAAATTCTACGGCATTTGATTGAATTGTAACATCAACAGAGACGGCTCCTTCTTAAAAATTTTTTTGAACTACGTATTTGAGTTTTCTGCCAAACTGATTAGTTTGATCAGGTTTTGTAAAAACCAATTGGTAAAGGAAACCGTAATCCAAAAATTTTTGGGCGGTTAGGGCAATTTTTGGTCTTTTTGGATAAGGGTCATTGGGCGATAGATTTCATAGACAATGCAAACACGTACAATTGAATAGGTTCGATGACAAGGGCAATCTCCCCTGAGGTCAGGAGGATTGAGGCAATTTTGAGTTTGTCTACATTCTGCTTGGAAATGATAATAGGTACACCGTTGGTAGGTTAGGCCAGGAATATCAATCTCATTGTTGTATAAATCTTGGAGGAGTTGTGTATTTTAATTAGGAGCCTATTATTACTGCATTGAGTAACAAAAGCAATATGAGAAACAACATTCAAAGGTAAATTATTGAGGAATTTTTGAGGGAAGAAAAAGATCCTTGGTTTTGTGAATTCATAGGTTGATGAGAAATTGTTCCAATTAGGAGGTTTTGTTTGAAAATCAATTTGTTTTCGTAGAACAAGGATTTGATGTCTAAGGTTGACACATTCAGCAATTTGTTTTTGTAATTCAGTTTGAAGGGAAATAATATCAGGGGTTTGGTTGTGCAGAAGGGATAGGTCCTTGGTTGTAGTAGAAGAATGATGACTTGAGATCACAAAAGCCTCAGTTGCACCTAATATTGCTGGATAAGAAAATAATGTTGAGATATTTGAAATATTTTGAGATTCTAAATCAGGTATTTGAAAATGTTGTTCAAGGTAATTTAAAAAGGTTTTGGGGGTACAATTTTCTTTGAAAACAAAATTATCCCACCATTTGACTCTGAATTCCCTAACTAATGAAAGAGGATAGGGTTGACTTAAAATTTGACTATATGCATAGGACCATCCTAATATCCATGGTATTTGAAAAATTGAATGAAAGTGTAAAATAGAGTCCAGTGGTTCACTTTGAGAATAATTTGAGTAAATATCACAGAAAAACCAAAGCAGGGTAGATATCAATGGTGCTTCCAAAGAAATGCCACCATTCATAAAACCACATTGAAAATATTTGAAATTTCTTTGTAATTTGGAAAACCCAAGTATGATCAAGGGGTTGATAAAGAAAAGTTTTGAACCAAGCTGTTTTGTAATCAAGGTAGGTAAAACTATTTCGAGTGTAAGGTTTTGAAAACCTTTTTGGTCTATAATGATTTTGACCAAAATCTTTTAGACATAAAATTTTATTAATTTTGCAATTTGAGAATTGGATTTGTTCATTATCACACTTGTGATGTTTAATCTGAACAGATCCAGTATCTATCAGAATGAGTTCATAAAATTTACGAATTTTCTGAATATCATCAGGAAACCAATGGAATTTTTTTGGGAAAATAGGTTTGGCGAAATTTTTGATATCATCATGAGACAGAGGGTTGTTCTGTCTTGTTACCAGCATGTGCCCTTTCTATGGTTTTGAGATGTATTGGCTTGCTTGTTTTAATAATGTGTTCTGGATTTTTTGATTGAAGAATTAAGGAGGGTCAAGAGGTTTGAATGAGAGAAGATTTGAAGATTCTGTTGCGGCTGTAGAGCAGGGATTTGAAGGGAATATGTCAGTAGTGCTTCCGAAAAAGAGCCACCATTCATAAAACCATGCAGGAAAAGTTCTTGATTTTTTCTGAAATTGAAAGAACCAAGAATGATCAAAAGGTCGGAATAGAAAAGTTCTAAACCAAGCAATTTTGTAATATTGGTGAGTGTTACCAGTTGGAATAAAAATTTGAGAAAACTGTTTTGAAGTAAAAGCAATGTAGCCAAAATCTTTGATATCCCAAACATCTAAAATTTTGCATTTTGAATATTGGGTTTGTCCCTTATTAAATTTTTCATGTTCAATATGGGCAGAACCGGAATCAACCAAAATGAATTTATAGAACTTTTGAGTTCTTTGAATATCATCTGGAAGCCATTGAAAATTGTCAGGAAAAGTTACTTTGACTAAGTTTTGAATTCCAGTTAAAGGAAGAGGTTCCTTTTGTTTGGTGAGGAAAAGGTGTTCAAGTTGAGGTTTTGAGAAATATTGATTTGTTTGAGAGGGTAAAGTATTTCGGAGTCTTTGATTAAGAGATTGAGGAGGCCTAATTGAGAGAGGATTTGGAGATTTTGAAACTGCTGCAGAGTAGGAGATTGGAGGAAAGTCATCATTGAGAATTTCAAAAGGGTTTTGAACCGGGATATTGATTGAAGAAGATTGAGGATGGGGTGTGAAGGCCATTGCATAGTCTTCAGCGGATTGAATCTTTCCTTTTCCTTTGACATTCTCCTGGGAGAGTAATTGAATTGAACTACGGTTTTGAAGAAACTCTCTCGAGAGGAAGTCTGGTAATGAGTTATTTTCTCCTTTTATGAATTCAATTTGAAAATCAAACACAGAAAGGATAGCTTGCCATCTTGCAAAAATTTGTTTTGAAACTATATTTTTTACATCATTTTGTAAAACTTCTTTTGCAGATTTGCAATCAATTCTCAAGAGGAAAGTTTTGTTAAATAAATCATCTTGAAATTTTGAAATACATAAAACAATAGATAAAACTTCCTTTTTGATTGTTGAATAATTTTTTTGGGCTCCAAGCCAAAGTCCTGAATGAAATCTGATTATTTGCTCAGGGTTGGAATCCACCTTTTGTTTGAGTATACCACCATAACCTATAATCGACGCATCAGCTTCTACTATGAGAAACGCTTTTGGATTTGGAAGAGTTAGGCATGGAAGGTTTTTGACTCTTTGTTTTAGTGTTTGCACTATCTTAGTATGATCCTCCGTCCAAGGAAGAGGATTCTTTTGAAGCATTTGGTATAATGGTTGACACATATTGCGAATGTTAGGGAAGAAATCAGCAATGTAATTTAAACATCCAAAAAACCTTTGTAATTGAGTTTCGTCTTTTAAATCATTTGAAAATTTGTCAGCAAACTCTATTGCTATTGCAATAGGTTTTATGGTTCCTTGAAAAATATCATGTCCTAGAAATCTTATTTTGGTTTGAAATAGTTTCATTTTTGGAGCTGAAATGACTAAACCATTTCTTTTGATAGTATTGATAAGGGTCTTTAAATGTTTGAAATGTTGACCAACATTTTTTGAGAAAACCAAGATATCATCAAAGTAAACAATTATGAAATCCGTAGATTGAGTAAAAATGTCATTCATGATATTTTGAACTTCTGATGGAGTGTTTCTGAGTCCAAATGGCATTACATTCCATTCATAGTGACCAAATGGAACTGTAAATATTGTTTTGTAACGATCTTTTTCATTAATTTGAATTTGCCAAAATCCACTTTTTAAATCAAATTTTGAAAACATGTTTGAATCATGTAACCTATTTAATAGGTCTCTTTTGTTTGGAATTGGATATCTTATCCATTGAAGAACTTTGTTCAGAGGTTTGTAATTAATAACTAATCTTGGGACTCCTCTTTCTAGTTCTGCCTGTTTGTTAACATAGAATGCAGAACAGCTCCAAGGAGATTTTGATGGTCTTATTAATTTTTTGTCTAAAAGCATTTGAATTTCATTTTTGCAATGCTCTAGCAATTCTTTGTTCATTTGAATAGGTCTGGCTTTTGTTGGAATATTTTTTTCATTAAAATCCTTTTCATAAGGTAATTGAATTATATGCCTTTTCCTTTCCCAAAAAGCATTAGGGAGGTCAAAGCATACTTCTTTAATTATTTTGTTATTTAATGGAATTATTTCCCTATTTGACTGGGTTAATTATTTTTCAATCCTTTGATATTCTAGTTCCTTTTGAAGGTATTGAATATGAGTTTTCTTGTTACTATTCAGGTTTATTTGTTTGAATATTGTCGATTGTATGAGATGTATATCTCTTTGCTGAATTGGCTGTAGGAATTGAAATGTTATTTTTGTATTCATGATATGAGTATGGATTCCTTCTTTTGTGACCGTGAAAGGGTATATTTGACTTATGAAAGGGGTACCTAATATAATTTGTTGTTGAAGGTCTTTGACTAAAATGAATGGTGTTTTGAAGCATATTCTATTGCTGCAAATATAAGAATTTGAGAGTTTGTATTTGATATTCATCTTATTTCCACTGGCTGTGGGGAGACTTTCTAATGTTTTTTCATAATATTTTGATGGAACAAGTCCTTCTTGGATGCAATTGAGGTCTGCTCCTGAATCCAATAGGGCTTGAGTTTGAATTTTATAATCTTTTGAAACATGGAGAGTTATATAGACATACCATTTTTTATATTCTATTCTCTCGATTATTTGAAGATATTTGTCATTTGAGATTGGTTCATCTGGTATTTGAAGATTAATATCTTTTATTTGAGTTTATATTGGATCACTTGTTTGAGATTCTATGTATGATAGCCTTGATTCTAATTGTAAATCTTTGATTCTAAAAGAGATAACTTTGACTTTGTTTTTAAATCTTGATATTGCATTGTTACTAATTCTTTTTGTAAATGTTTGATTTGTCCTTTTAATTCATTGATTTCTTTTTGTAAATCACCTGTAGAAATTTGTCTAAATATATTTGGTGTAGGATAGGTTTCAAATATTTGTTCTAGAGATTTGGGTTGTCTTGGTCGAGTTATTTCTTGTTCTTTGAATATAATTTCTTTTAGTTTGAGAAGATATTATTTCCTTGTTTCTTGATCTTGAATTTTTTTCTACCACATCTAAGAGGTCTTCTTTGTTTACTCTTGTTCGTACATTGATTGATTTGATTTTGCAAGGACATAAGTTTTCACTTGAATCAGACGATGTTTCATTATTGGATGTGTTTTCTTGAACTTCAAATATGTAGTCTTCATCCTTTGAGCTTGAATCAGAAAGAAATAAATTCATTAATTTGTTTTTTAAATCTTCATCTTCTATTTGATTTATTTTTTCTTTCGTTTTGTACTCATTCCTGTAAGGACCAGATTTTTTGCATTTGTAGCATATTGGAAGTTTATTTGAAACTTTGTGCGTTTTCCTTTTTGAATATTTCTTCCTATTTTTGTAATATTGAGGTGGTGGTGGTTGATCATATCTATATCTTCTCTTCTTTTTGTAAAATTTTAGGTCTTGTTGAAACGGTTTCTTTTTGTATCGTTTTGAAGGAGGTTTGAAATTATGAATACCATATTGGGCACAGAAAGAACCTAGTTCTTTTCTTGTTTGTGCTTTTTTGAGATTGTTACTAAGCTTCTTTTCTTGGCATAATTGTAATGCTTTTTTTTTTTTTTTTATAAAAGAAAATAATTGTCCGTAGGTTATATTGTACCATGGAATTGTTTGAGTTCCACAAACATCTTGTATTTTCGTCATAATTCTTTATGCAAATGATTTTGGAAGTCCAGTAACTAATCTTTCTTTCCAAAGTGGTTGATTTGCATCTTCTCTTTTGAGTACATGGGTTAAAAACATATCTTTGTACCAGTGAAAATCTTGTAAAGAGGAACATCTTAAATTGGCTTGAAATAATTTTGTTGCTTCTTGTTCTTCAGTTATGCTGCCAAGAAAGGCAACAGTTATTGACCAGATTAATGTTTCTGCAGCGTCTTCCACCACTTCTTCAACGTAGGATGAATTAATGTCACTTGGATCAACTCTTCTTTTTTCTATATGAATATGATCAAGTATTGATTGTTTTTCATGGGGTTGGAGAATTCTTGACCACCATGATTGAAGTTATCCTGAGAATCCAGAGACAAGCAATCTGGCAGATATATGGTTTGTACGTGCAGGATTAGCCGCCTCGTATGCTATTGATGCCATTGCCATTTGTTGTAGAGTATTTTTGATCTCATATTCAGATTTTCCATCTATATTCCATTCATGGATATCATTTCCATTGAATGATACAGAGGAAAATTGATTTCTTTCTTCGAATTGTATATCCGGAGGGGTTAGTCTTGGATAATAATTCTTTGTGGGTTGGTTTCTCCAATTATTTCTTATTCTATTTATTGAAGATTCAAGGTTTTCGATTGTATTAGTATTGAATTGTTCTTTGGTCTTTTGAATTTCTATTTCACTTAAGGATATTGGTGAAGTTTCTTCACTTGAGACTTCATTCTCTCCTTTTGAAATAGTTTGAATTGTAGGGATACTAGTTATTGGATTATCCGTCAATTTGAGTTTTTGAGTGATTCTTTCAATGATAACATCGTCAGAATTTTGTGGTTTTCTTAGTCTTATTTGTTCTTTATCTTTTTGAGTTAAATTGAAAGGTTGGAAAGAGGGTTGTTGAATTCCTTGAAAGAACGGGTTTGTTTGTGATTGCGGAGTTGGAAAACTCTGTTGAATAGGGTAGCTTTGAGGTATGGGTTGTGGAATTGCATAATATGTATATGTTGGTTGAGGTAATGTTTGAATTATTGGAGATTGTTCCAATTTTTGCTTATCTTTGTTATTTACTACGTTATTATGTATTGAATTTAATTGTTCCGAAATTGTTTTGAGATTTAAAGCTTAAAAATTGTTTTGTTCATAAATTTTATTTATGTCTTTGATTGTAGGTGGTGAATCGTCCTTTTCCTCTCTTCCCCCGCGGAAAGGAGTAGCGACCACTTCCTGATTTTGAACATTGATTATTAAATTTTTTATAGGAGGATGAATAGTTTGAATGATTTGTCCATCTGTTGTTAACCATTTGGTTGTAGGGTTTGTGTTAACATTTATGAAATTTTTTATAAACGGGTTTGGTATTTGATTTCTTGATGTGTATGATTCTAACCATTTGAAAAAGGGAATATTAATTTTAATTGATTCAATTCTTTGTAATAAGTTTCTCTAATTTTGATTGTTGATTCTTTTGTAAAAGTTTGAAAGTACCAATGTCTTTTAACTTTATTTTGATTAGATTCAAATTCCTTGCTTAAGAATTCTTTGTTAATTGTAAAATCTTTTGTTAAAACATTTATTGAAGGAGGTCTCATTTGAGAAGCAGTTCGAGAACTTGGATTTGAAAATGAATCATTTTGAAATACTAGTTCGGCTAGAGGGGAATTAAATCGTATTCCTCTAAACCTTGAAGTAGAAGTATTTTGAAAATGTTCTTCCTTATTGTATGGAAAGGATAAAGTTGATTGTCTTGAAGATTCCATTTGAGAAGAGTTTGAAATAATTGGTTGTTTTCCTGATTCACGCTTAATGGTAATTTTACCATCAGGTTCTTCAGTAATTTGTTGAACTTGTCTTTTTGCAATATTTCTTGGAGGTTGAGGGTTGTCAATCCTCAAAATTTCTGGAATGGTTATCTCATTCCATTTGAGACATTTTGGAGTAAAAATTGAAGCTTGTTCAGCTTGAACCTCAAGAACTAAAGTTTCTCCAGGAGGAGATTGTTTGAGACATTTTGGGTTAAGATGGCTTCCTAAAAGCCTGAAATAAATTCTATAGATGAGAACAAAGTTTTGTCTATTTTCTTGAATATCAACATTTGGTAAATTAATATCTAAAACTAAAGTGTTTAAAATTGTCGGATCTCGAAGAGAAACCGAGAAGTTTGGATAACAATTGAAATAAATTGGTCCATTGTGTAAATTTGTTTGAACAATGGCCAATAAAGATTCTTCATATTTTAAATATGTTGAATCTCTAAGGCTTAACATAACTGGTTGGTTGTGTCCTGACCTTGCTAATGGAACAACAGCAACTTGAACTAATCCATAGTGGATATAATGAAAACCTTTTGCAATGTATTTTTGAATGGATAAATTTGAAAGTAATTGAACTGTTTGGGCTTCGTTATCAATATTCATTACTTGTTCATGTGTTTTACATGAAAAAGCCATTTTAAAATCAAAAGTACCCATTTGATAAATTGATTCTAAATCTTCATTTGGAATGCTCCAATTTATAAAATCTTTTGGGTTTGTAATTTCTTTTGAAACTTCCTTTGAATTAACAACATGTAAACTAGTACTGGGTTATTTTGTAAATATTTTCCTAAAGGGTCCAGCGATTCTGAAACCTGACATGGTTACAACCTTAGTTATTTGGGTTCAACAATTACCTAACAGTCTTACTATTTAACACTGTTGAGAACAGTTTTGCTATTTGATACTGTTGAGAATGGGAACACCAGCGACACAGTAACAGGAACACCTCACACACGGGCTTACCAACGCTACACTACCGGCTTACCAATGCTCCTAATAAGTGCTTTAACAGCAAATTGTTCCTAATAAGTGCTTAACAGTATTTCCGTGAAATTACTGTTGAAAACACCTTAAACTTGGCTCTAATACCAATGAGGGGGCAGGATCGATGACGATGACGACGGAAAAATGGACACAATAGGAAAATATAAACGAAGACAAGGACAGAAGAAGACGAGAAAGAGGGAGTTTATTGATTGTAAAATTTGAACATAGTTTTAGTACAAAACAGAAATTGAAAATACAAGCATAAGATTGGAATACATATGAAACTTACAGATATTGTAGCGGGAGTACAACACTTGGAAGGTAAAATTTACAAAAGAAAATTTTTCCTAGTGTCTATTTATTTTCTTGAATTCCTGGAATTCGCCCTCCAATTCGCTCTCCAATTTGCTCTGCCTTGAACGAAGCTGGAAGTCCCCATTTATAGGAGAAGCAGCAACCGGATTTGAATTGAAATCCGCGACCCCGAACTTGAAATTGCAAATTTGAATTCCGAACAATGACCAGATATAATTAAATCTGAATTCTGCACATGTCTTCACTATGCACCTTTTGAAATAATTGACATCCGTCCTTTTCAAATAAATGAGCCATACTGTGCAACTATTTGAATTATATGAGTTACTATGCAACTATTTGAATTATTTGAGTTTTACTATGCAACCTTTGTCATTTCTTGAATTTGGAAAAGGATTTTTGAATTATCAGAACAAATTGAACGGGTCACTCTGACTGGAACTGATATCTTCATTATCATCATCAGAGGAGGAATTTTGAATTTGTTGAAGTAGTTGAGCCAAGACTTCTTTTGAAATTTTTGTTGTGGATTTGGACTTTGTAGAATTTGAGGGTGTGGCCTTTTTAGGTTGAGATTTTGAAGGGGTTTTAAGGATGCCTTGAGAATCATGACTGAAAATTTGAATGGGTTTATTTTTGTTTTTGAAGAATTTTGATAAAGAATACCGTAGGCAAAACGGATTAGGAATTGGTAGAAGAACTTGATTCTGAGGTTTTTAAACTTAAGGGAATAAAAGCATATTGATATTTCTCATTTCTTAATCGAGAATAGCCTGTTCTTCTTTCTTGAGTTCTTCATAACGTTGGAGTAAACCAGTTTGATTTGTGGTTTTGAGAAAAGGAACATCAAGATTTTTATTGAAAGAATAAATTTTTTGAATAAGATCTTCAGCTACAAGAAATGATTTGATAATTCCACTATGAGTTGAAAAGGCTTGAGGATGAAGATTAAAAGCTAGTTGTTTAGCTCTCCATTGATTGATTTGTGAGGAAAGGGTATTATTAGTGCATGGATATGGTTCATCAGAGGGACATAGGGTATGCCTAACATATGAGCCATAGACAAGAATCCTGTGTTGGCTGGGATTAGTGTAAATGCCAGAAAACTCAGGAGGTTTTGATTGAATAAGAGTATCTGTAGAAATGACTTTATCATCAAAATGGTTTTGTACTACATAACGTAGTTTTCTTCCGAATTGAGAAGCTTGATCTGGATTGGTAAAAATCATTTGGATTAGAAATCCACACTCTAAAAAATATTGAGGAGTAAGGGTAATTTGTTTGCCTTCATGTAGAATGGTCATAGGTTGATAGATTTCTAAGTCCAAACAGACACGAACTATTGAGTAGGTAAGGTGACAGGGGCAATCTATTCTGTTGAATGGTAAATTTTGGCAAATTGGGGTTAACTTGCATTCTGTGGGATAGCCATATTGGGAAACCCATTGAAAGGTGAGTCCTGGAATCATGATATTGCGAACAGAAAGGTCTTGAAGGAAACTTTGAACTTCTATAAGTGTTTTGAGATTACTGCATTGAGTTACCCGTGAAATTTTTGAGGCAACATCATGGAAAAAGTGGCAAAGGAATTTTTCTAGAAAGAAGAAAATTCTAGGTTTGAGAAATTCATAGGTTGAAGACATAGTACAGCAATTTGGAGGTTTGAATTGGTAATTGATTTGGTTTTGAAGAATGGAGATTTGCTTTCTAAGAGCTATGATTTCTTTGGTTTTTTCTTCGAGTTGGTTTTGAAGAGTTTGGGACTCTGAATTTTGAGTATGTTGAAGGGGTAAAGGTTTCGAGATATTTTGAGATATTGGAGTTTGAGAAATTTTTTTAGAAGAGGTTGAAGAGGTTGAGTTTGATGATTTGAGTAGTAATGGTCGAGCAGAAGGATTGGTGTAATTATGAGAAAGGATTAGAGGTTGTTTTTATTTTGAAATTGATTTTAGAATTCTTTCTTTGGTTTTAAGAATATAATTTTTTGACCAATTGATTTTGAATCTGCGAACCAAAGAGATTGGGTAATGCTGTTCAAAGATTTGAGAACTATCATATGACCAGCATAATATCCAAGGTATTTGAAAATTTGAGTGAAACTTTAAAATTGTTTGACTAGGGTCGTCATTTGAGTTTTTTGCATAAGTGTTAAATAAATCTTTGATATGAGTTGGGAAAATGTTGATAGCACTACCAAAGAGGTGCCACCATTCATAAAACCATGGAGGAAACTTTGAAAGATTGCTTTTGATTTTGAAAAACCACGTGTGATTCGAAGGCCTAAAGAGGAAGGCTTTGAACCAGGCCATTTTGTAATCTTGAAAGTTGAATCCTTCTGGGGAAAATTAACTTGCGAAATGAGAAAATTGATTTGGAATCCATGGATAGAAAAACTCATATGGTTTTAATATATCATGGATTTTACAGATGGAATATTGAGTTTGTCCATCCTCTTGAAAGTGTTGAATTTGAACAGGTTTTGTATAAAGTAATATAAATTCATAATATTTTTGAGTTTTCTGAAGATCATCAAGGAGCCATTGAAAGTTTATTGGAAACGTTGCATTCATTGAATATTCAATCTGTGATTTGCAAGGCGGTTTGTAATAATTTGTTAAATAAAGATGCTCCGCTTGGGGTTTCGTAAAGTATTGATCTGAATAGTCAACTTGATCTGAAGAAACATTTGAATGGTCTTTTGAAGTTTGAGCTACCTGCTTTCCTTTGTCAGCCTTCTTCATTTTCTGCAAATAAAAGATCAGAATACCTGTTCGAGAATAATCTCTAGAAGAGTTTTGTATGAAATAATTTTGAACACTTGTTAAAATTGTTTTTAATTTTGAAATTGTATCTGGATTTGTAAATTCATAATAGAGTTTTGAAAAGAGAATTTTGTAATATAAAATTCTTTGATGTTTTGGAAAATTTGCTTTAAACCAAAGCGTGAGGTTTTGTTCTGGGCTAAAGGCAAATTTTTGTAAATGGTCATAATGATCATCAGGATTTTTGAAAATTACTTCTGAGTTTAAATTAGAAGTTTTGAGAATTATTTCTGAATTTGGTAGGGTTAAATTTGATTAAAAATCTTTGGATTCTTGATTATTGAGTTGTATTATTTTATGGTGATTTATTTTTGTAGTTGAATCAAGGGTTAAGTTTTTATTTTGTATTTGAGTTAAAGTATGTGATAAGTTTTGAGTTTCTGTATCCTTTTGAACTTTAGAATTTTTAGAATTATTTTTTGTAGTTTCTGAAGTTGAGTTAGATAAATCTATTAATTTATCTAGAAACTGTTGGTTTTCATTTTGAATCATTGGTTGATGATTTTTTCAATTTCTCATGAATTGACCAGGTTTCCTGCACCTGTGGCAAATTGGGATTCTATTTGCCTTTTGTTTTGAATGTTTTTTCTTTTCGTTTTTTTCCCATAGGTCGTTTGAAATTATATTCATTGTTTTGAACACATAGTGATTTTAGTTTTTCTTTTGGTTGGGAAAATGATGAAGTTTCTTTACTTGAGACTTCATTTTCTCCTTTTGAAATAGTTTGAATTGTAGGGATACTAGTTGTTGGATTATCTGTCAATTTGAGTTTTTGAGTGATTCTTTCAATGATATCATCGTCAGAATTTTTTGGTTTTCTTAGTTTTTTTTGTTCTTTATCTTTTTGAGTTAAATTGAAAGGTTGGAAAAAGGGTTGTTGAATTCCTTGAAAGAACGGGTTTGTTTGTGATTGTGGAGTTGGAAAACTCAGTTGAATAGGGTAGCATTGAGGTATGGGTTGTGGAATTGTATAATTTGTATATGTTGGTTGAGGTAATGTTTGAATTATTAGAGATTGTTCCAATTTTTGCTTATCTTTGTTACTTGCTATGTTGTTATGTATTGAATTTAATTGTGCTGAAATTGTTTTGAGATTTAAAGCATGAAAATTGTTTTGTTCATAAATTTTATTTATGTCTTTGATTGTAGGGGGTGAATCGTCCTTTTCCTCTCTTCCCCCACGGAAAGGAGTAGCGACCACTTCTTGATTTTGAACATTGATTATTAAATTTTTTTGTAGGAGGATGAATAGTTTGAATGATTTGTCCATCAGTTATTAACCATTTGGTTGTAGGGTTTGTGTTAACATTTATGAAATTTGTTATAAACGGGTTTGGTATTTAATTTCTTGATATGCATGATTCTAACCATTTGAAAAAGGGAATATTACATTTTAATTGATTCAATTCTTTGTAATAAGTTTCTCGAATTTTGATTGTTGATTCTTTTGTAAAAGTTTGAAAGTACCAATGTCTTTTAACTTTATTTTGATCAGATTCAAATTCATTGCTTAAGAATTCTTTGTTAATTATAAAATCTTTTGTTAAAACATTTATTGAAGGAGGTCTTATTTGAGAAGCAGTTGGAAAACTTGGATTTGAAAACGAATCATTTTGAAATACTGGTTCAGCTAGAGGGGAATTAAACCGTATTCCTCTAAACCTTGAAGTAGAAGTATTTTGAAAATCTTCTTCCTTATTGTATGGAAAGGATGAAGTTGATTGACTTGAAGATTCTATTTGAGAAGGGTTTGAAATGATTGTTTGTTTTCCTGATTCAAACTTAATGGTAATTTTACCATCAGGTTTTTTAGTAATTTGTTGAACTTGTCTTCTTGCAATATATTTTTGAATGGATAAATTTGAAAGTATTTGAAGTATTTGGGCTTCATTATCAATATTCATTGCTTGTTCATGTGTTTTACATGAAAAAGCCATTTTGAAATCAAAAGTACCAATTTGATAAATTGATTCTAAATCTTCATTTGGAATGCTCCTGCTAATAAAATCTTTTGGGTTTGTAATTTCTTTTGAAACTTCCTTTGAATTAACAACATGTAAACTAGTACTGGGTTGTTTTGTAAATATTTTCCGAAAGGGTCCAGCGATTCTGAAACCTGACATGGTTACAGCTTTAGTTATTTGGGTTCAATAGTTACCTAACAGTCTTACTATTTAACACTGTTGAGAACAGTTTTACTATTTGACACTGTTGAGAACGGGAACACCAGCGACACAGTAATGGGAACACCCAACGGGAACACCTCACTCACGGGCTTACCAACGTTATCCGGGCTTACCAACGCTACACTACCGGCTTACCAACGCTCCTAATAAGTGCTTTAACAGCAAATTTGTTTCTAATAAGTGCTTAACAGTATTTTCGTGAAATTACTGTTGAAAACACCCTAAACTTGGCTCTGATACCAATGAGGGGGCAGGATCAATGACGACAACGAGGGAAAAATGGACACAATCGGAAAATATAAACAAAGAGAAGGACAGAAGAAGACGAGAAAGAGGGAGTTTATTGATTGTAAAATTTGAACATAGTTTTAGTACAAAACAGAAATTGAAAATACAAGCATAAGATTAGAATACATATGAAACTTACAGATATTGAGTCGGAAGTACAACACTTGGAAGATATAAACAAAGATAAGGACAGAAGAAGACGAGAAAGAGGGAGTTTATTGATTGTAAAATTTGAACATAGTTTAAGTACAAAACATAAATTGAAAATACAAGCATAAGATTGGAATACATATGAAACTTACAGATATTGAGTCGGAAGTATAACACTTGGAAGATAAAATTTACAAGAGAAAATTTTTCCTAGTGTCTATTTATTTTCTTGAATTCCTGGAATTTGCTCTGAAATGCGCTCTCCAATTCGCTCTGCCTTGAAAAAAGCTGGAAGTCCCCATTTATAGGCGAAGCAGCAACCAGATTTGAATTGAAATCCGTGACCCCGGACTTGAAATTGCAAATTTGAATTCCGAACAGTGACCGGATATAATTGAATCTGAATTCTGCACATGTCTTCACTGTGCACCTTTTGAAATAATTGCCATCCGTCCTTTTGAAATAAATGAGCCATACTATTTGAATTATATGAGTTACTATGCAACTATTTGAATTATTTGAGTTTTACTCTGCAACCTTTGTCATTTCTTGAATTTGGGACAGGAATTTTGAATTATTAGAACAAATTGAACGGGTCACTCTGACTAGAACTGATATCTTCATTATCATCATCAGAGGAGGAATTTAGAATTTGTTGAAGGAGTTGAGCCAAGACTTCTTTTGAAATTTTTGTTGTGGATTTGGACTTTGTAGAATTTGAGGGTGAGGCCTTTTCAGGATGAAATTTTGAAGGGGTTTTAAGAATGCCTTGAGAATTATGACCGAAAATTTGAATGGGTTTATTTTTGTTTGTGAAGAATTTTGATAAAGAATCAGTGGTACAATCACATTCAAGGACATATTTATCCCACCATTTAATTTTGAATTCTCGAACCAGAGATAAAGGATACGGTTGTTCTAGAAATTGAGCTGTCTTGAAGGACCAACAAAGTATCCAAGGAATTTGAAATTTTGAATGAAAATTTATAATTGCATTTAGAGGATCATCCTCTGAGTGTTTTGAATAAATATTGAATAAGGCTTGTGCATTTGCAAGGAATATGTCAGCAGTGCTTCCAAAAAAGCGCCACCATTCATAAAACCATGCAAGAAAAGTTCTTGATTTTTTCTGAAATTGAAAGAACCAAGAATGATCAAAAGGTCGGAATAGAAAAGTTCTAAACCAAGCCATTTAGTAACCTTGGTAAGTGTAACCAGTTGGAATAAAAATTTGAGAAAACTGTTTTGAAATAAAAGCAGTGTAGCCAAAATCTTTGATATTCTAAACATGTAAAATTTTGCATTTTGAATATTAAGTTTGTCCCTTATCACATTTTTCATGTTTACTAAGGGCAGAACCTGAATCAACCAAAATGAATTCATAGAACTTTTGGGTTCTTTGAATATCATCTGGAAGCCATTGAAAATTGTCAGGAAAAGTTGCTTTGACTAAGTTTTGAATTCCAGTTAAAGGAAGAGGTTCCTTTTGTTTGGTGAGGAAAAGGTGCTCAAGTTGAGGTTTTGAGAAATATTGATTTGTTTGAGAGGGTAAAGTATTTTGGAGTCTTTGATTAAGAGATTGAGGAGGCCTAATTGAGAGAGGATTTGGAGATTTTGAAACAGCTGCAGAGTAGGAGATTGGAGGAAAATCATCATTGAGAATTTCAAAAGGGTTTTGAACCGGGATATTGATTGAAGAAGATTGAGGATGGGCTTTGAAGGCCATTGCATAGTCTTCAGCGGATTGAATCTTTCCTTTTCCTTTGTCTTTTGACAATCTCTTGGGAAAGTAATTGAATTCAAAGCGAATTCCAGGAATTCAAGAAAATAAATAGACACTAGGAAAAATTTTCTTTTGTAAATTTTATCTTCCAAGTGTTGTACTTCCGACTCAATAACTGTAAGTTTCATATGTATACCAATCTTATGCTTGTATTTTCAATTTCTGTTTTGTACTAAAACTATGTTCAAATTTTACAATCAATGAACTCCCTCCTTCTCGTCTTCTTCTGTCCTTGTCTTTGTTCAAAATCATTATAGACC
Organism: Simmondsia chinensis; assembly: GCA_018398585.1. Classification (NCBI taxonomy): domain Eukaryota; kingdom Viridiplantae; phylum Streptophyta; class Magnoliopsida; order Caryophyllales; family Simmondsiaceae; genus Simmondsia; species Simmondsia chinensis. The sequence goes on from JAGTTD010000004.1 coordinate 8,655,503, forward strand.
AAAAAGGTTTTCAAAACCTTACACTGCAAATAGTTTTACTTACCTTGATTACAAAACAGCTTGGTTCAAAACTTTTCCTTATCAACCCCTTGATCATACTTGGGTTTTCAAAATTACAAAGAAATTTCAAATATTTCCAATGTGGTTTTATGAATGGTGGCATTTCTTTGGAAGCACCATTGATATCTACCCTGCTATGGTAAAAATTTTCTTTGATATTTACTCAAATTATTCTCAAAGTGAACCACTGGACTCTATTTCACACTTTCATTCAATTTTTCAAATACCATGGATATTAGGCTGGTCCTATGCATATAGTCAAATTTTAAGTCAACCCTATCCTCTTTCATTAGTTAGGGAATTCAGAATCAAATGGTGGGATAATTTTGTTTTCAAAGAAAATTATACCCCCAAACCTTTTTAAATTACCTTGAACAACATTTTCAAATTCCTGATTTAGAATCTCAAAATTTTCAAATATCTCAACATTATTTTCTTATCTAGCAATATTAGGTGCAACTTTGTTCTAGGATAGCTTGCCATCTTGCAAAAATTTGTTTTGAAACTATATTTTTTACATCATTTTGTAAAACTTCTTTTGCAGATTTGCTATTAATTCTCAAGAGGAAAGTTTTGTTATATAAATCATCTTGAAATTTTGAAATACATAAAACAATAGACAAAACTTTGTTCTTATCTACAGAATTTATTTTAGGCTTTTAGGAAGCCATCTTAACCCAAAATATCTCAAACAATCTTCTCCTGGAGAAACTTTAGTTCTTGAGGTTCAAGCTAAACAAGCTTCAACCTTTACTCCAAAATGTCTCAAATGAAATGAGATAACCATTCCAAAAATTTGGAGGATTGACAACCCTCAACCTCAAAGAAATATTACAAGAAGACAAGTTCAACAAATTACTGAAGAACCTGATGGTAAAGTTACCATCAAGTTTGAATATGGAAAACAAACAATTATTTCAAACTCTTCTCAAATGGAATCTTCAAGACAATCAACTTCATCCTTTCCATATAGTAAGGAAGAAGATTTTCAAAATACTTCTACTTTAAGGTTTAGAGGAATACGGTTTAATTTCCCTCTAGCCGAACCAGTATTTCAAAATGATTCATTTTCAAATCCAAGTTCTCCAACTGCTTCTCAAATGAGACCTCCTTCAATAAATGTTTTAACAAAAGATTTTATAATTAACAAAGAATTTTTAAGCAATGAATTTGAATCTGATCAAAATAAAGTTAAAAGACATTGGTACTCGCAAACTTTTACAAAAGAATCAACAATCAAAATTAGATAAACTTATTACAAAGAATTGAATCAATTAAAATGTAATATTCCCTTTTTCAAATGGTCAGAATCATACACATCAAGAAATGAAATACCAAATCCATTTATAAAAAATTTCATAAATGTTAACACAAACCCTACAACCAAATGGTTAATAACAGATGGACAAATCATTCAAACTATTCATCCTCCTACAAAAACTTTAATAATCAATGTTCAAAATCAAGAAGTGGTCGCTACTCCTTTCCGTGGGGGAACAGAGGAAAAAGACGATTCACCACCTACAATCCAAGACATAAATAAAATTTATGAACAAAACAATTTTCAAGCTTTAAATCTCAAAACAATTTCGGAACAATTAAATTCAATACATGACAACATAGCAAGTAACAAAGATAAGCAAAAATTGGAACAATCTCCAATAATTCAAACATTACCTCAACCAACATATACAAATTACACAATTTCACAACCCATACCTCAAAGCTACCCTATTCAACAGAGTTTTCCAACTCCACAATCACAAACAAACCCGTTCTTTCAAGGAATTCAACAACCCTCTTTCCAACCTTTCAATTTAACTCAAAAAGATAAAGAACAAATAAAACTAAGAAAACCACAAAATTCTGACAATGATATCATTGAAAGAATCACTCAAAAACTCAAATTGACGGATAATCCAACAACTAGTATCCCTACAATTCAAACAATTTCAAAAGGAGAAAATGAAGTCTCAAGTGAAGAAACTTCATCAATATCCTTAAGTGAAATAGAAATTCAAAAAACAGAAGAACAATTCAATACTAATACAATCGAAAATCCTGAATCTTCAATAAACAGAATAAGAAATAATTAGAGAAACCAACCCACAAAGAATTACCAACCCCTCCGGATATACAATTCGAAGAAAGAAATCAATTTTTCTCTGTATTATTCAATGGAAATGATATCCATGAATGGAATATAGATGAAAAATCTGAATATGAGATCAAAAATATTCTACAACAAATGGCAATGGCATCAATAGCATACAAGGAGGCTAATCCTGCATGGACAAACCATATATCTGCCAGATTGCTTGTCTCTGGATTCTCAGGACAACTTCAATCATGGTGGTCAAGAATTCTCCAACCCCATGAAAAACAATCAACACTTGATCATATTCATATAGAAAGAAGAAGAGTCGATCCAAATGACGTTAATTCACCGTACGTTGAAGAAGTGGTGGAAGACGCTGTAGAAACATTAATTTGGTCAATAACTGTTGCCTTTCTTGGCAGCATAACTGAAGAACAAGAAGCAACAAAATTATTTTTAACCAATTTAAGATATCCCTCTTTACAAGATTTTCGCTTGTACAAAGATATGTTTTTAACCCATGTACTCAAAAGAGAAGATGCAAATCAACCATTTTGGAAAGAAAGATTTGTTACTGGACTTCCAAAATTATTTGTAGAAAGATTAATGACAAAAATACAAGATGTTTGTGGAACTCAAACAATTTCATGGTACAATATAACCTACAGACAATTATTTTCTTTTATTAAAAAAAAAGCATTACAATTATGCCAAGAACAGAAGCTTCATAACAATCTCAAAAAAGCACAAACAAGAAAAAAACTAGGTTCTTTCTGTGGCCAATATGGTATTCATAATTTCAAACCTCCTTCAAAACGATACAAAAAGAAACCGTTTCAACAAGACCTAAAATTTTACAAAAAGAAGAGAAGACATAGATATGATTAACCACAACCACCTCAATATTACAAAAATAGGAAAAAAATATTCAAAAAGGAAAACACACAAAGTTTCAAATAAAATTTCAATATGTTACAAATGCAAAAAATCTGGTCATTACCAGAATGAATCCAAAATGAAAGAAAAAATAAATCAAATAGAAGATGAAGATTTAAAAAACAAATTAATGAATCTATTTCTTTCTGATTCAAGCTCAAAGGATGAAGACTACATATTTGAAGTTCAAGAAAACACATCCAATGATGAAACATCGTCTAATTCAAGTGAAAACTTATGTCCTTGCAAAATCAAATCAATCAATGTATTAACAAGAGCAAACAAAGAAGACCTCTTCAATGGATAAGATATCCAATTCCAAACAAAAGAGACATATTAAATAGGTCATATGATTCAAACATATTTTCAAAATTTGATTTAAAAAGTGGCTTTTGGAAAATTCAAATTAATGAAAAAGATCGTTACAAAATAGCATTTACAGTTCCATTTGGTCACTATGAATGGAATGTAATGCCATTTGGACTCAAAAACGCTCCATCAGAATTTCAAAATATCATGAATGACATTTTTACTCAATATACGGATTTCATCATTGTTTACATTGATGATATCTTGGTTTTCTCAAAAAATGTTGGTCAACATTTCAAACATTTAAAGACCCTTATCAATACTATCAAAAGAAATGGTTTAGTCATTTCAGCTCCAAAAATGAAACTATTGCAAACCAAAATAAGATTTCTAGTACATGATATTTTTCAAGGACCCATAAAACCTATTGCAAGAGCAATAGAGTTTGTTGACAAATTTCCAAATGATTTAAAAGACAAAACTCAATTACAAAGGTTTTTGGGATGTTTAAATTACGTTGATTTCTTCCCTAACCTTCGCAATATGTGTCAACCATTATACCAAAGGCTTCAAAAGAATCCTCTTCCTTGGACAGAGGATCTTACTAAGATAGTGCAAACACTAAAACAAAGAGTCAAAAACCTTCCATGCCTAGCTCATCCAAATTCAAAAGCGTTTCTCACAGTAGAAACTAATGCGTCAGATATAGGTTATGGTGGTATACTCAAACAAACGGTGGATTCCAACCCTGAGCAAATAATCAGATTTCATTCAGGACTCTAGCTTGGAGCCCAAAAAAATTATTCAACAATCAAAAAGGAAGTTTTATCTATTGTTTTATGTATTTCAAAATTTCAAGATGATTTATATAACAAAACTTTCCTCTTGAGAATTGATTGCAAATCTGCAAAAGAAGTTTTACAAAATGATGTAAAAAATATAGTTTCAAAACAAATTTTTGCAAGATGGCAAGCTATTCTTTCTTTGTTTGATTTTCAAATTGAATTCATAAAAGGAGAAAATAACTCATTACCAGACTTCCTCTCGAGAAAGTTTCTTCAAAACCGTAATTCAATTCAATTACTTTCCCAGGAGAATGTCAAAAGACAAAGGAAAAGGAAAGATTCAATCCGCTGAAGACTATGCAATGGCCTTCAAACCCCATCCTCAATCTTCTTCAATCAATATCCCGGTTCAAAACCCTTTTGAATTTCTCAATGATAACTTTCCTCCAATCTCCTACTCTGCAGCTGTTTCAAAATCTCCAAATCCTTTCTCAATTAGGCCTCCTCAATCTCTTAATCAAAGACTCCAAAATACTTTACCCTCTCAAACAAATCAATATTTCTCAAAACCTCAACTTGAACACCTTTTCCTCACCAAACGAAAGGAACCTCTTCCTTTAACTGGAATTCAAAACTTAGTCAAAGCAACTTTTTCTGACAATTTTCAATGGCTTCCAGATGATATTCAAAGAACCCAAAAGTTCTATGAATTCATTTTGGTTGATTCAGGTTCTGCCCTTATTAAACATGAAAAATGTGATAAGAGACAAACCTAATATTCAAAATGCAAAATTTTGAATGTTTGGGATATCAAAGATTTTTGCTACACTGCTTTTACTTCAAAACAGTTTTCTCAAATTTTTATTCCAACTGGTTACACTTACCAAGATTACAAAATGGCTTGGTTTAGAATTTTTCTATTCCGACCTTTTGATCATTCTTGGTTCTTTCAATTTCAGAAAAAATCAAGAACTTTTCCTGCGTGGTTTTATGAATGGTGGCACTTTTTCGGAAGCACTACTGACATATTCCCTGCAAATACTCAAGCCTTATTCAATATTTATTCAAAACACTCAGAGGATGATCCTCTAAATGCAATTATAAATTTTCATTCAAATTTTTAAATTCCTTGGATACTTTGTTAGTCTTTCAAGACAACTCAATTTCTAGAACAATCGTATCCTTTATCTCTGGTTCGAGAATTCAAAATTAAATGGTGGGATAAATATGTCATTGAACGTGATTGTACTACTGATTCTTTATCAAAATTCTTCAAAAACAAAAATAAACCCATTCAAATTTTCGGTCATGATTCTTAAGGCATTCTTAAAACCCCTTCAAAATCTCATCCTAAAAAGGCCTCACCCTCAAATTTTACAAAGTCCAAATCCATAACAAAAATTTCAAAAGAAGTCTTGGCTCAACTCCTTTAACAAATTCAAAATTCCTCCTCTGATGATGATAATGAAGATATCAGTTCCAGTCAGAGTGATCCGTTCAATTTGTTCTGATAATTCAAAAATCCTTTTCCGAATTCAAGAAATGACAAAGGTTGCATAGTAAAACTCAAATAATTCAAATAGTTAGTAACTCATATAATTCAAATAGTATGACTCATTTATTTCAAAAGGACGGATGGCAATTATTTCAAAGGTTGCACAGTGAAGACGTGCAGAATTCAGATTCAATTATATCCGGTCACTGTTTGGAATTCAAATTTGCAATTTCAAGTCCGGGGTCGCGGATTTCAATTCAAATCCGATTGCTGCTTCGCCTGTAAATGGGGACTTCCAGCTTCGTTCAAGGCAGAGCGAATTCAGAGTGAATTCCAAGAATTCAAGAAAATAAATAGACACTAGAAAAAACTTTCTTTTGTAAATTTTATCTTCCAAGTGTTGTACTTCCGACTCAATATCTGTAAGTTTCATATGTATTCCAATCTTATGCTTGTATTTTCAATTTCTGTTTTGTACTAAAACTATGTCCAAATTTTACAATCAATAAACTCCCTCTTTCTCATCTTCTTCTGTCCTTGTCTTTGCTTATATTTTCCGATTGTGTCCATTTTCCCGTCGTCGTCATCATCGATCCTGCCCCCTCATTGGTATCAGAGCCACATGAAACTGGGAACTCTCACTCATGTCCTGTTAACCGAAGTGAGGCTCTCCGCCCAGTGGATTGGCCTGATAGGTATTATCTGTGGGTTATGCCTTGAGGCAGCGGTGGTCCCGTAGGGTCTATGGCTGATGTAAGTCCCGGACGTAAATGGTCCTTGGCAGCGTAAGTCCATGACTGGTCCGTTGGCCAGCCGTTCACTCTACCTTAATCGGGGAGGCCTCGTGGTAGAAGGCACAAAATTCAATACATTTGTGCTAAGTAAGGTATTCCCTTCATGCTATGTTTATTGTTTCTTTTAATACCTTATATGTTTTATTGAATACTTTAATTTATATGATAATTATTTATCCGAAAAAAAAAAACAAAATTATACCAAAATATGATATAAGAACCATTTTGCTTGCAAAGTCTATCATAAGTTTTTATGCAATGTATGCATTGGGTATTATAGTGTTTCTTCAAAAATATTTCCTACCTTGTAGTTTTTTTTGTTTAACTCACTGAAATATTTTTATGAAAACTTTGAGTAAATACACATACAAATGAAAAAAAAACATAGGAGAAAAAAAAAAAGCATATCAAAACAATTTCTGAGAGAAGTTCATTATTTAAAAAAAAATTAATTTTTTGAAAAAAAAACACCATCCTTCGTAAAAAATTTCACCCGATCCTTCAATTTTGCATTACATTTGGTATTAATTTCTACTGTAAATAACAAAGTACAAATAAATAATCAAACAAGTTCATATTTTGATACATAAAATATAAAATTAACATTAAAAAATTTGAGTAAGTGAAAATATTTATTGGGGTTATTTATGTCAAAAGTCCCTATACTTGGCCCATTGTGTCAATTTGGTCCTTGTACTTTTAATTGTGTCAATTTAGTCCTTTGGTCAAATTTAAGTTATGTTGATGACGTAATTTCGAATGATAAAATTATATTAGATGCAAATAATTTATTATAAATTCATCTTTTTACTCAATTTAACCCAATTCATAGCCGAACTATTAAATATTTTATTAAAAACTTAACATAATTTTTTCTCTAATGACCAAAGTAAAATATTTTGCGTGGCAACAACATAGTTTCAACTCAAATGTAATTAATTTTATAAAAATTTTTATAAATTCATCTTTTCATATTAACATATTACCAAAGCAGTAAGTATAAAAAATAAGTAATTAATTTTCTTAAGTAAATGATATATAGAAACATTATAACTGTACTAAAATGTTATGTTGCGTGGCAACAACATAGTTTCAACTCAAATGTTGAATTTAAAATTCTGAGAATATGTCATATCTTTTACTTGTCTTTCTCTAAAATAAGTATCTAATTTTTCACACAACAAAGGCGCAATGCGATTAGAATTCCTAAATAGAAGCAATTAGCATAAACACTTAACAAGCTTTGCTTTTTCCTTTTCTCCTTTAATTTTATTGCGGCCCTCAAACTCATTAATACTTTTCCATACATTAATGGCATATAATACAGAAAGAGATCATGTAGATAATAGAAACAACGTAGTCAGTGACATAATCCTTTCATATTTATCAACAATACCAATAACCAATTAAGATGGAATACAACATCTTTTAAATAAGGTGAAAGGCATAGTTATCAGCATTTAAAACCTTCAAAATTTAATAAGGCAAAAATTTCCTTTCTAAGATTGTTTGATATATTTTCCGAAAGACAATCATCTTACAAATTATATATTAAAATGTATAATATTTATTGAATATATCAATCTCAAATTAACATCAAAATACAGATAATTACATATGAAGAGGTACAATACGACATTATTAAAATTCCGTCAAATCAAACATAGATAATACAACATCATAATGAGATAAAATATAGTATATGAATTTTATCAAAACATGAACGGACAATACTGTACAAACATCAATGGCATGAATAAAATAAATTAGATAGGGAAAGTTTAGAGAAAAACGTATCTTGGTTGCGTTAAGGCACGCAAAAGGCGCTCTCCTTAGAAAGGAAACGCCACTCCTGCACGAGTTTGATTTTTCAATTAAGTACGCTCCTTTCCCAGGATTCAACAACCCGTCGGACCTCAATTTGTGCAGCAATAAAAGATCCCCAACCTCCAACACCACTACTCACAATTTTCTTTTAAGAGGGAGAAAGAAAAATACTCAAAGCCAGTTTCTTCTTCCCTTTTCATTCCATAGTATTCCTTTTAGAAGGATAAAATTATTTATTAATATTATTTTAAAATAACTTAAATCAGTTCATTATCTCCCCTTAACATGGGAAGTTGGCTAAAAATCAGGACGGTAAGTTAGCTTATTTGACTTTCCAAAACCATCACCTTCATTTTATGTAACTGCATTTGTGAAGATTTTCTTTTTTAATTTTTTAATTTAAATTCAAATTTAAATATGTTATATAATACACAACAATATGCATACATATAAGAAAATAAGGCATAATATAATTTTTTAAATCAACAAAAAGATTTTATTTTTCCAACATTCCCCCACATGATTTAAAAAATTTAAAAGAATAACAAAATTTTGTGAACACTTATATTCCATTAATAGATGTGGGTACCTTCCGGGTTTGAACCCACACTTAGTGTTATGAGTTTCAACCTGAAAAACCGTAGTAGCATACAGAGCTTTGAACTAGGTCTTTATACCCAGGTCTACACCCATCGCACACACAGAATACTGGTCATCATAAGGTTCTATCGGTGGGGCGCATTACTGTCATGCGCACGAAATCCTGTCTCATGAGTGTCAATAGGGAATAGCCCAGTTCCCACAGTTGCGACCCCACCACCACACTCACGTAGGTGAACCCTCCAAGGGTGATCTGTGATCAACACCCCGCCAACAATATGCCTTTGGGTTCATTTAGAGTTTAAAAACTCTGCCTCACTCATCACAGCACAGAGCACTTCACCTTAGGAGAGGCACCCGGGAATACCCCGCTGTAAATGATATATTAGTGCTCTTTCAATCACTAATCAGTTTCGTTTTTACCCGTTGAACCTCATTCATGGGATCGCCATACCTCTGAAGACGGGTTTCCACTGTAGTGACTTATTTTATGGGCTTCGGTCCCACTCCCCTCGATGATTAACAACTCACAGGCACGTCTGCCCTTTTGTAAGTGAATTCACAACTTCTTCTCTTTTTGATTTTTGATTCTCATCATCATTCTCTGTTGCCTCTATAAAAGAGCACTCTTTATACATATGCAATCTTTTCTTTCAACTCTATTGTAGAGCACACCTTCATCTTTCCATTCAGTAGAATTCCACATCGTAACACATCCATTCGGTGAATAGACTCATCTTCATTCACCTGGATCAAACAACAATTAGAATGCTAAGCTTTTTATGACTGTAAATCAAGTATAAGATATTCATCATATGCCTTTCAAGTATTCAAATAATCTAAAGGCATTTCATATACCTAACCACATAAAAGAATGGCTTCAAGGAAAATTTTAAAAAAAAATGCCAATTGCATTTCACAACGGCATTTTATCTTAAAATAGTACTGAGTATTTCATCTCCACATGGCACGAACATATCAAGTATTTTCTCTTCTTTTGTTACTCTCTATTTTTCAGCCATTCAATACATACTTCAAAACAATCCATGCATTTTTGAAAGTAATGATTTTGAGTTAGTAAGATCCGAGTTGAATTCACGACATTAACTCGGCCACAAAAATCTTCAAGTTATAAAATATATTCCAAGTAATAACCATAACTTATGGTTCATAAGTCTTTCAAAGAAGCAGCCAGCATTTTCTAGAACCAAATCAAAATAAACCAAAGTAGTTTTTTTTTTTTTTTTTCACAAAACGTCCAATGAAATTGGTCAAATACCAAAATTTCACACAAGCAAAACTAATCCTAAAAGATTTTGCATAATTTTGGCAATTGACTTATCTTTGTTTTTTATATTAAGTACTTGTAGTCAATTGCTTTGTAAAATTGCTCAAAACTTTTACAAATGCAATGGTCAAGATTTTACTTAACCAAAACTCTCACATTCTAAATTTCAAATTCATTACCATATATGAATATGATTTTATTATTATTATTATTATTATTATTATTATTATTATTATTATTATTATTATTATTATTATTATTATTATTATTATTATTATTATTATTATTTATTTTTTTTACATTAAACATCTGATAACTGCTCTTCTTGTTTTTGACAAAAGAGACCACCCCCACATTTCACTTGTCATATTAACTTTCACATGGATGTTACATTAGTTTAGATAAAACATAAGGCCTATGACCCAATCACATGCAATATAAATCATACCATTGATTATTTCTCACAAGAAAAAGTTGTCTCCACATTTTGGTGGTCATAGAATGATACTCACAAATATACATATACATGTACACATTTATAGGACATGCACCCACTGAATATAGCATATTCTTGTAATGAATCATATCAAATTTTACATATGTACTAAATATGTAATTGTATTCTAAAAAATAATATCTAAAATATCGAGTAAGCTCTTCAACACGGCTAAAGCAACTTTTATATCATCTTCTTTAAATCTATATAGGCATTAGGTTTATAAACCTTCTTCTTAATATATTATTAACTCACTTTTAGTCAAGCAATAATATATGAACATTTCACTCAAGCACTACGAAGCCAAAAACTGGTTTAATAATACTGTTATGTATATACAATAATTTTTTTTTTCGAAAGTTACATAAGTATTTGGTGATTTTCTTAATTGTAAAACTTTCACTCACTATGTTCACCAACAACCAAAAAGCATATCAGGGACTCTACTTTTTATTTATTTATATTTTTTAAAGCCAATTCTTTCGACAAAAATCAATACGTCTATTTGAGAAAGATTCAAGCACGAGATAAAAATTACTACGCTTTTATCGTAACAAAGCCAAAATCCAAAAATTATATATAGTTTTCAAAACATGGCTTTTAAATAATCCTACCCTTTATAAATATTTTCCAAAAGTCAGCAAACAACTTGGTTATAGATGTTATGCATACAAAAGTACTCATGTTGTAATTGTCACTTTTACATTCTTGAGCTTCCACTTCACTTATAAAATCGAAAGTCAAGACCCTCACATTCTGCAAGTTTACAAGAGTATAAGTCTACCTTGGCGACATGTCTTGAAACACAAGCACATACACACACACAAATATACGAAGTCACGAATCTTTATAAAGATTTGAATAACCATTCCAATTATTTGAGTGCATCAAATGTGCCTAATTATTTAAATAAAATTAAGCTTCCATCGAGATAATATTGTTTTTAATGAATATGGGGATTCCAGATAATAGCCTATATTTAATACTTCATGGCAGAGAACCAAATTTTAATGAATATAGGGATTCTAGATAATATATATATATATAATTTTTTTTTAAAAAAAATAAACCATCCCTACATATTAGTATTCATCTCAAGAATTCAAATAAACATCATATTAAATCGAAGGGATACCCATAGAAATATATATGTTACTCAACATATCACATTTTTGATAAATCATAATATTTCTATTCATCCAGCATAATTATACACAAAATAAAAAGTTAACACGCAGGAAGCTCACATAAATATGGTGCATAGTATATCACACAACTATCATCAAAATACAATCACTTTGAATAATGTATCCGTGTATTAAATTTAGTTTATGAAATAAACCAACAATTCATATTAACATATTACCAAAGCAGTAAGTATAAAAAATAAGTAATTAATTTTCTTAAGTAAATAAAATATAGAAACATTATAACTGTACTAAAATGTTATTTTGCGTGGCAACAACATAGTTTCAACTCAAATGTTGAATTTAAAATTCTGAGAATGTGTCATATCTACTTGTCGTTCTCTAAAATAAGTATCTAACTTTTCACACAACAAAGGCCCAATGCAATTAGAATTCCTAAATAGAAGCAATTAGCATAAACACTTAACAAGCTTCGCTTTTTCCTTTTCTCCTTTAATTTTATTGCGGCCCTCAAACTCATTAATACTTTTCCATACATTAATGGCATATAATACAGAAAGAGATCATGTAGATAGTAGAAACAATGTAGTCAATGACATAATCCTTTCATATTTATCAACAATACCAATAACCAATTAAGATGGAATACAACATCTTTTAAATAAGGTGAAAGGCATAGTTATCAGCATTTAAAACCTTCAAAATTTAATAAGGCAAAAATTTCCTTTCTAAGATTGTTGGATATATTTTCCGAAAGATAATTATCTTACAAATTATATATTAAAATGTATAATATTTATTGAATATATCAATCACAAATTAACATCAAAATACAGATAATTACATATGAAGAGGTACAATACGACATTATTAAAATTCCGTCAAATCAAACATAGATAATACAACATCATAATGAGATAAAATATAGTATATGAATTTTATCAAAACATGAACTGACAATACTGTACAAACATCAATGGCATGAATAAAATAAATTAGATAGGGAAAGTTTAGAGAAAAATGTATCCTGGTTGGGTTAAGGCACGCAAAAGGCGCTCTCCTTAGAAAGGAAACGCCACTCCTGCACGAGTTTGATTTTTCAATTAAGTACGCTCCTTTCCCAGGATTCAACAACCCGTCGGACCTCAATTTGTGCAGCAATAAAAGATCCCCGACCTCCAACACCACTACTCACAATTTTCTTTTAAGAGGGAGAAAGAAGAATACTCAAAGCCAGTTTCTTCTTCCCTTTTCATTCCATAGTATTCCTTTTATAAGGATAAAACTATTTATTAATATTATTTTAAAATAACTTAAATCAGTTCATTATCTCCCCTTAACATGGGAAGTTGGCTAAAAATCAGGACGGTAAGTTAGCTTATTTGACTTTCCAAAACCATCACCCTCATTTTATGTAACTGCATTTGTGAAGAGTTTCTTTTTTAATTTAAATTCAAATTTAAATATGTTATATAATACACAACAATATTCATACATATAAGAAAATAAGGCATAATATAATTTTTTAAATCAACAAAAAGATTTTATTTTTCTAATATATATTTTCCAGGACTTATATGCATAATTATTGCTAATTAATTTATGAAAAATTTTCTTGGTTATTAGTGGAGAATCAAGAAATGTGAATTAAATCAAAGGGGCCAAATTACCGGGGTTGGGTTTAGTGGGTGATCATTTAATATTTCTATATTTTCTAGTATTTTTATTATTTATTTTTTATTCTTTTTTTCCCTATTAGATGTCTTTTACGCTGTTTGAAATTGACGAAATGTTCTAAATTCAACTTATATTAGAAAAGAGAGAAATGATAATCGGTCCAAATTGGTCCGGTCCGATCCGGTCCATGAAGTAACTAGTCTAGTCTCGGACCGGACAGGATAAATTCGGTCCGATCTTTGGTCTTCAAAAGAGGCCAGTTTCGGTTTTTAGTCTGGTCTGATTTGGTCCTGTTCGGTCCGAGTTTGGACCGATGAACCCCCCAAATTGTATTTATGCAATACAAGAATGGTGAGAATATGGAACTGAGTTTTTTTCTATTTCTTTTTCCCTTTAGTTTGACGCAAGTAAAAATTAAAATAATGCACAATAAGAGAAATAGAATTCAGAGAAAATACACATGTAGTTTGCGCCCTTAAAGTAGCCAGTTGTAGTTTGTGGGGTTTAATATTTTCTAATATAACCTGATGCAGTGGGCAGTTCATGAAATTTTTTTTTTTTTTTTTTGGTCGGAAAAAGCTCAAAGGTGAGCTATATACCTTGATCATTTACAATGGAATCCAAAAAAGGGAGGGAGGGGGACTCAATCATGGGAGCACCTTTCTAACCTATGCATCAATGCCACTTTATAGGCAAGCACATTAGCCATTCGAGGACACCAAGAAAAACGAAAAAAAGAAAAGAACTAGGCATGAGTTTAGTATCTTCAACTATCGAAGCAATATCCCAAGGAACCCCGGACTCAAACGAGAAGGCTTGAATCACTTCTAAACAATCTGACTCAAAGATAACAAGCTCAGCACCAAGATGAATAGCAGGCAAACAAGCAGCTCTCACAGCGATACATTCAGCTACCTGACTTGATTGTCCGTCAACCAATCCACTCCAGCCTGAAACAACACAAGCATCAGCATCCCGGACCACAACACCAATACCTGCTGCAGCAAGAGGAGAACGCCAAAGGGGGCTTTGCCAAGCCACCAAGTTGATGGGATTTTGCTGTAATTGAACCGAAGAAGCATCAGCTGCAATTGAAGAAAATTCCAGAGCTTCAGCCAAAGCTTGATCAACAATCCATTTCGGGTCATCCCTCTTGTGCTTGAAAATAAATCTGCATCGTGATTTCCAGATCCACCAACATAGGAAAATAATCTTAGTAACAAGTTCGGGGTCATTGTGAACTGAATCAACAACAAAATCCCACCACCGAGGAAAACCCGGGAACCCAATAGGATGAGTACGGTAACCGATACTAGAGCCAAACCAAACAGCTTTAGCAAAGGGGCAGAAGAACACAATACGATCCGTTGTTTCAAATTCAATATTACATCTCGGACAACACAATTGTATATTTGGCAATCTCTTAGCAATATTATGTTTCATGGGAAGCGCATCAACAAAAAGTCTCCAAAGAAAAATCCGTAAACGAGGAGGAACTGGGGCATTCCATAGTCTACTAAGACACTTCTTCTCCGGAAAAGAAGAGGACGAAGCATTGAGACTATCATCCCTAGTATGGAGTTCCCGACACCAAAGGCTATAACCTTGTCTAACTCTGTAACTTCCTTGTTTATCTCACCTCCAAATCAATGTCTTCTACTCTAGGATCCGAGATGGGAATACATCGAATAGCATGAACATCATCAATCGAAAACAAGCTAGTAATTTGGGTTTTTTTTTATTATTTTTTTAGTAATTTGGTAGTGGGTAGTTAATTAACGAAATTAAGCCACGTTTAATGGCATGCTAGTATTCCCCCTCCCTTTTTCATATAATTTTAAAAAATAAAAATCTTGGCCTCTAGAAAATTTGGATTTGAGGCTAGAAGGTTCTAAAGGAGGGTAATAATTGGCGTTAAATATATAGAGAGATTACTTGTTCATCTTGATCTAATTGAACTTTAGAATAAGTACACTCTAGCAATAATTCGAGGTCTACTTTATTTACTTATTTAGGGAAAAGTTATAAAGCTATGATATATCATATGACATGACAAATTCCAATAACTTTTTTAAATAACCTTTTTATTTTTCAAAAACATTTGTTTTAGGGAAAATATTTTGCAGAATATTCTTTTTTCTAAATTTTTTTTGTTCCTTTCAACAATTTATTCATAAGTCTTACGGATTTGTGAAAATCTAAATGGCTAAAAAGGTTGTGACCTATATATAAATATGTTAAAACGAATTTCATATGTTTGACATAAAATTTGTGACAGATGGTTTTTTTAATAATTATCATAAAATGTAAGCAACGGAAATCATCATAGAATTCATAAAATGTAAGAATGCGATTGAACAATGCATAAGACTAAATATTTTAAATTTTAAAAATACTTAAGCGCACCATTTGTTTCATTTTCTTTTGCAATAACCCTATTTAGTATCTAAGCTCATTTTATGTCCAACAAGCCTAATCTTATACCCTATTAGGCATGGTCTAAGTTATATACTTCCCAACTAGAGATACAATAAACTCCACCTTGGTAATTATATGACCTAACTACTAGACACTAACAAATTCACAAGCATTTTTCACCCCGGGTTCCATTCTATTTGGACGAGTTTAACGAACTGCCTAAACTTCTCCAAAGGAAGACTTTTCATGCCCTCATTAGCGGGGTTTTCTTCAGTATTAATTTTCAACAACTCAAACTGATTCTCTTCTATATTGTCCATGATAAAATATTGTCTAACTGCTAAGTGTTTAGGCCTATCATGGAATACAGGGTTTTACACAGGGCAATGGCAGATTGACTATCTGAATAGATTTTATGTGATCCTAAGTCGAGTTTTATTTTAGTTAACAAACCGTTCAGCCATATCGCTTCCTTAACAGCATCAAATATGGCAAGAAATTCAGACTCAATAGTAGATAAAGAAATTAAAGTCTACAACTTTGACCTTCGGCTAATAGCTCCACCAGTTAAGGTGAAGACATATGCGGATGTCCATCGTCTTCTATCTAGGTCACTAGCAAAATCAGAATCTACATAATTAGTCAATCTAAGTTCGTTTTGGTCTGTACTAAAGGTTAGGCCCAAATCTACTAACCCTTTTGCATATCTTAGCAACCCTTTAACTCCATCCCAATGTACCTTACCGAGATTCGACATATAACGAGATAGTATACTTATCGGAAAAGCTAAATCTAGCTTAGTGTAGGTCATCGCGTACATTAATGATCCTGTAGTGTTAGCATTGGTATTATGCTCATTTTAAGCTTTTCCTGATCAGTTTTTTGACACTGACTTACTGAAAATTGGTACTGGGTTGCCAAGGGTAGTTTAACAAGTTTTGACCTAATCATGTTAAACCTTTTTAAAACCTTAGATAATGACTCTGACTCAAGTATACTATTCATTTTGACCTGTTCCTAATGATATCAATTCCTAGTATTTTCTTAGCTTCCCCCAAGTTTTTCATATAGAAATATCCATTTAACTGAGATTTTAAATCTAAAATCTGCTTCTGGGACCTGCTTGCTAACAATATATCATCCACGTATATTAGTAGGAAAATAGCATTCGAATAATCAATACATTTGAAGTAAAAGCATGTATCATGAACAGACCTACTAAAGCCATAATCAATCATAAACACATGAAATCTCTTATACCACTATCTTGATGACTGTTTTAACCCATACAATAATTTTTTTTAGCAAATTAACATATTCAAATTGTTCGAGTTTAACAAACCCCTCGAGTTGAGAAATGACGATCTCTTCCTCAAGTTCTCCATGCAAGAATGCAATGGTGACATCCATTTGATGCAACAACATATCATAGAACTAGTCAAGCACATAATGACACGGATAGTGGTATGTTTCACGACAGGGCTACAAATTTGAGGGTAATCTACCCCCTCTTTTTGTGTAAAGCCTTTAGCTACCAATTTGGCAAACCTTCAGGAGTTTCGGGTTCTTTCACCCTAAAGATCCACTTCGAACCTATACCCTTCTTACCCTTAGGCTTGGGAATCAAATCCCAGGTCTTGTTCTTTCTTAAGTTTTCCATTTTAACAGTCATAGCATTCAGCCACTCTGCTGAATGCTTGCTCTTGATAGCTTGAGAATAGGATAAAGGCTCGGTTTAGACATGTTCTAAAGTAGTGTTTAAAACATAGACTATACACTCAGCACAGCCACATCTTTCAGGTGCTCTAGACATTCTTCTAACTCTATCCCTAGCCAGTTGGTAAGTCTCTAAGTCTTGAACCTGGTTTTCAAGTCTGTTAGGTTCCATTTTTGAGCTATTAGGCACAGTTACAGTAGCACTTCTATCAGTATTTTCAGTGTTATCTAGGTTATCTTCAGGTTCTGTCCTTAGGTTTATTGGGTTGGGTGGATTAACTTCAAATTCATAATAGTCAGGATCAAATTTCCTAACTGCTGAACTATTACTTGTTTTGTTTTTTGATGTAAGGCATCTCATCCTCATTGAAGATGACATCCGTACTTATAATTGTTATAGTTCGGTTACCCTCCTTAACTCCCAATCTAAAACCCTTAACACCTGAAGGATACCATAGGAAAATACCCTAAACTATCATAGGCTCTAGTTTACCCTCTTTTTGAAGTGCAGAGGCTGAACACCCAAATACTTTCAATTTATCATAATAACAGTTTTACCGGTCAATACATTTTCAAGTGTTCTCATTTTCAAAGCTGAATTTGGGGACGTATTAATTAAGTAGGTGGCTATGTTAACAACTTCACCCCAAAACTGCTTTGAAGTCCAGATGAAAACAGCATACAGCGTACCCTATCTAAAAGAGTCCGTTTCATTCATTCAGCTACTCCGTTTTGTTGGGGAGTTCCTTTTAATGTTTTATGTCGTTTAATTCCACTTTTAGCACATAACATGTCAAAATCAGAGTTCATAAACTCAAGGCCATTGTTTGTTCTTAACACTTTAAGTTTCTTTCTTGTTTGGTTCTCAATTAGGGTTTTCCACTCAACAAAAGTCTCAAATGCATCATTTTTGTTCTTAAGTAGGTATAAACCCATACATTTCTCGACAAGTCATCAACTATAGATAGGAAGTATGAAGCTCCAATCATTGTGGGAACCCAAGAAGGTCCCCATATGTCAGCATGAACATAATCTATAATGCCTTCAGTTGTATATGAACAAGTGCTAAATGTAATTCTATGATGTTTGCCATACATGCAATGATCACAAAAAGTCAAGCTAAAACACATAATAAGTATCGAAAATGCCCTGTTTTTGCAACTCTAATAGTCTCCTCTCATATATGTGTCCAAGTCTCCTATGCCACGGGCTAGTGGTGTCGCTAGGGTCAGTCTTGGCTACATTTCTCTCACCAGAAACTCCCTCCCTTTCAGGACATACAAACCATTCTTGATCACTCCCTTTATCACAACTAGGGCACCACTAAGGACTTTCATCTCTCCCCTACTCGCTTTCAGGGTCAATCCACTTAGATCAAGTTATCCTAAGGAAATGAGATTTCTCTTCAGTTCTGGGACAATGCCTTACCCCCTCTAGATTAAAGCTAGTGCCATCAGACATCTTAACCCTCACAGTTCCTACACCAACTACCTTACAGGCATAGTTATTACTTACCATTACCTTCCACCACTAACAGACGTGTAATCAGTAAAATAAGACTTTTCAAAAGTTATATGGAAGCTACAACCAAAACCCATTCATGACTAGCAAGATCAGCAGAAGCATCAAGGACTTCATGATATTCATCGTTATCAATTGTATAGTCAGCTCTACCTTGGCTCTTGTTCCTTTTGGGGCAGAAACGTCTATAATGTCCATTTTTACCACACTCATAGCATTTAACATTAGAAAAATCTTTTCCACCCCTAGATTGAGATCTTGAGTGACTCTTTTCTCTCTTTTTATAAAAAATTTCTCTTTTTAGTTCTTCCTCTAAAGTTTATGCTCTACTGTGGTTGCTACTGTTGCTATCAAAGTATTTTCTTTCTTTCTTTAGTTCTACTACTTTAGATCTTAAGGCATCTTCTACCGTAACTAATGATATAGTCTTTCTACCATATCTTAAGGTATCTTTTAAACATTTTAGGTACTTAGGAAAAGATCCTAAAAGTATTATTGCCTAAGTTTCATATGATATTTCAACTTTTAGTGTATTTAAGTCATCTAAAACTCGGTAAAAGTCATCCAGAATATCCTCTATAGATTTGTTTTCATCCATTCTAAAAGAGTAGAACAGTTCCATGTATAATACTCGGTTAGCAAGTGATTTAGAACCATATAGTTTTTCTAGCTCTTTCCACACACAAGAGCACTTGTTTCACCAGAAACTTTGGAAACAACTGCGTTACTAAGAGAGAGTAAGATGTTACCATGTGCTACTGTATCCATGCTAGTCTTCTCTGCTGGTTTAAGTCCCTCTGGTTTTTCCTTGTCCTCCAAACGCGTGGAACTCACGCCAAGAGCCATGAGCAAGGCTTGGACCTTTACTTTCCACAACTCAAAGTTGTTTCTACCTGTAAATTTCTCAATGTCGTGTTTAGCTGAAGTCATTTTTCAAGAGTCGTGTTTTAACGGTGGCTCTAATACCACTTGTTGGTGCTATTATACCACTAGTTAACGAGTTTTCGCAATTTATGACTTCAGATAAATGATTACAAGTCGCACAAAGAAAAAAATCAAATACAAACTCCAAGATCTCGAATCCTAACAACTATGAACTAATTATTACAAATTACTACTGATTAAAACCAACAATAACTCTAATCTAGAACAAATAACTCCTAGACTCAAGATTACACACAAGATCTTCGAATTCTAAGCTAGAAACCAAAGAACTAACCCAAAGATAACGATATACCTCTTCTAGCAGCTGAGTCTTGCCATGAATCACACGCCACAACCACCAATCGAACGCCACGAGCCTGAAATCACCTCAAATCAGGCTCATAAGGTTGGAACCTTGAATATTTAGGCTCAGAGGTTCAAATTTAGGGTTAGGGTTGCATGGAGAGCCTTAGGGAAGGAAAGAGCTAGAAGAGAGAGTGGAGAAGACAAGATTGATAAAAAATCTACTTCTCTAAAACCCTATCTTTTGGCATATATACTGCCCCAAGCTTTATTCCATGTGCTCTGCCCATACCTCATCATAGCCATTGATTATAATCAATCTAATGGACGATACTTACCCACAGAAAACACAAAGTGAGGCTCTCATCGAGTGACATGCATTGAACTAACGAACGTCTTAGATTGACCATGGAAAGCTTCTCCAAGAAGCTTTTACAGATTGTAACGTGTAGAAGGAGAAGATAATAGTACATAAGCAGCAGGGCATTCAGGCAGCATAGTACTCCTTTTGGTCAGCAATAGTACAAATTTTAGGCAAGTGTAGTACAGGTATTTCTGTAATTAGTACATTTTGACTAGGGGCAATTTGGTCAATGTCCCAATGTACCCAAATTCAAAATCTGATCATTGTGAAACACGGCGTTTCACTTTCATCCATGTACTAAGAGATGCATTTTACTGTAGCAATAATCCTATTTTTCAGTATGGAACCATATCCTTCTGCATAAAAGCAACATCGCTTTTAAAAAGTAAAAATGATGGTGTAGTATGCCCTATATATAAAGCCCACAGTAGCCATTCTTTTCCTTAGCATCTAGTCTCTTTTTTGTAGCGAGTGTAGTTGCCATCGTTTTTCTTTGCATGTAGTCTTCTTTTACCAAAAAAGGCAAATGCAAATGTAATGTTACCTTCAATAATATGTTGTAGATGTATGCTCTTGCATTTTTCATCTCGACCTTGTTTTGGCAACAATTTATTCATTAGTCTTGAGGATTTGCGGAAATCTAAATGGCTAAAAGAGTTGTGGTACCATTTAAATTTGTAAAAAAGAATTTCACATGTTTGGCATATAATGTGTGACGGAAAGATGGATAAAATCAAATATAGATATTTTAGCGATGTAAATAGTGGGGTAGGGGATAAAGATAGTGGGGTGGTTAAGATAGTGGGTGGTTTATAATTATTTATATTACCTTTAAGAAAAATAAAAAATAAAACAAAGGGTCCTAGAATGCTCGAACGTAGGAGGGGAAAAAATGCAAAGAGGAGGAATTTTGAGTTAAGAATATAGATCAATTGATGGCTCTATCCCCTCCCTTTATACCCTTACAGCCTATAACCTCCCATCAAATTTGCATAGCAAATAATTAATAAATATCAAATAATTTTATTTTATAAACAAACAATGTTGCTTATTTTTTTAATTATATTATTATTATAAAATAATACTATGTTATTATATTATTATGTATTTATAATATAAAACAATTTACATATGTACATGTACAAATTATTACCTTAATAAAATGCATTTATTTTAATTATTCTTGTATTTTGTCAATAATTACTTTTATGTTAGTAAATTATATTTTTTTTAGTAATTGTATTAGTAAATCATGTTAAGAAAATTATATTAATTTTCCAAAAAAATGTTTGCATTATCCTTCCCAGGGATTGAACCTTAGTCCACTTTAGAGTCCTCTCTCCTGCTTGGTGTAGAAACAATTAAGGTTTTTATACCCTTTATCCTTCGTCTTCCTCTAATCCTGCATACACTTTTCTCTGTTCTTCCTCTACTCTTCATATTTGTTTCCTCCGGTTCACTTTCCCCAATCCCCCTCTTAGTTGCTTCTTGAGTCTCGCTACCCCGTTTCTACTTCTTCCTCTCTGCTCCTCTCAAAGTGAGGTAAGTTCACTTTGCATTTAATGTCCTCTGGCTTTAATGATTGGCCCTCATTTACACACTCATCCTCTCCCATTTACTATGTCCACCTTCCCTGCTTTTCTAGCTACTTAAAGAGCAAACCCATTTGCCCTAGCCATGATCCTGTTATGTTGGAACTGTCCATGGCTGGGGCAGCCCTTGACGATTCATGCCGAGAGGGAGTTGTCCTGTATCTAGAAGCCTAGTGTTGTATTTTCGACTGAAACAAAGCAAAAGTGGGAATATGTGATCAAAGACTTGAATAACCTCAATTTCGTGAACGTTCATATTGTCAATCCAATGGATTTATCTGGGGGTTTGGCTCTCGAATGGAGAGGCAAGATTAGAGTTGAGGTCATTTTCAGTTCTGCCAAGTTTATTCATGTGTGAATTGAATCAATTTAGAGATCTAAAAGATGGCATCATGTTTTTGTTTATGGTGAGCTTATAATAAAAAAGAGAAGAGAGTTTAGGAATAGCTTTTGTGATAGGTTTTATGGGTTGTCTAGATCCTTTGCCGTCTCTGCAGATTTCAATGCCATATCTGCAGTTTCAGACAAGTCGAATGGGGTGCTGCTTTAGGTGCTGAATTGGAGATCCTTGGTAAGGTCTATGATGTTTGCTAATTAATTGAGATTGAGACCAAAGGTTGCATGCACTCATGGGCTAACAAAAGAGACGATGAAGTCCTCATTAGGGAACGAATTGATAAAGTTGCAGTGTATTATGATTGGTTGTCTTTTTTTGAGTTCGTTGAAGCCTTTCTTATGCCAGAGGTTGGATCTAACCATTCCCCTTATCATCCTCCTCGAGAGGATGACCATGACCACAAAACCAAACCTACTTTCAAACTTGAATCCAAGTGGCTCCTTGAAGAGAATTGTGCGGAATTCGGCCACTAGCTGCTCGATAATGTTTAGGATGGTGTAGAAGCTCCATGCTTGTAAACGTCGCTTGATTCGTTGGTGGTTTGATCGAAGAAAGATCAGATCAGGTGCTCTTGAGGATTTAATGCAGAAACTTTCTTGAGTCCAAAGTCAAGGGGACCACCAAATCTGCATGTCTATGAAGAGGCCCTCAAGAATCAATTGCAGAAGCTTAGGGAGTATGAGGAGAGGCATTGGAATCAACGTTCTAGAATTGCTTGGCTAAGATATAGTGATATAAACAGCAAGTTCTTCCATGCCTCATCCCTTTCAACAAGAACAACCAACTGTATTATGAGACTCAAGGACTCTGTGGGTAATTAGGCCGAAGAGGGAGAAGACATTCATGAAGTTGTGTCCTAATTTTTTAAAGAACTTTATGCTATAAGGAACGGGGAGAATTATGAAGAAGCAGCACGTGCTATTCCCAGCCTGGTCACTAATCAAATGAATGTGTGCCTTTGTGCGCCTGCAATGGCTGAATAGATCATTCATGCATCTAATCAACTTGGCAGCCTCAGAGCTCTAGGACCAGACAACTTTCCAAGCATTGTTTACTTGGAGTATTGGAATAATATTGGGAATGATGTTATTAATGCAGTGTTAGTTCTCTTCCAGAATGGCCAAATTATTAAGAAGTTCAATGAGACTGATATTTTTCTTATCCCTAAAATTAATAGACCAATCAATTCAGACTTATAAGCCTCTATAACTTCATCTATAAGATCATCGCTAAAGTTATCTCTAACCGGCTCAAGCCTTTTATGCCGGGTCTAATCTCTCCGTTCCAAGCAACGTTTGTTGAAGGCTACCAAATCCAAGATAACATTATTGTTTCCCACGAGGCATTTCATGTCTTGATATTAAGAAAGAGGGGTAAAAAAGGGGTCACGGTCCATAAAGTTGATTTGTCCAAGGTCTATGATCAAGTTAATTGGGCTTTCCTTAAAAGTGTGCTTTTTAAGTTTAGCTTTCATCAAGGTTTTTTAATCAGATCCACATTGTGTTACGACAGTTTTTGTTAGCCCAGTGGTTAATGTTTCCTGATTGGGTGGTTTCAAAAATAGGAGAGGCTTGCATCACAGGTATCCTCTTTATCCATATCTATTCTTTTTCATTATAGATGCCCTGTCCATATCTATTGTTTATTGTTCATTCTGCTGCTTCTCCTTATTCTTCTTCTTCTTTTGCTCCTCCTTCTCCTTATTCTCTCCTTCTTTGACTTTTTTATCAGAATGTAAGGTCATTTATTTGTGGTTTATCTGCAGGCATTCAACTACTTCAGGTTGGGGGTCCCCGAAAACAGTCTCCTTTCCAGCTGGAAGGGGTAAGGCTGCATACATCACCCCCCCCCCCGACCCTGCGTTCAGCGGGAGCCGCAAGGCACTGGGACTGTTATTGTTGTTGTTGTTGTTGTATGCCCAGTCCAGGCTTATCTATGAGGCGGTTATTTTTGTTTAATGGGAGCTGTTCCAAGTTAATCGGTCCACGCCGCCCTTATCTCATTTACTCTTTGCCGATGATGGTATTTTGTTTTTTGAAGCCAAGGCCCAGCCTTGCTCCAAAGTTAAGAAGATTGTTAAGCTCTTTTGCCAAGCATCCGATAAGAAGATTAATTTTTCCAAATCTAAAGCTTTCTTCTCTTCTAATACGAACTCTATGTTTGATAAAAAATTTGCTTGAATTTCTTTGGCGTGGAACCTATGTCAAAGGAGGAGAAGTACTTGGGAATACAATTGACTTAGGGTAGCTATAAAAAAGAGGGGGTGTTGTCCCATATCTTGGATCAATTTAAATAACATTTAAGAGGATAAGCTAATTCTCTTCCTTCACACGTAGGCAAGGAAGTCTTAAAAAAGTCGTGCATTCCACTATCCCAGTTTATACTACGCGTTGTTTTAAAATCCCCAAATCTTTCTGTGCTAATATTAACAATGTCATCGTTAGATATTGGTGGAAAAGGGCAGCAGAGGCCACCTATGTTGTATGTTGGGAAAATTGGCCTAAGTTATCTGACTTTTAAAGAGTGGGCTGGCTTGGATTTAGGGACTTCAAGAGATTTAACATATCTTACTAGGAAAACAGGCTTAGCATATTTTTAGAAGCCATAATGCTTTTTAGGTTAAATTCATTGTTAAGGAAATCCATTTCTCAAATTCTTCTTACTCAAAAGCCACGACGGGCAGCATCCCCTCATGGTGCTAGAGAAGTACTCTTCAGGGTAAGGATTTTATTGTTGATGATCTCCACTGGTCCATCGGGGATGGAGCTTTAGTGAAAATATGGAAGGCTAAGTGGATTTCTGGGTTGAAAACACCTATTGTCACTACAAGTCAATCGAATTCAAGCAATTTGGAAACTGTTTCAAAGCTAATTAATCTCAACCCTAGACGTTGGAATATGGAGAAGGTCAATTCTTGCTTCCCTAGCTTTATAGCTCACAAGATTTAGTGCATACTGATTGGAGGCCTCAACATTAGGGACGTCCTCATCTGGATTGGGTTAAGAAATGGAAATTACAATGTTAAGCATCGTTATGTGAGGTAGAAGCGTGTTTCTCAAGCTCCAGTGCAGATGGTGAATATTTCACCCACTAGTCTACAACTAAGGCCATTTGACCTTTTTGGTGCTTTGCCTTGTGTACCGAAGGTAAAATTTTTCTTATGGGGAGTAAGCGATAATGCTCTTGCCTTGGGTGAAAATCTATTTAAGGGAAAGCTTAATAGCTCTCCTTGTTGCCCACATTATGAGTTGGACAATGAATCCATCGATCACAACTTATTTTTATGTCCTTTAGTGTGCATGGACTGGTATGCCTCAAAGCTAGGTTATAGAAATGATTCCATCAGTTTCCCTAGTATTTTATGATGGTGGGAATCTTTATTTCAATTGTGCAATTTTTATTTAATGTTTTTAGCCTCTTGTGCCTACCGATGTTGGTGGTTGTAGAAGAACAAGTGTAATTTCATCTTTAGAGGCTCTGGGCTTAGCCCCTTCCAAGTGTGCTCCAAAGCTTTGGCCGAAGCCAAGGAGGTCTAGCAAGCGGCCATTCATTCCCCCAGACCAAAAGTCAAGCCCGCTCCAACTAGCTGGTCCCCTCCACATCCTTCACATGGCAGTACAAGATTACTTTGAGAACTTCCAAGATATTACACCTCTAGCTAGTGTGAACACATAACCACTAGTAGAATTAACTTCATTGTTATCAGACACCCAATTGGCGTCACAATATCCTTCTAATACAGCAGGAAACTTCCCGAAGTGAAGTCCCCAATCCATACTTCCTTTCAAATATTTAAGCAATCTTTTTAATGCGTTCCAATGATCTTGATAAAGATTATGTATGTGTCTACTAAGTATGCTCATAGCATATGCAATCTCAGGTCTGGTGTAGTTCATCAAGAACATAACAATACCAATGATTTTGGCATACTCAGAAGTGAGTTTTAAAGAAATCTTCCCTTTCCCGAGGATCGGTGCTACGACAGCATTGCCCATCTAGACTACTCCTCCGTCGATCACTTTCTGGTATTCCTGGAACAAGCTCTGGTTTGCGCAAATGTGCCTAGTAGCTCCTGTCTCAACTATCCATTCAGTCATGTTGTTCACTAGGTTCACCTATGAAGCAACAACAACAATGTTCTCTGTTTCTATTAGATGGGCTTTGCTCTTGATGTCTATGGGCTGGTTCTTATTACTTTTGCAGTCTTTTGCCTTATAGCCATGTTTTCCACAGTGGTAGCATTCTTCTTGGAATTTGATGTTCAGTTTTTTAATTTTTTCACCGTGCTTGAGATTAGAATGATGCCTTTTTTTCCTTTGTTCTTGAACTTGTCACACGCACCAGTCCTAACTTCGGCTATATTAGCTGTAGAAAAATCAAAGTACAAGTGTCCCTTATCTTTGAGTCTATTTTCTTCCTCAATTTTCAAGTGCCCCACCAACTCTTCTAAGGTCAGGTCCTTTTCTTATACAGTGGTTGATTTCTATAGTTCTTTTAGAAAGGTGGATACTTCTTCATCAAAGACTTAATCTTGAGTAATTTTGCAAATTTTTAGGCCTTCCGAAAGAAGAGTGGTGACTATATTTTCATATTCATGGACTTGGTCAATTATTGGTTTATCATCCATGATTTTGAAATCTAGCCATTTATTAACCGTATACTTCCTAGTCCCTGCATCATTACCTCCATATATTTTTCTGAAGAGAATCCCAAGTTTCCTTTGCCGAATCCATTTTTACATAGATATCAAGAAGTCCATCGTTCATATAATGAAGTAAATTACCCCTATAGGCTTTGTTATCTGAGACAAGTTTTTCTTCATATGCAGTTTTTTTCATTTTCACCCTCAGGTATGTTTTTCACATAGAGTACGTAATCAATGTTGACTTGCTCTAAGTAGAAAATTATTTTCTGAGACCACCTCTTATGATTTT
Source organism: Simmondsia chinensis (assembly GCA_018398585.1). Taxonomy (NCBI): domain Eukaryota; kingdom Viridiplantae; phylum Streptophyta; class Magnoliopsida; order Caryophyllales; family Simmondsiaceae; genus Simmondsia; species Simmondsia chinensis. The sequence continues at coordinate 8,683,185 of JAGTTD010000004.1, forward strand.
TCTTGTTTAGGGGCTCGAATTTAAGTATGTCGGGAAGAGGTAATTTGGTTGTCATGTTTAAATATAGATATATAAATCATCATTTAGATTGTTAGAAAACTGAGATTGATATTTAAGAACAACAATCAAAGAAATTAAACTTAAAAGCATTACAGAATGATTATACCGCGCCGTGACAAGAGCCTCTGTTCTAAAAGACAATTTTGTTGCTGCTTCAGTGCATACAGTACTATCAACGGCCGCCCTTCAGGATTAACACGATCCAACTTTTAACATGTACTTGTTAATTTTTGGGTAGGAGTTCCTAAGAACTTTGCCTAAGAAAATTTCAGAGAGAGAGAGAGACGAAAGGAAGAAGAAGGGAAGAGATGGCTGTTGGATGCTTTGAAGCTGATCTCCATGGGATTTATATAGTGTAGGAAATGATTGTTGGGAAGAGGTGGCTTCTCCCAACAATCACCTTGAACAAGCACCAAGCATGGGAACAACACATCAGTGATAGCAGCTTGGGAAGAGAAAACGATGTGAATTAATGGCAGGCAGTTTGGAGTTAAACGGATAGAAGCACAAAGGACACCCACAAAATGATCCGAAAAATAAAATATACCCGTTAGGAAAAAAACAGACACCCATACCCTCCCCCGAGCATGGCACAGCAGGCGGCGCATGTGCATGTAGTCCCCTCTTTTCTCTCACCCCCAACTTAATTCAAACAATTAGTAAATTTTCCTATATTTACGGTAGTAAAAACAGTACTCCCATTCCTATGTGGGACAACGCAAAGGGGTTTTGAAAAAAACTAAGCTTGTATCATTTTTCCAACATCTGATGGCTCTACGGTGTCGCTCGTTATAAAAAGTACATAAGTCCACTCATTATTTAAGGGAAGAATAAGTAAGGCCCTTTTTGGGGCTTTAAACAAAAATAAATAAACAAACAAATAAATAAAAAGTTTGGTTGGCTTGTCGTTTGGCTTAGCAAATAAAAATGTCTGAATGACACTTTTTTTACTTTTCCCATGTCCAAAGGAGCCTTTCGTTTAATTATTTGAATTTCAAAATTTATATCTATGTAATGAATGTGTGTGTATATATATATGGCATGCATGTGGTAATCAAGACATTGTTTCCTAGTTTCATGGATAACATGTTCTAAAAACCGATTTGAGGTGTGAACATATGTTATTAGTCGGATCTATTTTGGTGGGCTAGAATCACATTCTTGTGAATATGGGGATGAGCTAGCAAATTGGGGAATAGTGTCCTTTTATTTAGTAATGTTGGTTATGATATCTAAAAATTTATTTAACCACAGTTCTATTATATTTATTGTAAGTCCACCAGCATTTGCTAGTTGTTGACTTGTGTTAATTTAAATTTGTGTTTCAATGTCACGGGTGGCAAGCGAAAGAGGAGCATGGGGAATCTACTGCTTTTGGGGCTTGTCTAGCGCTTGAGTGTATAGCACGCATGACGACATTTGCGTTTAGGCCCTAAAGCACTACTATTGCATGGAATTCCTTGTATTGTTTTGAATTTTATAAGGCATAGTGTAGATTATGATCTAAAACACTAACTAGTTTTCCCCCAATTGAGTTGAGGTGATAATATTTCATTTTGTGATGCTATGGTGAAAAAAATTGATAATTTGTAGTGTATGACTGTTTGCCAACTAATCATATATATGAAGTAATTACGATATGTGGAAATAAGTTGGAGATATATTTGTAATTGGACATGCTTGGTATTCATTTATGCCCCATTGCAATGTTGTACTCATTATTGTTGAGTTGACATGCTATAAAGTGAATTAATTAAAAACTTATAGAGGCTTTTGTTGGAAAATACTTCAAAATATATTTCTATAATTGATTATAGTGGAACAGTTTAAAATTGTTAATTCTAAATTTAAGTATCAATATAATATATTCATAATCACATAGAATATTAAAAACATAATAAACATAAATTAATACATAAATACTAATGCGAAAATTAAAGGAAAGCTCTAAAAGAAGGGTTATTTACGCCAAAGGTACCTGTACTTTGCCTGCTATGTCAATCTAGTCCTTTAACTTTTAATTATGTCAGTTTAATCCCTGTGCAATTCAAAATGTGTCAATGTCATACTTTACTTAAATTTAAGTTATGTTAATGAAGTAATTTTGAACGGAAAAATTATATTAGATGCAAGTAACTTATTATAAATTCATTCGTTTACTCAGTTTAACCCAATTCAAAGTAGAACCATTAAAAATGCCATTAAAAACTTAACATAAATTTTTCTCTAAGGGCCAAATTGACATATTTTGAATTGCACATGGACTAAATTGACACAATTAAAAGTACAAGGACTAAATTGGCACAAGGAAAGTACAGGGACCTTTGGTGTAAATAACCTTTAAAAGAAAGATTAAGGAATACCTGGAATGCAGGTCGCAAAGGTCGCCTGAGAGGAATTATCAAGATTACAAGATGTCACAAACCTAAGTCTGTGACTTGAATAATTTTAAGAAAGGGGAGAACGAGAGAGAGAGAGAAGGAGAGAGAGAGAGAATTGGAGAAGTTAGAAGAGATTGAGGAGAGAATTAGAAGAGTTAGAAGAGAGTTAGAAGTAGAGGTTAGAAGTAGAAGTTAGAGAAGGGAAGGAGGAGTAGGGAAAATTAGAATTTTGAGAGGGGGAAGAGAGAGACGATAGAGGGGAGGGAAGAGAGAGATTTGAATTAAATTTTTGAACTTGATTTCATTGATGGCAAAATACAAGCTTGGGTACATGTATATATAGAGCATTTGGCCACCCTAACCCTTAGACCCTATTACTAGCCCTATCTTAATTAATGCTAAATACATCATTACAAATTTAAATAAAAAACGCTTTTCCTCCTTTCTCCTCCCAACCGGCTCCCTCCAATTACAATTTCAAAATTCAAACTAATTCAAACTAAGTAATTTTACAATCTTACATTACGTAATCGATACAAAATAATATAACAAAAATAGCTATTCCGTTTGTAGGGTTGTGATAGTCACGGCTAGGGTCGTGACAATCCCTTCCCCTTGAAATCATCCTTGTCCTCAATGATGTAATGTGGCTTGAGTGCTTCGTGCCGATCCCTGTCCTTGGAAATCGCTCCCATACTCGCGCTTTGACCTTGATCTTTTTGATGTCTCCTCGAGAGGTCTTAGGCTTGAGATGGTGAGCTTGAAACGGTTTTGCTCTGTGTTGCTGTGGGGCGTAGGACATGGTTTGGATGTCATTGTCCCGTTTACCGTTGCCTTGGTTGCCATGGTCTTGGTTGTCATTCCGTGCCCTAGTGTGAGGCTTGGCATGGCAGGGGTGTTTAGCTCAAGAGGATGTGGTAGGTTCGGCAAAAGCCCAACTTTCTTGGCTTGGTCGTGGTTGTTGGTTCCATTCTCATCACCTTGCATGACGTCATCGTGGACAACCTCTAGTGAAGCAATCGGTATCTCCTTTGGCAAGACCTTCGGTGTGGCCTCCGATATGACCTTTGGTGATCCTGTGGGCATGACCTTCGATGGGACCTTCGGTAGGACCTTGGGTAGTACCTTCGGTCTCTCCTCAACAAAATCACTATTTGAATTAATCTCCGCCATAACCTCACACCCCGGTTGAGGTAACTTCACACCATGGTTAGCACAGAGTCGAGCTACGGCATCGGCTAGGGCCCTAATGTCCGCCCCCATGCTTCCCATGTTCGCCTTCATGTTTGCCATGGTGGCCTTTATCTCGGTGTGACCAATTGTCGACATGCTTCCCGTGATAGATTTTTTTTTTTTTTTTTTAGCTTCGAAAATGATAGGCAGCGAAAAAATACCTTTTTGATAGAACGAGCCTCTTGATCGCAAGATAGCTCTGATACCACTTTGTCACAAACCTAAGTCTGTGACTTGGATAATTTTAAGAAAGGGGAGAACGAGAGAGAGAGAAGGAGAGAGAGAGAGAGACTTGGAGAAGTTAGAAGAGATTGAGGAGAGAATTAGAAGAGTTAGAAGAGAGTTAGAAGTAGAAGTTAGAGAAGGGAAGGAGGAGTAGGGAAATTTAGAATTTTGAGTGGGGGAAGAGAGAGATGGTAGAGGGGAGGAAAGAGAGAGATTTAAATTGAATTTTTGAACTTGATTTCATTGATGGCAAAATACAAGCTTGGGTACATGTATATATAGAGCATTTGGCCACCCTAACCCTTAGACCCTATTACTAGCCTAGTCTTAATTAATGCTAAATACATCATTACAAATTTAAAATAAAAACCCTTTGCCTCCTTTCTCCTCCCAACCGGCTCCCTCCAATTACAATTTCAAAATTCAAACTAATTTAACCTAAGTAATTTTACAATCTTACATTACGTAATCGATACAAAATAATATAATAAAAATAGCTATTCGGTTTGTAGGGCTGTGATAGTCACGGCTAGAGTCGTGACACAAGACCTTCTCCACAACCTCTTATTCACCCCCTAGAGTTTGGGCTCCAAAAAAATAATTACTTAAGAACAATTTAAATTAGAAAATTTTCCTTTTTAGTTTTTCAAAAACAAATTTTTTCAGAAAACTTTTGGATGTTGGACGCAACTTCTAAGTTCCCTTTTTATAATAGGCTATTAGATATAACTAAAACAAAAACATCGATGTGGGACTCCAAATCAACGATATCATAGTACAAAAAGGCTTTGTTTGGAAAAGCAAAATAGTGTTGTGCTCAAGCCATGTTAGAGACTACCACGTGTTCGCTTTCCATTGGTCCTTGTAGAAGGATGCAATAAGAAGGCCCCTTTTTGCATGCTCAGTGGCCTGTTACAGAGGACGCGGATCGTGCCCCTGCCTATCACGGTCTGACGCATGTGATTGGCTATTAGCATAAGGCATGGATCGCTTGGGCGTTAGGCGCATTTTTTTTTTTTTTAATTCTAGCGTATATAAATTCATCTCATGAATTTTATTTAGCAAAATACATTTAGTAATCTCATGAATTAATCTAAATATTTTTAACTGGTGTATTATTAGAGTTTTGCGAAGGGACCTCATGGATAATTTAATTTTAGCTCTAAATAGCTCAAATCTAATTAACATATCATGATAATATTTGATTACCATTTAGTAATTTTTAATTTCAAAGAATAAATATTCTTATAATGTAGAATTAAATATAATTATTGAATAATTCCCAAATAGTAACTAAATGAGCGACTGACCCTCTATTAAATATGTGTGTGAAATAATAATTAAAACTGCTGTCATTGTATTTTTCACATCTTTTCCGTAAGTTTTCAACTTGCCCTTTTTGAAAGATTCTGTGATAGGAAACAAACTTTTTGTCTCAAATTTAGTGATAATTGCTTAAAATACTTTGACCAAAGATTATGAATTTTCCAACACTTACAAATCTATTTAAGGGAATATCTCTATTTCAAAAGAATATTGTTCCTCCTTTTCTTTTCTTTTAAGGTTTGGGGCCTCAAAAACAGCCTCCCTTTAAGGTAGCACCATGTAGGAGTAAGGCTGCATACCCCCCCCCCCCCCCCCCCCCCAAAAATCTTGCCATGGTAGGAGCTTCTTAGGCACTAGGATTGTTGTTGTTTTGTATCTTTATCCCAAAATAGCCTGTAGATTCCCCATTGAATATTTTGTTCTCGCTACACTTCATGCTATCACGAACGTACGAAGGATTTTGGCCGACTCAATGAAACCTCACTTCTGAGTACAAGTAACAAAAACTACATGCACGAGCCTAAGACAATCTCAGAATTCAGAGTCATCGCTTTAATAGAGTAAATTATTTATTTCTGATTGTAGTTAAGAAATAAATAATCCAAATATTCGAGCTCATTGTTTCAATCTCATTGACAAACACCAACATAATACTTCTAGATCTCTATCCACATGACCAAAGACAAGTCATCTAATATTCATATTATAGTCTTATCAGACAAGTTTCTCAAACTTATCACCGACTAAGAACATACACTTACAACATATTACAACTTTGATTTAAGTCTATCTGCCGCTCAATCTTATTGACCACTTAAACCAAACTTTGACATATCATCTCGGATTAAGTCCATCTCATGGAATATTTTAGAAAATAATCACACATATTTTTGACTTGTAAAACGCTATCAAACATAAAATAAATAAATATTTTTATTTATTATATTTAAAAATAAAATAATTGGATTTTTATGGCACTATGCCCAACAACCTTTTCATCAAAGAGGTAAAAACAAGTTTCTTGATGAGTTTGGCAATGACCAAGTATTGACTACCATTTTATTTTATTGCAACGCTAAAAATGCAAGTTTTAAAGGTTGAGATCGTGGAGTGAGAAAAAATTTTAAGATCCTCTAACTAAAGACCTTTGAAGAAGGCGACTTATGACAAAACAATGGGAATGAGGTCTTAAGCCCATATGTGCAACCTGATTTTGATGGATGCCCAACTCGGAGTAATTTTTGAGTTCCCTAGGTCAATAAAAGCCAAGATTTGAGAAAATTGCATATACTATCAAACCGATTTTGTGTTAATTTGCCTTCGTATTTTTGTTCCTACTATGAAATAGCTGAGCTTAATGATCTTAAGGAGTCCATAGCCTTTTACAGTGGTGTGTGACGACACAATCAATGGATCCACACATAGGAACCGAGGGTGTTAATCCTTCTCTGTCAAGAGTATGGGCTAACTAATTCTCTAAAGCATTCCTGAGAATCAAGATTTTGAGTTGTTGAAAGGGGTTCTACAAATGCTATTCACATAATACATCTCATTTTGAAATCACATGAAGTAGGTGCATATGTTCTTGGCATTAAAATTTCAACTTCAAGACTTAGTTCACCTTATTAGATTGTGCAAGATGCATATTTACTAGGGATTAATCAAGTCTAAATGACATTGGTACCGTTAAGTGTGATTTTGCTTGCTCGGATTTCTTCTTTCTAAACCCTAAAATTGAATCATGAGGGATAATATTGGATGTGCTTCAATTTTAGTGGGGGGAGCTTGTCCTGCATAAAATATTTGATGAGCGCATTCATTTAGAGGGCCCGATACATTTTTCATATGATCATATGTTACTATTTCTGGCAGTTATAAGTATTGAATTTGGTCCACGTTTGAATTGGGCCTCGTTATTTATGAAATTGAACTGTCCATCATTAATCCTTGATAGTTATACCTTTTATTCAATCTATATAATGGACCCTTTTATTGGTTCAGATACGCATAAAATGATCTTTACTATCTCATTATTTCCTCTTTAATTGAGGTTCAAATTCATGTTTTCCATTTCTAGAGACTTAAAATTGAGAAAATTTGGGGCGTATTCTAGTCCACTTCTCAAGGGTATATTATAGAGGTAGGGTCGTGTAAATCTTGAGAGTCAGAGTGCCAATTGGTCCCATTTGTAATGGTAATAAGCATTATCATTTAGAACAAAAAAGTAAAATATTATCATGTAATGATAATTTGATTTGACCCATCTCAAACTAGATTTAAATTATTTCTAAGGCCTCTTTGCAATCCTCAACTTATACAGTATTTAAAATTATATATATAAATATATATACACACACATGTGGGAAACAAAAAAGAAGCAAAAATTAAAAAAAGGGCGGTTCATGTAATGTGGCCTAGCCTAACGTTGCCTGGGTGTGGTGTATATGCATTAGCAGAAGCCCATTAAGGAGGGGGCATGGGGTGCGGCCATGTGCACATCACGCACTAGCACGTCCCCAGCCAATATTGCATACAGGCATGACAATGTTATGACACCCAAGAAAATACTACCGTAGACAGAGGTTTTGGGAATAAAGTCTAACAATCAATATTATCTTTTTCTCAGAAAAAATAATAGATTTTTTGAAGGGTTTTTCTGAAATAAAAGCGAAACCTGAAAAAATTTCTCTTCTTTCTGAAGAATAAAAGGAAGAACTTCTTATTGAAAATTTTAATGGGTTTTTTTAACTAGAAGTTACCTAATTTCATGTGCATTTCAAAAACACTTTGCCAATTTTTCAATGTTACATCTAAACTTTTTAAAATTTTTTAATGCTACACCTTAATATTAACACCATTAACATCCGTTAGGTTTCGCTGACGTGGCATTTAAAATTATTTTTTTAAATATAAAAATTATTTTTAAATATTTACAGATGTTTTAGATATTTAAAATATTTTTGATAATATTTAATATATTTTTAAATTACTTTTCAATGTAAATTCAAATTATTTAAATTTATTTTCTCATTTTTTTCAAAGCCACATTAAAACTAACGGATGTAAATGATGTTAACTAGGTGTGACATTGAAACATTTTCGAAAGTTTCGGTGTGATATTAAAAAATTAGAAAATATAAGTGTTTTTCATTTAAAAAAAAAACCCAATTTTCATATTTAAATGTTCTTAAATCAAACATAATGTTTAGAGGAGATTGTAGAAAAGGTTTTGAAATCCCAATTTTTGGCATGCATCGTTCGTGGTACTAAGGAAGACAATTCTCTTCTTTTTCAAGTAGAATTTCTTAGTCTTTTTTTTTTCATTTACTTCTTTTCGTCTTTCGTATATGTCGGTTTTATTATATATTTTTATGTCATGTACATGCATATTAGAATATTTTTGAACTATGGCATACATGATAATGTATTGGAATATGCACAATCTTATTTAGTTTTATCACAACAATATAGAATGAAAATTAAGCAAGATTGCAGGAGAGAGAGATTTTCTTGTATGTACCTCAATCAAGAAAAAGGGCCATTATGGAGACTTCAATAAGCCTCAAGTAATGGTTTGGGATTAATGAAGTCTCTTCAATGAAAGAAATGAATGATATATAATGTAATAACAAATGATTATAAAATAAATATAAGGGGTTGCACAAAGTAAATGTGTCTCCCATAGTTTTTTTTCATGTCAGACATATTTCTTGCACTAAAATTGAAGCACATCACATTTTCCTACATGATTCAGTTTTAGAAACTAGAAGGGAAAAGGAAAAAGGAGCAAAGAAAATCACACTTGAGGTTGCCAATGTTTTTTGGACTTGTATCGATACCTAGTAAGAATGCATGTCTTACAACCTTACAAGGTAAGCTAAGTCTTGAACGCGAGAGATTCTTGTGAATAACCTAGATGCATATTTCATATAATTTTATTACTGAGACATAATCAACAAATTTGACTCATAAAGCCCCTTGTAACAATTCAAAACCTAGGTTCTGAAGAAAGTTCTAGGTAGTTCAACTCATATTCTCGATACAGTGTGATTAACTCCTCCACATTCCCTAGGTGGATCCATCAAGTGTGCCGTACCACACTACTATAATAGGCTATCAATCCATATAAATATCAAGCTCATACTCGACATCATGATAGAAGCAAAAATGCATAAACTACCATTAGCATGGAATGTGATTGTCACTTCATTTGATCCTTAGAAACCGGATGTTACTCCGACCTAGGTATCCAGGGCTTAAACCCCATTCTCACCATTGTATCATAACTCGGTTTTTCTTAAAAGGCCTTTAGTTATAAGTCATCTTCTCAAAAGGCCTTTAGTTTGAGATTGACCAACTATTTGTCACTCCTTACAAACTTGAGTAAGATCACATCATCCCCTAAAGTGTCTCATGACAGTTGCAAAGCCACGTACAAGTGGGAGTAGACAATTGTCCACATTGGAGTACTAAAATACATTTAATTATGTTGTATAGGTTCAAGTAATACAAAAGATAACTACTAATTGCCCACAGTAGAGTACTAAAATAATAATTCATGTTATAGTTGATCCCACTGGCTTTTGGATCTAGCTCCACCACTTTTTCATGATATCGCGTCTAAGATGGATATACATTCGCTTGTAAAACCCATTACGTGTGAAGTACCCCAACACCATCCTTTATGGACTATCAATGGGCATCAAGCTTGGTCTTCGCAAGTGGTGTTTTAGCACCAAAATAGAATATAATTGGTTATTACTAACAACAATTAGACACTTATCCAAAATAACATTGCTCCCATTATTTAAACCCCAAACTTGAGGGAGTTACACCATTTTAAGACTAAAGGACGTGTCTGCCACATAAGGTCATCCTTGAGGGATGCCAGGCATCTATATATTAAGATAACGGCGTCTTGAGCCCAATTGCCTAAGTGAGTTAAATCCCTTAAGGGATAGAAAACTCTCAAGACAGTTAATGGGGAAGGCTCAAGCTCAAGGGACTTTCCAAAAGGCTGCAAGAAAGGTGGTTTTGAGGCTTGAGGCAGCTATTTTAAGTGCATATCAAGGAGCATGAGCATCAAACATATCCAAACGAATGTAGGGCATCTAGAAGGGACTCCGGCAAATTACCCGAACATGGGGCTTCCAAAAAGAGGCTCGAGCACACGTTTTCAGGGCACAATCAACACCTATTCTGAGCACTGGAGAAGAATTGAGGCAAAAATGGGGAAGATATGCCAGGATTATAGGATGCAACAATTATTTTTATTTTTTTTTAATAAATAAGAGACACTATTGTAGTTATAAAGTGTCCAACAACACTATACAAAAACTTTTTTAAGTTTTCTTTAAAACATACTTGTGCTTTTTACTCAGGAATGGCATAACTTAGCATAGTTTAGCATAACATAGCACACATGTACTTGTCTTCCTTCAAGGCAATACAAAATTTTAAGTTTTACGTATGAACTCTTTTTTTTCCTTCTTTTAATATGTTCCCAAATGCGACGAGTTAAGATTTGAGATGTTGGTTTAAGGTTTTGACAGCCAAGGCTTGACCTTGATTATGTTAGACTTAACACTGGTGCCACTGCTTGGTAAGTTAGGTAAATTTAAGTTTGAGTTGTCATTTAAAGGCTTTGACGGCCAAGGCTTGACCTTGATTGCGTTGGTCCTCATCTAGTGACCCAAATACGGTTTACTCCATCTAAATCTTGCCAAACTCTAGGTCATTGGAGTTGTTACAATGCAAGGATACTAGGCCTAAAAATTCGATCGCCTCAGTCTTGTAAGTAAACTGCTGAGCTCTTAAGATTGTCTCCATCCCAGTTCCCAGCTTTTAAGTGTTCGAAGAAAAGTGTATATGGGCTTAGCTTTGTCACCCTAACTGCCACTTGAGCCGGGTCCATATCCCTTTAAATTTCTATCGAAATATTGAACCCATAAACTTCACAAAATATATAAAAGGTCTCCTTAATTGGAGCATGTGTAGAATCTATATTAGTATTGCAAACTGAATTCGGATTCACCAAAAATACTAACCCTTTTAAAACGTGATTGGTTGAGATCAAACACGTGCGATCCAAAATTTAGGCTCGCTCCCTCGTCGTTGCGAGTCTCATTTGTGCATATTTATTTGATTTTGTTTATAAGCCAACCACACACACACTAAACAAGCAAAAGCAGCAAACACACCTTTTGGCAGCCACAGTGGAAGACAATATACAAGATGTTATTGTCTTTAGCCCCATCATGCATTATCAAAATACAGTCTCATGCCATTTACCAGTGGTCAGAACTAGGAGAGCTAGTGCCTCGAGCAGGAGGAACTCGGAGGTTTGGCCTTGCTAGGGCCACCACTCGAGCACCTCTCATGACAAAGCCCTGTATCATGAGGGGACAAAATGAGTCACAACCGCGATAATGAAAGCGGAGGTGATGAAGACATCCCTGAAGACGAGCATATTGGGCTTGATGGCTATTCTTAAAAGAGTTTTATGGCCAGGTTCAAACACCGGATGGAAGTCTGTCACGATCCTCGATTCGTGATCTCGAGTTAGTGGCTCAAGATTTGATTGATATTGAGAATTGATAGAGTTTTAGAAAGTATGGGATGAGAAAGAAGGTGAATTTAGACTTAGATGAGAAAAAGAAGTAGAGTTAGATGAGAGAAAGAATAGAGAGTATGAAATGAGAGAGAATTAAGAGTTGAACTCTTGAATTTCATTCATATTTTCCTTGATTGCAATTACAAGTGTTTGCCTTCTATTTATAAAATTCTAACAATGTATTCTAGAGACTTCCTAAGCTATTACAAATCTGATTTATTCAAATAAAAATGGCGGGAACTAACAACAATTCAAATAATTGAGGGATTAGGGAATTATTCAAATATTTGGCAGGAAAAGCGATTGGAGGAGCATCCAACTTGGCCTTTCCAGATTATTCTAGATGCTTCCAGTTGTGGGTGTGCCTTAGGAGCTTGTGGGAACACTTGCAACGGCTGTTTGAAGCTAGAACCCAACCATTGACACTATTGAGTGCTGAGCTGGGCGCTGCGGACCGGCCCTGTGACACTGCCTGGCTGCTGCCTTGGACACTGCCAGTTCGCGACCTGGCCTGACCCTGGTCCGCGAACCTCTGCGACCCTGACACGGTCCTGGTTGCTAACTGACCCGATCCTAACTTGGTTGCTTGGCCTTCCATGACAACCTCTAAGAACGGCTTATCCTTTATTGTTGTTGTCCGAGCTGATGCATTGGACCATGTCATGGCTAGGATCATGACAAAGTCATTGATCAAAGGCTTTAGTAGGCTTCGAAAGAAGTCCAAGAGAAACAATGTGCTGAGATAGAGCGTAATGTGGCTGCCTTAAGGACCATTGTCAACGATGTTCGGACCTCAATGAATTAAAGACATCATAAAGAAACTAATAGAATCTTGGTTGAAATGAATTCAACCTTATCTTCCACCTCTAGCCTCGTAGCCAAGGATGTGGCAAGGCAAACTATAGTTGAGATCAAGCCTATCTTAGTATGGCAGGTTGAGACTCACAACGGCTTAGTTCAGGCCATTAGAGACGATATTAGGCAATTAAGGCATGTTCCTTCTCCCACGGTTGCCACTGGGTACCCTCGTATTGTTCCTTTAAGCTCACGGATGCCAATGGTGCAAGATACTAACACTATCCCTAAAAGAACAGGGAACCCAACTATGGCTAATCTAGGTGCTATTCACATGGATTCAAGCCATAGAAATGATAATGCAATTTATGGAGTTACTGGCACTTTGGTATTTGAATTAAGGGTATACCTTGACCTTAAAGGACCTCAACACCAATGTTTATGCCATGCCTACCCTTGAGATTGGAGGGCAGGGTCACACATACCCTCCCCATGTAAGAGAGGCCATTTTGAGGCCTAATCAGAGCCCTAGAGTAGGTGTGCAAGAACAAGTTCCTAATGCTGGGGACCAATGTCCCCTTTCTTAGCCTCCTATCGTGTATGAAACTGAAGGGCAATCCAACTTCCTACTTTCTTAAGATTATGCCTTAAGAATTAAGCAAGCTAGGATGGCCCAACAACCAATCAACATGGGTATGCCCTCAGGCATACAGCAGACCCAAGGGTATGTTAGTCCATAAATCACAAATAATCAACTAATTATCCGCATTGGCCATGACGATATAATCTCGTGCATGTAGGACAACATATGTTCCCCTGTCCGATTGTCATGGGAGCTCAGGGGTACCCCGCTGATCCCCTTCAAAATGCTTAACTCCTTGGGCGATGATGGCAGGTGCAAAATCAAGCACCAAACCTACCCTTTTAAGGCCAATTGGCCACCCTCATTGAGCAAATCTATAGGCTAGGCCTTAGAAGGGTCAATAAACCCCTCTATAGTAAGCCATACCCTAACTTTATTAACAGGGACTACCTGTTCCCTTGAGTATATAAGATCCCCGAATTTACTTTCTTCTCGGGTGAGGGAGGGTATTTTTTCTTGAGTATTTGGCAAGGTTTAATTGCCAACGCAAAGAAGTGGTTGACAGCCCATATTTGGAACTTGGGTTGTTCCCTAATTTTTTGAACGGGACTGCCTTTTAGTGGTACATAAGTTTACCACCTAACTCCATCTATGGTTGGGATGACATGGCCAGACAATTTCAAGCCCAATTCCCAAAGATAGAACTAGGCTCGAATGTGATAGAAGCCAGGTGAATCCACAGAAGACTATATTAATCGGTTCAAGTGAGCCAAGTTAAATTGTATACTAGCTCTCTCCCTGAAGTTTAATATGCCAAGTTGACCTTAAACAGCTTGGATATCAAATTAGGAAAAAATTTGAGGGATCAAATTTCACCGTTCTCCTAAAATTAGCGGAGTGTGCTGCTAGGTACGGGGCTGTCTTGAAAGAAGAAAGCCTCAAGAAAAATAGCTTGTATGGAACCTACATGCACGAGCCGATTGATGAGGAAGTAATTCTTCCTTAAGAAATTGACGTTGTTGAGTACCTCAAAGGACCTCCTATGGTTTGTAATCCTTTAGTTAAAAAGGGTATCAGAGCCAGGAATTCAAACAATCCTAAGACTTGAGAAAATACTCATTTAACCTATTAAAAGTCGACATTATATTTGACTGGCTTAAAGCAAATAATAAACTCAAGGTTAGGGGAACACAGGAAACCTGATCCCAATTTATTGAAAGGGAAGGTGTACTATAAGTGGCATGATTCATTCACTCACTCAACTAAGAACCGCGTCATCTTTAGAAATGTAGGATGCCATTGAGGCAAGGGAGCTTATCTTCCCTAAAGAAGGGTAAATGGGCATTGATAGGGATTCACAAGTCCTATCCTGGTTAACGTGGTTGATACTATTTCCTGGAATGATCAAAGCCTTGCTCCTATTAACCATATGTGTTATAACAGGAAAGCAATGGTCTAGAATGACATCCAGAAAGCAAGGGTTGTAAATTGCCTGTTTAATAGGTTTGTTACTGATGGGGTGTTGAGATTCTCAGGACCCGAGTGTGCGTTGGGGGATGAGATATGTCACTGGCATATCATGGAACTTTATACTACCAACAAATGGTTAGCTTTTAGGAACTTGCTAATTAATATTTGCAGCAAATAGCCTTTTCATTATCAGTGGATGAAGAGTTAGTTATGGACATGAGTTGTATTCCTGGAAAAATTACAGGTTTGTCAGACCGTGAGAGGGTATCTCGAGATCTCGAGAGACTCTCTTATGAAGTATGTCGTAAGTGTTGTAGGAAAATATAAAAAGTAATAAGGAAACTCAGGCTCCTCCCAAATGTCTTACCCATGGATCCTCACATGGAAGTTAGGATGCCATTTGAAAAATCCTTCTTCTATGAGCTAACTAAGGATCCTTCCCCGAAGGCTCAATTGATCATGAGGACTGGGCATCCTAAATAAAACCTAAAGTACCACTTGATTGAACTGGATACCAACCAGGGACCTGTCATGATTGTGATTGGTGAGATTAAGTAGTCAATCCATTAGTATGAATCAATTGGATAAGTCATTGATATTATTATGTTTAGTGTGGTAGTTTTATTCTTGTATGGTCAGGAAGAAAGGCTTTTTAGATATTTTAGTGATTGGTTATGTTGATTAGTGTTACATAATGAGCTAGATATTTTTAGTTGTTAGTTAGTTGAGCTCTTGCTGGTAGTATAAGTAGTTGTGTTCTTGCATTGTAATCCTCATTGTTGAATAATGAAAATATCTTCTGCCTCCCTAATTCTCTCTATTTCTTAATCTCTAGTTCTCTTCTCTTCTCTCTCCTTCTCTACTCAAATTTCATCATCTATCTTAGGTTATGATCTAAGATTCATCTTAAATTATGACAAATGGTACCAGAGCTTCGATTCTTGGCGTGAGAGCTTGCTGAATTTACATTGGAACTAACTAATTTTTGCATCTAATCATGGCAACCATGGCTGGAGATTTATGCCATGAGTCGTTTCAGAGGATGCCGCAGCTAGCTCAAGACATGATGGCGACATTAGAGAATATGCGGCAATCACAAAAGAAGATCCAATCATAGCCTTTGGAGATGCAAGAACAAGCTAATAAGCAGAATGTTGCGGCATCAGTTCAGGTTAATGCTGTAGCAATACAACATGTTCAAGTTGAATTGATGCAAACTAATGTTACTGCAATGAAATTGATACCAATTCAGCAGCAAATCTTGAAAACTCAAGATAAGATGGATCAAGCAACAATACAATTGAATGATAAAAAATAAAAAAAATCAAAGGCTGTTATGGGAACTCAGTGCAAGGATATATCTGGTGGATTTTATAGTAATAAATCAGGTTCAATTATGGCCTCCTGATCCAGGAAAAGAAGAGGCTGATATTACAACAAATTCAGTACCGATTCATGGCTATAATACATCAATGTGATATGTTGTTCAGGAAGAATTGGTAGGTGAGATTAAGTAGTCAATTCATTAGTATTAATCAATTGGATAAATCATTGATATTAGTATGTTTAGTGTGGTAGTTCTATTCTTGCATGGTTTGGAAGAAAGGCTTGTTAGTTTTTTTAGTGATTGGTTATGTCGGTTAGTGTTACATAATGAGCTAGATATTTTTAGTTGTTAGTTAGTTGAGCTCCTGCTAGTAGTATCAATAGTTGTGTTCTTGCATTGTAATCCTCATTGTTGAATAATGAAAATATCTTCTTCCTCCCTAATTCTCTCTATTTCTTAATCTCTAATTCTCTTCTCCTCTCTCCTTATCTACTCAAATTCATCATCTATCTTAGGTTATGATCCAAGATTCATCTTGAATCATGACAGGACCATGACAGCCAGGACAATAAACCTCAGGGGTTCCTTTTGGTAACGTTTGGAGGAAAAACCAACTAGAGCAAGAAAATGCTAGCTCTTCCAAACATACTCTAACTCAGAAGAGGAAGCTGCTTCGCAAGAAGGCAGCAAAAAGAAGAGCTCAACTTGACTCTTAGATGGCCAAGAATCCTACTGAGGAGGATGCTGTCCATGAAGATAAGAGGGCTAGTTTCCTAGAACCGATGGATCTCGAAGATCCAAAAGGGAAGGAAAAATCCATAGCCACGAAGGCTAAGAATGAGCAATGCAAGATGCTCGAGAGATGGGCCAGTCTCTCGTCTTCAAAAGGAAAGGAATCTTGGTGGGAGCAACCTACTAAAGATTCGTGGGCTCGAAAGATGTGTGATGATGAGGAGGATTATTGTCACCTCACTGTCAATCTAATGGAACCTCTAGATCGTGTCAACCCAACATGATCTGATATTGAGAATGACTTCCACAAGGAAGACTACCCCAAGCCAATGGAGGAGACTAAAACCCCGGAGGTTGAATACAAAGATCAACCTCGAGACCAAGACATGCAAATTGACAACAGTACTAGAAAGGAGACGGATTAGGGGCTTCACATCCAGTTTGGATCACTTCCTAAACAGGCTAACTTCTAGGCTGGTTTGCTCCTCCCTCTGGAGTTCAGGGCAGCTGAGGTGCAAGGTAGCCTCAAAAGAGATGTGATAGCAGCAAACGAAGATCCCCAAGTGGAGCTTGTGACTGGGGTAGCAGTCCTTGAAGGTATTGTTGATCCTTTATCTTTTAAAACTAAGTCTCTAACCTCCAAGTCAACTGATGAATTACCTGACATAATGAAGATGATGTTTGATGAGCCTACTGTTGCCAACAAACACATTAAGCCTCCATACATCAAAGCCAAGTTTGATGGCATTTGGGTGGATAGGGTCTTAGTGGCTAATGGCGCAACCATCAACATCCTACCTTTGTATATGTTGAGGGTTATAGGTAAATCTCGAGATGAATTAATAACTTATGACATGGCAATTTGTGGCTTCTCTAGGGCCACCTCCAAGTCCGAAGGGGTCATCCCCATTGAGTTAACTGTTGGAACTCTGAGTAAGCTGGCAACTTTCTTTATAGTGGATATTACCTCAAGCTACAATACGTTGTTTGGGAGGGATTAATTGCATGGCAACTATTGGACCCCATCTTCACTTCATCGGTTATTGATCTTTTAGAACCATGACAAATATGAGGTTGTTACGGTAGATGACATGCCATTTATGGCTTGATTCCACTTCATTGAAGCAAAGTTCTATAAGGACAATATGAGGTTGTTACGGTAGATGACAGTTCTTCGGGATTCAAGTATGAGCTTTCTGTTTTAATATGTTCCCACAATCTACGAGTTGATATTTGAGGCATTAGTTTAAAGCTTTGACAGCCAAGGGCTGACCTTGTTTGCGTTGGTCTTAAAACTATTGTCACTACTTAATAAGTCAGGTGAACTTAGGTTTGCATTATTGTTTAAGGCCTTCCACGGCCAAGGCTTGGCCTTAATTGCGTTGGTCCTTATCCAATGACCTAGATAAGATTTGCAAAATCTTAATCTTGTCAAACTCTAACTCATTCGAGCTATTACAAGTCAAGGGTGCTAGGCCTAAAAATCTGATTGACTCAGGCTTTTAAGTGGACTACTAAGCTCTTAAGTTTGTCTCCATCCTAGTTCCTAACTTTTAAGTATACGAGGAAAGGTGTCTGTGGGCCCTTCTCCGTCACTATAACTGCCACTTGAGTTAGGTCCTTACCCTTTTGCTTTTCTGTCAAACTTATTTATGAAAATCTACAATAAAAAGTCTCTTTAATGGAGCATAAGCAGAATCCACGTGCTAATTGCAAACCGAAGTTGGATACACCAAAAGCACCATCCCTTTTCTTCGAAAAAGTAAGTGGTTGCGGTCAAAGACGTGTAGTCCGGAATTTAAGCTTGCACCCTAGTCGACGTGAGTCCTAATTTACACGTCTGTTTGATTTGTATTTATGACAACCACATTCACACTTAATAGACAAAAAAAGAAAATAGATCAGGCCAACTGTGTTGATTCCACATGAGCAGGGAAAAACATTGAAAATTTACATCTCTACTTCTGCTGAGTCAATAGGTTGTCTACTTGTACAAGACAATGACCAAGGGTTTGAACAGGTTGTGTTCTACCTAAACCTTTGCTTAAATGAGTGTGAAATAAAGACTCTTCCATTAAGAAATTGTGTCTATCATTATACTATGCGTCCGTAAAGTTAAGGCATTACTTCCTTGTATTTACCATTTAACAAATGTTCTTAAGCATATGCTAGATAAAACTTTAATGAGAGGAAGACTAAGAGTGTTGCTCTACTATAATTTGAATTAATTTGTGAGTCATAAAAGTTAGTAAAAGACCAGGCCTTGGCAAACTTTTTGGTTGACCATCCTAATATTTAAACTGAATCTATCTATGAGCCCGGAGAACTCTTGGTGGTCGAAATGGTCCCTTGAAAATTATACTTTGATAGATCAAGGACGAATCATGCATTGGAGGGTGGATTGTTATTGAATCTTCTTCAGAAGTTATCACCAAGCTTGCTCTTACCGTAGCGGGTAAGTGCTCCAACAATAGGGTTGAGTATGAGGCATTGGTCATTGGCATCGAGACTCTCTTAGAGATGCAAGTCCCTAGTGTGATTGTAAGAGGGGACTCACAAATGGTAATTTGCCAAGTTCAAAGAGAATTTCAATGTCTGAGTGACACCTTGAACAAGTTTATTTCAACAGTGCAAGAACTATTGAGTAGGCTTTACGGTGTTGATTTGAGTACATACCTTGAGAATAAAATAAGACAGCCAAAGATCTGGCCCAGCTAGCTTTTGGGTACAAACTGCCCAAGATATGGTGTGAAAGATCCATGGTCACCATGACTAAAGTTCTAAAAAGTGATCTTGTGGTCACTGAATCCTTTAGCATAGAGAGAAAAGTGATTGCAAGTAAACGCTTGGATTGCTTTGAGACACATCAGTTTAGCATAAGTCAAGGTGAAGATTAGAGGAAACCCTTAGTGGAGTACTTCAAAAACCCTCACGATTTCATCAAAGATAGAAAAATGAAGATGAGAGCTCACATGTATCATCTTGATGATGACTTTGAGAACTATACAAAAAGGATGCTAGTGGTGTGCTTCTCAAGTGTTTGGACTTAGATGAAGCTATGCTAGTAATGGTTAGAGCACATGAGGGAATCTATGGATCCCATTTGACTAGAAATAAGATGCATTGGCTCATCATACGCTATGGCCATTATTGGCCATCAATGATGGATTATTGTATCAAAATCTGCCAAGGGGTGTAGAGCTTGCCAAAGATATAGGCATGTACCTAGGATTCCTGAAGCTGAGATACATGCTATAGTTAAGCCATGGCCCTTTTGTGGATGGGTAATGGATATCGTAGGGGAAATCAACTCTCCTTTTAGCAAGCATCATTCATACTTCATTGAGGCCATATATTACTGTACAAAGTGGGTTGAGGCTAAGCCATATAGGAACATTAATCAGCAAGATGTGATTGACTTCATAAAGGAATATATCCTATATAAGTTTGGAATCTCAGAAATCACAACTATGGACCAAGCAAAGGTTTTCAATAGGTTTAAGGTTAAGAAGTTTACTAAGAGCTTCAATATTGAGATTTTATTTCAACTCCTTATTATGCTCAAGTAAATGGCTGAGCTGAGTCAAGATTCTAAAGGCCAATATTGAAAAAAATTATTAAGAATAATCCCAGAAGGTGGCATTAATTGCTCTTTGATGCTCTACGAGGTTATAAAGCGTTCAAACGAGATGTTACTGGGACAACTCTCTTCCACTTAACGTATGGCCATGACATTGTACTTGTAGTGGAAGTGACAGTTCAATCTATTAGGCTGGCTCATCGGGGAAAGTTCTCTGAACTTGAATACGAGCAGGCTATGATGGACAAATTAACAAACTTAGATCAAGATAGGCTTAATGCTCTTCATAAGTCGGAGAAGTAAAAGAAGAGAGTGGCCAAAGCCTATAATAAGAACCTCAAACCAAGGTTCTTTGACCTAGGGGACTTGGTCTAAAAAATGGTATTACCCATTGGCCAAAAAGACTGTATCTTTGGAAAATAGCCCCTAAAGTGGGAGGGTCCCTTTAGAGTCATAGAAGTGTTTGGGGGCAACGCCTAATTGCTTCAAGATCTGAATGAAAGAACCCATCCTATGGCCATCAATGGAAGGTTCTTAAAGAAATATGTGCCTTCAACTTGAAATTCTAACAAAAAAGTTCTTAAATTTAGATTTCCTGAGTTGTGGGCCTAATTTTAATTTCATCTTCTTGAGGATCAAGTAAATGATCCTTGAATTGTTAAAGTCACAAACTAAGAAAGGAACCTTCAATCCGAGAGACATTAAAACAAATATGTATTTCATTAATGAAAAGAGGTACATGGCAATTACAAAGCAATATAAGAATGTCACTTGATTAGCCTATTACTTCTATACACTTTCAAAAGAGTTGGGTCCTAATATTAAATAGTGACTCCTCTATGAAACTAGTTGGTTGCTTGAATCACCCGTTGATCTATAGAAATTACTTCCTCTTGAAGTGTCTGTTGTTCTCTTTGTGCATTTACCTCCGCTCTCTCGAGTTCCCCAACTCTTGAATTTTAAAGAGGGAGCTACGCCTTCAGGGGGGAAAGTTGATCCTTAAGCTGGTTCAACTGCTTTTTTAACTGATGGATCTGGTTCTCCATACTTTTGATATCTTGAGCTTGTTGGATTTAGGTGTCCTTAGCCACTTGGAGTTCTTCAAATAGAAGTTGCAAGTAGGGGTGTATTTGAGCAAAGCCAAGCTGAGCCGAGCCCGAGCTTGCTAGGCTCGAGGCTCGGCTCGTTAACTTTAAGCTCGGCTCAGGCTCGACTCGAAGCTCGCCGAGCTTTGAAAATTCGGGCTGGAGCTCAGCTCATCAAAAACTCGGGCTCGGCTTGGCTCGATCTAAGCTTGGTGTGTTTCAAAGTAGGCTTGCAATATTTTGGCACATTTAAGCTCAATATAGGCTCGTTTGGGCTCAATTAAGCTCGAGCTCGACTCATTTAGGCTCCAATATGGATTCATTGGGCAATATTTAAGTAAATATATGATACTGAAAAAAGCTCGCTTAAGCTCGTTAGGCTCGCGAGCATACGAGCTTGAGCTTCAATAGGCTCGAGCTCGGCTCGATAAGCTACAGGGATGGCTGGGTTTGAGCTCAAGACAAGCCGAGCATTTCGAGCTTTTATGACCCTCGTGAGCCGGCTTGGCTCATTTACACCCCTAGTTGTAAGCTCCCTAGGCTCGCTGGACGTCCTATATTCTTGATGGTAGCCTAATACTACCGCGTCCTAGATTTGGTCCTCAACTTCTAATCATATCAAAGACGCCCCCATACCAATAACGAAGTACAATTTGATCCCCTAACTTCTAATTTTATCAAAAACATATGAAACTATAAAAAAATATTTAGGGAAAAAAATGATTCAGGCACCCTAACACTTGATAATATATTTATATATGTCTTCTAAGATTTTAAAATACTTTTGAGGTATTATAAATTCCTATAACAGTTTTTTAAGCATTATCTAGGTAATTCCATTAGAATTCCCTTAAATTATTCTAATATGACACATAAAATAAAAAGAAGACACCTTAAACATAAGTTAATTGTCATTTATATTTAAAATAATTTTGAAAATTTCAAAATTATTTAAAATAATTCTAAACCTAAAAATATAAAACTTCCTAAACCTACCAATAAATAATTTTAAAAATTAAAAATATATTTTTTATTTAAAAAAATATTTTAAATATTTTTTTTATATTTAAAATTGTTTAGAGTTATGAGGATAGTACCTAAAACAATTATCAAAATTCAGGTTATCATATAAATATTTTCAAAATCTCAGGACAATGTATATTATCAAATTTTAGGATACCTAAAGCAAATGCATCTTATTTTTTTTGGGTATGCGTTTTGTTCAGCTTATTTAAACTTATATTTTTTTAGCTTATCTGTTTCAATAAAATCTCTCCATTTAAGATTTGTATCTTTTTATGGCGAAGTGTTTGGATGTGTAATGCAAAAAGATCTTGTTAATAAAATAAAGTGTTTGATACAAATTTTAAAAAACAACTTACCAATTATGTTAGAATATTATTTATCTGAAAATTAATATTGATTTGATTTAGTGAGATATAATTTGATTATATTGAGTTAGTAAATAAGTCTGATTTGATATTTTGAATCAAAGTAGATTTGGATAACTCATTATAAAAAAAATGTAAGGATTGATGGATAGGGATGGAAGAAGGGAGAAGAAAAGTAAGAGAGGAAAGTAGAAAGGAAAAATGTGAGGGGTTTGAGAGAGATTTATAAAGGGTACCATGGGGGAGTACCCGGGCAAGGGGAGAGTGAGAGATTGATGCTGAGAGGTATTTTGATTGAGAGGTGTTGATGAGAATTTTTGTAACTTCCTTTTTCCAAAGCTACATTTAGGATGGCTGGTGTCTCACCGTGCATCAGTTACATTAAGGAGGGTCAGTGGCTCACCGTGCAGAAGCTACAATATGAGAGGATTGATAACTCGCCATGTAGTAGTTACACTGTGAGAGGGTTGGTGGCTCGCCATGCTGTAGCTCGATTGTAAGAGGATTTGTGGCTTACTATGCAATGGTCACATTGAGGAGGATGACGATGATGTTGAGATTGTATATGGGGTTTAGGGGTTTTAATTAGGCTGTGTTTGAAGCATGCAATTGGAGTCTAGAATTGCTGCCTATAATTCCAATTCTGTTTTTTAGTTCACCTGTTGGAATTGAAATTACAATTCCACTGCCTAATTCCATAGAATTGGATTTTAACTGAAAATCATACTTTCCAATTCCTTGGGAAGGAGGTAAGAAATTGCAATTCCATATTAACTTCATTAACCTAAAATCTAATATGATCTCGCTTACAACAACAACAACAACAGACCTAATGCTTCAAGGGTTCCCGCCTAAATGGAGACTGGGGGCGTGGATATACGCAGCCTTACCCCTCAGGGTGTACCCCTGCCGAGAGGCTGTTTTTGAGGACCCTCAACCTTATAGGGTTGGCAACACGAGGATTTCCCAGTAGGTCACCCATCCTGGTACTACTCTCGCCCAAGCACGCTTAATTTCGGAGTTTTAATGGGATCCGGTTGCATTAGTGACTTGTAAATGAACCCTCAAAATAATCTCACTTAATTAACCCAAATCAAGATGACTCAAAAACTAAAACTTAAAACACAACCTAAAATTTTGCTCCAAAAAAAAAAAAAAAAAAAAAAAAAAAATTGTTCCAAACCTCAAAACCACCTAGCTTGAATGTATTGTACTTGAAATGATTGAAATCACCTTAGTTCAAAGTCTGAAGTGACCCAACCCAATTATGTGAAACTCAAGATAACTCAAATCCAAAAAATAAAACTACTCGACTTGAATGTGATATAAACAAGTTGAGCCGAAGTGGAAATGACCCGATCAAATTGACCTAAAACTTAATATGACTCATATCCAGAATGATCCGATCCATCTCAAACTTAGCCTAAGATGACTCAAGATTTGAAAGAATACAACTCATTTGTCCCAAAACTATGATGAAGGAGCTTGAATTGACCTACCCGATCATAACTAGCCTGAATCCTAAAAAGACCTAACTCGATTAGATGAAAAATCTAAGATAACTTGAACACCAAATGATCCGACGTGATACTCGACCCAATTTGACTTGAAACTAGAATAACTTGAACTCAAAGTGAATCGCTCGGGCCATAATAACTTGAACGCAATGTGAACCGTTATGACCAAAATCCAACCGTAGTTGATTTAAACTCGGAATACTCCAAATCAATTGACCGAAAGCCCTTGATGATTCGAATCATTATGTAATTATAATTCCGACCTCCAATTCATTTGGTAAAGCAAACAATCGAATTTCAATTCCGTTGGAATCGGAAATGGAATTGGAATTTCAATTCCACAATCCAATTCCAAGTTCATGTGCCAAACAGAAACTTAGAGATTTTAATTCATAAATTTTATAGTGGATTGAGGCACCCATTTTAGTCTCGTGGGTTTTCCCTCTAGTTCAGAGAGGGTTTTCACATAAAATATTGGTGTTATTGTTTCAATTTTTTTTGACGTTTTTCACTTTCGTTGTGTTTGATTATGTGAATTTTTCCAACAAATTATAATCACAAAATTTACTTAATAACATAAATCAACTAGTAATAGTAGGTAGGAGAGAATCAAGATAATAGTTAGTCATGTCGATTGAGAGTAGTGAGTGTAGCGACTCAAGGACATAAAAGAGAGAGTGGTAGGTAGAGATGGTGAAAATTTAATGTTAATTGAGTCTTAAACATTTTTCTAAAATATGTTGTGAAAAAGATCCAGCTTTGCATATTTTTCTGCGTAGTTATAAAATAAATTTTTTTTTTGTCTTTATGCTGCGTTTGGTTCAACTTATTTTAGCTTATTTTTTTCCAGCTTATTTGTGTCAATTAGATCTTTTCATTTAAGAGCTGTATCTTTTTTACAGTGAAATATTTGGTTGTATAATATAGAAGTATCTTTTTTGCACAATAAAGCGTTTGGATACAAGTTTTAAAAAAGAAACTTATCTTTTATAATCGTAAAATAACTAAATAATATAAATCAACTAATAGTAATAGGTATGAAAGAATCATGATAATTGTTGGTCATTGTAATGGAGAGTAGTGAGTATAGCGACCCATAGGTGTAAAAAGGATGATGGTAGGTAGGGTGGTGATAATAAGTAAAAGTAGGTCATGATAGTGAAGATTTAATGTTAATATAATTTTTTTAAAGTATTTTTCTGAAATAAGTTGTGAAAAGGATCAATTTGCATCTTATTCTGCTTAGTTACAAACAATTTTTTTATTTTTCTATTGTGAAGAAGATGTAAAAAGATCTTTTATGTCAATCAAACGCTAGCCTTACAGTTAACTAGAGCTTTTCATTGCTTTAAGTTGTTAAAAAGTTGAACTAAACGAAACTTTAATTGTTTCGATTTTCTTTGATACAATTTTTTAAAGTTGGGATTAAATTAATTTTGGTTAATAGTTCGAGTGCTATCTTTGATGAAATTGAAAGTTGGGGAAGTTACATTAATTTTGATCAATAGCTCAAAAATATCTTTAATTTAAGGAAAATTATTACTAAAATACCCGATCGGTTTTCTTCCAAAATTCGATAGGTTTTCGTTGGAAAATGCTAAAGTGAAACATGATTCTGATAATATATAAGTATATTCATTAGATCTTGACTATTTTTTTCCAAAAAATGCTGATATGACACATGATTCCTGCAATATATATGTAGTTTATATCCAAATTCAATGGACTTTTTTTTTATCGTAATTTATTGAACTTATGGTGAATATATATATATATATATACACACACACATTACATTAGCTAATTTTTGCATAAAATTGATTCGATTGTTATAAAAATTCATAAAATTCTTACCTAGAATGGCTACGTGATAAAATATTCAAATACCAGGGTATTTTATTATATATATTAAAATATTAAATTATTTAAATAATAAATTATTAAATTTTAAAATATTTAAATAATAATATCTTTTAATTTAAGAGGTTACTTTAATTCTGACCAATAATTTGGGGTCAGCTTTAATATGATCCCCTTGTACGTCGTAAGCAATTTTTTTTTATTTTTTATTTTTTATCATGGCAAATCCAGGGGAGGGGGGCTATAGTGGAGGCTCGAACCCGGATACTCTCACATAGGCGACAGAAAACCACATCTTTAGGCTACGAGCTACTTGCTCACGTCGTAAGCAATGTGCCCTCTGCAAATGGGCCTTTCCTTTCCCATTTTGGTTTTTTGTTTTAAATTATGTAATATCATTGAAAAAACAGGTCTAGGGTTTCACGCACACTCACCTTCACCATTCCAAGTCGTGTGAATCTCAGCCTCATCTCTCTCTCTCTGTCCTTCACCACGTCACCCATTCCGACGCCGCCCGCCGAGCTACCACGATAATCTGTACGCAGCGGACACACCACCGTCGCCGGACCTCTACTGCGACGCGCTAGAGGCCAACCACCGCCGAGAAGCACCGAATTTCGAACCCAGCCTCCGGAATCGCTGAGTCACGCTCACGCCGTCACATTTTAGGGTTAGTTTTTTTAATTAATTTCTTTTCGTTATACACCGTGCCCTAATCGAGACTACCGGCTATTGCCGGTAACGCGTCGGCGGTGGTCTCCGGTTTCAACCGGTTTATGGGTGAAACGATAGTATAAACAGTAACATTTTAATACACAACAAGAAAAATTCATATTTCATTTGGGGTGTTGTTATTATCAGAGAAAAAATGTTATTGTAATAGTTACAAATTTCCATTCAGTTGCTCTGACAATTAACATTTTTGCTCCAATAATAACATAGGACTTAATTTATCATGTAAATTTAACTTTAAAATTTACTGAAAGTCTAGTGAAAATAGTCAATAATCAAACACCTTTTTCATATCTAACCACATTGCCTTATTCTAATTACTTATACATAAATGGCGTTAGATTGTTGAAAAAAAGAGTGGAATAATCTAAAGTTATCTGAAAAGATGAAGATGGTTTGTGCTGAAGAATTCATCACTAATTGAAAGTGGTTTATTCATCCGCACTGCTACAATGGGCTAATTGGCACTCTAGCACCAAGGGTTTAACACGACACCTACTCTTGCAGTGTTCTGTAGAGTGATGGACTAAAATATGTCCTAATCTTGCTCAGTTATATCGTAATAACATGGAATGAAGAATACAAGAATATTATTAGAGCAAGAAAAAGGACCTTGTATAGGCTTCGACAAGCCTTACATAATGGCTTGGGATTAATGGAGGCTTTCAATGATAGAAATCAATATGGCCTAAATTAATAACAAATAGTCATAGGATAAATGTATTGTGTCGCATAAAATCTATGTGATCCCTTCAAATTTTTTATGTGGGATAAGTTTCCCATGCTCTATGCTGCGGACCAGCTCTCAGGCTTCTCAGGTTGGGGGTCCTCGGAAACAGCCTCTCTTAAAGGTAGCCCCCTGAAGGGGGAAGGCTGCGTACATCTACCCCCCCAGACCCTGCTTTTGCGGGAGCCCTTTCAGGCACTGGGCTTGTTGTTGTTGTTGTTGTTGAAGTTTCCCTTGAAATTAAAGCACATCTAACAATGCTCTCTTTGATTAAATGATTTTTTAATTCAAACGGCATGTCAATAAATTTGACCAAATTTTAGAATAGAATCTCATGAAGAGGTTCTCATAAAAATATCCAAAGGAGAGATAACAATGTGAAAATATAGTAATCCTCCCAAAAGGTTGTTGTGATTAGATACACTTACAATTGCGAGATTCTAAAATATGATTATGATTTATTCTTGGTACCAGCTTTTGATTGAAGTTGTGTAGAAAGATTGTTGAGGATGGTATGTTAGAGAAAAAAAGACACTTTGTATTCCTTGACTCGAATATGCTCCTATAGGGTGTTATATACAATATAGATTTATAGAATACTTTGAGCTAATTTTCAGGTTGCTAGTGGTTGAGCAAAACGAGATGTTGCTGAAAAATTACGTTGTCGTCCAACAAGCTTTATGTCATTCCTTGAAGTGCACGCTTTATCTTCTGGAGGCTATGGTAAGGAGGCCATGGTATAACCATTTACTGGAATCGTGATCTTTACTCACACCTTCAAAATCTCAAAGTAGAGGTGTTGTAAGAAACCACAAAAAGCGGAATGTTGCATAACACAAAATTCTTCGCAATAAAGTTAACATTAGCTAAAACTATAGAAAGTCCTCATGTTGCCTAGAGGTGGCTGACGAGTTGACCGAAATTGACTTGTGACCCGACCTGCTGGTTGAGGTTGTATGGATGGTTCGGGATGGTTTTGACATGTCCGTACAATCGGTCATGTCGAGGGGAAAATCCCAGGCCGGTTCGCCAACGACATGATTTGAGGACGGAATCGGGTCATTGGTCTGACCCAAGTCAGACTCCCTTTTTCCTAAATTAAGCTAATAATATAAATTATAAAATACAAATGTGTAATATGAAATATAAATAAATAATGTAATGAATTTACTAATAACAATATAAAATATACATTACGAACTTATACATATAGTTTTTAACAAATGTACAAGTTGTTAATAAATGTACTAGTCACAACAATGTACTAGTAACAATATAAAATATACATTACGAACTTATACATATAGTTTTTAACATAGATGTACAAGTTGTTAAGAAAAACAACTATACTTCTCATACACAGGTAGTGAATCATTTTGATTTTTTTCTGACTATTATTTATAATTCCGTTAGATGGTTTTTTGTTTCCTCTTTTCCAACTTTTGCCATTTCATTTTCATTGTTGCTTCCATAATAAAGTTGATAGTACGTTTTCCATATTAAATCAAGAAGGTTCCTCTTGATAATGATGATGAATTTACAAAGAAAGCATTTACTATTGTATGTAAATTGCAATTGATGTAGCATAACATTTTGTTGCCATATAGTATAGTGTTTATATTTAGCACCATTATTTGCTAGACCTACACCTATGAAGTGGAAGTTACTCGCATCTACTTGGGAAAATACTATCGTAAATGACATGCAATTGGTCCATTCTTCACCAATTTCATATCTTAAGCCCTCATCATGCAACTTATTGCTTCTATTCTCTTTCCAAGTGCACTATATTAGGTCCTAAAGTTTTCTAGGGATCTAGGTTGGCTGTGATTCTCTATCAATCACTAGATAATTTGAACCCTTTATCGGGGATTGTTTTAGAGTATCTTTCAGCATTGTAACTTTTTTTTCATTAAATTCTTATCATTAGGGTAAGAGAAGCCACAAGTTCTATCCGAAAAGAATATTATTGAAATGCTCGAACATCTTCTTGTCTCTATTTTTACAATCATCATAAACTTCAAGTTCAAATGATTTTTATTTGTATATAGTTGCAAATTAATTGCCAGATAAGTTCACTAATACTCAAAGAACCCTATCAAAGTAAGGGATCTTTGGGAGTGGAGCACTTTTTGGGAGGTTCTATGGTTATGGAGATTAGCAAGGTCAATATTGGCTCAAATCCTTTCAGTTAGATTACGATGGGTGTCTTTTTGCGCGTCCGAAGCTAGGGAGGGTAAGCGCATTTCCATCTTCTTGTGTGCTTCAGTGAATTGGTTACTACAATAGTTGGAGACATTACCAACGAAAGGAATTCTGAGTTATGTCGGGATATTTAAGGAAGGTGATCAAATATTCTATATCGAGGAGAGTCATAATGCTGAGGAGAGGCTTTCAAAGATCAATGAGATCAGTGCGAGTGGGTATCATCTAGTTATTGTCCCAACATTGTATAAATGTTAATGTTGATTTGTTCTCTTAATTGTTTGAGCAAATTGCTTCAATTGACTTTTTTCCCGTCTAGGTTCGCAATCTCTAAGGGCCCAATCGACTGATTTTCAATTGAAATGGTGTTTCCTTTTTGTCACAAGAATTTGTGTGGATTCTTACTTTTGTAATCTTTGTAGAAGTTGTCGATTCCAACGTTGTTTAGCTTGAGTCAGAAGTACAACTAAAGATGATGATGGGTGTGATGAGAAAGGTAATTACCTATTTAGGTAAAGATATGAGTTGGGGCAAGAATGTTTGTGTCATTTCATATGTGACCATAATTTCAATCAGGGAAAATTGGGGTTGAAATCCTGCCATAACATTTTGTGGCTTAGGTTAGTAATTCCCATATTCGATGTAGTCTAATCAAGCACAAGTGAGTGCTTCCCAATCTCGCCCATTTGAGATTTATGGTATGACACGAGCTAAAGCTATTTCTACAATGCTAAGGAGAAGCCTAAGCATGGATCAAGCCAAGGACAAGCTCATTTGAAGCTATGGTTACGGGTGCTTTTTTGTAATATTACTGTAAGACACTAGAGAGTCAACAAGGTCGTAACTTTCCTTCGCTAGTGGCCACAGAGTGGTCGTCTTCCCCATCGACGACCAGTTTGTCACCAATTACTTGTTTCCCTAGCCAGCGATAATCATTCCCGATTGTGTTCCTTGAACCTTAGATGTGCTACCTATGGCCGTGCATAGTTTATCAGAGCAAGGGATGGCTTTAATGCTCTCTATCACCTGCATTGTCCACTAGGGTTTTATACTCTCATCCTCTCATCTTTGGAGATTGTGGTGCCTTTTAAGGTGGTTCTTTTAGCATCTGTACAGGCCCTAGGAGCAGGAGCCTTGTAGGGACCTCAGGTGGGAGGATTATGATTAGTTCTCTGACAATGGTGGAGATTTGGTGGGACGACTTTTGTAATTCCGAACCTGACCTACTTGTGGAGGAGGTTCAAAGAAAGTTGAAGAGTCAGAAGGTCTTAGGGAGGAATGGCACTTACCTACGTTGCTAACAACTTGCTTATATGTGGAAGGACATGCTAAGTGGAATCACTTGCTTCAAATTGTCTGGATAATAGTGCTTCAGAAAGTTCTGTAGTTCTGACATGTACATCTTATTTTGCTTGTGAAAGCATTGACCCTTGGAAGGCCTTGAGACTGAAGTCACCCTTGCTCTTTATCACTTTCTAGAATGCCCTTTGTTTGTGTTACGTTTTCCTATTTCGTGCCTTGTGTGTTCAGTGGTAGTTATTCATATGTTGGTTTTGATCTTAGGGGTTAAAGGGGTCAACATCTTAGGTTGTTCATTAGCTGTTATAGTGCAAACTCTTGTATGGAGAGGGAATTTGAGGAGAATTGGACTTCCATCTCATGGTTTATGGTAAATGTAAGTGGAAAAGGATTAAACATGTAAAACTCCCTAGCTGAAATGTTTGCAGTTTAGGTTTTCAAGACAAGAGGTGCACCGGCATGAGCGTTCCCTTGCAACTTAACTGTTGATTTAGTTTCTATGAGAAACTAAATTATAGGATTTTGATGGCTTACTTGTAAGAGGAATATATGATTATGAATGAGCCTAAATAGAGGGAAAGGCCCTCTCATCATATTGTTGAGACCAATCTCTGAATTGTTAGCTAGCTCAACTGGTAAAGTCTCTGGGGTGGTATTTGAGACCTGAGATTGAATCTCGCGTTTATCACGGGAAGAGGGGTCAAGGGATTTGGGAAGGGCTTTCCCTTGTGCGGTCCATGTAGCTTCCTTATGGTGTGGAAAAAGATATTATTATGAATGAATTCTATTATATGCGACACTGGTGTAGGTAGTTAGCATGGTAGGGAGCTATCTCAATTCATCTTGATATTCGAGCATGGGTTAGTGTTGTTTTTGTTTGGATTGTTCCTGTGGAAAAGTCTCATTTTGGGAGCTAGGCGCTTTGGCCTTCAATCCATTGCGGTTTCTAGGTGTGGATTTTAATGTTACTCTACTCCACTATGAGATGCGTCAATGTGACTCTTCCACCTTGAAAATGAGAAGGTTAAATCATTTTATTGGGTGGTGTAATCTTAGTGATCTCCTCCTTGATAATGTTCGATTCTTTTGATCCATTTTGGATATTAGGTTGCTGGCTAGTCCATGCAAAATAATACCCAAAATGGATCAAGAGAATCGAACATTATCTAGGGGGAGATCACTAAGGTTGAAAGGTTATCCCCGGGAAAGGCTTATCCACGCAGCATAGGTTATTGTGTGCAGATGTCAAGGCGAAGAAAAGGGTTAAGAGGAGTAGGAAGCATGTGTGTTCGTGCACTCTTTGGTGGGTTTTGAAGGCATACAAGCATCAAAGCTTAAGGGAAAGAGCAGAGACTTGAGTTGGACTGGGACTTTGAGGGGGATGTAAAACCAGATGTGGAACCGAATGGCACATAAGATCAGATGTGGGCCACGGGAAATACTAGGTGAATCGAAGGGAGGTGCACCAAACCAAAGAGAGTCTTGGTGGTGGTGTAGAGAAGTCCAAGAGAAGATTAAGGCCAAGAGAGATTGTTTCAAGGAGCGGGATCGAAAGGGAGGTGAGGACATGAAACAAAAATATAGGCAAGCCACGAAAGAAGTAAAGATAGCGGTTAGAGAGGTAGAATCTAGGGCTTTCGAGGATTTCTACAAGAGGCTGGAGTGGGGGAGGGAAAAGGGGCCTCTACAAAATTGCTAAAGCTAGAGAAAAAAGGATTAGAGACCTAGACTGTATAAAGTGTATCAAAGGGAAGGACATACAAGTGCTTGTATAAGAGCAACAAATTAAAGAAAGGTGGAAGCCTACTTCTACATTTTGTTCATGAAACTGGGAATACAAATATGTCTTTAGGAGAACTTGCGAGATCTTGAGGAGTCCTTGAACTATTATTACTATAGGCGCATCAAATATAAGGAAGTTAGCGAAGTTTAAAAGAGGATGGGTGGGGTTGAAGCAGTTGGACTAGATGGAATATCAATTGAGGCATGGAAATGCTTTGGAAGCAGGAGCATGAGTTGGTTGACTAATCTATTCAAGTTAATTCTTAAAGGTAAGAAGACGCTTGATGAGTGGAGGAAGAGCACCCTTGTATTGATCTATAAGAACGAGGGTGACATCCAGAGTTGTGCCAACTACAGGGGTATCAAATTTATGAGCCATACTATGAAGTTATGAGAGCGGACCATTGAAAGAAGGCTCCAACAACAAACAGGCGTTTTAGTGAACCAATTTGGATTTATGCCAGATCTACGATGGAGGCGAAGCGATCCACCTCCTAAGACATATTATAGAATACTATAGAGATAGACAAAAGGATCGTTTTCATTGATCTGGAGAAGGCGTATGATAGAGTGCCAAAAGAGGTCTTATGGAGGGTTTGGAAAAGAAAGGCATCCCCATATCATATATTCAAGTAATTAGATACATGTATGATGACGCATCGACCAATGTACGTGCAACGAAAGGGAAGACCGATTTCCCTATTAAAGTTGGGTTGCATCAAGGATCCGCATTGAGCATTTCCTGTTTGTGCTAGTTATGGATGTGCTCACTAAGCACATCCAAGGGGATGTGCCTTGATGTATGCTTTTTGTAGATGATATAGTCCTGGTAGACAATCAAGAGGAGTGAATGAGAGGCTGGAACTTTGGAGAAGTGCATTAGAATCAAAAGGTTTTTCGGCTTAAAAGATCACAAACTGAGTATATGGAATTTAAGTTCTGTGCCATAACCATACCAAGCGTAGAGGACGTGACGATTAGGACAAAATGCATATTGAGAAAAGAATGTGCCCGATAGTTGGGCTCTATGTTGCAACAAGAAGGCGGGGTCAATGAAGATGTTAATAACTAGATTAAAGTGGGATGACATAAGTGGAAGATGACCTCGACGATACTGTGCGATAAAAAGTTTCCTCTAAAGTTGTAGGGAAAATATTATAAGACAGTAGTTAGATCGGTTATGCTATATGATGTTGAATGTTGTCCAACTAAACTACATCACTTTTAGAAGTCGAAGGTGGTGGAGATGACGATGTTGGGGTGGATGTGTGGACACACTAGGAAGGACATGATCGGAAATGATGTTATTAGGAGCTAATTAGGCGTTGCTCCCATGGAAGATAAGCGATGTTTGCAATGGTTCGGGCATGCTAGGGGAAGACCGAGACAACCCCTGTTAGGAAATATGAACAATTACATAATACACAATGGAAGAGAGGTAAAGGCAGGCCATAAAAGCTCGTTGGAGACGATTAGAGATGACCTTACCTACTTAAACCTAACTGAAGAGATGGCCTTGGATAGAGTAAAGTGGTGGCAAAAATACGTGTGGCAGACCAACCTGTTTGCATTAGACGTTGCCCCTAGGTTTGCATGTTTGTTATTGTTGCTGCTGCATTTGATTTGAGTAGTGCCTATTTGCATTAGGCATGCTTGTCCAGGCATGCTAGGGGGAGACCGAGACAACCCCTGTTAGGAAATATGAACAATTACATAATACACAATGGAAGAGAGGTAAAGGCAGGCCATAAAAGCTGGTAGGAGATGATTAGACATGACCTTACCTACTTAAACCTAATTGAAGAGATGGCCTTGGATAGAGTAAAGTGGTGGCAAAAATACATGTGGCAGAACAACCTATTTGCATTAGACGTTGCCCCTAGGTTTGCATGTTTGTTATTGTTGTTGTTGCTTTTGGCTTGAGTAGTGCCTATTTGCGTTAGACATGCTTGTTTTCATTTGATAGAATAATTTGACGAAACATGGTTCTTTTTAGGGTTGGGGGCGCTTTAGAAACATAAGAATAGGATTAGAAATGACGTTATAAGAAGCAAATTGGATGTGGTCGAAATCGAGGATAAGTTGAGGGGGCAACGTTTGCAGTGGTTTGGGCATGTTTGAAGGAGACGCGAGCAACTCCATAGTACGTAAGGCAGGAGAGGGAGAGGTAGGCCAAAGAAGAGCTGGATGGAGACGATTCGACACGGCCTCACCCACCTAAACCAGAATGAAGAGATGACCTTATATAGAGCTCAGTGGAGAGTTAGCATGGTGTAGTTGATGTAGCGGTTTAGAATAGAGGAGCATAATAGGCCAGTCATAGCACCTTAGGCTTTTATGTGCCTTGTTGCTTTATTGCTTATCGTTGCTTTATGCTCTCTCTGTTCTATTGCTGTTATGCTTTTCAGGTTGGGGTTCTCGGACATAGCCTCCCTGAAGGGGTAAGGCTCCCCCCCCCCCCCCCCCCCCCCAAAACCAAAAAAAAAAAAAAACTCCCTCGGGACCCTGCATTGGCGGGAGCCCTTGAGGCACTGGGGTTGAAACAATCTCTTTACAGGTTAGCACCCTGTAAGTTTAGGGCTGCATATATTTTACCCTCCAAACCCTACTTTGGCAAGAGCCTCTTTGAGGCTTTTTTTTTTTGGGGGGGGGGGGGGGGGGGGGGGGGGGGGGGGGTGTGCCGGCTAGTCATATTGACATTTCTCTCGTCATGACATAACATGAAGATCTTTTCTCTACCCTTCACTAATAGATCTTGTCCAAGCTCACTTCTGGATCATTTTCCACTCTTGCTTAAGTTTAGTCAGCTCCTCTCTTCTTTTGCTTGGACAACATGTGGATTTCTCGATGACCTATGCTAGATGTGGGGCAAAAAGGGATTGATCACTTTTTCATCTCTTGTTCAGTGTCCAGGAAAAAAAAAGGGAAATTGTTGTGAGGTTTAGGTGGCTAGGTAATCTATCGGAGTGTAGTTCGTTCCTCGATGAATTAGAAAGGTGAAGAGGTAGGAGTGGTCGTATTGAGCTGGTTATGTTCATTCATATGTTTTGGCAGATTTGAAAGGTTAGGAATATGGTTCATTACCAGGCACTAATGCATTCGATCCCATTAGAACTCCGAAGTTAAGCATGCTTGGGCGAGAGTAGTACCAGGATGGGTGATCTCCTAGGAAGTCCTCGTGTTGCCAACCCTGTAAGGTTGGGGGTCCTCGGAAACAGCCTCTCGGTAGGGTTACACTCTGAAGGAGTAAGGCTGCATACATCCACCTCCCCCAGACCTCGCTTAGGCGGGAGCCCTTGAGGCACTGGGTCTGTTTTTGTTGTTGTTGTTGTTGTTGGAAGGTTAGGAATGAGAAGTTTTTTTGTAATTGAGCCTATAGTCCGGCTAAACCTATGGTTGAAGCTCGTCGTTGCTCTTGGGAATGGAGCTCCAAGAATTGTCTGGATCAATCGGGGAGAGGTGCTTAGCTTAAAACGGATTTTCACAGGGGTTAAAATTTGGGTGTGGATCAGATAGACCAAATAGGGGGTATGTGAAGGTGAATTTTGATGGTTTATGTTTAGCGGTTACGGTTGCTGGCTACATTATTAGAGATGAGGAGGGAAGATGTATTTTAGTGGGAACATGTCTTTGAAAAGCGATCGTGTTAACGACAGAGGCAGTGGCACGAGAGATGTCTTCTGAAAGCAGTTAGTTTGGGATTTTAGAATATTAAAGTAGAAGGTGATGGTGAGATAATAATTAAGGCTCTTGAGGGGAATCTGAGTCCCTTTTAGCAGATCTAGAACATTATCTAAGATGTGTTAAGGGCAACTCAGTAGGAGAATGTAGTCACATTCAACTGTTGCTATAGGCAGGCTAATTTGGTAGCTGATTAGGCTGCAAATTAGGGTCACTATATTGGTTTTGTGTCCAATTGGATTCATCAGCATAGTCTAGATCTAGGCCTTATTGTTATGGCTGATGCGTTAGGGCGTGCCTTTCCTAGGAGGCGGCTCTAACACTGATTTCTTACTAGTTATTATTTTTTTTTTAAAAAAAAAAAATAAAGAAAAAAAAGGGGAAAACTTGAGCTTCTTAAAGTGATATGAAAGAGTGGAATCTGCGAGTGTTTGGGGACACAAGACTTGTGCTTTTAGAGTTATATTTGCTGAGATCAATATGCTAAGAGTTTTGATGCATGGAATTGGGGCTTGTAATTGGGATTGAGGCTAGAATTGGGGGTCTTGAGTTCCAATTTCGTTGTTTGGTTTATCTGTTGGAATTGAAATTGCAATTTTGCTGTCTAGTTCATAGTTGTAGGAAACTTTGAAAATGCTAATGTTTCTTGCTCCTGAAACGCGATTCGGCGTTCGAAGTCAAATTCACGCTTCCCACACGTATCAAACTTGAGGAAAACACGATTCATATAATTATAGAATCATTTTGATAAGAAGATACATATTAAATGATCTGTTAGCTAATTATATTAGTCAAATTAAAGAATGATTGAATTGCGTGGATATTTTGAAGTCAATTGTTTTATCTTATTCATTGGGTGCTTAATTTTTCTTGATTATTGCTTAATATTGATTTTGTTTTAATATTTATGCTTTGATTGCTCAATTGATGGTATTTCATTAATTTTTCTTGTATATCTAATACATAGTAATATAAGTGCTCCTACATGCTCCCAACCGCATAAACTTCTATGACTACCCGCTCCCCCATTCCCACTTCCGTTTCCGCTCTCGATTTGTGCAACTATGGTCTAATTCTATGAAATTGTGTTTCTATTACAAATCATACATTCTAAATTCTTGGGTTGGGTGGAAGAAATTATAATTCTATACTAGCTCTACTGATTTAACATCTACAATAATCCAACTCAATTAACCTAAAACCCACGATGACTTGAAACCGAAACACTCGACCAAACAAAAATTTAACTTGGAACTTAAAAAATAACCCTACTTGAATGACTCAAACCCGAATTGACATGACTCGAGCTGAATTATGACCCAATCTATCTCAAAAGTTGAAATATTAACTTAGATCTGTCCTAAACAAGACACTATTGAGCTGATCCAAAACTTGAGATAACCCAACCTAATTGACCCGAAACCTAGTGATGACTAAAAGTAAACATGACGTGGTGCGACTGAGTCTGACCTGAATTCAACCCAGCTCATCTAGCTCGGAGCTTGAAATGATGCAACCTTATTGACTAGAAACCAAGATGGCTCAAGTCCTAAATCACCTGGTCGACTCAAACTTGATCAGTGCTAACTCAGATCCTGGAGTGAAGCTATCTTTTTTACCCAAAATTCGATATGCCTTGATCACGATATGATTCTATACAACTAGCTGAGGCGAGTTGACTTGAAACTTGAAATAAGTCGCATTCGAAATTATCCAATCTGACTGAAACTTGACCCTTAGTTTGGCGGAAATCCGAACGATCTTACATGATAGACTCAAAACTTGAGACAGTTATGGAATTACAGTTCCAATTTCCAATTGATCGGTAGCCAAATAATGAAATTTTAATTCCATCCTAATTTCGGTTTCATCAAAATCGGGATTGGAATTATGATTCCACAGTCCAATTCCAATTCCATATGCTAGATAGAGCCTAAGAGAATTGAGTTACAAAGGGATTATATGGAGATTTTGATTAGATAGGAAGCTAGGCGTTGCCAAAATTTGTTATCTCAATAGGTTAAAGACGGGGATAGTAATTCTAGACTTTTTCATAAAGTGAACTTGGGGAGAATTATAATTTCATTAGGATGCTGGAGAACACCAAAGGTGAAGTTTTTACTTACATTCACCTGGTTTCTCAAGAGGTTGCTACTTTTTATGGTCCCTTGTTACATAGGACAACCCTTGTGGACTAGTGATTGATGGTATTTGGTATAGTTCTGTGTCAGCTCTTAGGAGTGCCTGGAGGTGCCTTTTTGAGGAAGTTGAGAAGAAAGGTGCTCTTTTTAGTATCCTTGATGATAAGGCTCTAGGCTCACATGGGTTATTGATGGCTTGTCTCATTACTCTTGGGATGTATTTAAGGGAAATCTCATGAATTATTTTTTTGGAGTTTCATGGTAATGGCATCCTTCATAGGAGCATTAGCTGTAGTGGCATTGCTCTTATCCGCAAGAAATACTATTTTATTAAGGTGAAGGAGTTTCATTCTATTAGTCTAATGATTACTGTTTATAAGATTGTGATGAAATGATTGTCTATTAGGTTCATCTGACTTTGGAGGTCATTATATTTTTTTTATAGTTTGCTGTTGTTAGGAACTATTAGATCCTAGATCCAACCTTAATGGCTAATAAGGTGGTGGAGGAATTGACTACGACTCCTAGTAGAGGGTTCTCTTAGAGCTTGATTTTGAGTAAGTCTGTGATAAAGTGAGCTGGAACTTTTTCGGATATGGTCCTCTGGAAAAAAGGGGTATGAGAATTGATGGTGTACGTGGATCCGAGGTTGCTTTGTTAATGCTTTATGCTCAGTCGTTCGATGGCAATTGTAAGGATTGGTTCCAACTTCTTGTTTGAGGCTGGATGGTCCACTATCTCCTTTCTTATTGACTATAACCAGGCAACTAGCGTGCTATAACTATAGGTGTAAAGGATACAATTCCTCAGAAAGAGAGAGGGAAATATAGGATTGAAAATGTGAGTGACTTATAAAGAGATATGGACACTTTGGGATAAGTCATACCTATAAAGTTGGCACCTATAGATCAACAATCTCCACATACCTACAAAAATATCATTTGGAGCAGTATCAGTGCATGAAAACGATAAATTCATGTTTAGAGAATTTGGATAGAGGTTACCTTAAAATTGATCATATATTTATAAATATAATTTCTACTGAAATCACATATGGCGAGAAGCGTGAACATTGATCTGTGTAGACTGTCTACTTTGGAATTGATTGGCGAGATTTATGGAGGCAATGCAAGCTGAATTGGACTCACAACCAAAACAGGCTTCTTTTGGACTGGTATACTGAACTCTTGAAGGTGTCAAACTCTTGGGTACAAATATGTATTTCTCCTTAAGTAGGAGAAAATGAAGCTATGAGATACAAGGCAAGATTTATAGCAAGTTTCTCATAAAGGTCGCATAAATTATGAGATGTACTATCCTGTTACAATAACTACCTAGTGCCTCATAGAGAATTTTGCCACGGTAGGGTCTGGGACGTACTTAGGGGTGTAAATGAGCTGAGCCGGCTTGCGAGCCCTCGTGAGACGGCTCATCATAAAGCTCGAAATGCTAGGCTTGCTTTGAGCTCGAGTTGAGCTGAGCCCCGAGCCTTGTGAAGCTCGAGCTTGTAAGCTCGCGAGCCTAAACGAGCTTTTCTTAATACAATATTTTTGATTAAATATGACCAATGAAGCCAAATTTGAGCCTAAATGAGCCGAACCCAAGCTTAAATGAGCCTAAATATTGCAAGCTTAATTCGAGTTCACCAAGGTTAGATCAGCCCCAGCCCGAGCCCGAGCTTGAGCTTTTGATGAGACGAGCCGAGCTCGAGCTTGAACTTTCCGAGCTCAGTGAGCTCTGAGCCGGGCCTGAGCCGAGCTTAATGCAAACGAGCTGAGCCTCGAGCCTGGCAGGCTCAGGCCTGGCTCGGCTCAAATACACCCCTATCCTGTTACGGATACAATATATCTATCTATTTAGATAAGCTTTGCCATCTCTGAAGGAAGTAGTTGCATCTTATTTATTATCAAATAATTCCTTATATATATATATATATATATATATATAAGCATATGCTTTAAACAATACTGTATTTGACGATTTGCACGGTATTTGGACTCAGAGATTCTAGCAACTACCGAC
The DNA here is from genome assembly GCA_018398585.1 of Simmondsia chinensis. NCBI lineage: Eukaryota > Viridiplantae > Streptophyta > Magnoliopsida > Caryophyllales > Simmondsiaceae > Simmondsia > Simmondsia chinensis. The sequence continues at coordinate 8,723,952 of JAGTTD010000004.1, forward strand.
TACCTTAGGAAGGAACGTATCTTAGGAAGATAGTTCCGTACGGGGACTCGATTTGAACAACTACCCTTATTCATCAAACATCATATATAGAGAGTGTTTTGAAAGAGGTTAATATGTATAATGCTCATCCGTTGAGTTTTGAGTGAGAGAAAAATGCTCATCCATTAAGTTCCCCTATTTCTCTCGCTTGATGTTATCCCCAAGACAATGACAAAGAACTTCTTCATTGTGCTTACTGCAATTGGTGCCCTTATGTAATTTGTCAATTGTATTCAAACTAGATACATCACTTTCAATTAATTTGCTAGTGAATTCTAGTGCTTAGCGTACTCTAAGACACTAGAAAGGAGCCATTCATGTTCTTTGTTACTTTTATAGCGTATATGAAATGTTGTTGTTCTACCCTCGTTTTGGTACTCATGGGGGGAGTGCGCTAGCTACGAAAATGTACTCATTTCCTTCATTAAGCTTTTATCCTTATCACTATCACAAGTTATTTTCACTAGCGTGTTCCCCTCGCCGGATTTCTCTCTCTCTACCGTGCACCCCCCCCCCCCCCCCCCCCCCCGGGGCCTCATTGGCCTGCTTACCGACGGCAACCACCACGCTAGAGACCCCTATGACGGCAAAGCCCCATCGCCGGCAGTTGCGAGCTCCCACCACCACCTACCTAACCCTAACTCTAATATCCTTGCTTCCTAACCCTAGCCTAGTGAACCCTAACCCTAACTGAGCCCAGCACCACCATCAGACCGGACCACTCGCCAGCCACCATCGAACCACCACCGCCACCAAGCCAACCACCGGACTGGACCAACCACCATCCTCACCCTCACCTTGCGGAACCCTAAACCCCAAAAAACTAACCCATAACCTGACCCTAATCCACCACCAACCACCACCACTGGACCGAACCACCACCAAGCCAACCGCCATGGGACTAGCCCACCATTACCCTCACCCCGCGAAACTCTAAAAACCCCCCAAAACCAACCCAAAACCTGACCCTAACCTATTAACCAGCCAACCCTAGCCCTAGCAACCCTAAACCTAACCCCATCCTTGACCCTCAGCCAACATAGCAGCCACTACGCCCTCACTTCATGGCTCACAGCTGGCCGGTCCTAGGTTAGATCTCTCCTCCGCGTGAATTTATGCTAAGTTTGTTGGGTATTATTTGATTTCTTCCTTCTCCCTTCTACTTTTGAACTTCGTGATTTTGAGTGTTGTTGCTATTGTGTGCCAATGTAATTGTGTGCTTGCTGATTTGTGATTGTTGACAGTTAGTTGATGAACTCTTCTAGTTGTAGAGCTCAAAACTTGAGGTCATCTTCAAAGGGGTTGGGGAGGGGGAGGGGGAGGGGGAGGTTGAGTCACCTCGTTGGGGCAAGCTTGCGATTTGGGATGTTAAATGTTGGCACATTAATAAAGAAGAGTTTTGAGGTGGCCCGAATGATGATGAAGAGAAAAATCAACATCCTTTGCCTTCAAGAAACTAAATGGGTGGGCATGAAAGCCAGGGATGTGCTAGGATATAAATTGTGGTATGCGGGCAAAGCCAAAGGGAGGAATGGAGTGGGTATTATTGTGGATAGTGACCTTAAGGACAAGGTAGTGGGAGTCACTAGGATTAGCGATAGGATCATCAGCATCAAGTTGGTTTTAGATGGGGAGATAATGAATGTTATAAGTGCCTATGCAACACAGATTGGGTTAACAGAGCAGGAGAAGGCTAGATTCTGGGAGGACTTAGACTTAATGATGCAAGGCATACCCCAGAGCGAACAAGTAGTGATTGGGGGTGATTTCAATGGGCATGTGGGAGCAACCTTAGACGGCTTTGCATCCTACCATGGAGGCCTGGTTTTGGAACCAAGAATGCTGAGGATAAAGCTCTCTTAGATTTTTCCATCACTTATGAATTAACGGTTGCCAACACCTTCTTTAGAAAGCGTGATGAGCACATCTTCATGTATCAAAGCGGTGGAGTAAGCACTCAGATTGACTACATATGACTAAGGAGGAGGGCTCAAAAAGACTGCTGGGATTGCAAGGTTATCCTTAGGGAAGGCCTATCTACAAAGCATAGGGTATTGTGTGCTGAGGTTAAGGCCAAGAGAAGGGCGAAGAGAACTAGGAAACCAGCGCAACCACGCACTTGTTGGAGGGACTTAAAGGGGGACAAGTTTCAAACCTTTAAGGAAAGAGTAAAGTTTGAGCTCAGCTAGGATTTGGTGGGGGATATAAACCATGTTTGGAACCAACTGGCCCAGAAGATCAGAGGTTTGGCACGCGAAGTCCTAGTTGTGTCAAAGGGTGGGGCACTAGACCGCAGAGAGTCTTGATGGTGGTGCGGGGAGGTCCAAGAGAAGATTAAGGTCAAGCGAGACAGTTTTAAGGAGTGGGATCAAAGTGGAGATGATGACAAGAAACAACAATGCAGAAAGGCCAAGAACGAAGCGAAGATAGTAGTCAGAGAAGCACAGTCCAAAGCATACGAGGATTTTTACAAAAGGTTGGATACGGAAGAGGGGCCTAAGGATATATATAAAATTTCTGAAGCAAGAGAAAGGAAGACTAGGGACTTGGAGTAAAGTGCATAAAGGGGGAGGATGGACAGGTACTCGTGGATGAGCAACAAATTAAAGCTAGGCAGAAAGCATACTTCCATGGTCTATTCAACGCACAGGGTGATACAAATATATTCTTAGGTGATCCCCAAGCATATGAGGAGCACTAGAACTATTGTTACTGTAGATGAATTAGATTTGAGGAAGTTAAGGAAGCCCTGAAACATATGAGGAGGGGTGAAGCAGTTGGCCTAGATGAAATACACATAGAGGCGTGGAAATGCCTTGGAGAGAAGGGCATTAGTTGGTTGGTTGACTAAACTATTGAACCAAATCCTTCTAGGGAAGAAGGTGCCTGACGAATGGAGGAAGAGCACATTAGTCCCGATCTATAAGAACAAAGGTGACATCTATAGTTGCGCCAACTATCGTGGTATCAAACTAATGTGTCACACTCTGAAGCTTGTGGGAGTGGGCCATAGAGAGAAGGTTATGGCAACAAACAGAGGTGTCCGGGAACCAATTCTAATTTATGCCCGGTAGATCGACAGTAGAAGCCATGCATCTCCTAAGGAGGACGATGGAGCACTACAGGGATAGAAAAACGGATCTCTGCACGGTTTTCATTGATTTTGGAGAAGGCATATGATAGAGTGCCAAGAGAGGTCCATAGAAGGTTTTGGAGAGGAAAGGCATCTCTATGCCTAATATCCGAGTCATTAGAGACATGTACGACAATGCACAAACTAATGTGCGTACAGCGGAAGGGGAGATAGACGCTTTCCCCATTACAGTTAGGGTACACCAAGGATCTGCCTTGAGTCCCCTTCTGTTCATTCTAGTTATGGATGAGCTGACTAGGCACATTATAGATGAGCTCACTCGGCACATCCAAGGGGAGACAGACGCTTTTCCCATTACAGTTAGGGTACACCAAGGATCTGCCTTGAGTCCCCTTTTGTTCATTCTAGTTATGGATGAGCTGACTAGGCACATTATAGATGAGCTCATTGGGCACATCCAAGGGGAGACAGACGCTTTTCCCATTACAGTTAGGGTACACCAAGGATCTGCCCTGAGTCCCTTTTTGTTCATTCTGGTTATGGATGAGCTTACTAGGCACATCCAAGGAGATGTGCCCTGGTGCATGCTTTTCGCAGATAACACAGTTTTGGTGGGGGAGTCACGAGAAGCGGTAAATGAGAAGTTGAAACTTTGGAGAAAGGCCTTGGAATCGAAGGGTTTATGACTCAGTAGGTCCAAGACCGAGTATATGGAACTCAAGTTTGGTACCTCCCCCTGGCCTAGCATAGAAGGCGTGAAGATTGGTGCAGAGACCATACTGAAAGTGGAGTGTTTTAGATATTTGGGTTCCATGGTATAGCAGGATGGTGAAGTTGATGAGGATGTCTACAACCGTATTAAAGTAAGCTAGCATAAATGGAGGATAACCTCTGCGATACTTTGCGATAGAAAGTTCCCGTTAAAGTTAAATGGAAAATACTACAAGACGGTAGTGAGACCGGCTCTGTCATAAGGTTCAAAGTGTTGGCCAATGAAACAATATCATACATAGAAGATGAAGGTGGCAGAAATGAGGATGTTGCGGTGGATGTGTGGACACAAAAGGAAGGATAGGATCAGGATCGACGTCATCAGAGGCAAATTGGGCGTGGCCCCAATCGAGGATAAATTGAGGGAGCAACGTTTGAGGTGGTTTGGGCATGTTAGGAGGAGATCGACCACTGCTCCGGTCAGGAGATGCCAACAGCTCCATACTACACTCGGCAAGAGAGGGAGAGCCAGGCCAAAGAAGAGATGGTTGGAGACGATCCGACACGACCGCACCCACCTTAACCTACGGAGGAGATGACCCTAGATAAAGCTCAATGGAGGGCTAGCATAAGGGTAGATGACGTAGCAGCTTAGACTAGAGTAGCGTATTTTGGCTAACACTAGGGTTCCTAGACTTATATGACTGCCTCTTTGGTGTACCTGAAATAGTTGGGAGCTGTTTTATTTTTATTTGCCTATTTGTCTATTATTTGCCTTATTATTTACTATTATTTGCCTTTTGGCTGTTTGTCTTGGGTAGTGTTTTTGCTCGTATGCTTCCATGCTTTCCATGCTTTCATGCTGTATGCTTCTCAGGTTGAGAGTCCTCGGACATAGCATCCCTTTAGGTAGCACCCTAAAGGGGTAAGGCTGAGTACATCCCACCCTCCGGAGCCTGCGCATGCGGGAGCCCTTCAGGCATTGGGTTTGTTGTTGTTGTTGTACTTTCTCAACAGGCTTTTAGTGAGGTATGTTCATCATGAAAAAAAAGAGGCATGTTCATCATCCCAGGGGAAGTGGTATAAATACAGCCATGCATCACATTCATTTGATGTCTTTTAGTATGGAATAATGGTCATAACCTTTGCCCTTTGGTGTGACTTCTTTATATGTAATTATTCTCCTTATTATATTAGCAGCTCCGTAGAAACGTTGTACCCATTTAAGAGAGAGATTGGTATACAAATGAGTCAGGATCTATGATACCCGGATCCTTCATTTTACCAGACGTACCCGGGTCGACACGACACGACCCGGGATACAACCCTTCTTACGTGTCCGACCCTTTGTGTCCGACCCTTCTTCCCGACCCTTCGATCCGACTCTATTATTGTTACTTGTACCTCTTTACAAGTACTTTAATGACATTATTTATTACAGATTTAATTGATAGCTATTATTGCTTCTCTTCCCTTATGACACGTCTCCCTTCCCCATGTCTTGGAAAGCTATGCATGCTTTTAAAAGAAATTTACATTTCCAGTAAATGGAATTTTTAATATTATAATATTAAATTTTCATTAAATGAATTAAACGCTTGATATTTTGAAAAACTGATTAAATATTATTATAAATGATAAAATAAGATTCAATTTAAAATTATATTTTCATTAGTATTTGAAATACAAAGGTAAATTAATAAGTGAGTAGAGCTTGATTCTGAGTCGTACCCGTACCCAATAAAAAAGTCAAGACACTTGTTGACCAGATCCCCATATCTTAGAATTTTATAATCCAAGTGTCCGACCCTCGGATCCACACCCGTACCCGACGCTTCTTCCCGAGTCCGAGTAACGTTGGTCAGGATAGTTCCAGAAAACTAATCCTTCGGTGTTCATTCTTTTTGTCAATCTTTCCTTCCGTCTATTGTTTATTTTACAACACATCACGGTCTATCTTTTGTAATATGAAGCATGGGCTATGATTGTTGTATGAAATTTGTGTCTTTTGATTTTGGAAATGTTGATAACATCTAGCTCACATAGTCTGACATGACATGATAAAACAATTCATAGTTACTGAGAGAAAGCCAAATGTAACACTTCACATTTTTCACACAAAGTTGAGATGATTTATCACTTTAAGTAAATTTAACCAATTCACATGCTTGCTACGTTTGTTACGTCAGATATGGATTTGACACGATTGCTTGATGATAAAAAAGTCACTTGTTTCGAAACCTTTCACATCTCTTGTGTTCTTCTCAGCAGATATCAGGAGTTAAGAAGCTGAGGAAAAGATGTCCACAAATATAGCACTAACAAACACAAAGATGCTGCAGAAAAAACATGCGAAGAAAAGGAAGCTCAAGAAGGGAAGTGCATTTTCAGCCTCCCAAGATAATGCTTTTCCAGGCCCTGCTGTGGGGATCCATAATAGTTTGGGCGCTATTATAAATGCTAATTGGGTTGGAGGTGATCAACTTTGTGGATATATATTCATATGTAACAGCAGAACCAAACTAGACTGCTTTGTCTACCGGGTTTTTGGTATGTCTACTGCAAGGATGGATACTGTGTCAAAAATTAGGCCAAATACAATGCTATTCTTGTTTGATGTCGAGATGAAGGTTCTTTATGGGTTATATAGAGCTGTCTCTAATGGAAGCTTGGCACTAGAACCCCATGCTTTTCAAGGGAAGTTTCCTGCTCAGGTATTCAGTTTCCTTACTTTTTTTCTGGTTATATGTGGAGACTTGTACTGTTAGGATTGTTTGAGAATCCAACGAGTTTCATTTTGGCTAATTGGAGGTCATCTTGTGCTTGTGTTAAATTGATTTTATCCGTCTTCATTTAATTTGGAATATCTAGCTATGATTCCAGTTTGCAAAAAAAATTTCTCAATCCATTTTTTTCCCCTGTCCAATTGTTCCCTATGAAAAATAGAAAGTTGGAGAACACTTGGAAAATTTAGAAAGCATGGAAAACTGACCCCTCAATGGCAGAGGAAACCTTGGAGAATATGGGCGAAAGTGCTTTTCCAGTCTTCTGTAGAAATGGAAGAAAACTGTAAAATTGCTTTTTAGAAATAGAAAGTAGGAAATTGGGTCTTTTAAGTGTGATTTCCAGAGAAACAGTGGTGTTCTGGAAAATTGTCTCGGAAATTTGGTCTTTTTGTTTAAAGCATATGTTTTCTGTTCTGTGATATAAAAAGATGAATTTTTAATTTGCTATCCGATATGCATCTACTTTTTGTAGCATTACTTCCAACGGTCCATTTTCTTAACAATAAAATGGATCACATTTTTGGAGGGATTAGAGGGCTTTGTATTATTAGTTTTTGGGTTCTTATTTGATGATTGAGGACATCTTGTCCTTAGTTCTTTATATATTCTCTCTCTTGATAATTTTTTTTTTTTTTGTATAAAAAATATTGATGGATCAGATAAATCTTTTGAGGTGATATTAAGCATGAATACAACATTGAGAGAGAACTGTTTTAGAATCTTATCAATTGAGCAATAGGATTATGATTAGATAGATTACTATTTGACCAGTTGCCAGTAAATTGCGTTCCTTTCTTACTCTTTCTGGCCTACCTTAGGAAATACCCGATTCTGACCTAAATTAAACTTTTGTACCTGAGTCTAGCTAGCATAGTCTAAAACGATTGCCTTCTCACCTTTGATGATTGTCAAGAATCGAGTTACAGGACTTAACAACTTATAGCAAGGGTTTTGTATTCACTTTGACTGTGACTGAAGAATAGATGGTATTGGCACAAATAGAAGCTCTTTTTGCTGAATAACATGGCATACCATGTTGCTTCTAATATTATCTACAATAGCAGCATTACCACAAATGAAGCTCTGATTTGGGTTGAAGAAAAGACATAATCACATAATCGTATTAAAGCACGAAGGAGTAACATGTGAAAATGGTATCACTAGATTTACAATTGGGGACCTGGGCTGTCATTTATAGCTCAGATTTATCACTCACGTTGTGTGGTTTCTTATGCTGTGTACAGAGCTGTAAGGTTGGTCGACAGGCAGGGGATGAGGTGTAATTATAGGGATGGCGATTCAACTTTACTTTGATGGAGGTTTGTTCCGACCTGGTGTGGAAAATATCTTATATGACTAGAAAAATAAACTGATCCAAGGAAAGATAAAAAACCGTCCGACCTGAGAAGGGTTGGTTAGCATATGGTGGATCTCCTACCTGGCCTTTTTCCCACCCGGGTCTCATTTACGCGGTCTAAAAATTTTAGGCCCACCCATCTTTATTGTTTATTTTTTAAAGTTCTACTACGATAGTTACCGCGTGTTTCTTCCAGAATTGGATCTTGATGCCAACAAAATCAAGAATCTAACAAAAGATTACGAAAGAAAAAGAAAAAAACCAACATTGTTGGTTTGCTTTGGGTCAGTTCAGGTTGGTTTCGGGTTGATTGACAATCCAATGGATCGATGGGTGGAGAGGTATGACCTATAGGTTTGGACAAGGGTTGAACACTGGGTGGCATTTTTTTGGGGGTCGGACCCATGTTGATCATAATCCAATAATTTGACTCATATTTGACCCATTGCCGTTCCTTGGTGTAAAAATAATCATTGGATCATGGAGCAAGTCTTGTAGGGATAGAGATGGCATTTTTTGTAGGGTCAGACACGAGCTGATCATAATCAATAATCCAACCCCTTTCCATTCCTAGGTATGAATTTTGCTGTTAATATCATGGGACGATGAACCAAGTCTTATACGGATAGAGGGTGGCATTGCTTACTTGTTCCATACTATGCTGTGATTGGCGAGGCCGATTGGCCATCCCTTTCTAACCAGGATTAGAGTGCGTAAAAATTCCATCTGTGACGGACTTGGCTCTTTGTGAACCCCTAACGCAACACAATGGTAATGTCTCTAGCATCTTGACTACTGACGCCTCAGTTCATGCATATGGCAGTAGGTTTTGACGGTATTTTACTGTTGGCAATAATTTAAATGTAATAAAACTAAATCATCCTATTGCCAGTGCACTTTTTTTCTGGTAAACACGGCGCTTTTAGCTGGCATCTAGACTTTGCATGCATCGTCCACTTTGAAGTTTTCTACATACAACAGAGTAAGTTGGAGCCTGCGTACTAGTGGGTGGCCCCATAGCATTATGTTTGCATCCAATTACTTGCTAATGAGCTAATTCTGCTATATATGGATTTTAATCTTTTAAACTAGAAGCTATATTTTAATTAACTATCTACATTTCTTTTCTACAGTTAACAAAAGGTAGAAATCTGTGTAGGTGCGGTTTGAAATTGTCAGAGATTGCTTGCCTCTGCCGGAGACGGCTTTGAAACAAGCCATCCAAGAAAATTACACTGGAGGAGCCAAATTCAAGCAAGAGCTGAGCAACGAGCAAGTATGTAGTTTATTTTCTCGAATTACAGATTTTACATCATCTCTAATGTGCTTATGATGAATAACAGGTAAATAGATTGGTTTCTATGTTTCGGCCTATAGATATGCCTCCTCCATCACGACATCCTTTCATGCCTCCATCACCGCATTCTTTCAGTGATGCTACACCAGGTCCCCGTATCACCAAATATCCTTCTGTTTATGAGCAAAGATTTCTCCGGCAAATGCACCCGCAGGATCCCTATCCCAGGTATTTTGATTCTTGTTTAATATTTTGGAGATTCTTTGGCTTTTGTTTGACTTTCTTGATGAGATCATTTGGCAGTTTCTTGCTAGTTGTTGCTTGTTAGGTTGACAACTGCGAGTTAGTTCCATGGAATCAAATTGTTGTCTACAATTGTGTTGTGTTATTGTGGAATCGGTTGTCATGGATGTATCATGTATTGTGGCGATCACAATGGGCTTTTGAAGGAAAATGAGTTTGCTTTTAAAGTCTTATGTTTATAAAAAATTGAATGAATATCTGCACAACTATTGACTTTTGTATTCCTTTTACCTGTTTTTAATGTATAAAAATTATAAATGAAATACAACATAAATGTAGGTAGCGCATTACAATTTTTTGGGTGTAGTAATGGAACTGGGGATTTGAATGACTTTGTCCTAACACCTCAACCTTGCTGCTTCATTGTCAGCTAGTACTAAAGTGCACTTCATAATAGCCAATTGTATACTGGCTAGCTTAAAATTTGTTTACGTAATGACCATTATGTACTAAACAACCTTACATTTATATTTCATATTTTTTTAAGTGGCAAGGAGCACAGCATCGTCCTAATAAGGGTCACCAATAACAGGGGGAGGGGGAAAATAAGCCTCAAACCTAAGACCTCGTGCTTGCAGGGCGGGTAGCCTAACCACTACATTAAACCCAATGGTTCTATATGTATATTTCATTGTGTCAGGATTGTAGACTTAGAATTATTTCGTCTCTTCTGATTATTTCTTTTTCTGGCCTACAGACATGTTCCTCCTCAATTTGCTGCTAGCCCGAACACTCACATCACTCTTCCTCCTATTAATTTACGTGGTGCTGTGCCCCCTGTCCGTAAATCATCTTCAACCTTGACTGCAGCCCAGTGGGCCGCCGTGGCTGCTGCCGCTGATCATCCAAAAAATTTGAATTCGGAACCAGCACCACCATCAGGAGCCAGTGAAGTCATGGCCCCTAACTTCATCTCTTCTACTGCTTCCGTCGAATCCCAACCCGCTAATGAGGCCCATAACAACCAAATTTACCCGAATCCTTACCATGCAATGCCTGCGCCAGTTTACGCTTCTGAGCCAAATCCTACTTATTGGACATCTGCGGCTGCGACATCTGTGTACCCGTATCAAGACCACACCGCCACTCAAGTAGTCACTGCACTAAGCCATGATCCGATGGCTCAGGCATCATCGGCGCAGTGGGGTGCAACTATGACTCAAGTAGCCAGCGCTTCGAGTCATGACCCGATGACTCAGGCAGTCATTCTGCCTGGACAGCAACATGCAGTGGCAGCATCATCGGCTCAGTGGGGTGCGCTCACCACTCAAGTAGTTACCGCTTCAAACCATGACCCAATGGCTCAGGCAGCAGTGGAACCATCTTCAGCTCAATGGGGAGCCCCCACTGCTGGGGCCTGGACTCAGCAGTATTATGATCCTAACCAACCACAAATATCAGGAACCAGTGAACTCGGTGCCCATTATGCGCAGGCAACTTACCCGGCATCTGACCCAGCAGCAGCAGCCGCAGCGGCTTATTGGTCCCAACACCAGGCATACGCATACGCCAGTTACTATCAGACTCTACCAGTAGCCAGCGATCAAGGGGCCAACACCACAGCAGTCGAGGCAGCTGACCCGGCTCTAGCCTATTGGACATCTGCAGCTCCTGTGACTCAGGAGCATCCTAGTTCTCATCAGACACAGCATATGGTAAGTACTGATCCCGGAGCCAGGTCAGACCCGGCTTATTGGGCAACAATGGCATCTGCTTATGCAAGCCAAGATCATTATATCCCGACACAACCCGCTGAAGGCGCTGCTATGGGGGTCAACTATGTACCTAATCAATGAACATGTCTGACATGTTGCTCAATCAGAGGAGTTTCAGAGATGTACGCCTTGAGCAGCTTCTGCTAGTGTTTATACATGTCTTAGACAATAGTTCAACAGGTCCTTTCTAAACTTCATCTTGATCTGTTTCCCTGGAAGACCTAGTAAGTTGAATCTTCAATTACCATATAAAAGCACCATCCGATTGTAGGTGAATGCTTGGAAGTGGGTGGATTGCTTTCTGCTCCTCCCATGTAAAGGCGATTGATAAGTTTGTAAAGATCCTCGTATGATTTGTAATGTCTCTAATTTTCGTAACTCTTTGTTGTGGGACTTCCCTAAAACCCCAATTGAGTCACTATATAGAACACCGGATTCTTACTTGGAAAGGTAATTGCTGGCCGGTCGGGTGATGAAAAACAAATCTTTTTGTTAAGAGGATTGGTGTTCTTAAACCCTTCTTGTTGAGTTATTTGACAATATGAAAACCTAAAGAACTGAATTTGAAAGTCGAATCCTTTATTCAAAATTGGGAATGAGACACTGGGGAATTTTCTACCCTTGATTATGGTGCATTCGATACCTTATCTTTATAGTCAGGATTTGTTTTGTAGGTATTTCTTAGCGGATTTTCTGTGAAATTGGCAACTTTGTTAGTCCATGACCTTTACTGGCATGGGCGGCGGGATAGCTCGTCCTTAAAATGGATCAGGAATCTTGACCTATATCCTAAGATTAAGCTCTTGGCTTGCTGGTTAATGCATAATACTTTACCTATTAAAATAATGTATATCCCAGCATGGTGTGTAATTATCGACGTGGTGTCATCTTTGTTTGGCATCTGCCGTAAGTATTGACTATCTTCTTTGTGGAATGTCAATTTGTCCTGCGATATTGGGTCTCTTGCTCGACCTCAAAGGTGGATAAAGCAGGGGTCAAGTAATAGTCAACAAGTTTGGCCGTTGCAGCATGTTCTTAGGGCTCGATGAGTCGATGTTACAGATAAATTAAGCAGATGCACTACTCACTTATAGACTATGTGGAAGAATCTTGGGAAATCACCCCCTTTAGACCCCCCAACCCCCTTTTAACTATAAATAGACTCCATTAACCCTAAATAGATCCTTTTGGACAAGAATGCCCTCTCTCCTCAACCCCCCCTCCCGTCCTCTCTCTCTCCCATTCTCTCTCCTCATTTAATGTCCATCCGTTTACTTTACTTTCTCCCCCCTCCATTTTCTCTCTCCTCATTTAATGTAAAAGTACATATTTTTATTTTATGTCATATAACTTGCTTCTCACTCTCTCCCTCCCTTCTCACTTCCCGCCATTTTACTCACATCTTATTTACCCTTTTTTGTTATTTTTCTCTCAATCTGAATTTCCCAAGCTCCATTTTTTTCATCTTCCGTGTGTCGTTCTGCTACATCGGGCCCTCAGAAGAAGAAGAAGAAGCCCTAGTAAGATCGTGTTTGAAGCTTCGTGGCATTGCTGTAGGTTCAAGGTTGAGTCATTACACATATTTCACGGTTTTCAGATCAGATATTGAAGGTAAAATGATCATTTGTTGACATTGTCGTTAATGTATCCTTGTCGTATGAGGTCGGTGTGTTACAAGTCATTTATGGTTTATGATTGGTTTAAATGGAGTATTATAACTTTCTTTTGGTGTGTTTGAACTCATTAGTGGTGTATGATTAATCATACACCGTGTATGATTGGTTTAAATGGTGTATTCTCATGTTGTGTTGGGGTTTTTCAAGTCGTTAATGGTGTATGATCAATCATACACCGTGTATGATTGGTTTTAATGGTGTGAAATCAACTTGTGTTAGTGTGTTTCAAGTCATTAGTGGTGTATGATTAATCATACATCATGTATGGTTGCTTTTAATGCTGTAAAACGAACTTATCTAGGTGTGTATCAAGTAAACATTGTGTATGATCAATCATACATCGTGTATGGTTGGTTTTAGGGGTGTGAAAATAACTTATTCAGGTGTGTTTCAAGTAATTAGTGGTGTAGGATCAATCCTACACCGTGTATGATAGGTTTTAATGGTGTGAAATCAACTTGTGTTAGTTTGTCTTGAGTCATCAGTGGTGTATGATTAATCATACACCTTGTATGGTTGCTTTTAATGCTGTAGTATGAACTTATCTAGGTGTGTGTCAAGTAAACAGTGGTGTATGATCAATCATACATTATGTATGGTTGGTTTTAGGGGTGTGAAAATAACTTATTTAGGTGTGTTTCAAGTAATTAGTGGTGTATGATCAATCATACATCGTGTATGATAGGTTTTAATGGTGTGAAATCAACTTGTGTTAGTTTGTCTTGAGTCATCAGTGGTGTACGATTAATTATACACCTTGTATGGTTGCTTTTAATACTGTAGTATGAACTTATCTAGGTGTGTATCAAGTAAACAGTGGTGTATGATCAATCGTACACCGTGTATGGTTGGTTTTAAGGGTGTGAAAATAACTTATTCAGGTATGTTTCAAGTAATTAGTGGTGTATGATCAATCATATACCGTATATGATAGGTTTTAATGGTGTTGAAATCAACTTGTGTTAGTTTGTCTTGAGGCATTAGTGGTGTATGATCAATCATACACCGTGTATGATCAATCATACACGGTGTATGATGGATTATAATAGTGTAAAATCAACTTATGTATGTATGTTTCAAGTAATTAGTGGTGTAGGATCAATCATACACCATGTATGATAGGTTTTAATGGTGTGAAATCAACTTGGGTTAGTCAATCATACACGGTGTATGATGGATTATAATAGTATAAAATCAACTTATGTAAGTATGTTTCAAGTAATTAATGGTGTATGAATTATCATACATGGTGTATGACATGTTTTAATGGTATAACATCAACTTTTTCAGGTTTTTTCAAGTAATTACTGGCATAATGGTGTAAAATAAACTTGTATAGGTATGTTTCAAATAATTAGTGGTGTATGATCAATCATACACGGTGTATGATGGATTATAATAGTGTAAAATCAACTTACGTAGGTATGTTTCAAGTAATTAGTTATGTATGACTTATCATACACGGTGTATGATAGGTTTTAATGGTATAATATCAAATTTTGCAAGTTTTTTCAAGTAATTACTGGTATAATAGTGTAAAATGAACTTGTATAGATATGTTTCAAGTAATTAGTGGTGTATGATCAATTATACACAGTGTATGATGGATTATAATAGTATAAAATCAACTTATGTAGGTATGTTTCAAGTAATTAGTGGTGTATAAATTATCATACACAATGTATGACAGATTTTAATGGTATTACATCAACTTTTGCAGGTTTTTTCAAGTAATTACTGGTATAATGGTGTAAAATGAACTTGTATAGGTACGTTTCAAGTAATTAGTGTGTATAATCAATCATACACGGCGTATGATGGATTATAATAGTGTAAAATCAACTTATGGAGGTATGTTTCAAGTAATTAGTGGTGTAATGGTGGTGTATGACTTATCATACATCGTGTATTAATGCTTTAAATTCTGTTATTTCATTTCATCTTGGTGTGTCTCATGTAATTAGTGGTGTAATATCATGTTACTTTCGTGTTCACAGAAATGGCAGATGTTGCTATGGTTCAGTACGGTGGACACTTTAACGAGAGGGCAGAGTATGTTGGTGGGAAGTTGGATTTTGTTATTTTGGATGATAAGACTGACTTTGTTGGCTTGCAAAGGTCTTTGGTGGAGTTGATGGGTGTTCAGGTGGATGCAAGTTCGAAGATGCAATTGCAACTTCGTACCGGCAAACGGGACATCCCAATGTATGATGTTAATAGTGATAGATCAGTAATGGTTTTGAAGGCACTGGCAAAAAAAGATATGGCTAAGTATACCTTGTACGTCATTGTTGAATCCACGGTTGATAGAACTCCTTACTTTGGAGATCAACGGAGTCTTAATCAAACACTAGCAGATGGTGACGAGAACAATGGTGGTTTGGATCCTGTGGTGCCTGATAGTTTTGGTGAATGTATTAACGCGGGGATGGAAGAAGTAGCCCGTGGAGATGCATCTGAACTGAAGTTTGACATACCTACGGCGACAGCGACAACGACCGGTGATGATTGGGAAAATTCCCATCAAAGACCGTGCGATCATTTGGATAATATAAATTTATCCCATGTGCAACCAACTGCAACCGACGTATCACCTCCACATGGGCACATTTCTGACCAGCAGAATATTTTCCCTGAAGTGGGTACATCACCTCCTACTATCGAACCTGCAGTGGAACCGAATGTCCAACCCGACGTCCAAGCTACTGTTGACGATGATATTTGTTCCAGTGATGATAGTAGCCGGATTGACGGGGTATATGGGCAGGGTAGGATGGTTGATGTAATCGAGGTGCATCAAGTATTTAAATCGAAGAAAGATTTATTGACTAACCTGGCAGTAATTGCCATGAGGGAAAAAATTTGAATTCAAGAGCTTCAAGTCTAACAAATCCTTAATGGTTATTCGTTGTGTGCAAGAGGGTTGCACATGGAGGGTTCGGGCTACGTGTCTAGCAGATGGTGGGTATTGGATGGTTACAAAAGTTGAAAATAATCATACCCACCCTACCGATCTCACCACTGTTAGACACAGGCAGGAAACTAGTTGGGTCGTCGAGGAGTGCGTCTGCAAGAAACTTGTCAACCTCGGAAGAGTGTTCAAGCCACGGGATGTCATAGATGACATTCGCAGTTGCTACGGTGTCGATATCAGCTACAGTTTTGCATGGAGGGCGAGAGAGTTTGCATACGACAGTGTTAGATTGGGTACTGCCGAAGAGTCATATGCATTCTTGCCTGCTTATCTGCAAGTCCTCCAACAGACTAACCCCGGTACCGCATTTTATTTACAGACAGATGATGAGAGCAAGTTTCAGTACTTCTTTATTGCGTTTGATGCTTCACTGAAAGGGTACCGGTTTTGCCGGCCTGTTGTGAGCATTGACGCAACACATCTGAAGAGAAAATATCGGGGTGTTCTGTTCATGGCCGTTTGCCATGATGCCAACCAGCAAATTTTTCCGATTGCTATTGGTATCGGTGATTCAAAGAATGATGCATCGTGGCATTGGTTCCTCAGTAGATTGAAGGAAGTCATTGGGGAGCCTATTGGCCATGTCATTGCATCTGATAGACACTGAAGCATCCAACGGGTGGTGGAAGAAGTTTTCCCCAACACATTTCACGGGTTGTGCATGTACTACTAGCTGAACAACTTGAAGGCCAAATTCAAGAGCAAAACGAAGTAGTTGGATCAGTACTACTACAAAGCAGCTAAAGCATACAACATTGAAGAGTTCCATAGTTTGTTTTTCAGTTTATGTTGTGCCGTACCCGGGGCTCAAGATTACTTGGAAGATGTGGGACTGGACAAGTGGACTCGTTCCCACTCCCCTTGTCGTCGGTATAACATAATGACGATAAACATTTCGGAATCCATGAATGCTGTATTGGTCAAGGTGCGTGACTATCCAATTACTGCCCTTGTTGACGAGTTTAGGCTACTGTTGCAGAAGTGGTTTCATGACAGAAGAGCCAAGGCTGAAGCTTGCACCAGTACAAATGTCCCCCGACGTCGAAAAGAAATTACAAGACAGATTGAAATTATCAAAAATGATGACAGTAAGCTCCGTATAATTTATGATACGTGCATGTTTTGTTAGTTTTTTGTTTAATTTATTTTTTATTTTTTTTGTTATTTTTGCGCAGTGCAGAATTTGCGAGCTGATGATCATACTTTCGACGTCATCGATGGGGAGAAGAATTTCTGCGTAGATATGTCGCTCCGAACATGTACCTACTGCAGGTTTCAGTTTGAGCAGCTTCCTTGTGAGCATGCGTTAGCCATCGTATTCTTATGGTCTGTACGACTTATGCTCGCCGTACTACAGTAGAAAAAAATGGTACGAGTCGTACAGAGGTGTCATCGACCCGATGCCGCACATAAGTGACTGGCGTATCTCGCATGATGTAGCTGACATGAATCTTCTTCCACTTGACGTGCGACCCTCTTCTGGGAGGAGGCGGAAGAGGAGGATTCCGTCTGTCGGTGAGGAGTGTGTTCATCAAAGGTGCAGTCGGTGCAAGGAACACGGGCATAACTGATCCACGTGCAAGAATCCAATTGCTCTGCGTCCTAGTGCCGAAGGCACTTCATCAAACTCCCGCGGTCCTTCTTCTCAAGTCCCTCCTTGACTGGTGTGACGTGCTGATGTATTTTCATTCTTTATTTATTTACATTCTTTATTTATTTTATTTTTTACAATGTAATTATTAATGGCAGTTTTGTAGTATCCATACCGCATTGACTGGTGTGACGTGTTGATGTATTTGCAAATTATGTAATAAAATTTGTGAATGAAGTGTTTTGAAGTTGGTCCCAAATGTGTGTTATAAGTGTTTTGATATGATGGGTTAGTGTATTAGGATGTGTGTCGACACACATTCTTACAAAAACATGGATGCAGAGGTGTGTGTCGACACATAGAGCCCTGTGTCGACACACAATGTCATTTTCTCAATGAAATCCAATCGTTGATCCTCAGGTAACATAAGGGGAGTCCTTACATTCCTATAATATACAATAAGAAGCATGATATATAGGCATCCCACATGAAAATTGCAATAGGATATACTGACTATCAAAAAGCATAGTTATTTCTTGACCTTGCTGAGTGGAGACACACTAGTTACCTGCGCTCAGCTTCACCGGCTGATCATGATACATAAATGGTTTTGCTTGATCACATACTTCCTTTAAAACCCGATTAAGCAAAACCCTTGATGAATCATGATCAGTCGGGAAGCTAAGCACAGGTAATTAGCAAGTCTCCACTTAGCAGTAAAACATCACTTCCTTGACATTGATCTTGACGTGTGAACCCTTGATGTAGCACGAAATTGAGGAACCGTGGATGCTTGGCTTCCTAGCCAACTCCTCCATTTATAGGCAAAAGCATACAAGGTACAAATACAACGTGAGAATCATGGGGGAGGAGTAGGATAAAGTAGGTGGTAGTTGAGGTTATTAAATGTCTTGCTTGGGTGTCAATTATGACCCCTGAACATTAAGTGTTCAACCCCCAACTACCCCAACTGGTTATTATCATCCATTTAAAATAAGGGCATTTATAATACACAACCTCACACCGGTCAATGTGCTATGGATAATACAAAACTATCATTAATAATGCACGTATATTAATAGCAATTACATTGTAACAAAATCAACTTATAGAGTTATGTTTAAAGTAATTAGTGGTGTATGACTTATCATACACAGTGTATGATGAGTTATATGGGTGTAAAATCAACTTTTGCATGTTTATTTCGAGTTTTGCTGGTATAATGGTGTTAAATCAGTAGTTATAAGTGTTTTTCAAGTAATTATTGGTGTATGATGGGTTATATTGGTGTAAAATGAACATACATAGGTGTGGTTGAAGTAAATAGCTGTGTAAGCTGAATACACGGTGTATGATAAGTTATAAATGTGTAAAATCAACTTATATAGGTGTATATGAAGTAAATAGCGGTGTATGATGAATCATACACGGTGTATGATGAGTTATATGGGTGTAAAATCAACTTTTGCATGTTTATTTCAAGTTTTGCTTGTATAATGGTGTTAAATTAGCAGTTACAAGTGTTTTTCAAGTAATTATTGGTGTATAATACGTTTTAATAATCATGAAATAGTGTAATATTAATATACGTGCATGTTTAGGGGTAGCTAGGGTAGTTGGGGGTTGAACATTGAATGTTTAGGGGTCATAATGGACTACCCAGCAAGACATTTAATAACCTCAACTAGCACCTACTTTGTCCTACCCCTCTCCCACGGTTCTCCCCATGTGTTTGTACCTTGTATGCCTTTGCCTATAAATGGAGTAGTTGGACAGGAAGCCAAGCATATGCGGTTCCTCAATTTCGTACTATGTCTAGCAGTTCAAATTGCTAATGTAAGTGGTTCTAGCAGTGGCGGTGGTGGGTTAGTGACAGCTGAGACGCAGGGAGAGGTGGCACTTCTACAGATCATGTTTCATCAACGGTGTTTGAAGTAATTAGTGGTGTATGATCAATCACACATGGTGTACGGTATATGATGAGTTGTAATGGTGCGAAGTGCATCCGTATGATAAGGATCTTAAACTTTATATGCATGCAGTGGGTGCACTTTACAGACAACATATGCAGAGGGACAACTGTAAGTGGTTCTAGCAATGGCGGTGGTGGGCCAGTGAAATATTTCCAGTTTGTCCTTCAAATTGTCTGCAAGGTAATTTAAAGTTACATGCAGGCTAATATCACTACCCTATATCCCTAGCTTATAAACCTTTAAATTATGTATAACGTGAAGAAATGTACAAAGGATTCCCTGCAACTGTTCACAATTCACTGTGTATGATAGTTTTAAATGGTGTGAAATCAACTCCTTTTAATGTGTTTCAAACTTAGTAGTGTATAATCAATCATACACGGAGTATGATGAGTTTTAATGGGTAAAAATAACTTTTGCATGTATTTTTAAGTTTTGCTGGTATGATGCTGTGAAATCAACTTATATAGATGTGCTTGAAGCAATTATTATGATGAATCATACACCATGTATGATGGGTTATATTGATGTGTTTGAAGTAAATAGCGGTGTATGATGAATCATACACGGTGTATGATGAGTTTTATGGGTGTAAAATTAACCTTTATTAAGTGTTTTCTAATTAATAATTGGTTTATGTTGGGTTATATTGGGTTAAGATGAACTTATATAGGTGTAAAATCAACATATATAGGTGTGGTTGACGTAAATATTGGGATATATCGCTGTTCTGTACGAATGTGTGTCGACACACGTTCCCTGTGTGTCGACACACACCTCTGCAAACATTATCTGTAGGAATGTGTGTCTCCACACCATCCCTGTGTGTCGACACACATCGTAACACACTTGAAAAACACATCAAACACCAAGAACACACAATTGGGACCAATTTCGAAACACTTTCATTGACAATTTTCATTACACAATTTGAAAATACATCAACAGGAATATACAACAATATTTTGTTCAAAAAAAAAAAGAATATACAACAATATGGAAATATACAATATTACATACACATCACAACCTTTATACAATTTTCAGTATAATGAATACAATGTAAATCCTATGGTAACATACAATAACATATACACATCACATAATTTTATTCACATGTATACATTTGCATCTGTTTCTTTCTTCCATGTCTATACAAGTGTACATAGGTATTCAGCCGCATTTTCCCCATCTGCCCTTGCATGCATTGGGAGATGCCGAGTCCATTTGTAAGCAAAAATTCAATAAACTTTACAACAAAAATGCCACAATCTGACCTGCAGTTCATAGTAATACAGATGAGACAGTCAGAAATTATACATCATTGTAAGTAATGACTATTTTGTATCCACTTAATAACCAAAAGGCCAAATGAACGGAATAGTAAAACTGCATTGGAAGTAGATGTCATACCCCATCTGTTGTGGACATTCACCCGATCGTAAGTGATCAAGAAAGGCCTGCCTCTGAAATGTATGAGGTCCTTTCGAACATCGCAAAAATTAACCATATCTAGAGCATATGGAAGCAATTTTGCAATTGGTTGCACATGTTCTAATCTTGATTCCTTGGATGCGGCGGAGTACAAAGAATCAATTACCTGTATCTGCCAATCTTTAAAATGGATGGCAGCAAGGAACCAATGTTGATTAGGTTAATTGATGGGCATGTATATCCGATCCACGTCGTGGCAGCGGACCCCATATGTGACATCCCCGGCAAGAAACTTAATGATCAACGAATCAAAATCATAAAAAGCTGACTCGATCGGGATTTCTCCGTTTTGAGTCCATTTGAGTAGGGTCCAAATAGAGGAGCAACCGACGTAGAAGCGCATGTTGCCCTCTGGTCGAAATACTCCGGCCACTGATGTTTCTTCTCTAGAATGTAGTGCAGAACTACATCCATTTCCTGCAATTCACCACTAATTAGTTGAAACACCCTAACACAAGTTGTTCTTAGGCAAGTAAAACCTATCATACATGATGTATGGTTAACCATACACCACTAATCACTTCAAACACACATAAACAAGTTGATTTTACACAATTAAACCCTATCATACATGGTGTATGACTAATCATACACCACTCTTTACTTAAAACACACTAACACAAGTTGATTTTACACATTTAAAACCAATCATACATGATGTATGACTAATAATACACCACTTGCTAACTTAACACACAATAACATAAGTCAATTTACACCATTAAAACATATCATACACGGTGTATGATTGATCAGACACCACTTATTACTTGAAACACACTTATACAAGTTGATTTCACACCCTTAAAACCTATCATACACGGTATATTATTCATCATAGACCACTAATTAGTTGACACACCAACAAAAAAGACTGGGATCCAATTACAGTAATCACACGACAAAATTTTCCTGATGGGAAACATACCTCATCCGTAAGCCAGGCGTCGTCGTTTTTCAACCGATAACAAAATTGACCCGTCGTGGCAGTCAAAACAGTGAAATCCATTCGTTGATCTCGACATAACAGAAGGGGAGTCTTCAAATCTCTATAATATACAATAAGAAGCATGATATATAAGCATCCCATAAGAAAGATGCATTCTGGAAATATTTACATACTGATTATCAAAAAGTATAGTGTAAAATCACACTCACTTCTTAACCATTGCGTCGAAACTTTTGTAAAAAGTTTCAAACTGTTTTTTGTCTTCCTTGGAGGGAGGTTGGAATGGATTGAAGGGCAGAACTAGTTCCGGTCCAGGATGGGTCATTCTTGCCCGTTTGCTCTTACCCTTCGCGGTCCATTCTTCACCTTTATACCTGGGATTTGGCTTGGGGTCCCTCATCTCTTGCCCCAATCTCAAAACTGTCTCAGACAATGTCATCAAGTTTTCAACGCCATCCATACGCGTTGACGATGGTTCCTTGTAGACATTTTCCCTGTCCCTGGTTGGCAAAGCAAATACCAAAGTCAATAAACCTCAACATGCATGAAAACATACCAAATTGGGACAATAACAAGGATCTGTAATGTCTTACCCAGTACGTGTAGGAGAAATAATAATTGCTTGCTCAATTGGTTCCTTATAGACATTTTCCTCGTCCCTAGTTGGCAGAGCAAATACCAAATTCAATAAACCTCAACATGCATGAAAACATACCAAATTGGGACAATAACAAGGATTCGTAGTGTCTTACCCAGTACGTGTAGGAGAAATAATAATTGCTTGCTCAATTGGGGATGAATGAGCGGAAGTCGATGAATAGATATGTGGGGATGTGGCATGCGATGGACGGTCTGAGAGCTCCTTAATCATTGCCTCCTGAGCCTCAAACCGTCGTTTGTAGATTTGCAGCTGAAGCTGCTGCGCTTCAAGTCTACTTTCGAAGTGCATCCGCATGATTTGTATATCTTTCCCCATCGCTTCGAATCTCTCCATAACCTGCAATAAGTCCTCCAAATTGTCATAAACATGAATTTGAATAATATAAGTCTTACAAGGATAAAAATGCAATTAAATAAACACAAAACAAAATGTCAATACCGATTGATATGCTAAATTGGGTGACGTAGTAGATGGTTCCTCCCGGGATGCCGGCAAGGGGTGTTGAGTTGCCAGTGGTTCTGGTTCATCACCTGGATCTGCTGGCATTGCCTTAACAGGAGATTGAACCCCCTCCTCACCATCCTCAGCAAAGGGGATGCCTTGTAGATTAGGCTGATTGGCTTCCGCACTCGTCAGTCCAATCGGTTTGGCATTGAATTGCTGATCAAAGAAAGATACATCATATAAACGTTAGTAAAATTACAAATCATAATTCTAACCCAATTGATATGAAACAACTAGTAGTAAAACAGCAACAACATAATGTGTCATTACCTGATCAAATACCGTTGAGAGTAGAGCGGCGTACGAAACCTTAACACACATCATCCAGTTAAGGATCCGCCCAAGAGGCTGGTTGCCAACCCTCACCACCCTAACCTTGGCAAGTTCTGGAAGGGTTTCCAGGGCAAATATGGAAACCACATCATAGAACCCGTGGACGGAATAGGTCCTTTCGAAACCGTGTTGTATTTTTGCCACGAAATCCTTGAGCTTCCGCACCAAGAATTTCCAGCTCAAGGATCCCCAAGCAACACTGTTAAAAGAGTCCACATCGTCCACGAGGGCCAGGATGCTCGGGTCAATGTCTGTTCGCTTGTGTTTGGCGAATAGTAGACCCTCAACCAAGTAGGCAAT
This sequence comes from Simmondsia chinensis, assembly GCA_018398585.1. Lineage (NCBI taxonomy): Eukaryota > Viridiplantae > Streptophyta > Magnoliopsida > Caryophyllales > Simmondsiaceae > Simmondsia > Simmondsia chinensis. The sequence continues at coordinate 8,747,709 of JAGTTD010000004.1, forward strand.
AGCAAGCTTACCTGGTCCCCCATGATGGAGCAGGTTCTGCATGCTTCAAGCAACTGCTGCCTACTCATCCTCCCCCTCATGCCGTACTTGGCAATCAGCCTGTTGGAACCACCGCGTACCCCTTCCACACTGGCATATCTCAAGCCGGTTAGAATGCAAAATTCTCTCCTCCCGAGGTGCACTAACTTCCCACCAAATGAGAATGATAACTCCTCAGGATTTGGGTTGGCCACCTGGTGGAGAAGGACAATGTGAATTAGACTATGCCAGAAGCCAACATTAGTCTCACTCAGCTCAAGCAGATGCCTGACATTGTATTGTGAAAAAAGGGCAAGCTGTAATGCAAAACACTTTTAGTTAATAAGGGATCATAAATGTAATTGTAAAAAGTCAACATAATTCATATGGATACTGTGCCAAACCTTGGCTTCGTCATCCTTCAAGATTTCCTAAATCTCCGTCACAACTTTGGTTGATACTCCTATTTGGTTAACTTGCAGGAATTTCCAGCAACTCCTTGGGAAAATGTAATTACCTTCCACTGCTGAATGGCTCTTCCTGCGTGTGTAAAATGCCATCTGAAACAAAAGCAAAGCATCACAAAACCAAAGATTAAACCCATGATACACCATTAAAACAAGCCATGCAAGGTGGATGATTAAGCATACACCACTACTGACTTGAAACACACCCAGACAAGTTGATTTCACTCAATGAAAACCTACCATACACGGTATATGATCGATCGTACACCATTAATTTCAGTAAATAGTTGATTTTACACCATTAAAACCAACCATACATCTTGTACGATTGAATATACACCATTAATTACTTAAACAAAAACATCTATACAAGTTGATTTCACAGCCTCAAATCCAATCATACACAGTGTATGATTGATCATAAAGCACTAATTACTTAAACAACGTCTACGCAGGTTGATTTTACACCATTAAAACCAATCATACACAGTGTATGATTAATCATACACCACTGTTTACTTAACACACACAAACACAAGTTGGTTATACAACATTAAAACCAATCATACACAGTGTATGATTGCTCATAAACCACTAATTAGTTAAAAAACGTCTACACAAGTTGATTTTACACCATTAAAACCAACCATACATCTTGTACGATTGATTATACACCATTAATTACTTAAACAAAAATATCTATACAAGGTGATTTCACAGCCTCAAATCCAATCATACACAGTGTATGATTGATCATAACCCACTAATTACTTAAAAAACGTCTACACAGGTTGATTTTACACCATTAAAACCAATCACACACAGTGTATGATTAATCATACACCACTGTTTAATTAACACACACAAACACAAGTTGGTTATACACCATTAAAACCAATCATACACAGTGTATGATTGCTCATAAACTACTAATTACTTAAAAAATGTCAACACAGGTTGATTTTACACCATTAAAACCAATCATACACATTGTATGATTAATCATAGACCACTGTTTACTTAACACACACAAACCCAAGTTGGTTATACACCATTAAAACCAATCATACACAGTGTATGATTGCTCATAAACCACTAATTACTTAAAAAACGTCTACACAAGTTGATTGGACACCATTAAAACCAATCATACGTCGTGTACGATTGATTATACACCATTAATTACTCAAACAAAAACATCTATACAAGTTGATTTCACAGCCTCAAATCCAATCATACACATTGTATGATTGATCATAAACCACTAATTACTTAGAAAACATCTACACAGGTTGATTTTACACCATTAAAACCAATCATACACGGTGTATGATTAATCATACACCATTGTTTAATTAACACACACGAACACAAGTTGGTTATACACCATTAAAACCAATCATACACAGTGTATGATTGCTCATAAACAACTAATTACTTAAAAAACGTCTACACAGGTTGATTTTACACCATTAAAACCAATCATACACATTGTATGATTAATCATACACCACTGTTTACTTAACACACACAAACACAAGTTGGTTATACACCATTAAAACCCATCATACACAGTGTATGATTGCTCATAAACCACTAATTACTTAAACAACGTCTACACAAGTTGATTGGACACCATTAAAACCAATCATTCACAGTGTATGATTAATCATACACCACTGTTTACTTAACACACACAAACACAAGTTGGTTATACTCCATTAAAACCCATCATACACAGTGTATGATTGCTCATAAACCACTAATTACTTAAAAAACATCTACACAAGTTGATTGGACACTATTAAAACCAATCATACACAGTGTATGATTAATCATACACTACTGTTTACTTAACACACACCAACACAAGTTGGTTATACAATATTAAATCCAATCATACACAGTGTATGATTGCTCATAAACCACTAATTACTTAAAAAACATCAACACAAGTTGATTGGCCACCATTAAAACCAATCATACACATTGTATGATTAATCATACACAACTGTTTACTTAATACACACAAACACAAGTTGGTTATACAACATTAAAACCAATCATACACAGTGTATGATTGCTCATAAACCACTAATTACTTAAAAAACTTCTACACGGGTTGATTTTACACCATTAAAACCAATCATACACAGTGTATGATTAATCATACACCACTGTTTACTTAACACACACAAACACAAGTTGGTTATGCACCATTAAAACCCATCATACACAGTGTATGATTGCTCATAAACCACTAATTTCTTAAAAAACGTCTACACAAGTTGATTGGACACCATTGAAACCAATCATATATTGTGTTCGATTGATTATACACCATTAATTACTTAAACAAAAACATCTATACAAGTTGATTTCATAGCCTCAAATCCAATCACACACATTGTATGATTGATCATAAACCACTAATTACTTAAAAAATGTCTACATAGGTTGATTTTACACCATTAAAACCAGTCATACACAGTGTATGATTAATCATACACCACTGTTTACTTAACACACACAAACACAAGTTGGTTATACAACATTAAAACCAATCATACACAGTGTATGATTGCTCGTAAACCACTAATTACTTAAAAAATGTCTACACAGGTTGATTTTACACCATTAAAACCAATCATACACAGTGTATGATTAATCATACACCACTGTTTACTTAACACACACAAACACAAGTTGGTTATACAATATTAAAACCAATCATACACAGTGTATGATTGCTCATAAACCACTAATTACTTAAAAAACGTCTACATAGGTTGATTTTACACCATTAAAACCAATCATACACAGTGTATGATTAATCATACACCACTGTTTACTTAACACACACAAACACAAGTTGGTTATACACCATTAAAACCAATCATATACAGTGTATGATGTGTTTTTGGAGTGTGTTATGATGTGTGTCGACACACATGGATGGTGAGTCAACACACATTATGACAGAACAGGGATGCAGAGGTGTGTGTCGACACACAGGGATTACATGAAACACACTTATAAAGGTTGATTTTACATTATTATACCACAAAACTTGAAAAAAAACATGCAGAAGTTGATTTTACACCAATAAAACACACTAACCCTTACTCACAAAACCACTAACACCAAAACCCTAAACCCTAACCAATACTATGCACTATGTTCAGGAAATCGTACGAAACAAACGCATATTATACATTTCCCTACAAAATAACTTCGAAAATCGGTGCTTACCTTCGGAAATGGTGATTAAACCCTAGAGCAGCTAGAAAGCAAGGATGAAGGTGTGAAAACAGAGGATATCGCCGGATGAACACACACCTCTGCAGATAGACCCACGGGAACGAGAATCGCAGCTGAAGTTAGAGGAGAAAGAGCATGAACGGGTGAGAGAAAGAGGAGAGAGAGAATGAACGGGTGAGAGAAAGAGGAGAGAGAGTGTGGCTTGCAAAACACGTTTGGTTTTGGGGAAGAGAGAAGACGGGAAGGGGAGGGGGTAAATTCAAAATTTTTACAGCTGTAGAATTAAATGTGAGGAGAGAGAAGGGGAGATGGAAGGGACGGGGGCTACTGTACACATTAAATGAGGAGAGAGAAAGAGGACAGGTTGGGGGGGGGGGGGGGTAAGGGTGGGAGGGCATTTTTGTCCAAAAAGGCTTATTTAAGGTTATTAGGGTCTATTTTTGGCTAAAAAGGGAGGGGGGGGGGGGGGGGGGGGGGGGGGAGGGGGAGGCGGGCGCTAAAGGGAGTGATTTCCCAAGAATCTTAATGAAAAGGTTCGTTAAGGGCAAATGGACAAGTTTGATCAAAGTTTTTGCTGGTGTAAGCGAAAGTTTTGGATTGGAAGTAGCTTAATTAGTTGATCAAGAATGTTTATTTTTCGGCGAGATATAAGCCATCAGATAAACAACATCCTTACGTGCATTGGAGACCACCATCAAAGCAAAACAAAAACAAAAACAAAAAACACCAAGCTAAAAATGAAAGGTTCTTAAATTCATAAATCCGCAAATATAGTCGAGAAATCACATCGAAATCTAATCATATATCTTTGATCTCCTCAATCACCTCTTCACTTGTCTGCCATGGATTGTAATTGCAAGGGCCATCCTTATTAATTCTGCTACTTCTTTGAACCATTTGCAGAAGCTTATTCTACACCATCAACAAATAGACCATTTACACCCCCCCCCCCCCCCCCCCCCCCCCCCGCCCCGCGAAGAATAGGTGCTTGTTATCCTCCTCATACGATTCACACAGTGAGCACATATTTGCAATATAAATTATCAATATAAGTTACCAATATAAATTATGAATAATAAATTACCAACAAATTACTAGTGTAAACTACAAATATAAATTAAAAACATAACTTATCAATAATAAATCCCCAATATAAATTACTTGTATAAATTATCAATTATAATTTGTCAATATAAATTTTTAAAGATAAATTATCAACAATAAATTACTAATATAAATTACAAATTAAATTATCAATAAAAACTATCATAATTAATTACCACTATAATAAATTACCGCTATAATAAGTTATCAATATTAATGACCAATAAAAAAATTATTAGGATATATCATCCTAAATGCTCCAAGTTTAAATTGACTTATTTTATGTTTGCGGACGACCTTCTCCTCTTTTCATGAGGGGATATGGGATCAATAGGGGTAATGTGGCCTGCACTTTCGAGTTTTGCGGCTGCCTCGAGTTTAGAGCCGAATGTGTTAAAATCAAGCATCTGCTTTGCTGGAGTGCACAAGAATAAAAGGGCTGAGATCCTTCGGGTGTTAGGGTTTAAAGAAATTCAGCTGCAGCTTTGTTACCTAGGGGTTCCTATTGCGGGTAAGAGGCTTACACAAGCGCAGTACGGAGTGATTGTTGAGAAGATTCGATCCAGATTTTAGCTTGGCAAAATAGACATCTGTCTTATGGGGGTCATACTGAATTGATTAGGTCGGTCTTGACTGGGATTTTCTCTTTCTGGTTTAATATTTTTCTATTCCTGAAAGGGGTTTTGAAAAATATTCAAACCATGTTGATGAGGTTCCTGTGGAAAGGAAATATTGATAGGAAGGCTGGGTTCGTTCTAGTCTCTTGGGAGAATATGTGTCTTCCTCGGAATGAAGGAGGCTGAGGGCTGAAATAGATTGTAACTTGGAATATGGCTCTCTACGTCAAGCTATTATGGAGAATTCAGAAGAAAGAGGATGCTCTCTGGATTCATTGGATTCATAGGTACTATATGAAAAGGGGGTCAGTTGGGACTGTGACAGCCAAGAGCTCGGACGAATTCTGAGATGTTGGGATGGGATTCGAGTGAAGTGGGGCGAGCACACAGTGACACGATTGAGAGTGTCAAGGAACCATCTATCCCAAAAGTTTAAGCTGATGGGTGAAGGCCCAGAATTAGTTTTATACTCTAACATGCCCCCTCATGCAAATGCCCGTTTGGGCTTGAAGCGTGGATAATGCACGGGCCCACCTCTTACCTTGTGCTTAATTGTTTTAATATTAAAAGTGGGGGCTGTTGAGATTCGAACTCCTGACCTCTTGGTCATCAAGGCTCTGATACCATGTCAAGGAACCATCTATCTCAAAAGCTTAAGCTGATGGGTGAAGGTCCATGATTGGTTTTATACTCTAACAGAGAGATATAGCTGTGCAAGGTAGAGTGGTCATGAGGAGGGCATATGATTTGGTCTGGAATAGGGGTGAGGTTTGTCATTGGAGGAGAACCATATGGGAAAGCTCAGGGTATCCCAAGCACAGCTTTATTTTATTGATGGCGGCTCGGAAAGTTTTGTTGACAAATGACAGACTTCAGAGGAGAGGTTATAATTGGGCAAAGCATGTGTTCTTTATGTTGCTCTAAGCAGGAAGATGGACTACACTTGTTCTTCTCCTGTCCTTGGGTGCAGTAGTGTAGAATCAGATTTGCTCATGGAGTGGAATCCGATTTCATATTTCTTTTGAGTCTATGTTGGAGTGGTTTAAATCTACAGTTAAGAATCGACTACCGGTGAGTAGGATTCGGAGGATTGTCCTAGCAACGTTGGCTTACATGATTTGGAGAGAGAAGAACCTTAGATGGTTTAGGGAGTTAGAAAAATTACAGGAAACTATAATTAGGCGGATAAAGATTAATGTGTGATGTTGTCTTAATTTTTTGCACTTCAAGGATAGGAGTCTAGCTTGACTCTTGTAAATAGGACAAGAGTTGATTTGTGAGGGAGGGTATAGGGTTTGATGTATTTTGTTTGAGACTTTGATTATATATAGATTGCTATATGGGTTTATCTTTTAGCCAAAAAAAAATTAATAGGATAATAAATTATCAATGTAATAAATTATAAATATAAATTATTGTCATAGTACAAGTTATTAGGTCTTTGATAAGGAGAGCTGAGTGAAGACTCTTTGACAAAGGAGGAAAGACCAGACAAATGGTCAAAGGGATCTGCGGGTTTCGCTCGTAGGAAACCCCTCCGATATTTAAATGAGTGCAAATACACGGTAACTCTACAAGCGCAAAAATAAAGAAATGAAAATAATATATTTAGCTTAAGACAAATTAGAGATGTAGGGAGTTCCATGAAAGACATAAACAATAGAGATTGAGAGAACGTGAATGAGGAGACGGTAAGGGGGGCGCTAATGAATATGACGGGGGAGAAAATACAATATAAAAAACAAATGAGAAGATAAATACAATACGAGGGAACTACTAGGGCATTGCCTCAGTGGTAGGAGGCAAGTGGAGGGATAGAGTGTTGCTTTAAACTAAAAGATTTGGAGTTCGATTCCTTTCTTGAATCTCTCCTTGAGAAATCCTTAACTTAACTGGTTCATATGGTGTGTGGGACACTGCATAAGCCGGGGTTTACGCGCAACCGAGTTCCTCTTTAGGAAAAAAAAAAAAAAAAAACAAAATAGAGGGGTTAGAGAATGAAAATAATGGGCGAGAGAGAGGTGACGGAGGAAAAGAGATAAGAGGGAAGATCTTGTCAAAATTGCCCCTTTTTTGTAAATAATATTAGGCGTGGGGGCAAAGATGCTATAATTGTTTAGCTGTTATAATTATAGTTATAATATTTTAATATGCTGTTTTATACAATAGCAACCTATTAATATTTTTTCCTTGATAGTTTTCTCAATGACTGATTTTGAACTTAGGGCTAGTCTATTGCTCCTAGATTTTTATATAATACCGAGCCATTTATATTTTTATCTACAATTACTGATATAAATTACTAATAATAAGTGACCATTATAATTTGCCAAAAATAAATTATCAATACAAATGACAATATAAATTATTAATAATAAACTGCCAATATAAATTACCACTAATAAATTACAAATATAAATTACTAATAATAAATTATCAATAGTGCATACCAATATAAATTACAAATATAAATTACCAACAAATTGTGGTAAACATTTAAAAAAAAAGGCATATAAGGCATATAGTTTAAAGAAATTTCTTGAATCGTGTCCCATATACTATGCCAACTATTTTCCTAAATGTTTTTGGGTTTTTTTGATAAGGAGAGTTAAGCCCAGACTCTTTGAGAAAGGATGCATATAACCTGTAATGTGAACAAATGGTCAGAGGAACCCATAGGTTTAGCCCACGAGAAGCCTCTCCAATGCTTAAGTTACTATAAATACAGGGTAATAATGACAAGAATAAAAATAAATAAATGAGTATAATAAATATTGATCTTAATATGCATAGAGAGGTGGGGAGTCTCGTAAGAAAGAGGAACAATAGAGAGTGAGAGAACAAAAACAAGAAGACCATGAGGTGGGCACGAATGACATTTCGACCCTTTATCCCTCAAATAATTATATGATTTACTAACCTTAAGATGATCGCCTTCAACCCAATTGCCAAGCTACCCAACTGCAGCGTCCTTACTTCTAGCATTCCGAATAAGTGTTTCGCGACACCAGGCCATCAACTTCCAAATCAGAGAGTCGTTTTTTCGACATCAATTCACCACATTGCACCCGACCCAAGCCACCAATAAGGAATCCTTATTATTATGTACTTTCCGTAGATGCTTCAACAAATGGACTAAATTCCAAATCTTAAGATGCTTGATACCCAATCCACCTTCCTTCGGTAATGCTATTCTTCCCAAAACTCTAGATGTGTACCCAACCTTCTAACCAGATCTTGCCCATAAGAAACGAGACAACATTTGTTGGATTTCCTTAATCATCATCTTAGGAATCCAAAAATTATTAGATCTGTATGATACTGTGCTAGTCAAAGCCGCTCGAATTAGCTCCGCATGACCCGCATGAGACAGTTCCTCAGGTATCGAACTATGACCAATGTAATTTACCCATAATAAATTACCAAACAATTATCAATATAAATTACGCATATAAATTACAAATAATAAACCACCGAAATAAATTATCAATAATAAATTAGTAATATAAATCACCAATAAATCACCTATATAAATTACAATAATAAACTATCAATAGTAAGTTACTAATATAAATTATCAATATAAACTACAAATATTTATTACAAGTAAATTACCAATAATCTATTACCAGTGTAGATTATCAATAATAAATTATCAAATATAATAAACTAAAAGTAAATTGCTTTAAGATTTTTATTTTTTACAGTGAAGTGTTTGGTCGTGTAGTGCAGAAAGATCTTTTTACAAAATAAAGCATTTCAATTCAAGTTAAAAAAGTAACTTATCTATTATAATTACAAAAATGACTTAATAATAAAAATTATCTAATTATAATAGGTAAGAAAGAATCATGATAGTAGTTGGTCATGGTAGTGGAAAGTGGTGAGTGCAATGACCCATGACCATAAAAGGTGTGGTGGTCGGTGGGAGTGGTGATAACAAGTAAAAGTAGGCCATGATGGTGAAGATTTAATGTTAATACAATGTTTTTAGGGCTTGTGTGTGGCTGTGGCAGAGGCAAATTTGAAGCCATTAGCCAGCGCCACCACAGCCACTAAATTCCCGATTGCTTCTGCAAAGTGAAAATTTAGCATAAATTGTTAAATTTTACCATCCTTTTAGGTGTGACATGAGATCCATATATAAGCTTAAATGAGGTTCTATCATAAAACCAATTGGTATTACATGAAGTAACTCACTAGGCTTACATATTGATATCTTCTCTCTCATAGCTCCTACATGGGCTTCCTACTAGATTCTGTTAGATATGCTTCAATTTTAGAGTGGAAAACTTATTCCAAATTTTAATATTTGCTAGGAGCATATTCACTTGCTTGAACTGATGTATTTTTATATGACAGTTGTAAGCATTGAATTAGGCCTAACGATTACCATCCTAAATTATGTCATAAGAGGCAAATTGGGTGTGGCCCCGATTGGAGATAAATTGAGGGAGTAGCATTTGCAGTGGTTTGGGCATGTAAAAAGGAGACCGACCAATGCCCCTATTAGGAGATGCGAACAAATCCATGTTACGATCGGGAGGAGAAGGAAAGGTAGGCCAAAGAAGAGATGGACGGAGACGATCCGGCATGACCTTATCCACCTAAACCTACAGGAGGAGATGGCCTTAGATAGAGCTCAATGGAAGGCTAGCTTAGGGCAGCCAATGTAGCTGTGTAGGATATAGGAGCTTATTTTGGCTAGCATTAGTACCCTTAGGCTTATATGTCTGCCTTTTGACTCACACAATAAGTTTGTTGTCATATTGCCCACTGCCTATTGCTACTTCATCCTTCTTTTTTGCTTGCTCTGTGCCGCTGCTCTTGTTCTTGTTGCTCTTGCTCTTATACTTTTATGTTTCATGCTTGTGTGCCCATACGCCTCTCTTCTCATCAGGTTGGGGGTCCTCAAACACAGCCTCCCTTACGGGTAACACCTTGAAGGGGTAAGGCTCCCCCACCCCCCCCCCCCCCCCCGCTCGACCCTGCATATGCGAGAGCCTTTGAGGCACTGGGTTGGTTGTTGTTGATTATCGTCCCTAAATTGCCTCCATTAATCCGCTGCCGTTACGTAAGGCTTATCGATATAATGGCTAGTTTTCTTGGTTGATTGACAAACCAAAAAATATTTCTCTTCCTCACCCACAATTCCGTTGGATATGTCCTCCTTTTAACATTTTTATATGACCGTTTGTTACATTTTAGACCGTTGTAAACATTGAACAACGCCTATTAATTACTATCACTGAATTTCCTCCTTTAATCCATTGCCTTTATATAAGGCTTATTGAAGCCTATATAATGGCTAGTTTTCTTGGTTGATTGACACATCCAAATAACTTCTCTTCCATTCTTATTCGATTCTTCTTTCTATACTACTGTGGTACAACTGAGCAATATTGGGGCGTATTCTAGTCCACCTCTCGGAGTGTCATTTGGTCCCATTGTCCCTGTTAGGAACTTCCACAACAACTAATACCTTCTCCGATATCAATTGTTAGGACTGCCCAGAATCACCGAAACATAAACCAAAATAGCAATGTGGAATAAAGGGAATGAGGGAATAATTAGACACCGGAATTTACGTGGTTCAGCCGAAGCCTACATCCACGAAGGGGGAGCAACATAATTTCACTATTATAATAGAGGTATTACAACAGAGTTTCTCACTCACTCTCTACCTCACACTTTTGGGCTACATCTTTAGTCCCTTGCTTTCAACCCCATATCTAAACCTTAAACAAGAGGTCCTATTTATAGGCCTCTACATTCATAACCCTCGGCAGCCCAAGAGTCACCATCATTGGGCTCCAATAAATCCAGTCATGAATTAGCGGTTTAGAATACTATCAGTCTCCAACCTTAACAATCTCCCACTTGGAGACTGATGAGGATCATGAACAGTATTTTTCAGTAATCCTCCATGCTTCACCCCTCACACGCAGTCAACATGTGCCAGCTCTGATTTTATTTTCTAACCCGATCCAAATTTTTCGCTCCAATAGCCAGTCAACATAAACCCATTGATACTAGGACCCCAAGAAAAATAAAATCAAATCCAACTCCAGGACAAATCATATAACAAGAGAAAGCTCTAGGTTTAATTTTGGTCAAAACTTTTCCGGTCAACCCCAACCATTGACCAAAAACCAAAACAAACCTAGACTTGCAAAATTAATTATAGCCCATCTTTTACTGTAGCGCCATTGACATTCATTTCTCTCTCTCACCTCTGTCCTTTCATCATCTCCTCTACGACTCTCTCTCTTCCCAGCGCTTCGTCTTCCTCGGTGCAACAACACGAACCGACGCCGGCACCACCACCGTTGACGTCTCTCCCTCGCTGTCGTCCACCACGAAACACCGCCCAGGCTCTTCTCGCAGTCGTCGACTCCACCGCTGTCGCTTCACCTTCGACATCGAGCACCACCGGGGCTATTTCCGCCCCTCTCTCTCCAGCGATTGACCTCACCGGGAACCACCACCACCGGTGGTCATCTCCTCCACCAGCGAACACGAACATCGTCACTTCTTCCCATCGACACTTGCAGCATCTACCGACTTTATCATCTGATAGGCCGGCCACCTCGAGACGAGCAACTCCGCCATGCTCGATGCCCCACACAGACAACCGCCGTCGATCTCTTCGACTTCCTGGCCATCAACGCTGAGGTCGGATTTTCCGACGACCACCACAGGTCTCTGTCACCAAGCCCCAAAAACACCAGATCTGAGTGGTTTGAAAAGTAACCCACAAGATATGAACCACAACATGAATGAAGAACCACTAGATCTCCCCGAGCCACCAAAACCGTGAACCTCCACCGCTGCCTCTTTGCTTTCCCGGCCCTGAGTCACATGGTTACTGTAGATCTAGCCACAATCTACCACCCAGGTACACCGATCTAGTCTTTTTCCTCTTTCGTTCAACACCATGCGCGGCTAAACACCGCCACGCGCTGCCACGCACCTCCTAGGTGCTCCACGCGCCATTTTATTCTTTTTTTTTTCTCGCCGGAATAGTACCATTCAGCCACCGGTCCTTTCCTCCCACTCAAACAGCTATTTCTCCAACTTAGGTTCCACCTGGGGCTCTGATACCAGTTGTTAGGAACTTCCACAACAACTAATACCTTCTCCGATATCAATTGTTAGGACTGCACAGAATTACCGAACCATAAACCAAAATAGCAATGCGGAATAAAGGGAATGGGGGAATAATTAGACACTAGAATTTACGTGGTTCAACCAAAGCCTACATCCACGAAGGGAGAGCAACATAATTTCACTATTATAACAGAGGTATTACAACAGAGTTTCTCACTTACTCTCTACCTCACACTTTTGGACTACATCTTTAGTCTTTTGCTTTCAACCCCATATCTAAACCTTAAACAAGAGGTCCTATTTGTGGGCCTCTATATTCATAATCCTCGGCAGCCCAGGAGTCACCATCATTGGGCTCCAATAAATCCAGTCATGAATTAGTGGTTTAGAATACCATCAGTCTCCAACCTTAACAGTCCCGATGTAAGAGAAAAAACAACTTGAGGGCAACGATGAACTACGTCACAACAATGGTATTCATATTTTTAGATAAGTTTTAATTACTGTTTCTCTTATTTTTACAACATATTGACCTATGCAATTCTTAACACCAGTTAATCAAACTAGTTAAAGAGAAGTTCTAATTTTGTACTGCAATGTCAAAATTATCAATTTCTATTACAAATAATTTACGATACAAAAAATCAAAACATGAGAGAAGCAAGAAACTCACAAAATTGAAGATTATGGAGCACAAAATAACATAAAGCTTGAAATTTGAATTTCTAATTGATAAAAAAAAAGAAGAATTTTTTTACTTCTGATTTCAAGAATATGTTGGTGCGAATTTGGGGCTGAAGAAGGGCTAGCACTGGAGGGAGAAGGTGCCAATAGATGAGTGAAACTGGCTTTATGGAAGAGTTATTTTATTTAGAAAAAATGATTAAAAAAGACAAAACTAGACATATATGAATTTTTTTAGCATTGTATTTATTATGTTAAAAGGAAAAGTATTGAACTAATATTAATTAATTTTTTTGAAACTGAACTAAAAAAAAAAATTTTTTTAGCATCGAAAGATGGAGAGTGAACTCCATTTGCCACCTTACAAGTGGGAAAAAAAATGAAGTTAATTTTGATCATTCTTCCTTTTATTTATATGTCCACATTTTTATTTTTAAATTGATCATTTATTTGTATGTCCACTTTTTTTATAAAATTAAGAGTAATTGCATATTAGTACATGAGGTTTGATAAAATAATTTTTTAGGCTACAAACTTTACAAAATAATTTTTTTGTCTACAAATTTGGATGAAATAATATTTTAGTCCGACCATTATTAAATCTTTCACAAAAATTTATAAAATGATTAAAATGCCCTTATTAAAAATATTGTTTACACTAAACAAAAAATAATAAATAAAAATCCCCAAGTCCCAACCACCCCACCCTACCGCCCGCCCATTGTCACCGCTTGTCATCGCCCACCGTTGCCCATCCTTCCCAGACCAACGCAATGCCACCCAACCTTTGTACGTCGCTTCGCCTCACCATTAGCGGTCCCTCACTCCGCATCCTCTCTCTCTCCTCTTCCAAAGAGAAGAGTGATACAAATATGTCCCCAAATGCCATGTCATCGCCACATATACCTCTTCCTGCCACACTACACTTTTAGGAAAGTTGGTGTCATGACCCGAGGTGGATCTTGGATCATAACTAAGAAGAATTAGAGTTTGGGGAGAAGAAGAATTGAGAAAGAGATGAGGAAGAGATAAGAATTAAAGGTAGAAATAGAGAGAATAGAGAATAAAGAATAGAGGGAGAAAGTATTGTTTGCATTATCATTTGAATACCTTCTTACAAGTGAATGAGCATTACTTATAGAAATAACTACAAAATACCTAAGCTCTAACTAACTACACACCCTCCAAAGCACAACTAACAAGCTAATACAAGAATGAGTACCTAATACAAATGAGTATCTAACAACCTTAACTAATACTAATGGGTGCCTAATAATTCCAACTACCTTTGAGTATTTATCCCATAATACATTCCAACTACCTCTGAGTATTTATCCCATATAGTGTTCATGATATTACATCCCCCTTTTGAGATTCTTGTCCTCAAGAATCTATTTAGAAGATTGACTATTGAAGACTTCAATTCTGTCAAGTTATGCTCCCTTGCAAGGCTTGAACCAATGAACCAAAGTTTGCTGAATTAAGCTTTCCCTTTTGCAAGTCAGTGCATTAATCCCCAACAGCCAAGTTCTATGGAAGGTGATGCCACTTGAAGCAACTGCTAGAGCCATATGATTCCTTTGGTTTTACTGCTGCAGTGATTGGATGAGAAGATTTTCCATATCTCCTCCCATTCAAGAGATTTATCTATGAAATTCCCTTTGCTCTTGACCAATTTTGCATATCTCCTCCCATTCGAGAGGTTTATCTATGAAATTCCCTTTGCTCTTGACCATGACATGAAAAGCCTTGGTGATTCTCATAAGCTTGCATACCAATCTTTGCCATCCACTTCAAGCTCTTCTCAAGTGCTGCATCTAGGATAGCACAAAACTCAACATCTAGTGTCCCAAGGAGTTCTTGTTGCTTGCCAATTGAGTTTGTTGCTTCATTCCAGGCACCTATTAGCTATTGGGGTAATCCCCAAGAGAATTCAGGAGGCCTCACACTAGCTTGGACCCTTGGAAGATGCCCTTTACTTTTGATTTGGCTGACACAAGCACCTAGCCTCTGCCCCCATTTCCTTGCTGCCTTAGTAACCGAAGTCATCAAACCCAGTTGGGATTGACATTTAAGCCCAAACTCGAGCTCTTGATTGCTATTACCTACCACCCATAGGGTCTTCCTCCTCTTCTTCTTCACTTTGGAGCTAGTTTTGAGCTCAATTCTTCCACCTCCTTGGCTCCAAGAATGAGATTGTTCAACAAACTTATCTATCCCCACAATTGCGGTGCTTAGTTCATGCTTGCTGATCTCAACAGATTGCTTTTTCTTCCTTGGATCAGGTGGCCTATTGTTAGTGTTCTTGGATGAATAAACACTTGCTCCATCCAATTGTGCCTGTATTGGATCTGGTCTCGCAATTTCTGTAGCTGAACACACTGACCTACAGCAGCAACAACCTGATGTTTCACTAGTTTTGGTTGTACTGCAGTAGCATCAACATGATTCCTTGATGCACTCATACCACTATCGATGGAATTCTTCATTCTTCTTACCCTCTTCAACATCCTTTTGATCCAAGAACAAGCCCCAAGCCTATCTATTAGCTAATTCACCCTCTTGGGCTGCCTCAAATTCTTTTTCTTGAGCATGGAGAGTTTGTCAAGAACTCTTTTATTTAATTTGAGAAGTAGGTAATCAGGAGGTTCTCCTTTGTAGATCAAAATTGGCTTGATCCAAGCTCTTTAGTTCTTGTTTGTAAAACACCTTTGGAGACTAAGATTGATTGCTTACTTAATCTAAAAAATAGAGTGTAGTACCAGCTTTAATTTCAACCATCCGCTACTTAGGACTTTGATGATCACTTGTGGTTTCTTAGGTGTAATTTTCAGTGCCACCACATCTTGTTCAATAGCCTGTATTGCTCCCATGTCATCTTGAGTTGAAGCCAATCTTGCTGTAACGAACTTCCCAACGCCTATGGAATCCAATTCATGATGATTCCTACTGCATTGCTTGTCATAAACGTTCTGTTCTCCGAGCTCCATTGATACAGCCTTAGGATTAACATCAGGAACCTGAACTTGCAACTCCTTATCTTGCTTCAGTTGAAGTTCTACATCGTTTATGTGTTTTACAGCTGCAATTTCCATATGAACATCTAAGTGTTTTGCCACAATATTAACTTGATCTATGCTAATGTGCTCCTTATGTTGTAGATCTTGCGTACTTGAAGGCTCATTTGAAGGATTTCTTTTTGTTTCTCAATTTTCATCCAAGGATTGAAGAATTGAACATCTAACAAACAACAATTGTCATAGATGTTTCTTCCATGTCAGTTAATAATTGCCGAGGCAACTTGGTTTATTGAAGAATATGTCACATAGGCATCAATCTCTTGGTTAGTTATTGAGTTGATTTTCATTTCTTCGATATGACGAAAGGGATTAAAGACTTGGTGGAGGATATTTTTGGTGATAGGATAAAGGACATTTGAGATTCTTACCAAGATTGTAGTTGCGGCTCCCATCTTGTCTTGATGTAAGGCTTGAAGTCTTAAGAACCAAGCATGAAAGTGTACTGCAGCAAGATCACCACAAGGACCAACTGTACTGTTTCTTGATTACTTGATCAAATTGCATTCCATTTTTGTGTGTTTTTAATGCTTAAGATCAAGCTCTGATACCAATTTTCATGACCCGAGGTGGATTTTGGATCATGACTAAGAAGAATTAGAGTTTGGGGAGAAGAAGAATTGAGAAAGAGATGAGGAAGAGATGAGAATTAGAGGGAGAAATAGAGAGAATAGAGAATAGAGGGAGAAAGTATTGTTTGCATTATCATTTGAATACCTTCTTACAAGTGAATGAGCATTACATATAGAAATAAATACAAAATACCTAAACTCTAACTAACTACACACCCTCCAAAGCACAACTAACAAGCTAATACAAGAATGAGGACCTAATACAAACGAGTATCTAACAACCATAACTAATACTAATGGGTGCCTAATACATTCCAACTACCTTTGAGTATTTA
Source organism: Simmondsia chinensis (assembly GCA_018398585.1). Lineage (NCBI taxonomy): Eukaryota > Viridiplantae > Streptophyta > Magnoliopsida > Caryophyllales > Simmondsiaceae > Simmondsia > Simmondsia chinensis. The sequence goes on from JAGTTD010000004.1 coordinate 8,764,954, forward strand.
TCCCATATAGTGTTCATGACATTAACTATTAAAATAAATTATCCAATAGGCATAACTAAACATAATTCTAAGTATCCCATGTCGACATAAGCTAAAAATATATATAAAGATAGATATAAACAATATAAAACTCAAATAACTAGACATAACAGTATAAATAGGCTAAACATTAATCGATACCCAAATCAACGTATTACTTAAACGGGTTAAATGTGTCAACTCAAAATCAACCTGGCTTTATATATATATATATATATATATATATATATATATATATATATATATATATATATATATTTTTTTTTTTTTTTTTTGATGTTGATGTAATAGTTAGGGTTACATCTACAATTAGAGTGAATTCTTGATTGATTGAAGAAGAGAAGATAAGGATGAAGATTAGAGTGAGAGTTAGAAAAATAGAGATTTAGGGAGAGGGAGAACTAGAAACAAGAGAGAGATGAGAGAGTTCTTGAGGAGAAAGAGAAGATATTATTCAACATTAATCATATCCCTAATACATTCTAACATATCCTATTTATATCATAGGATTAATAAGCTAAATAAGAAATAATAAAAGTAACTAAAATGAAAATAATAACTAACAATTCCTAAATTAGCATAACTAACTATTAATCATGTGCCTCGCACATGCCGAGCTTTTCCTGCCAACTTCGAATATGAATTCTCAATGGTCTTTCCTGCCAATTCCGCATCAACGCTTCCAACTAATTCTTCTAACTGAGATTTATCGTATCAATACTCCCTCCCCTCCCCCCCCCCCCCCCCCCCCCCCCCCCCCCCCCCCAAAAAAAAAATCACCGTTGTCCTCAAAGGTGAAATACTTGAGTGGCGCGGTTAGGAGTTGTAAGGATACTCTCGAGAAGCTTCATATTGTAGAAGGACCAAATTGATAATAAGTGTTAGGTGGTCTACCACGGTCAAACCGCACTACCCAAGCTTTAGTGCTTTTCTTGACCCTCAATATCATGTTGTTGTAGCATCCATAGGAGCGCATTAGCATGAATTTATGAGAAACAATGACTGAGGATGAGTAATGTTACATTGTCAGCAAAAACACTGTCAATTTCAAGCTGGAGTTGAGAGTTTCAGAAGACCCGTACAACAGAAAGTGAACTATGACCTTCTGCGAGCACTCAAGCATACTTTGTGTGCTGAATTTGTTCCTGTTGTGAGCAAAAATTGGCTTCCAAGAGGTAGCTGTTAACAGAAACCCATATATCTCGCTTCGTAGCTGAAGTTGTGATTCTCTTTTGCAATCTAATATACCTCCAAAAGCTGTTACTGCCTTGGTACATTGGTGTTCTATCAAGCTTGCAGCAAGCAAGGTAAGGTGAGCTTTATAGTTCTTCCACCAGAAATTATGATCATCATGCATGTCCCACACTTGTTGAAGCATTAAGATGATGTCTATGCTAAGGGCTTCCCTAATCAGTTCAATATTGCCTTCGAAGCTACTGATTTCACCTTTGCTTGAAGCTTGTTACAGCGAGTTGCTTTTGTGAAAAAGATTTCCTTGATGCTTGTGTGCTAATGGACCAAATTCCACTTCATTTAGCTGATAAGTTGTACCAGATCTGATTTCTAACCTTCTCATCTCACTCTCACACCCTTGTTGCCTTGAAGAAGATGATGCACCCTCTTTGTGTTGCTTGTTTGGTGCAGGTCTATCTGTAACTTGTATGAGTTCTCCTACATCACCAATGCTTTGTAAGGTTGTCATCTGCTCTTACAAGTCAGACCCTCTTTGCTGTTGAACCTGCTTATGTACCTTCCAAAACTCAACTGCAGATTCTCTATACTTAAATTCAGGTTGCTGCTGCTTTAGTGTTGCTGGTTGTATCGAGTTCAGAGGTTCTTTGGGGGGTACAACTTCAGAAGGTTGCAGCACATGATGTAGTTTTGGACTATAATTCACATCCTTGAAGTTGTCCTGATCTGTTTCATTAGTTATGGTCTTATCAGCTGTATTTGGTACCAGCTCAAGGGTGCAACCCATTGTCTTGTAGTGGAGTTGGACTTGAAGTGACCCTATGAATCCCAACATTTGCAAGGGATTCTATATTACCAAAAGTGGCAGCTTTACGCTACTTAAATCATTAATTCTAGATGTGTTTCACCATTCCAATTCACTCACATGATGCATATCAGCTAATTGTTCTTGTAGCTTCAGTATTTGACAGTGGTTCATAGCCTCTAGGCTTGTATTTGGATCATATAAATGATCACTTCCTAAGGGATGCATTTGAGGGAGTTCTGTCCCCTTGATGTGCTGCTGTACTAAAGCCATTTCAGCTGATGAATGCACTAATTCAGAACTTCGACATAGCTTGACATTGCCCTGGATGAGAGAGGAGCTTATTTCATTAGAGTACCATGTTCCTAAGCCCCTAAATGTCCTAACATACAACCTTTTAGCTGCATTTTCATTTGTAATGGCCTTAGCACTACTGAAATCAACAAATTCAGATACAATCAGCCCTTGTATTTGCATCACATCCGGAGATAACAAAGAAGGATTGGCTTCAGCTTCTTGGCTTGCATTCAGATCATACCCCAGATCAACCTCCAGTAGCAGCTATGAAGTAGTCTCGCTGTGATATTGGTAGGGTGTTTCTGCAGCAGCTGTTGGGTCATCAATGAGGTCAAGTTCCTGCGTTTGCTGCCCAGGTTGTTCACCTTCAGTCACACTTAAGCTGTTATTTTCACAGCTATGCTTCCCATAAAGCTTGTCATCACAACAACTCCCCTGTTCTACAACATCATACTCCTGCAGTTCAACTCCTTGGTCATCACACCAGCCTTGTTGCTGGTTGTTTAGCAGCTATAGTGCTTAATCAAGCTAGTAACTACTACCTAACTTCCCATCATCCTCACTCAAGTTCTTGGATTTACATCTGTGTTCTTTTTCAGCCCCTTCTTCGCCCAAATAACATAGGTCATTATCAAAGTTCTTCTCCTGCTCAATTGTGTTCAAGGATGGTTGAGGCTTCGGTACAACAGAAGTAACTGAAGTTGGGTTGTTTGATCTGAGATTTGATGAATTATAGGGGTTGACAGTGAAATTTTGAGTGTTATGTATTGGAAGAAGCAGGGTCTTTGAAGGGTTGGATTGTTTAGCGAATAATTCAATTTTAGCTTCTTCTAATTTAGCAAAACACGATGCCTGGTAGAGGAGGGTGGGTTGCATGGATCTTACTTCTAAGGCAATCTCTACTCTCAAGCCATCTATGAAAGTGCTAATGAGTTGTTGTTCATTTAGGTTGGTCCGAGCTGCGAGTGCATAGAATTCGGCTTGATATTCCCTAACTCGTCCATTTTGCCTCAATTTCAACAATGTATACAAAGGTTCCTCACACTCAATTCCAAAACTTACATTGAGGGCATTCATATATTCATTCCAACTCGGTTTACCCCCATCTCCATTGATTCGCATAAAATTTTGGTGCCATTGTAGAGCTAACCCTCTCATGTGGTTAGAAGCTAAGTCAACTTTATCCGATCCATATATTCGATGACTAAGAGAGAATTTCTCACACTCATACACACAATTACTCATATCCTTTCCATAAAACAGAGGTAATTCCATTTCTCTCAACTTAATTGAGTAAGAATCGTTATCTTCCCTTGAAGCATGCATTGAACTAGTGCTCATGAGTGATGATTCAAGTGATCATGGCCTAAGATCAGCTTGTGAGTACTGATTGATCAGCTCATCTCAGGGAAAACAAGTTTTTCCCAAGCAGACTTAATGAACCTTTCTTCAAACGGCTTCTACTCAATCTCACATCAATGCTCTTGGGCCTAATTTTGAACTTCGGTCTTTAAATTCAAATGAAGTCCTCTGATTATGTGTGACTGCTTCCAAACTCAGCAAAAATCCAGTGCTGATTATAGCGATCAACTTCCAACAGCGGTTGATCATATGCTAGCTACCTTACTCCAATCGATCCCAGAGTCAAGAGGGTCGATGGCTCTGATACCACTGATACAGGATCCTAACTTAATAGGTCCTGATCACAAATCCGAACTAGAAAATAGAGATTTATGGAGAGGGAGAAGTAGAAACAAGAGAGAGGCGAGAGAATTCTTGAGGAGAAAGAGAAGATATCATTCAACATTAATCATATCCCTAATACATTCCAACATATCCTATTTATATCATAGGATTAATAAGCTAAATAAGAAATAATAAAAGTAACTAAAAATGTAAATAATAACTAACAATTCCTAAATTAGCATAATGTTATAATTCCTTTAGTCTTTTGATTGTATTTGGTCTTTAATTGCTTGCAATGTGTTTGGTGGCGTTGGTGTTGTGTTTGTTGTTAGTTGTCTGGCATTCTGGTGCCATGAGGGTCCGTTTTTAGTCCTTAAGGTCAATGCTAGTCAAATGTGGCGACTCCCTTGTGTTTTGGTGCCAAAGTTAGTTAGGCGGTTAGTGTGGGTTGTGTCCTTGTGTATTGTTCAAAGATCTATTATAAATAGATCTAATACTTGTAATGTTTTCATTCAATCAATAATAAAATCAGATTTCCTTTGGTTAATCTCTCTAATTCTCATCTAATTCTCTATTTTCTCATCTCCTTTCAATTCTCTTCTCACCTTATCAATCTCTTTCACAAGGTTAGCTATCAACTTAGGTTTGGTAGTTAACAATTGGTATCAGAGCTGGTTCAAGTTGTCTATTGCTTGAATTGAGCTGGAAAAATCGAAGAAACACAATTAAAGTATGGCTGATGGAGTTAGGACACGATCGGGAGCAGGAGGAGGCAATGCAGCTTCAGTTGTTCAACCGGAAAGGACATATGCTGCTGCTGTTGATCCGGACACTCCAAAGGAATATGTTACATCTGATCAAATGAAGGAATGGTGTAATCACATTACTAATTTGCAATTACAATAAGAAGAACGCTTATTCTCAAGATTACAGCAAATGCAGTTGGAAAATCAGCAAGGTAATGATGATCGATTGTCAAAATTGGAGGAAAGGATGGAGAATCTGCAAGATCAGATCAAGAAACAAGGAGAATCATCCATCAATGCGATTCTTAAACTTGCAAATCAGCTCATTCCACCAGCTGTTATGGCTCAACTGCAGGTTCATCCAGACAGAAATGAGAATTTGGACAAGAATCGTGGTAAATCTCCAGTGATACAAGCAGAAGCTGGTCCCTCAGTTCACATCCGATCAGTGGAGGATCGACCTTCAGTAGTTGAGGCTGCTTCAGGAGTACATGATCAAAATACAGGACCAGGCCAATTCAGATATTGTGGCCAAAGTGCAGGTCTGCAATCCGGGCCGCCTGATTCAAATGCTCACCAAAGGAGCTCATCCGATGACCTTGAACAACAAAACAGACCTCCTGATTTGCATCAATAGTAAAGATCATTGAGTAATGATGCTTCATCTGGTGGCAGAAGTTATGCTCACAGACAGCCAAGGGTACAAATCGAGCCGTTTGATGGAAAACAGCATGAGTCTTGGTTGAGGAGGTGTGAACGGTATTTTCATTTCTATAACATCAATGAAGCTAAAAAATTCGAGCTAGCTACAGTGCATCTTCATGGAGACCATGAGGTATGGTTTTATAGTATATTGAAGAGTAATCCTTGTCTTTCTTGGGGCCAATTCGTGGAAGAGCTGTGTGAGAGGTATGGTGAAGAGGATTCAAGCGATTTTGTTGATAGCTTCAATAAGGTTTATCAAACATTTACGGTGAAGGAGTACATGATCAGATTTGAGAATTTGGGTGCTAACATGATAGCCATTAATCCACATTCTACCGAAGCATATTATGTCTCAAGCTTTATTAGTGGATTAAAGCCATGAATTAAGAACTTGGTTAAGTCCATTGGGCCAAAGACTCTCTCCAAAGCCTATAATAAGGCTAAATTGATTGAGGCTACACTTGTATCTTCAAGTGACAAAAGCAAATTCAAGAGTAGCAATTACAAGACTCATCAAAAGTGTTCTTCAAGCATCAAGGCTGGCTGTTCTGTGGACAGGAGATCTACGCGGTTATGTTATAAATGTAATCAGCCATATCAGCCAGGACATAGGTGCAATCCCAAGTTTTTGATGTCTGCAAGAGGTTCTCGTGTTGATGTTGAATCAGGGACTGAAGATTCAGGTTCTGCAGAGGACAGTTCAAGCAAGAATCACATGATGAGTTGTTTGAGGATGAAGTTGAGATTTCCATGAAGGCACTGACCGGTAATGGAGCTCACAACACCATACGCATTGGTGGGAAGGCAGGAAAAACTTCCATTACCATTCTTGTGGATAGCGGGAGCACACATAGCTTTGTTGATCCTAAGTTGGTAAAGAAGGTGAAGCATGAAATCATCAAAACTCATCCCGTAGCCGTAATGGTAGTTGACGGCAACTCAATTACTACTCAAAACAAGTGCCAAGCATTCCGTTGGTCTATGCAAGATCATCAATTCACTTTTAATTTTAGAGTTCTTCCTTTGGGAAGGTGTGATATGGTGCTTGGAGTAGATTGGATGAGGTCCTTTAACCCGGTGTTGTTTGATTTTAATAAGACGACAGTGTCCTTTGAAGTTCATGGTAATAAGGTCACACTACAAGGAATTTTGGATTAGGCGCAGTTGAGGTTGATCAATGGCAAGCGCTTACAAGGTGGGTTCAAGAAGAATGCAATACAATGGCATGGACAATTATTTGTTATTGCTCCTGCAGAACTGCAGCAGAACATCCAACCTGAAGTACATGCTTTGCTCGATGAGTTTGAAGACATTTTTGGGCAGCCAAAGAGCCTTCCTCCTCAAATAAGTGTAGAACATGCCATACCACTTCGAGCTAACTCGGATCCAGTGAAGATCAGGCCTTACCGTTATGCCCATGCTCAAAAATCAGAGATTGAGAAGCAAGTTGATGAGTTGCTTCAAATGAGTTTCATTAGACCAAGCCATAGTCCTTTTGCCTCACCCGTGATTCTTGTTAAGAAGAAGGATGGCACGGCTAGAATGTGCATCGATTATAGCCAATTGAACTCTTTGACAGTGAAAGATAAGTTTCCTATTCCTATTATTGACAACTTGCTTGATGAGTTATATGGAGCAAATTTCTTCTCTAAGCTTGATTTGAGGCAAGGATATATATAAGACTGCTTTTCAGACACATCATGGGCATTTTGAGTTCGTTGTTATGCCTTTCGGTTTAACAAATGCTCCGACCACATTCCAAGCTGCTATGAATGACATTTTCAAGCCTTACTTGAGGAGATCGGTGTTGGTTTTCTTCGATGATATATTGATATATAGTTCATCTTATGAAGATCACCTCACTCATCTTAGAGAGGTGTTTGTAGTAATGCGGCAGCACGGATTTTTTGCTAAGCTATCCAAGTGCTCTTTTGCTCAGTCCAAACTTGAATATTTGGGTCATGTCATCTCTCATGAAGGAGTCTCTACCGATCCTTCCAAGGTGCAGGCAATGCAAGAGTGGCCAATTCCCATGACGTTGAAGCAATTGAGAGGATTCTTGGGATTGGCCGGTTATTATAGAAAGTTCATAAATGGTTATGGGTCCATTGCAAAGCCCCTAATTGAGCTTCTAAAGAAGGATGCATTCAAGTGGAGTGACAAAGCACAAGCAGCTTTTGATGCACTCAAGTCGGCTATGTGTGAGGCTCCAGTTTTGGCCATGCCAAATTTTGCTGAGGACTTCATCTTGGAGACAAATGCAAGCGGGACTGGTTGTGGGGTTGTTCTCTCACAACATGGAAGACCCATTGCTTATTTGAGTCAAGCACTTAGTCCTAAACATCAAGCCATGTCCACTTATGAAAAAGAGTTCTTGGCAATTCTCTTAGCAATTGAGAAATGGAGGCATTACTTGGATGGCCATAGGTTCATTATTTGAATAGATCATCAAAGTCTTAAACATCTCTTGGAGCAAAAGAAGTTTGAGCAAAAGATAGTGACAAGAATTCAAAAGAAGGGGTTGATGAAGTTGTTAGGACTCGACTATGCAATCGAGTATAAAAGAGGGAAGGAAAACCAGGCTGCCGATGCTTTGTCAAGGAAGTTTGAGGACCACGAGCAGGGTTTTTGTGGAGCATTGTCTATTGTTTTGCCTTCTTGGATGGATGAAATCTACAAATATTATGAAGGGGACACTTTTGCTCAAGAGTGTGTGCCTGCAGCTTTGGTTAAAGGTACTGAAATCGATGACAGTGAGCATGCCATGTCTGTGTAGAAAGGCATTATCCGGATGCAGAACAAGTTATACATTGGCACCTCGACTGATTTGAGGGATCAGATAGTGAAGGCTTCACATGACTCAGCTTGGGGTGGACATTTCGAGGTTGAAGGCACTTATCAGAGAGTTAAGACTTATTTTAGTTGGCACGGGTTGAAGAAAGCGGTATCAGATTTTGTTAAGTCTTGTGAGGTTTGTCAAGAAACCAAGTTAGGGGATCATCGATACCAAGGACTCTTGCAGCCACTGCCAATTCTGGAAGGTGCGTGGATCAACATAAGCATGGATTTTATAGAAGGACTTCCCAAGTCTGATGGTAGGGAAGTAATTTGGGTTGTCGTGGATCGTTTCATCAAATATAGTCATTTTATAGCACTTATCCGACCTATTACAACTGAAAGGTTGGCTAAGAGTTTCTTAGACAACATTTATAAGTTACATGGGTTGCGTCAATCCATTGTTTCTGATCGGGACAAGATTTTCACGAGTACTTTTTGGAGGGAGTTGTTCAAGTTGTTGGGAACTACGTTGGCACTTAGTTCATCCTATCATCCCCAAACGGATGGGTAAACTGAGCGTGTCAACCAATGCATTGAGCAGTATCTTCGAAGTATGGTTTTTTCACGGCCCAAAGAGTGGAATCAATGGCTTTCTTTAGCTGAATATTGGTTCAACACTCATGCTCATGCTTCAATTGGCACTTCTCCTTTCCAAGCCTTGTATGGGTAGTGCTCCACCTTCACCCATGATGTTGCAACAACAAGGTAGCCCTGTTTCTGCAGCAGGTGATCTGATTCAGCAAAGGAAGCAGATGTTACAGATGCTTAAGGATAATCTTCATCAAGCTCGTGCACGAATGAAGTTTTATGCAGTTAAAAAGAGGGTAGACAAAACTTACGAAGTTGGAGACATGGTCTACCTCAAATTACAACCTTATAGACAGTCCTCTTTGGCTGTCAGGAAGAATGTCAAGCTAAGTGCTCGTTTCTATGGCCCATATAAAATTTTGGAGAAGATCGGCAAAGTTGCTTATAAACTTGATTTGCCTTCTCATTCATACATTCACCCGGTGTTTCACGTATCATTGCTCAAAAAGCAGGTAAAAGCTGGTGCTAGGAGCTCATGGCCTCCACCAGAAGTGGGAGCAAAGGGCACATTATTGCTTGGACCGGTTGCTGTCAAGCGGCATCAGCTGATTACAGGAGCTACTGGATCATTTCAGCAGGTCATGGTGCGTTGGCTGAATTTGGATAAGAGTATGGTCACATGGGAGAATCCTACATTTTTGAAGAGCCAATTTCTAAGTTTTTCTCCTTGAGGACAAGGAGCTTCCCAAGGGGGAGGGAATGTTATAACTCCTTTAGTCTTTTGATTGTATTTGGTCTTTAATTGCTTGTAATGTGTTTGGTGGCGTTGGTGTTGTGTTTGTTTTTAGTTGTCTGGCATTCTGGTGCCATGAGGGTCCGATTTTAGTCCTTAAGGTCAATGCTAGTCAAATGTGGCGGCTCCCTTGTGTTTTGGCGCCAAAGTTAGTTAGGCGGTTAGTGTGGGTTGTGTCCTTGTGCATTGTACATAGATCTATTATAAATAGATCTAATGCTTGTAATGTTTTCATTCAATCAATAATAAAATCAGATTTCCTTTGGTTGATCTCTCTAATTCTCTATTTTCTCATCTCCTTTCAATTCTCTTCTCACCTTATCAATCTATTTCACAAGGTTAGCTATCAACTTAGGTTTGGTATTTAACACATAACTAACTATTAATCATGTGCCTCGCACATGCCGAGCTTTTCCCGCCAACTTCGAATATGAATTCTCAACGATCCTTCCCGCCAATTCCACATCAATGCTTCCAAATAATTCTTCTAACTGAGATTTACTGTATCGGGAGAGAGGGGCTGAGATTTGGCATTTGAAGAGCAAAAGCAAGAAATCTCACGTCCGATAATGATAGAAGTCAAAACATTCAGCAAAAAGAAGTGAATTTCACATTGGTAGGTAGAGATGAAAGACATCACTTTATAATACAAGGAGTTACTCTACTTATTGTCAATTAGTTTTGGGATGGAACTTCCTTCTTTGGTATGTAATAATGGTATCAGAGCTGCCGATCCTCGAATCGATTCCAAGAAGCTCGATTTGTTATGGGACGGACCCTGCTCTGGAGTCGTGCTTGCTCGAGTAAGGGACAAATCGTTCTCGATGGCCGTGCTTGACAAGCCACATATAACAGGCCCAAGTTTCAGAAAGGGCTTGATATAAGTCAAAATATTGAGCAAAGAGAAAGAAGTGAATGAAGCCACATGTGACAGGCCCAAGATTCGAAAGGGCTACTTAGCAGAAGGCTACCTAGATTAGCGTGAAATCACCTACTAGAAAAAAGGGGCTACCTACTTTGAGTGAAGCTATCTAGAGTGAAGTCATTGAGGGCAACGGTTGTGGAGCATGGTGGGTTGATACAAGTAAATTGGTTTTAAAATGGAACCTCATTTGATATGTAACAAGTCCAGTCCTAACTAGTGTCTAACCGATCTTGGACCGCACCAATTAGGTTTTAATCGGTTCAGTCCTCGATCTCATGATTTGATATGACTCCGTCTTTGGTCCAGTCTTGGACCAATGTGCACTCCTAGGGGCAAGGATTCAGTGCACTTGTTAAAAATGGATGTACTATGTATTTTATCATATTAAATATCTTTATATGCACATATAAGTACATACATACATACATACATATATATATATACATACATATATATATATATATATAGAGCAAAGGTGCACCAACTTATTGACCAAGAAGACCCCACAATGGATAATCACTCTTTTGGCGGGGGAGAATCGGGATGAAAGGAAGAGATATTTTGAACTTCACTTACGGCTGGAACTCCAAGGTTGGTATCTCACTAATGGCTCGGGGCCCCCCGGAAGGGGGCCTTCTTCGTCTTCCATCAAAGCTGCTCAGGAAAGGCCCAAAGCCAATCTCAAGGAATATATATATATATATATATATATATATATAAATGAATTAGAAGTTGCCTGATATAGAAAAATGCATGACGCATTTATTAAAAACAAATGCAGCGGATCCTTACTGGAGTAATGGGGATGAATCTTTACTTTTATTTGATAAAATCTTTTGAGGCGAAAAGGGTATTTATCCCCATTTTCTGTAACTCCAAATTCAGAGCTAAAGGAGATAAGGTAATTTTTTTTAAATATTTTGAATAATTTTACCCTTGTTTTAAGTATAACTTTATTTACTCTTAAACTTTATCCAAAGATCAAAAAAGGATAACTCATCTACCCTTCTTATGGCTTACCCTTACCCCATCCTTATTAAATATATTTAAAAAAGGGTAGGATAATCTCTTACCCTACCCCTATTCACTTTTCTTTACCCAATTATCAAATAAGGCATAATATAAAAATTTGGGCGATTAACCTAATCAAGGAGGGAAAGAAGGTGACACACTGACTTGAGTAGCCATCGATTAGATCAATGGTTCTAATTTCTTTCTCACCCTCTTATAAAATCATGTTATATATGTATACATACACACACACACACATTGATGCAGAGCGTAAAGTTGAAGAATTTGGGAACGAGAAGGTTCAACGGCATTCCCTTTAATTTATTACGAAAATAATAAAACAAGGGGGAAATTGGTGCTCAATTTCTCACAACCCGATAAAAAGAAAAAAACCCTAGAAATTCTTAAAATAAATCTTAAAATTGAATGCTCATAAACCCTGGGGTTCCTCTTGTTTAAATAGAGGAACTTTCTTAACTAGACTCAAACTCCTAATTTAGAATTAACGGTGGAGATCGCAATCCGTGCGCTTAGGATCAACTGTTGAGATCGCAATCCATGTGCTTCTAGTAAAATAAAAGACTAAAATAAAAGGGATAAATATAATACTAATATAAGCTATCCTAATTGATGTCAAAATCTTAAAAGCCATGTTTCCTCTTCAAGTCGCATCCCTCCTGACCTCACCAAGCCATAGCCGCCAACCCGCTAATGACTCATCGACTAAGCTATCCACCAATGGAGGTGGGGCTGCATTTCGTCAACGAATCATATGGGTCAATCCACCCAGCCATATCCCTATGGATGATGCAGCCTGCACCTTGGCAAGATGGGTTACAATCCACGTCTTAGCAAACCGGGTCAACAGTCCACAAATGGGTAAGCTTGATGAGTTGGAGCCTGGTGTGTTGGAGGCCAAGCATGCGGGGACATGCTTGGCGAGCTAAGGATGGACACGGATGAAGATAAAGCTTGAGGAGTCTATCTAGGAGTAGGATACTTAATAGGAGATAATTACTAGTTGTTTTAGATAATTAATTAGTTGTTTAAATAATTAATAGTTATTTTTGTATTTATCCTTTAGTCTTTTATTTATCTTTTAAGTCTTTTATTTTAGATGAGTTTTCTCCTCTATTTAAATAGGAGGAAGTCTAGGATTTAGTTAGTTCAATTATTTTAGAGATTTTTATCATTGTTTATGTGTTTTTCCTCTAATTCTCGGAGTGTGAGAATTTAGTTAGATTTTTTCCCCTTTGTTTCTTAATTGTTTTGGTAATGAGAATTTAAAGGAAGGTTGTTGAGCCTTCCATTTCTCCTTATTTTTCATATGTGCATTGCATCATATATATATATATATATATATATATATATAATCTTGTATTGCCACGACACTTTTTTTTAACATTGGTGACTTTGAAAGGGGGAAACTGCCTTCCGCATATATCATATATTTCAGAAGTCATTAATATTTAAGGCTTGCTTAGGATTGCTTTTTTTAGAAAAAAAGTATTTTTTTCTAAAAAAAAACTTTTCTGAAATTTTTGGAGTTTTTGGCCAAAGTAAAAATTCACTTTTTATTATAAGCAAAAGTTGTTTTTCTAATTTTAAGAAGGGGCAAAATTTTAATGCTTTTCCTTTTAAGCAAAAGCATAATTAAAAAATTAAACAATTGAAAAAACTTAGTTCATGTATCCTAAAGTTTAGTAATATACTTTTTAAACTTAATAATATATTTAAAAATATTTTATATGTTAAAAAGTATATTAAATATATAAAAGCAATTTTAATATTTTGTGATATATTTAAGATATTTTAAAAATTTTGAATATTAAAATATTTCAAATTTATAAGAAATAGTTCATATATTTTAAAAATATTTAAATAATATTTTATATATTTAGAAAATATTTTAGATAATGAAAATATTTTAAATACTTAAAAATATATATTTAATATTTGGAATGATTTTGGAGTGATTTGTTTTCATTTACAAAAGATTTATGTTAATGTCCTTTCTGGTAATGTGATAGAAAAAACAATTTGTTTAAACATTGGCCAAACACTGATAATAAAAATATAAGCACTTCTTACAGGTTGTGCCAAATACAAACTGCTTCTTTGAAATAATATTTTTTATAAAAGTACTTCTATAAAAAGTACTTCTGAGAAAATTAGTTTTTCCGCAGCAATGCCAAACATGCCTTTAATGTTGATCTTAAATTGCTTATTTTTGCCCGCACCGGCGAGTTCATAATGGTATAACAATGCCCATACTTTGTATTTGATAGATAATTCTTGAATTAATTATGGATTTATAAGTAGGGTAATACAAATTTCAGTTCAAATGTCTTTTTATTTAAAAATTTATATTCTAAAATCTTGAATTACCTGTTCTTGAGATTTAGCAGTTTAGTCTTATATAATAACAGGTACCGGTCACAAGATTGGATAAATTTTTCTTAGTCACTAGCAAGCGATCCATTGATGTCAAACAAATAGGAACTTTAAAATAATTCTAAGCGGCATATGTAACTAAAATGGAACACAAAAATCATGGCATTAATGGTCGGAATAGGAAGAACTTACCCACAACTGCAATTGTCATAGTCCATTTGATTCTTTAAATGCACATAATACTAAGAACAAAATCAAATCAAATATTCTATACAAAATAATATGTTACACCGATTGTCGGTGCAACGACCCTAGGGTTAGGGTTTGGGGTGAGTTAGAGTTAGATGAGAGAAAGAAGTAGAAGAAGGGGATGAGAAAATAGAAGAAGATGAGAAATATTATTTTTTATTGGATGCTAATCAACACTTTTACACCCCTATTTATACTTCTTCACCTTTAATTCCCACTAATTACATTTATTATACTAAGTATATGTAACATAATACCAAAGATTCAAAAAATTAAATAAAAACCAAATTCTAATGGAAACATAAAGTCCAAAGAAATCCAAGAATGGAAAAACCAATGTCAGTATTGAAATATAAACTCGTCCATCAGATCTGCTCCCCCTACCTTCACCAACAGGGTTGGAGAGCGGAGGAGACGCAGGACTTCCATTATTTTTAAAAAATGCAGGAATGAAGCTCCAACTACCACTGTCGGCCAGTGTACGCATGCAATTTCTAGGAGAGCACCACCACCCACCACAGATGACACTAGAGAAGCCATACGGGAAAATAGCGCTGGTGAGGGAAGAATCGACAGCATTCGAGGTTGTCAATCGGTGGGAGAAGGACGAATGTAGAGAATTAATAGGTGATTGTGCAGAGGGCAGGCACTCGCTCCTCAATTGCTAAAATCATAAATTAGATTTTGAAAATGATTTTTGATTTTGTGTGTAATTTTTTTCCTTAATTTGAATAAAATCATAAAATATAAAATCAAGAACAAAAAAAATGTTTTTAAAACATAGTTTTTGTATACTCGAAATAATAAAATGGAAATAGAAAACGATTCCACAAAAGCCCTTCACCATTGCAACTTTTATATTTTCCAAAATTACTTATTACGGTCCTTCGTCTCATTCGATTTCCTGAATAATACAATAAAATATCTAATTTTTTAGATCAATTACGAATGAACATAATTAGCATTAAATCTAAAATTTTCATGCTTTCAGTTGTTTTTTTTTTGTTGTTAGGGCAAATGCATAAGACGAACCAACACCTAATGTAATTTTATTACATCTATAAAAAAAAAAAAAAAAAATTAAGTGCGCCCAAGTGCATTTATTTGCTTGTATCATTTCTCCTCCTAAAGCCGTTGTTTCCACCACGACCACCCCCTCACCTCAACCACTACCACGACCCCACCCCAACCAGAAAAAACCCACCATTCAACGCTCCGATTAAGTTACATTGTTGACGCTCTAATCGGGACCGAAGACTTCAGTAGATGAACCAAGATCCAGTCCATGGCTGATACTTCTCTTATTTGATCTCCGCCACCCTTTTTATTCCCAGTTGACAGTATAAACAACTACGAAGATCTTCAATTTACCATCGCAAAACTAATGACATCTATACTCTTGGCATCTACCAAATCTTGCTTATTTTCAAGCATTCAGTACAAATTTTTGCATTACCACCACTCTTTCTTGTTCTCATCATGTCTCGGTCCAACTTCACTCCAAATAGCTCTATGATCACATACCCTGACCTCTAACTTAATGTTGCATTCATAGCTCATGATGTTTCAACCATATTTACATTACACCATCTATGATAATATTGGTGCCATCAATTTTATGAACACTAGGAGTTCATCACTATAACCTCCCCGAAATATGGTTCAGATTATCTCTTCGAATAACATAACTTTATTGCCTCCACCATTCTTGCATGTTGCTGGAAAAGATACAGGGGGTAGATCGGATGTGCGATGTGTTTATTGATCATGGTTGGTTTGGTTCTTAGATTTCTTTGGAACTTTTTTCCATTAAAAATAAGCTTACTTTTATTTCTTTTCGGCCCTTGTTATCTAATTTTAAAAAAAGTAATAATGACAAACACAAGCTAATTTTCACTAAGAAGAGGGCCCCGTAATAACCTAAGAACGCAAACACCAATACCAGGATCGCAAACACCAACATATCTCAATCATATTTCGGGGAGCATAAATAGATGAACTCTAGCTAAAATTGTCTTTGATGAAGTAATTTAAATAGGCCAAGAAGTTGTGGACTACAATGACATTAAGGTCGTTAGGGTACTAATCATAGAGCCATCTAGATGAAGCGGGATTTGAGACTTATTAGTCCCAACAAGAAAGTGCTGCAGAGATGGAAAAATTCGTATAAAACGTAAAAAGTCGGCCAATGAGAGGTATCGGTATAAGATTTGGTAAATGACAATAGAGATGATACTGATATCCCCGCGGTAGAAATAAGATCCCTTAGCTGTTCAAATCATCAATGGAGATAAAAAGGTGGTGGAGATCTGAA
This sequence comes from Simmondsia chinensis, assembly GCA_018398585.1. Classification (NCBI taxonomy): domain Eukaryota; kingdom Viridiplantae; phylum Streptophyta; class Magnoliopsida; order Caryophyllales; family Simmondsiaceae; genus Simmondsia; species Simmondsia chinensis. The sequence continues at coordinate 8,781,475 of JAGTTD010000004.1, forward strand.
TAAGAAAAGGGTCGATCCTGGATTAAATCCTGACCCAGCTCTTGAAGTCTTGGTCTCAGTAGAGCTAGCAATGTTACCCAACTAGAGCGGTGAATGGCAGTGTCGCATTGGTTAGGAGAGGGTAGTCATTGACATGGGGCAATTGTAGCAATGAAAACAGTGACTCTGAGGAGGAGGAGCTTTGTAGTTAATAAAGCCATGCTAGAGAGAATAAGAACAAGAAACAAGAAATTGTTTTCTTAAATTGGACAATGTGTTGTTCTCTGAATGTCTAAGCATATGTTTTCTTAAAGATAACAAAATTACATCAGGTGTCCTTCCTAGGATAGATCTACCGAATGCATCTGTCTTAATAATAGAAAATAAGTGATAGTAATACATATAAATAGAGATGTTCTTTTGTTTGTTTGTTTTTTTTTTTAGGTCGTAGTGGTTGTACATTTGGAAAAGCAAGTATGGGAAAAACAAGAGAGCCTCTACTGAAGCCCATATGCAAACAACTGTGTTGTGGTGAATAATTGATTAATATCAAAGAAAAGGAAAAAAAGACAACAATCCCACCATCGAGGCCACATCCTCCATGGCCTCGGCCATGTGACTCATTCTATGGTTCACCAATAGTAGCAAGAGCATGACCTAGATCGGGGTTGGCACGCCCTTGAAGGCGGAGTACGACAACCTTTTTATTAAGGAGAGCGGTCTTGAGTTCTTCGAATGAGAGCATGTGAGGAAAGGAGCGCATCATGTTATTAAACACAATATACTAAATAGGAAATCCATATAGAACAAAGTGAAGGAGTTCCCTATTAGAGACAATGGAGTCAATGGTAGTAAGATTATCAATAATGGTTTTGAGTTAGGCATGATACGCATCCATGGTTTTGGTTTCTTTTTGAAGGGTGGCAATTTGGGATCGTAGGTCAAATGCTTTGGCCAGGGAGCGGTCACGAAAATGTTTGGTTTAGGCATCCTACATCTCTTTATAGGTGGGAAGGTGGATAATGTCATTGAAGATGAAATGGCCGAGTGATGCAGACAAGCATGACCGAATACTTGGCTAGTCAAGTCCAGGAAAGATGATTTGGGTTGGGGATACAAGAACAATCAAGGGTCATAAGTTGTGCCCGGGGGGGGGTGGGTTGGTTTTTTAGACTACCATCGACGTAACCCGTGATGTGATTATCCCTAATAATCATAAAGAACTATCAGTGGGTGCCTCAAGTTTTATAATAAACAAGACTTGTGATGGTTGGTGGTGGAGAGGGGGATAGATGGGGAGTCTAAGAAGGGTGGGAAGTCAAACCAATCTCGTATTATAGGGTTGACGGGAGATTCGGGGTAAGGGTTGAGATAGGAAGGGAGGAGAGAGAAGAGGTACCAAATTTTCCAATTTGTGGGGAAAGGGGATGGCAACGACGGCTACCAACACTAAAGGAGTGATGAGGATTGTGGAACTGCCGATTTGAGGCAGGGAGAACCATATTGGTTTTGGGGGGGGGCAAATACGAGGTGCGACACGACAAGGGTTTGCGCAAAGCAAGAGTAGTTGCATGGCTGAGTGAGAGAAGAGGAATTATATTTAGGTGTTTTTGCTAATGGTACCACGTGAAATGTTTATTATGAAGAGCATATCCAATAGGGCTGTTGAGACTTTATTAAGTAGAGTTATATATATAAGAAGCATTACATGAATATACCTAAATAATATTACAAGGAATCTAACACAATTGCAATCATATCATAATCTACAATATTATATGATGCAAATAGGAAACAAGTAATCCGATTGATACAAAAATGGAAGAAAAAGGAGCTTGAGAACGATTAGAATTGTAAATGGGCCAGGCAATAACAAAAGTAGTTTGGATTTAATTAGGTTTTTTTTTTTTTTTTTTTTGCTTAATTAGGTTTATGTACTTTGCTTAATTAATCTTTTTATTTATTAGGATTTATTTTATTGAATCATGTAACTAGGTTTAGGGCTTTTGAGTTATGTTAAGATTATATTAGCTTCAGAGTTAGAGCATGATTGTTTTTTCAGAGTTCAATTTGAATTATGCTAGGTTAGAGGAGTGGCTATAAATAGGGCATTAGTCTCTTATTTTCGAAATCCTTGATGAATTGAAATAATTTGATAATTTTATATTTAGAGTTAATCATTGTAATTTTACTTTGAAAGAGTTCAACAAAGTTGCATAGCTCCATTTTTTGGTTATTGCTCGGATATTCATAGAATCAACGTGTTTTAGCCAACCCCTCTTAATTCGGAATCGTTGGGTACAATCAACGGGTTAGAGGCATCCTATCCTTCCCACCAAGATTTGCATTAGTTGGTATTAGAGCTAATCAATTTGCAAATTTACTTATGCGATTTGCATCATTACATTAATACCCGATATAATAAATTGTTGCCAATAAGCAGAGACGTTTAACTCTGTTAGCATTTAATCTACTGCGAACCTTCCTTCCAAGCCAATCAAGAGTTTTGCCAAGAGTGTTTACCTTCCTTATATGACACCAGTCACACATGCTTCTTCATACTTTATTGGCCCACGAGCAAGCAAAAGGCGTTCAAGACTTTTAGAACTAGAACAACAAACAGGGCACTTAAGTGCATATGAGTGCCTATTTTCTGAAGTTAGGCTTCAATATTTAAACCACCTAAGGCTGCCAGCCATAAGGAAAAATTGTCTCTAGGATAGTTTAATTCACTCCATATTGTTCTCTTCCAGTGACATTTAGCCTTTCTCACCCTTCAAAATTTATAGGCTTTGCTAGTATTGAAGGATCTATAAGCGTACGGGAAAAAAAAAACATCTGAGGCTCCCATTTGAGACGTCAACACATCTCGTACATTAAGTATCATCTTCAATGAGATCGAGTCATTGGGTTTGCATACATGTCATACATCACGATATAACCATGGATTCATTTGACCCACAAGGATTCCTTATTATCATTGACACGGGATGAGTAAAGATGAACTTTGATGGATCATGGAGGCATGACAAGGCAACTTGTAAGTTCATAATTAGTAATTATTTGGGCTAGTATTTAACGTTTTGTGGTGGACTTGGTACCATAGTAAAAGACGCGTATAATTGACGTATTATATATGTATATATATTTTTACTTTTAAAAAGGGCGTTTATGAATTATTGCCAATAGAACAGTAAAATAAGCATTTTTTATGTTAGCCGTATAATACATATTTTATAGCATGTATCTATATTTTTTCGAATAAAAAGCAAAACATTAGCCTAAATTAAGTATCCATGTTTTATATTTTGCAAAATTTGTCACTTCAACTTCCTAATTATTGACTTATACCTTATTTTTGTACTATATATCATGCTTTTTACTACCATTATTATAGGTAACAACATGAATATAAGTCAAAAGTTTTAGAATTATATTCTTTTCTACTCTATATGCATTTGAGAAGAAGTTACAAACATGAATGTAATCATATAACTTTTTTTATAAGTCAATAAACTTTTGACCTAATTTTTATGTATAAAGTCGAATAATACACAAATATATTAAATTCCATTTATTTTCTATTAGAAAAATGATACAAGGATAAATTCAGGTATTATAGGAAATTTTACATCTTAAATTCAAAAAACAATTGGAAGTTGGAAACTAGTCTTTGGAATCCCACATAGACAAAAGAAGAGGAACTTTTTGGGTTTATATTGGTATATGTAAACCTCACACTTAAATTGAGTCTTGAGTGAGAGAATGGACAACACACACGCGCGCGCAGCCTGCCGTGCTCGGGGGAGGGTATGAGTCATATTTTTATTACCGGGAATATTTATTTTGCGGAAACAACCCGATATAATTATTTGACTTTTAAATTTCGGTTCCTGTTTTTTTGCTAACCACCAACTTCGTGGTGGCTGGTGGCGTGTTAATAGCAATCGGTTGGGCGCTCCAGCCACGTTTATAGGCAGCAGTTGTTTGTCTCCCACCATTATAAATACCAAATTTCTACACCAGTTTTCATCATCAATCAAAACAGTCTCTCCTCTCTTTCTCTTTTCATTTTCTGTCGAGCTATCATATTGTTTGGGCATTGCTCTTCGGCACTCCTACCCAGCTATTAACGAGTGCACGTTAATAGTTGAATCGTGTTAATCCTGGAGGACGGCCACCGAACCTACTGTTTGCATCGGAGCAGCGGCGAAATCGTCTTTTAGAACAGTGGTAATTTTCCACGGCGCGGTATCGGTACTCTCTAATTAACTATTCGTTTTTCCGGTGTTATTTGATTGTCGTGTTCACGTTTTTTTTTTAAAGCAAATTTATGTCCGTACCTCGCTGCAAATACTGCTTAATTTTTCTCTACGTTTTCTAGTCTTTGTCGTTGCTGCATTATCGTAATTTACTGCGTAATTGACAGTATATTTGCTACAGTATTTAACAGCGTATTTAGTTGCTATTTTTACACGGAAATATCTTACTGCGAATTGTGTTTCACCAAAACTGTTCGGTTGTTTTACTGCGGGTACTGCGTAATTTTTCCAACAATCTAAAAGACGATTTTGTTTACAAAAAAAAAAAAAAAAAAAAAAAACTTCTATATCTAAACATGACAACCAAAGCACCTCTTCCTGACATGTCTAAAGTTGAACCACTTGACGGAAAAAATTATAAGAGGTGGTCTCAAAAACTGCTGTTTTTCCTACAACAAGCGTGTCTGGATTATGTACTTTTTGGTAAGAAAGAACCTAAGAATGAAAATGAGAAAAATGCTTATCAGGAAAAATTCGTTGTAGATGACCGAACCTGGAAGGGAAACCTACTACATTATATGAGTGATGGGCTATTCGACATTTATGTAAAATTAGACTTATCAAAAGGGATTTGGGATTCCTTACTGAAAAAATACGGGGGTGACGATGCAGGGACTAGAAAATATGCGGTTAGTAAGTGGCTTGATTTCAAATTTGTGGACAACAAATCAATAATTGACCAAGTCCGTGAATATGAAAACATAGTAGCTACTCTTTTGTCAGAAGGCCTTAAGATTTGTGAAATAACCCAAGCTTATATTTTAATTGAAAAACTTCCATCTTCTTGGAAGGATTATAGAAATTCACTTATGCATAAAAAGAAGGACCTGACATTAGAAGAGCTAGTCAACCACTTAAAAATCGAAGAAGAAAATAGGCTTAAAGATAGGGGGCACTCATATTCAGACTTTACTAAAGCCAATAGTGTAGAAGCTAGGCCTAGTGCACATGACAAATTTAAGAACAAGGGTAAAAAGCCTCATCCAAACTTTAAACCTGCCGGAAAAATTCAAAAGTCAAACAGCAGATTTTTCGGAGACTGCTTTCACTGTGGAAAACGTGGACATATGGCCAAAGACTGCAGAGTTAAAAAGAATCAGACTAAAAATCCAAAACACAAGACTCACCTTGTAGAAGCGAAGAACATTGTAGCAGTTGTTTCTGAGGTGAACTTAGTAAACAACGTTACCGAGTGGATCGTAGACACTGGGACTACCAGGCACATTTGCATGAACCGAGACATGTTCCAGGAATACAAGAAGATGACCGATGGAGAAGTGGTTTACATGGGCAATTTAGCAGCAGCACCCATCCTCGGAACAGGGAAGATTTCTTTAAAACTTACCTCTGTAAAGTCTCTTACTTTAACAAATGTGCTGCATGTGTTTGAAATGCGTAGGAATCTAATTTCTAGTAGTCTACTGATTAAAGCTGGTCTGAAATTATCTTTTGACTCAAACAAATTAGTCCTAACTAGGAACGGAGAATTCGTGGGTAAGGGATTTTGTAATGATGGCTTATTTGTCGTTGATGCTACTTCTTAATAATAATGCTGGTACTTCTTCTGCGTATATTGTTGAATCACTTGAATTATGGCATGCCCGCCTAGGACATATAAATGTTGAGTGTGTTAAACGACTTAAGAAGATGAACATGATTCCTAATTTCAGTAATTCCAACTTTAATAAGTGTGAAGTATGTGTAGAAGCTAAACATGCTAAAAAACCCTTTAAGTCCATTGAAAGACAATCTGAACTTCTTGAACTAATTCACACTGACTTAGGAGACTTTAAAAGTCAAATAAGTAGAGGAGGAAAAAGATATTACATGACCTTTGTAGATGATTACTCTAGATACTCAATGGTATATCTCCTAAGTACTAAAGATGAAGCCGAAAAAATGTGTTTTAAATCCAAAGCTAAAGTGGAAAATCAACTAGGAAGGAAAATAAAAAGAGTTAGGTCCGATAGAGGAGGAGAATATGATCCAACCTCTCTAGAAGAATTTTATGAGGAAAATGGAATAATACATGAGTGAAGCCCTCCTTATTGTCCACAATCTAACGGCATCGCTGAAAGAAAAAATAGAACTTTAAAGAACATGATGAATGCAATGTTAATCAGCTCTAGACTACCTGATAACATGTGGTGGAGGCGATCTTATCTGCTGGTCATGTGCTAAATAAAGTTCCTCATAAAAGGCTAGATAAAACCCCATATGAAATGTGGAAAGGTCATGCACCTAATCTGAAATACTTGAAAGTGTGGGGGTGCCTAGCCAAGGTTGGGTTACCCGACTTTAAATGAAGTAAAATTGGACTTAAGACAGTTGATTCTATTTTTATTGGGTATGCTCATCATAGTGCAGCTTATCATTTCTTGATTAAAGGATCTAACAATTCATATGCATGCGGTAGTATCATTGAATCTAGAGATGTTGAATCCTTTGAACATATATTCCCTTTGAAATCTAATGATGCACAACCATCAAATTTACCTTCTCATAATGTGATTGTTAATCAAGATTTTACCAGCGATATAGACACTCATGAAATTAGAAGGAGTAAAAGAGCTAGGAAAGAAACAAACTTTGGGCCTGATTATGTTACTACTTTCCTAACGGAAAATGACTTCATGAATGAGGAAATAGTAAGTGTCTATATGTTAGAAGAAGACCCTAAAACCTATGATGAGGCTATTAGATCAGTTGACTCTACCTTTTGGAAAGAGGCTATTAATAACGAATTAGAATCAATTCTAAGCAATCACACTTGGGAATTGGTAGACCTTCATAGAGGTTGTAAACCAATAGGTTGTAAATGGGTCTTTAGAAAGAAAATGAAGGCTGATGGAACGATAGATAAGTTTAAGGCAAGGTTAGTGGCTAAGGGATACACCCAGAAAAAGGGGCTAGATTATTTCGATACTTATTCACCCATCGCTAAAATAGCCACAATTAGAACCCTGATTGCCCTTGCGTATATCCATGATCTGGTAATACATCAAATGGATGTTAAAATTGTCTTTCTAAATGGTGACCTAGATGAAGAGATTTATATGGAACAACCTGAGGGTTTTGTCGTCCCTGGTAATGAAAAAAAATTTGTAAGCTTATAAAATTTCTATATGGTCTTAAACAGGCACCAAAACAGTGGCATGAGAAATTTAACAACATACTAGTAGCTAACAATTTTCGTGTAAATAATGGAGGCTCTTGTGTGTATCTTAAAACCAATTCAAATGGTTGTGTACTAATCTGTCTATATGTTGATGATATGTTAATATTTGGCACAAACTTGAATGTCGTTAATGAAACAAAAAACTTTCTATGCTCTAAATTTGATATGAAAGAAATGGGTGAGGCAGACGTGATTCTAGGAGTTAAAATTGTGAGAACTCCTGAAGGCATAAGCTTAAATCAGTCTCACTATGTTGAGAAGATACTTAGAAAGTTTGACATGTTTAATGCTGATACTGTAAGAACACCCTATGATCCCAGTGTACATCTAGTGAAACATAGAGGTGTTGCTATGTGCCAAACTGAGTATGCTAAAATAATTGGCAGTGTTATATTTTTAATGAACTGCACTAGACCTGATATTGCATATGCTATAAGCAAACTCAGTAGATACATACATAATCCTAATCAAAAGCATTGGAACGCATTAAAAAGATTGCTTAAATATTTGAAAGGAACTATAAATTGGGAACTTCACTATGAAAAGTTTCCCGCTGTTTTAGAAGGATATTGTGACCCCAATTGGGTGTTTGATAATGATAAAATTAATTCCACTAGTGGATATGTGTTCACACTAGCTGGAGGTGCTATATCCTGAAAATCGTTTAAGCAATCTTGTACTGCTATGTCTACTATGGAATCTGAGTTCATTGCTCTAGAGTTGGTAGGTCATGAAGCCGAATGGCTAAGAAGTTTGTTAGTAGATGTGCCATTGTGGGGGCTTCCACCTCCATCAGTATCACTTCACTGTGACAGTCAAGCTGTAATCGCTGTAGCAAAGAACAAAGTTTATAATGGCAAGAGAAGACATATTCATCTCAGGCACTAGATCGTGAAGGATCTTCAAGAAAGTGGAGTGATATCACTGGACTATGTCAAGTTTGAAAGAAATCTTGCGGATCCGTTGACAAAAGACCTATGTCGTAAAATGATTGTAGAAACATCGAGGGGGATGGGATTAAAGTCTGTACATGAATAAATTATGATGTATCCAACCTGGTTTTAACAGGTTCAATGCGAAAAGTCATAATTTTATTCTAGAAATGCACTGTTTTTTTTTGTTGTCCTTCCCTATGGTGTGATAGTACAGAAACGGGTCCATAGTCATATGTTTGGTGGTATAAGTAAGGCTTGCACTTGATGGACACTGTTTGTATGTTACCGAGAGGTGAGGTTGAGCTTTAGCTCTTAATGGACCCATATTCATATGTTTGGTGGTGTGCGGTGACACTCACTTGATTGGATCCACCTATGTAGGTGTAGGAGTGTGGCCACTCCCTATGAAGGTTTAAGACTTACCTTCTAGAGCGCCTTTGAATGTCCAGGACGTGCGCATGGCCGATAAAATGCGCAAAATCGCAGGAGTTGCCAAGATTTGGAGTTTGGTGTGTGTCCAAGTGGAAGACTGTACAACCCCTTGTGAGGTTCAAGACGAAAGTTACCTTGCAGGATGTTGGTCCTAAACTTGGGTTACACTAGGTGACGATTCAAGTCGTGAGACATCGGCATTGAAAATCAAACTCCCCTTTGCCCAAACCATCCTTTTCTTCTTCTTCTATGCTTGTATCCTATGTGGGGGATTGTTGAAAAAATGATACAAGCATAAATTCAGGTATTATAGGAAATTTTACATCTTAAATTCAAAAAACAATTGGAAGTTGGAAACTAGTCTTTGGAATCCCACATAGACAAAAGAAGAGGAACTTTTTGGGTTTATATTGGTATATGTAAACCCCACACTTAAATTGAGTCTTGAGCGAGAGAATGGACACCACACGTGCGCGCGCCGTTCGCCCGCCGTGCCATGCTCGGGGGAGGGTGTGGGTCGTATTTTTATTACCAGGAATATTTACTTTGCGGAAACAACCCAATATAATTATTTGACTTTTAAATTTCAGTTCCTGTTTTTTTGCTAACCACCAACTTCGTGGTGGCTGGTGGCGTGTTAATAGCAATCGGTTGGGCGCTCCATCCATGTTTATAGGTAGCAGTTGGGCGCTCCAGCCACGTTTATAGGCAGCAGTTGGTTATCTCCCACCATTATAAATACCACATTTCTACACCAGTTTTCATCATCAATCAAAACAGTCTTTCCTCTCTTTCTCTCTTCATTTTCTGTCGAGCTATCATATTGTTTGGGCATTGCTCTTTGGCACTCCTACCCAGCTATTAACAAGTGCACGTTAATAGTTGAATCGTGTTAATCCTGGAGGACGGCTGCCGAACCTACTGTTTGCACCGGAGGAGCGGCGAAATGGTCTTTTAGGACAGTGGTAATTTTCCACGGCGCGGTATCAGTACTCTCTAATTAACTATTCATTTTTTCGGTGTTATTTGATTGTCGTGTTCACGTTTTTTTTAAAGCAAATTTCTGTCCATACCTCGCTGCAAATACTATTGAATTTTTCGCCGCGTTTTCTAGTCTTTGTCGATGCTGCATTACCGTAATTTACTGCATAATTGACAATATATTTGCTACAGTATTTAACAGTGTATTTAGTTGCTGTTTTTACACGGAAATATCTTACTGCGAATTGTGTTTCACCAAAACTGTTCGGTGGTTTTACTGCAGGTACTGCGTAATTTTTCCAACATTTTCCATACCATATTTTACTAACTATGCTTGGGAATGTTATAAAATAGCTCACCTTGTGCTTTCCTTACATTCCAAAAAATATAAAATACGGGCTTGAGTTAGTTGGTTTGAAGTGATGATCATTTTAATGTATGAATACAAGGGATTTTAGACCCAAGTCAAATTTGAATTGACATGTTTAACCCATTTTAGTATGTAGGTTAACATTGGGATTAGCTTATATTAATTCTACTCTCACATTTAATCTATTCATATAATAATGTCAAGTTATTTAAGTTGTATATACTACTCCTTTTAATATTTTTTTGTATTATATTTGATATTTTAATTGATAATTTAATTTAACAATTATACATATGATTGCAAGTTAATAAACTAATACCAAAAAAACATCACTCATAATAACAAGTATTCCATAAGTTACTCGTTCATTAATTGAATTTAGTAAGAATTGACAATTTCTGACTTATTTAATAAACAGGTAAGATTTAATTTGACCTCTTATCGAAAATCTTTAGCATTAACACAAGCCTTGACACAACATAACATTTCGATGCTAACTTATTTAATCTACACAATGTTTAAACACTCCAAAAATATTTCTCCTCAAACCGGAATGAAAACCAATTAATGTCCAATACAGTAAAAAGAGTACACGGCCAAGACAAAAATGTTTAGCCTAATCGGGCCTAAGAACAAACAGTCTAGTTTGATCCAGGCTTTAATCTATATATTGACACCCTTATTGAGCTCAAGGCATTGGTGCAATAATTTGTCTCCTAACCCCCAGCAACAAGTCTCAGATTTAAAGCACATCACTCCCCTCCCGGAGTGTTAGTTTCTCACAGTGGAAAAGATGTACTCCTTACCAATGTAAAAGAAAAAATATATTGACAATCTTCCAAATAAACTACCCATCCCCAAACCAAAAGGAAAAAAAAAAAAAAAAAAAAACCTAGAGAGCAACTTGCAAAGAAATCATTCATTCTTTTTTGGTAAGTCCATCTAACAAAACTGGCATGGTTATTCATCTTCATCTTCTTCTTGTTCTCCAAGCAGTTGATACAACATCCATTATATCAATATAATGAGAATCAATCGAAGCGAACCTGCTAGCAATGGTATGAAGCTTCTTCAGAAGGGATTTGATCATCGTGCTCATCATCCCTGTTTGCCAACATAGACAGAGAAGAGTAGAGTTCACGTTGCGGAAACAACAGCTTCAGCCGGAATGCATCAACTCCGTTTAAGTAGTATCTGAATAGCCTCTTTGCTCTTATAAACCCGAGTCGACCATATAGTGCAAGAGCTCCTTCATTTGTGACCTCTGCCTCCAATGTGACCTTCAAAAAAAAATTATTATACAATCTAACGAAGCAAAGTAGCCTTTCAATAATGTTTGCTATGCAAGGGGAAGGGATAAATGTCATTCCTCAAAATGAAATTAACATACAAAATTTTCAATTTCATCATACCCCTAGAAATCAATTAGACCCCATCTTGTAACATAAAGCCAAATTTTTAACTTCGTTAGTAGCCTAATCACAAGTATATCATTCAATTAGTTTACATTAGACCCTCCACGTTACATCGTTAGATGTGCATGTGCATTTGATTGTTGATGAAATACACAAAGTTGGATGCATATGCAGTAAAGGGTCTAATTAATACAAATTGGTAGTTTATAAATATTGTTGAAATTAAAAGTTGGGAGAGTCACTTTGTTTAGAGAATGTGTGGCATTTACCCAAAGGCTGTGTTTCGATCATTGGAACTGGAGGCTGGAATTCGGGCTTTGGCTGGAACTGGGGCCCAGAATTCCAATTCTGTTGTTTGGTTCACCTGCTGGATTGGAATTACAATTCCACTGCCCAATTCCATGGAATTGAATTTTAACCGAAAATCATACTTTCCGATTCCTTATGGTGGGGGTAAGGAATTGCAATTCCATATTAACTCCATTGACCTAAAACCCAAAATGATGCCACTTGATTAACCCAAATTCAGGATGACTCAAAATCCAAAGATTTAGACACAAACTAAAATTTGACCCAAACCTCAAAATCACCCAACTCAAGTGACTTGAGCTCAAAGTCCAAAGTGACCCAACCATATTGACCCGAAACTCGAGAAGACTCAAATCAAGAAAATAAAACTACTCAACTTGAATGTGATATAAACAAGCTGAGCCAAAGTGGAAATGACCTGACTAAATTGACTTGAAACTTAATACGATCCATACCCAAAATGACCTGACCCATCTCAAACTCAGCCTAAGATGACTCGAAATTTGAAATGATAAAACTAATTTGTCCCGAAACAAAGATGGCTCGAGCTTGAAATGACCTAAATGAACTCAAACCCGATCATAACTAGCCTGAATCCTAAAAAGACCTAGCCCGAGTAACTAAAAATCCGAGATAACTTGAAGACCAAATGATCTGACGCGATACTTGATCCAATTTGACTCAAAAATCAAATAACTCGAACTCAAAGTGAATCACTCCAACCATAATAACTCAAACGCGATGTGAACCGCTCTAACCAAAATCTAACCATAGTTTATTTAAAACTCGAAATACTCCAACTCAATTGACTGAAAACCTTGATGATTCAAATCATTATGTAATTATAATTCCAACCTCGAATTCCTTTGATGAACCAAACATTGGAATTTCAATTCCATCAGAATTGGAATTGGAATTGCAATTCCACACTCCAGTTCTAATTTCATGTGCCAAACAGAGCCAAAGAGAAATACAACTCTCATCGACCATAACTTAGCCACTTTCCACAAGGTAATCCAATTTCTCTATAACAAGGAAATTAGCAACGCCAAAGAAAGTTTAAATTCCCATTGACCAACCACTACCCACCAACAAATCAAGAAAGAAAAAACCCACTTTCCATGAATTCTTACTTCGCAAACTCACTTCCTATCAACCAAATGAGACCAAATAATGAAGTTCATGAAACAAGGCAAAATAAACAATTAGAACGTGGAATCTAGAATGTAAAATGTACAATGAAGCATAAGTTGCCAGAATGTAATGTAGGGAATTGCCCAACACTCTTGTGCCCTAGTGGTGGGGATGCTTTAAGCCATCCCCAGGGTCCTAGATTCGAGGCACCTTCCCCAACCCCCATGTAATGACTTTATTAATTTTAAGAAAAAAGAAAAAAATGTAATGCAGGTAATATAGCGGTACAGCCCGAGCCAATTATTCCAGGGCACAGAAAGTAGTCTAGAATGCTTTTTCATTGACAGATCATCAATGTAACGCGCAAGTGCAATTCCAATACTCATGGCTGATCCCGTCACCTGATGAGGTTCTAGTCTAAACAGCAGGCTTTCACACTTAGGTCCTTAAACTCAATGCATAGCACAGCGTTTTGTTATGGTGAAGCCCAAAAGGCAGTGACAGCAACAATGTCCATTTGGCATAGTGAGGGGAGAGCATACAAACTTCTATGAACTAAGCATGTAACTTCTTTTAAGAGAAATGAGGCTTCAATCAAAAATGGATCAACTGGGTAATGCATGTGTTCATGGTACACTCTCCGGTATTGATGGAGGACGCCTCTGAAGGTTTCTTCTGTCCTTCTAGGGGCTTTAGACAAAGGGATCCCTTGTCTTCTTATTTGTTTATTCTGTGTGCTTACATCTTAGCCAATTAGCTTTAGTACCTCAAAAAATATCCACAAACAAAGGAAATTGGGATTAGGCCAACCCCTAGGGCTCTAATGATCCCTTGTCTTCCTCTTAGTCAATGACTTACTTTAAATGAAGCTAGAGTCAAGTCTTTCTTACTTCCAAGGAACACTCTGGAGGCCTTTTGTAGGTGGTCCAATCAGTTAATAAAACTATCATAAATCTGTCTCTTATTTCCAGAGAAAATAGATTGAGGATCCAAAGCATCCTGAGTATCGCAAACTACTACAGGAATTGGAAGATATCTTAGACATGCCCGACTCAAGGCCACATGAACTCTTCGGCTTTTCGAGAAATTGTTAATTGGTCTGGTATGAAACTACCTCTTGGAAGCAACATACTCTCTCTAAGAAGGGCGTACAGTTCTCATTCAATCATGTCTAAATGTTCGTATTATGTAATGTTTCTAGCTCCCTTTGGACATTTGCGAAAACTGGACCAGAAAAGCAAATCCTTTTTCTTTCCTGGAACCATGCTGACAACAAAAAGAACTAAAACTTGTTACTTGGGATACCATTTGTAGACAAAAGCGTGTCAATGGCCAAGGCCTACAAAAGATCAAAGTAGTAAATAAGGCCCACTTTGCAAAGATCTTTACGGAACCAAATAATAACTGGGTTAGAATATCTTAGCTAAGTATTTGAAGTCAGAGGGCTTCTCTATTTCTCCCAAGAACACTGTTTCCCTAGCCTAGAGTATTGGGTATCAAAGATCTGTTACAGAAGGGCATCAGGAGGAAAGTAGATGATGGGGGAAAAAAAGCATTTCAGTTATACTCCTGGTGCACTTCTAAGCCGCTCTTCCAAATCATGCTGGATTATGATGGATCCAGAGACTACAATCTAATTGTATATCACTTATAGTAAACGGTGAGTGGAGTAAGGAAAAACTTGTCACAACCCAAGGGTTGGTGACAAGTGAAGTAGAGGTTAGATGAGAAGAGAAAGAGAGTTGAGATGGGAAAAGAGATAAGAGTTAGACAAGAAGAAAAAATTAGGGTTTTAATATTTTTATTGGATACCGCAAAATAATAACAATTACATCCTTTTATACTCAACTGGCCACAAGGCTCCTAGAAACCCTAGCCACAATTCATGCCTTGCCTAGCAAGCAATTCATCACATCAGGAAATAATAGATAAGGAAATTATCATAATAATAGCATACATAATATCAAAATATATAAAATATAATATCTAAAATAATTCTAAGTAATCCGTCAGCCGTGGAAGCTGGCGTGACCAGCTATGACAAACCCGTAGCGCTTGACAAGCCTCTTCCCAGTCCTTGACACTGTCACGGACATTGACAATGTCATGCACATGACATTGCCCTCCCCTTCAATCAATCCTTGTCCTCAAGGATTGAAGTCTGGAAATTGTGTCCGGATGAAGGACCAATCCTCCCACGTGGCTACGTCAGTCTGTAAGTTCTCCCAATGGACCAAGACTTGCTTGACCTTCCTTCCTTTGCGCGCTATAGTGCGCAGCTTCAGAACAGATAGGGGCTTGACTTCTAGCTGTCCTTCTTGATCACAGCAACGAAGCTCAATACTTAGCATCACGTTCTCCGCCAGCTTCTTCTTAAGGCGTGAGACATGGAACACGGGATGAACCTTGGAGCCTGCAGGTAGCTCTAGCTTGTAAGCCACTTCCCCAATGCGCGCTAGGACCTTATAGGGCCCGTAGTACTGTGCTGCCAGCTTCAGATTTCTTCTCATGGCCACTGATGTCAGGCGGTATGGCTGTAACTTTAAATAGACCAAGTCCCCAACTTCAAAATGCCTTTCTATCCTGCGCATGTCAGCCTATTGCTTGTACCGGTGTTGCACCTCCTGGAGATTGTTCTTTAGCAAGTTAACCATGACTTGATGTTGGTTTGCAAAGTCTTCCACTGCCGCGGAAGTGGAGGTGCATGGGTAGTCCAGGGCCAGCATGCGTGGCTTATAGCCATAGAGTGTGTGGAAGGGAGTAGTCTTGAGCGTGGAATGGTAGTTAGTATTGTACCAGAATTCAGCCAACGGAAGCCATTGTGCCCACAGCTTGGGCTTATGCAATGCTATTGCGCACAAGTAATTCTCTAAGCACTGGTTCACTCGTTCGGTTTGGCCATCGGATTGCCCATTGTAGGCGCTGCTCATGTTGAGTTCAATGCCTGCTAACCGTAGCAGCTCCTTCCAAAATAAGCTCTAGGAGGTCCCGTCTCGGTCTGACACAATGTCCTTTGGCAGTCCATGCAAATGGTACATGTTATCAAGGAAAATCTGGGCCACCTTGGTTGCGGTATGGGGGTGCACAAGTGTCATGAAGTGCGCGTATTTGGTGAACCTATCCACTTTCCCAATGACTCAGGCAGCCCTTCAATGAAGTCCATGCTGACACTATCCCACGCTTGGCTCGCTACTGGCACGGGCTGCAGCAGCCCTGGATAAGACACGTTCTCTCCCTTGGTGCGTTGGCACACGTCACAGTTGCCAACCCACTCCGCAATGCTGCGCTTCATGTTTGGCCAGTAGAATAGTCCCTTAGCACGCATGATTGTGCCATGTACCCCTAAATGCCCGCCTATAGGAGAGTCATACAAGGCCTTCATGATTTTTTTCCCTTAGCTCCGCGGTGCATCCCACATAAATTCTTCCCATGTAGCGAAGCACCCCATCCTTGTATGTGAAGGGGCCCTGCCCTATTGGATCAAGAATCAGCTGCGCAATGAGTCCCGAGGCAGGAGCATCTTGCTCATAGCTCTCCCCCACCTCGCGCATCCATTGTGGCAATACTGCAGTCATCAACGCACATGATGCGCCTTCAGTTTCTTCATCGCGCCTAGACAGCGCATCAGCTGCCTTGTTCCCAGCACCCTTCCAGTACAAAATGCGATAGCTCAGATCCATCAGCTTGGACAATCCCTTTTGCTGCAGCTGTGTAGTAATGCACTGCTCAAGTAAGAAGCACAGGCTAGCATGGTTTGTCTTTATTATGAAGTGACTGTCTAACAGGTAATGTCTCCATTTTTCCACTGCCATAAGCACTGCCATCAGCTCCTTCTCATACACTGAAAGTCCCAAGTGGTGCGGCCCAAGCGCCTTGCTCAGATAAGCCAAGGGTCTTCCGCCTTGTGACAACACTGTGCCAATGCCCACACCACATGCATCTGTTTCCAGCACGAATGGGTTGCTACAATCTGGCAGGGCCAACACCAGGGTTGTCATCATGGCTTGCTTCAGTGCTTCAAATGCGCGCTACGCTTCCATTCCCCACCAAAATTCCCCCTTTTTGAGGAGGTTTGTCAATGGTTTGCTAAGGGTGCCATACCCCTTCACAAACTTGTGGTAGTACCCTGTGAGCCCTAGGAATCCCCTTAACCTTTTATGTTCTTCGGTGTGGGCCAATCTCTCATGCCCTCTATTTTTCCTACGTCCACGGCTACTCCCTCCTTGGATATCACATGACCTAGGTACTCCACATGGTCCTGGCCAATCGCGCCCTTGCTACGCTTGGCATATAATTGGTGCACACACAGTGCCTCAAGGACCTTGCCCAAGTGCGCAAGGTGCGCATGCATGCTTGAGCTGAAAACCAGGATGTCATCAAAGAAAACCAAGACAAACTTGCATAGGAACGATGCGAATACCTCGTTCATTAGGGCTTGAAAGGTTGCGGGTGCATTTGTCAATCCAAATGGCATGACGCGAAACTCATAATGCCCATGGTGCGTCCTGAAGGCTGTCTTGTATCTTGCCTCTTCCCGAACCCGGATTTGGTGGTACCCCGCTCTCAAGTGAATCTTGGAGAAAATGCAAGCTCCCCTTAACTCATCCAATAGGTCATCAATCACAGGAATGGGGAACTTGTCCTTGATGGTTAGGCTATTCAATTGGCAATAGTCCACACAAAAATTGTACGTGCCATCTTACTTGGTTGAATGATGGATGAGGCCAGCATCTCCTCAACCTGCTTCTCAATCTCGTTCTTCTGCCCGTGTGGGTAATGGTATGGTCATATGTTAACCGGTTTGACATCAGGCAACATTGGGATACTGTGGTCATGCGTGCGCACTGGTGGAAGTGCGTTTGAGATGTCAAAGACATCCTGATACTAGCGCAATAGCTGCGCTAGGTCAGGGTGGTCCTGCACCTCGATTGTCTCCACTACCGTGGCCATGAACAAGTGACCCACTACGCACCCAACCTTTTTCTTCAAGAAATGCGTAATCCCCTTCTCAGATATGGATTGCAAGGAAGCCTGCTCAGCCGTGCCTTGGAGGTGCACTGCCTTTCCATCCTTGAAGCAAGAGATCTTCAAGTTGGTGAAATTGAAAGCCACCGGCCCATACTTTTGCAAACAATCTACCCCCAATACCATGTCACTTCCGCGCAAGTCTAGGACTCTCAAGTCATCTGTGAAGACTATGCCTTGGACCTTCCATTTCATCCTTGAGCACTTCTGATAACTCACCAAGCTTTCACCGTTTGCCATGGTGACTATCATGACAACGATAGGGACAGTCTCTAGTTTGAGCTCTTGAACTCACACTCGCATCCAAGAAGCTATTCGTGCTTCCACCATCCACCAAGATTGTCACGGCCCTCTTCTTGATGGATCCTCTCAAACGCAAAGTGTTATGGGTGATGCGTCCTGACAACGCATTCAGGGATATCTCCATGGCTCCTTCTTCTTCTTCTTGAGGAATCTCCTCCTCCACATTTTCCAATTCTGCCTCTACTTCTTCTTGCCCTTCCATGCTTTGCAACTACTTGTTCTTGCAAACATGGCCTGGAAAATATCTTTCATGACATTTGTCGCACTGCCGGGCTCGCGCTTGGGTGCGTTGGATCCAAAATGACATGTGTGACTTGGGTGCGCTAGGCCTGGACATGGAGGCCTGGGAGTGCGCACTGCTATTCCAAGATGTGGTGGGACTCGGTTTCCACGAGGACCCAGTCTTGGCCCCGAAGACCTGCTTGTTGAGGGCTGGCTTGCCCCCGGTGGCACTCTTAATCTATGTTATGGCAATGTCCTCCAGTTTGGCTTGCTCAAACGCCAAAGTCACGTCTGTGGGATGATTTGCCTTGACTGCAGCATGTATTGCGGGTTTTAACCCGCTAATGAAGCTTGACACAAAATAGGCCTCACTCAACATAGGGTGGTAAATCAGCATCCAGCTCCTAAGTTCTTCAAACCGCACCCCGAACTCCTCCACTGACCCGGTTTGGACATTTTGTTGAACTCTTCCACCACATTCTAAAGAGATCTGTACCCGAACCTTTTACACAACTCATCAATGAAAAATTGCCAAGTCATGTTTGGATGCCTTATCGCTAAGGCATGATACCATACGTCCCCATAGTCATGCGTGTAACTAGAGACATAATCTACCCACTCCTCCGTGGGCACTTGACACCACCTGCAGTATTTGAGGCACTTTCGGATCCATGCGCGTGGGTTGGTGCCATCAAACCTTTGAAAGTCCAGCTTCACATTATGGTGGGCTGACCCAGATCGTGTGCTACCATCATGCCGGCTATTGTTGCCTTCCTCCACAGAGCGGGCTGGGACCCTAAGTTCCCTCTGGTCAGGCACGCGCTGCGATGGTGGTGGAAGAACTCCTTGACCTCCGACCTTCACATAACTTCCAGATTCTTCAGCGTCTCCTTGGACTTCAAACTTCGGTACCTTATCCATCTTTCGTCAACATTTGCTTGACAGAATCAACTATGCTCTCAACTGTTGCCTTCAAGTTTTGTTGTCCTTCTACCAAGCTTCGTTGTCCTTCGGCCAGTTCTTCCACGGTTTCGTTTTGTTCCCAGTACATTCCCTCCAGTTTGTCCATCCTTTGCTCAAGGGACAAAACTCGTCCTTGAGTCTCCGAGGTCTCCTCCAATGAAGACATATTGGCAGCGGATCGAGTATTCCTTGTGACAGCCAGTTTCTTGATCGAAAAATAGCTCTGACACCACTTTGTCACAACCCAAGGGTTTGTGACCGGTGAAGTAGAGGTTAGATGAGAAGAGAAAGAGAGTAGAGATGGGAAGAGAGACAAGAGTTAGATGAGAAGAGAAAATTAGGTTTTAATATTTTTATTGGATACCTCAAAATAATAACAATTACATGCTTTTATACTCAACTAGCCACAAGGCTCCTAGAAACCCTAGCCGCAACTCATGCCTTGCCTAGCAAGCAATTCATCACATAAGGAAATAATAGCTAAGGAAAGTATCATAATAATATCATAAATAATATCAAAATATATAAAATATAATATCTAAAATAATTGTAAGTAATCCGCCAACAATGGAAGCTAACGTGACCAGCTGTGACAAACCCGCAGCGCTTGACAAGCCTCTTCCCGGTCCTTGACACTGTCACGGACATTGACAATGTCATGCACATGACAAAACTATTGCAAGTTGTTCCGTATGATATATATGGGAATATTTGGGAAGTCCCATCACAAAGAAGGGCCCAAGACGAAATTTGCTGGGGATTTTCATCTAGTGGGAAATTCTCGGTGAAGTTGGCTACGTGGCTCACTCATGATCGAGAATGGAAGGACATCAACTCATGGCCGTTTAAATGGATTTGGAAGCTTAAAAAATCACCTAAAATCAAGATTTTCAAAGGGAAAATTTTAAATAACGGCATTCACACAAATAGAAACCTAGCTAGGAGAGGCATCGATGTTAATGATAGATTCCCTCAGTTGGGTTCTAAGGCCAAGGACATTGATCACTTCTTTATCCAATGTTAGGAGTCTAGAGAGATGTGTGACTAGGCCAATAGATCAACATGGTTCAAGTATAATTTTCATAGTGAATCAATAATGGATTCTGGCACACATTCGGCACAACAGAGGGTCAAATTGTGAGAAACCGGAGAAATATGCATGTTTGTTGTGGTAGATATGGAATGCAAGAAATCACAAGGCCTTCAAAGAGTGACAGAGTCCCTCCCACTAAGGTCTAGCTAAGTGTGAATGGGTAGACTAGATTAGTAGGGGAAGCGAACTGGACTGCTTCTACCAAGAGAATAAAAGAAGGCAAAAGAATGGCTAAGGTAGCAATTCGGTTCAGTGGCATAAACCTCTGGGAGGATTCGTTAAAATTAACTTTGGCGGTGATAGTGAGGTGGTTATGCATAGGTGGTCATCAAGGCCATCAAGAGACAATATAATGTGCTTGGAAGAGCCTAAGATTCATAGAGGATATCAATTCTAAAATCAACGACTGGAATCATGCTAGCCATCACAGCTACAGAGAGGCGAATATGGCATAAGACTGGTTCACTAAGCAAGGGATGCAGTGCCATACTACTTGATTTGTATAACGCCATCCAAGCCCAATAATTTGCGTCTTATCTTTTTCTCGGATGCCTTAGGCAAACCCTTTATGCGTAAGGGGGCCTACGGCTTTTCCTTACCTCTATAAAGAAAAAGTAACTTTGTCTAAGCCAATCTATATGAAGCAGGTTTAGATGCGAACAAGGGTTAGCCAAAAAAGAGGGGCATGTAAGGTTGAGATGAGAAAATCTGGTTTCTTCTGACCGTTTCAAACTAAACACAATCTGGTTTAGGGTAAACCGCCTCCTATCTACTTTTAAATCTGCTTCCTATATTTATGAAACATATCATCCTCTGTCTATTTTCTGTAACTACCTTCCCTTCGAAGGCAATATACTATTAATCAACATGCCAGCTCAAAGCCCATTTCTTGGCATCTGTTCAGCTATCAAGAAGGAGAAAATGGGTATGTGATGCAAATCGGACTCCGATAATATGAACATTAATGATTGTCACCTGAGTCTACAGCTTGTCATTTAGCTTGACTTATACTATGACCAGGGGGAAAAAAACTCTCATAGAGACACCATAAGATATGATAGTGCAGTGGCACAGCAAGGCCAGGGGTAACCAAGATAGCGCACAAATTCCAGTTAAGACCTTGGTATAAGGCCCATCAAACTCATGGGGAAAAGGAGTGGAATAATACCTCTTCGCAACCAGATTCCATCATTACTCTAATAGATCTTGTTACTAGCTCTGTTGCTGTGATAAAAAAAAAGAGAGAGAAAATCAGGAAAAGGCCCTTAATGCGTTATTTTTTCTATTGCTGTATGAAAACACATCACCAATACCACAAATTTTTTTTTTTTTTTTTTTTTAACATTACCAATACTACAATTTGTGATAAAGAGAAGGAATGAGTAATATTATAAAGTTTTTTCACAACTAAAATTATATTGAGACAACTTCAAGTTTCACACTACAACCATAAGATGTACACAAAAAAAAGTGAAACAAGATAACTTACGCCCCTTACTATCGAACGTGCCCATGTTTGGATGATCCAAGTACTTAACATCAGGGTTAAATATGAAGCTCAATCCCGGGACATACATGAAGAATTGATATTAGAACTTGAATTAGCTAACATGGATATAAAAAGTTAATCAGACTCCGCTTAGGCGGGAGCCCTTGAGGCATTGGGTCTGTTGTTGTTGTTGCATATAAAAAGTTAAGGTGCACCAAGACAAACTATAAATGCAAGTCCTCACAAGAATATTTCAAGGGCATCTAAACTAACTTGAGTAGGAAAAGAAGTCTACTTTTGGGATATTACTTTGGAAAATTTGATGATCTACATATACTGATATCAGCGAAGAGGCTCAAAATTGCTTTCAGTCAAAAATTATAGATCCTAGAAATTGATATCAGTGCTTATTTGATCCAGTTGCCAGCTCATGTTCACTTGGCTACTTCACGTGACACCAGTTTTTCAGTGAGAGCTCCTTTGCTATGTCCAGTAAGGTCTTACTGGATTTTTACACATACAAATTTGCATACAGCTAAAGAGCCAAAATTTCACAACATTAAGAATTCCAATGTCTACAGCCAATTAATATTACCATTCCTTAATCAGCCAAAAGAATGATAGCCATTTGAGCGGAAGAGAGTCTCGATTTTATGCTCCACGTCCTTTCATTAATAAATAACACAGCTTAGGGCCTGTTCGGCATCACCTTAGGTTCGCAATTTTTGGTTTGAGAGATCAAAAACTGTATCCTGGAAACGTTCTTTTTTATTAGAGTTTCTATTTTCAATATTTTCCTGACTTAAGTGAAAACTAAAAACAAGAAAAAAATCACTTCTAAAATCTAGTTTTTGGTTTCTCAAAAACCAAAACTATAAACCAAACATGACAGCAAACAAGCCCTTAGCAAATCACAGCTATCTGAAAACTAAGACCACTCATATAGTGAAGATTTTTATGCCTAATAATCAAACCGCATAATGAAGTTTAATATAGTTTTGAGCATGAAACTTTCACAATGAAAGGGTAACTTTTACAGTTAGCTAAAAATGAAAGAAACAGAGAGAGTTTGATACCAATACCACGGCCTCTGTAGGGCTTGATGACAACAAGCATGGCAATGTAGCCTCTGAAGGTACCCCTATGCTCCCCCATCTTACACACCACTGTTCCTACACACCTCCCCCTGTGAAATGCCTGAATTTCCAAAACGAAAAATGAAATTGCACACCACAAATTTCAAAGTCCAATTTGGATTGCAAGAAAGCACAAGAGAGCTAAGAAGCACAAACACTCTTTTTTTTTTTGCCAGTTTTTTGCCAGAGTATCAGTGTTCGGCACGTATCCAACACCAACATGCTTCCAACACGTTCTGATACGTGTTAGATATGTGAACAATATCCTTTTTTTATTTTGAATTTCCAACCCTCTTCCAACATGTATCGATACGTTCTAACAAGCTTCCTTCATGTACTGATATGTTCCGACATGTGTAGATCTTTATTGGTCTAGTTTAGTATGTAATGAAGTTAGTTATTCACCAATCACCATGCCTATGTACTAGTGACAAACTTAGCATGAGTGTTTTTTTGTAAATGTAGGTGGGTTGTATGTCTCTAGAATATATGGATGAGTAGAACTCAAAATGCGCCATATAGGGATCAATGAAGTTCTTGTTACATTTAATGCCGCTTTATTTAGTTGTTAATTTGAAGGTACCATGGGTTCTAAATGTGTGATTCCAACATATAAATAATGATCGACTATTAATCTGATGAGAAATTATTTTTTTAATCAATTACATGGATATATATATATATATATATATATATAACACATACTTTTGAAGTAACATGTCCCCAAGGTGTCATATCCTAATATTTTGAATAATCACGTGTTGGCGCATCAATATCAAGACGTATCTTTGTATCCATGCTTCCTAGCCAGAGAACAATAAGTATTGAAAACAAACAACAAAATGAGCAAACAGTTACAGCAAGGAATCCAATTTGAGAGTTACAAGTAAGGAGAAATTCCAAAAATCAAATTCCAGTTGCAAAAAGAACAATGAAGAATAACAAGGATTAACAAAGGCAAGAGTTATTTACGGGGCTAGTCTCTAATGTTTTTAAATTTGTTTAAATCGGTCCCTCATCTTTTCTTTTGTTCAAAATAACACTAATGGTTTTACGTTGGTTTAAATTGGTCCCTTATTTTTTCTTTTATTCAAAATGGTTCCCTGACGTTGTATTTTATGCCAAAATTGGTCCATAGTCTTTAACTTTATGATAAAATTGATCCATCTTCTTTTGATTACCAAGTGGGGGACTAACTTCGTTATAAAATAAAACATTCGATACCAGTTTAAATAAAAAATAAAGGACCAATTTGAACAAACTTAAAAACATTATGGACCATTTTGAAAAAGGGACCAATTTGAACAAACTTCAAAACATCAGGACCAAGGGTGCAAATAACTCCAAAGGCAACGAACAAGAAATAAAGTTAACAAAGGGAATTCTAATTTTAGCATACAATTAGGGTTTCAAAAGCTACAAGGATTGTGAAATTGCACAAGACAGATTACAAAATCCAATTGAAATTGCAAGAAGAAAATGTAGAACAATAAGGATTCACAAAAATTGAAATAGAGCAAAGAAAAAGGAAAAGAGAAGTACGAGGAAAGAGAGCTGAGGCCAGAGGTCGACGAAGTAGCGGTAGGTGAAGATGGAGTAGGGCTCGCTGAGTTCTTGATCCACTAGGCTCATTATCAAAGGCAAATGGTGTTCTCCCCCATAGCTAACGTATTCAATCTCTCCTTTATCGAACTCCTCCGCCTTCTCTCCTTCTTCCTTCCCCTCTCCCTCCTCCATTCTCTCTCTCTCTCTCTCTCTCTCTCTCCACTGTGTCGCTGGTTATGAGAGTCGTCTGGTTCTGGCCATGAGAGTGGAATTAGCTAGCGATTTGATCATTTCTTCGAGAATTAGGAACAAATTTGCTGCATAAAACTGACACCCAGTAAAAATGATACATTAATCAACTCATATTAAGACGGGATCGATATAATAACAAAGCAATACAAAAAATAAATAAATAAAGAATAGTTACAAACAAAAACTAACGGACATGGTTATAATTATCACCAGAGAGGATGGGAGATTTGATCATATATTTATCTGTTACTTAAGTTTTAAAAATAAATTTTGGAAATTATAACTTAAACACCTTATGGTTTAAGAATTTATCACATAATTATTTGATTTATAGAATGGGATATTTTAAGATTTAAAAATTTTATCACTTAGACATCTTGAAGTTTAAAAATTTTATTAATCAGATACCCTATTATCGAGATTGGATCGATTTCTTTTGGAAAATGCTAAAACAAAAAATAATTTTGATAATGTATAAGTATCTTCTGTAGAACCTGATATTTTTTGCCAAAGATATTGATACAACACAAAATTTCGGTAATATATAGGTGGTTTACATAAAAATTCGATAGATTTTTATCATAATTTGTTAATTTTTTATCAAAAACATTGATTTGACCTTCGTATATTATCATATGTAATAGATTAGCATTTTTTTGGGTAAGTAATAGATTAGCATTTTCTATGTACAATTGGTGTGATTCTCACAATTCATCAAATTTAGACATAAGATACATAGATGATAAAATATTTAAACGTCAGGTACCGTATTGTATGTAACAAAATGTCAGGATACTTAGGTGATAACCGCTCAGACCTCATGGCACCTATTGCTAATCTCCCATAAATTTTTGATATCTTCAATTTCGTAAGAAAAATTATTACTTAGGTATTTTTAAATTTTAGTATTTAGCATTTTAGCACAATATCTAGTTAAGATTAAAAAAAAAAAGTTTATTATTTAGTATTGAAGGAGACTCTATAATATTGCACAAATCTCTAGGATACTTTAGAATATTAGTTGTATAACTACTCTTAGAAAAGTTAATATTCTCCGACTTTTTTAACAAAATGGCAGCCTTTTACAAAAAATTTAGCAAATTGGCACAAGTAGAAAAATATTTAACAAAATGGCACGCTTTACAGTTCATTTATCGTTGCACACCATTTCAAACGGATTACAAGAGGTTAAACAACATTGCACAATGTTACAATCGTTGTGCAACGGTGACACGGGGTGCAACAGTAAACCAATTTTTTTTTTTTTTTAAAGATTTATATCTTTAAAACTATTAAAAAAATTTAATAGAATAACTATTTAATTTGAATTAATTTAATTTTTAATTTTATAATTTAAAGTACTAAATACACATACCTTTTAAATTCAAAAATGTATATATATATATATATAATTTTTTTAAAACTCTTAATAAGGAAGATATAAATAAGGAACACATTTAAATGAGTAGATTATAATATGTATACTATTATTTGTACTATCTCGTACAGAAACTACTATATTATAACACTATTAATAAGAAAGATATAAATAAAGGACACATTTAAATAAGGAAATAGTCATGTTTACAAAAAAAAAATCACGAGTTTACACATTTATATATTATTATTTGAATTATTTTATTAGATATATATAACTCAAAAACTAAAAAATTATTTCATATAGTACGGAAAGAGGGCGGGGCCCTTTTTTTAATTAATTTGGGCCCCATAATATTAATTATTATGATTAATTTAATTGAACGAAATAATTATGAAAATTATTTGGATTAAAATTTCTATTTATTTTAAATTAAAATATATTACTAACAGCTTCACTCAAGCAGTTGCAGAGTGAGGGGACTAGCAGCTTGAGAAATGTCCATTCATCTCCCAGTTTTCATTATTTTCATTCAATCCTAAGCTTAAGTCCATTTGCTTTTATAATGTGCTAGGCCTTCTTTTTTAGAGTTTTTTTACAGTATTGGGACATTTTTAAAAAATTTATCAAATTAGCACCCTTTCAAAAATATTTACTAAAATGGCATCATTTACTGTAGCTTGTTCTATGTACGCCGTTTGAAACGGCATACGCCCGTCGTTTGATCAACGTACACCATTTGTAATGGCATACGACCATAAGAAGAGTAAATTTTTTTTTTTTTTTTACGGAAGCACAGTTTATTTGTATTTTAAAAATTATCGCATTAAAACTATTTTGCATAAATAATTTAAATTTTTAATAATTTTTAAATATTTTTAATAAAGTATATTAACTTCATCATAACATTATATGTGTCATCATTTTTATTGTCACGTTAAATACCACATTTTTTTTTTGTCATGTTATTTTTTCGAGTAATTGTCCTGGCTATTTATAAATAGTTGATATCTTTCCTGGTCCTTTTCTAAATAATATTTTTCTTTTTGGTTGTTTTTACAAAGTATGTTGCCCTTACTGTGTATAATATTATTTTTGAAAACTTTCATCATTTATGTGTTTATCTAAAAAGTAATACATAATTTTCATGTATGTAGTATTGGTTCAACAAAAATTTAACGAGTACCTAAATGATGAAATGGCATGTATATATATTATCATTATTATTCACTATATTAAATATAGTAACTATAAAGCAACATACATTCCTAGTGCCCTAAGGGCTCCCGCCTATGCCGAGTCTCAGAGGGTGGATGTATGCAGCCTTCACCCACCTATGCAAGGTCTAGAGGTACTTGAAAACAGCCTCTATTCAAAGCAGCACCATGAAGAGAGAAGGCTGCGGCAACCTCTATTAAATTTTTAAATTATTTATAAAAATAGTTTTAATGCAATAATTTTTAAAATACAAATTAACTGTGCTTCCGGAAAAAAAAATTACTGTTCATATGGTTGTACGCCATTTTAGGCGTACGCCGTTTCAAACGGCATATGTTGAACAAGTTACAGTAAATGGTGACATTTTGATAAATATTTTTAAAAGGGAGCCAATTTGGTAATTTTTTTTTAAAATTACCCTAAAAAAAACTCTCTTTTCTATATAAAATTACCCTAAAATGTCCTTAAGGACATTTTTTTATTGAAAACATGACCATTACCTCAATTAAATGTGTCCTCATTTATATCCTCTTTATAAATAGTATTATAATATCATAGTTTCTATATAAGACAGTTCAAATAATAATATACATATCACAAGCTCTTCATTTAAATGTGTCCATCATTTATATCTTCCTTATTAATAGTTCAAATAATAATATATGTATACCTTTTAATTTAAAATGTATATGTATTTAGTGATTAAAATTATAAAATTAAAAATTAAAATAATTTAAATTAAATAGTTATTTTACTAATTTTTTTTTTTTTATAGTTTTAAGGATATAAAACGGAGTGCAACAGTGCACACCGCTATTGCACTGTTGCACGACGTTTGAGACGTCGTGCAACGTTGTCCAACCTCTTGTAATCTGTTTGAAATGCACGTGCAACGATAAGTGAACAATAAACTGTGCCATATTGCTAAATATTTTCTCGCTTGTGCTAATTTACTAAACTTTTTGTAAAAGGCTGCCATTGTGCTAAAAAACTCATGTTCTCCTATCATATTTTCTAATATTGCTTGATGCTTGGAGTTCTATACATAGAGCTTGTGGCTGTACTAACATAGTATCACTTTCATTCTTCTTCTCTTTATTGTCTTCTCACATAGTATCAGAGCCTCTCTAGAGAGACTCATCTTTCTTTCTCGATCTTCGTCTTCTTTTTATGCAATTTTTTTTATCTATTTACTAGTTCTCTATTTGTTGTTATTTAAATTTGAGATTTTCTTAATTTTGGTCTATGGCAACTAATAATAATACTAATCTTCCTCCCTCTCCCATCTTTCCGAAACCCCCCCCCCCCCGGTCCCACCCACTAACACCAATCCCGTATCTTCCCATTTCGGTGGTCACTTAAGTGGGCGGATGACAAATTCCATCTCGGACATGCCCAATCTTCCTCATATCGGGTCGCTATCCTTCGGATTATTCCTCAACGAACTAACGAGTGCCAGCGTTGCCATCTCCGGTACACCGTTAGACCTCATGAGGCCATGATTATCTCAATATCTTGGCTCGGATATTTACCATAGTCTCCCCGCCTTCCTATTACCGGCGACCACCATGAGTCAAAACACTTGCAGCCTTAATCCACTTATGGCCAAGGGAGGCACAACCTCTGCTGCGTTCTTCACTGGTGTCAGACAACCAAGACCGACTGCCCCTGGCCCTCAAGCTGGCATCGCTCCTAGAGCAGGTGGGGGTGGGTCTGCCGTTGCATGGGGTCTGCTATCTCTTACCTCCACCACAAACACAAACCCTAATTTCTATAGTACTTCACTCTTACTTCTTCCTCTTTCAAGTATTACTAATATTGTCACAATTAAACTTGAAAACACAATTGACCATCCAACATGGCGAGAACAATTTTATATGCTTTTAATTTTCCGCCAATTAATGGGGTATATAGATGATGCCTATCGCTGCCCCTTAACCACTCTCACTTCTCATGGCGAAACCTCTATCCCTAACCCTGAACATCTAAACTAGGTTAGAACTGACCAAAGTTTACATTCATGTATAGCTGCCACTCTCTCTAGACCACTAATTAATGACATTGTCCGACAACCCATTTCAAAGGCTGTGCGGGATGCCCTTGTCAAGAGATTCTAAGATCATTTGATGGCCAAGGAATTCGAATTAAGAACTCAAAATTGTTAACCATCGAAAAGATGGAAAAACTATAGAATAATACCTTTCTAAAATAAAAACCATTGCTAATGATTTAGCTGCTATAGATTTCTCAATTTCAAATAGAGAACTAGTTTACTATGCCCTCTTAGGCCTTCCCATTGAATATGCGGCCTTTGGGACCCTAACTCGAAACACCTCCCCCGCCCCCGATTTTGAAGTCCTCAAAACTGCCATTCTAAATGGAGAAGGAGCTGAAAACAGTTATCAGAACGTAACCCTCCTGAATAGACTCATGCTTTAGTTGCTATAAGTACAGGGTCTCATGGAAACAACCAAACTCGAGGTGGCCGTAGATGAGGTAACAAGGGTCGTAGTTATGGCTGTCGTGGCAACCGAGGTGGCCGCTCTGGAGGACAAAATCAACAAAACCATTCAGGTCATTGTGGTCTACCACAGCACAACCCCCACCCGCCTCCAATCCAACCACCCATGCTAACACTATCACCTGGTATCTCGACCCTGTCCCCAGTTCTGCAAAATTTGTAATCGCACAGGTCACAGTGTTGTCTCATGTCCTCACAGGTTCGAGCAAACCACCTATCCGGATCCCTCCCATTCCTTTACTGCCGTGACGTTAAGCGACTCCCAAGACTATAGTTGGTATCCTGACTCGGGTGCCTCTAATCACATGACTCCTAACTTAGGTATTGTCCACAACCTCTTTCTTATAATGGTCACAAAAGAGACTTGGTTGAAGATGGTGCTTTTACTTCTTGTTTCACATATTGGTTCCTTTATTGTTAAAACTAAAAGTCGAATGTGCACCTTAAAAATGCCATGATTGTTTCCAACCTAAGTCACAACTTGCTTTTAATTAAATGCCTTTGCCATGACAATAATTGCTATGTTATTTACGCTAATTTTTTCCTCTATAAAAGACAAGTCTACAGGGATCCCTCTAATTCGGGTTCGCAGTAATGGACCTCTTTACAACTTATCGCCACACCTACTTAACCTTGTTGCATGCATCTCATCCGAAGAATTGTGGCACTGTCGGTTAGGGCACGTAGGGCACCCAGCTATGGACATTTTATGTAAACGTAAACTAATTCCTAGTTCATTCTTTTCCAGTATTTGTCAGTCTTGTTGTCTAGGTAAGTCTCATCGATTACCATTTCAACGTGCATCGCATTCATTTATTTTGCCTTTGCAATTAATTCATTCAAATGTATGGCAATTGCCAGTTTCTTCAACATCATGTAATAAATTTTATGTTTCTTCTGTTGACGATTATACGCAGTTTACTTGGCTATATTCAATGAAATGTAAATCTGAGGTTTTTCAAATCTTTGAAACTTTTAAATTACTTGTCAAAAATCAATTTTCTACAAAAATTAAAACTTTTCAAAGTGATGGAGGACGTGAATTCAACCAAAAACAAATGAATGCCCTTTGTCGTCAACATGGCATCTACTTCCGACTTTCGTGTTCCGCACACCCCACAACAAAATGGGGTGGCAAAACAAAAACATCGGCATATTGTACAGACGACACGAACACTCCTTTTACAATAAAAATTACCTTACTCCTTCTGGGATGATGCGGCATGTACCGCTTGTTTTACTATAAACCGTTCACCTACACTAGTTCTAACAAAGGCATCGCCTTTTGAAAAACTCTTTCAAAATATCCCGGACTACTTAAGTTTTATATTTTTGGGTGTGCTTGTTATCCCAACCTCACACCTCGTGTCTCTCACAAGTTGGCCCCTTGGTCGATACCATGCATCTTCTTAGGTTATGCAGAGTGTTATAAGGGGTATTGATGTTTAGACCCTAAAACAGGCTGAGTTTACGTTAAGAGACATGTAAAATTTGATGAATCTAATTTTCCCTATCATAATCATCAACCCTACTATGATTCCCCTCCCGGGTCTACAACAACCATAGTTGATCTCCCCATACCTCTTCCCATACATCCTGCTCCCCCCTTAGTTGGGACATCTGCGCTGGGTAGCTCTGCCACCCCCACGGGTCAACACCCAACACCGGTGACTCCCTATCGTAACCCCACCACTGACATGCATCACTCTCGGGTGTTTCTACCAGTGGACGAGCCCGCCTTTGCTACTGAAACCCTCCTCACTCCTATCGGGTCCCACCTAACACCTGCCTCACTTCTGCAGTCCACCACCCACCTCGAAACCCTAGGCACCCCCTTAGTTTGACCCTCGCTTGTGCCCATACCTGCACCTAGCACCGCTGAACCCATGGCCCCGGCTCTTGACCTTGACCGCGACCCACCAGGCTCACTGAGCTGCTTCTTCAGTACCGATGATGACCTACTGCACCCCCCGCACCACCTCTGGTGGTTGCACCCACAACCCCAGCAGTTTCGGCAACTCAATAACCACCAGACCCGATCCCTTAATTTTGGGTCTCGTATGCCCTGCCCATAACACATATCATATGCAAACATGACTTAAAAGTGGAATTCGAAAAACTAAGTATCCTCTTTCCTTGTCATCAATAACTGTAATTCAAGAACCAACATGTTATTCTCAGGCTATAAAGAACCCTAAGTTGCAAGAAGCCATGGCAGATGAATTTAACGCTCTTCTCCAAAATAACACTTGGGAACTCATTCCCCATGACCCATTAATGAACCTTGTAAGAAGCACTTGGAAATACAAAGTACAATATAAAGCGGATGGTTCCGTGGACCTCTTCAAGGCTCGCTTTGTGGCTCAAGGGTTCCACCAACGCGAAGGGATTGACTTCAAGAAACCTTTCAGCCATGTAGTCAAACCCTCCACAATCCGATTTATACTTTCACTCGCTATAACCAGTGTCTGGCCAATCTGACAACTTTATGTTAAAAATGCTTTTCTACATGGTTATCTTAAAGAAGAAGTGTATATGCAACAACCTAAGGGTTTCACTCACCCAAAATTTCCAAATCATGTATGTCGATTACGAAAAGCTTTATATGGTCTAAAGCAAGCTCCAAGAGCTTGGTTCTGTTTTAGGAATTTTCTTTATAGTCCTAGGTTTATGTGTTGTCGGGCAAATCCCTCTCTTTTCTTATTTCATAACAGGGATGACGTTATTTGTCTAATTCTCTGCATTGATGACATGATTTTCACGGGATCAAATCCCCACTCCCTTGACATCTTAATTCATAAACTCTCCACTCAATTTGCCATGAAGGACCTAGGACCCTTATACTACTTGGTATTGAAGCAAACTAAACAAAACAAGGACTTTTTCTGTCACAACATAATACACTACCAATCTCCTCACTAAACATAACATGCAAGATGCTAAACCCATCAAAACCCCCTACCCACACACACTTACCTCTCCGTACAGGATAGAGAACTTCTCTCAGATCCCACTGAATACCGAAGTGCTATTAGTGCTCTTCAGTATCTTACCATGACTCAACTCAACATATGCTATGTTGTTAATCGTGTATCTTAGTTTATGCATGTCCCTAGGTATAGTCATTGGCAGTTTCTGAAGCGAATCCTATGATACCTCAAAAGCACTCTTGACCATGGATCGTCTATCCTTCCGGGCTCCTATACCTTAGTGGTGGTCTATGTTGCTGTTTACTAGGCAGTTATCCTAATATCCAACGCTCCACCACAAGATATGCTCTGTTTGTAGGACCCAACCTCATTTCATAGCGTGCTAAGAAACAAGCAATGGTTTCCAAATCTTTCGCCGAGTCTTAATACCGTGCTATTGCCTAAGCCACTGCAGATAGTGATTGGATCCGCTACATCATGCATGACCTTGGCCTTGACCCATCATTATCTACTGTGACAATGTCTCGGTCTCCTACATTGTAGCCAACCCCATCTCAAATGACCATAATAAACATGTCGATGTTGATTCACACTATGTTCGAGAAAAAGTCCTCAAAGGTGATTTTCAAGTTCGTTACACTCTCACCACTAGGCAAATTGCTGATATCTTTACAAAAGGTCTTGCTACTGACCTTTACCACTTCCACAACGTGCATGCTCCTCGTTCAAATTGAGGGGGCCTATTGAAGGAGACTCTATGATATTGCATGAATCTCTAGGATACTTTTGAATATTGGTTGTATCATCACTTTTCGGAAAGTCAATATTCTCCTATTATATTTGTCCATATTACATGATCCTTGGAGCTCTATAAATAGAGCTTGTGGTTGTACTCTTTTGTTCATTGAATAATACAATCACTTTTATTCTTCTTCTTACTCATTTAATAATACAATCACTTTTATTCTTCTTCTCTTTATTGTCTTCTCACACTTAGATATCTGGGCAGAAAATTATTTTTGTTTTTTTTTTTTCATTCTAAATCATCTTTGTTAAAACTATTA
The DNA here is from genome assembly GCA_018398585.1 of Simmondsia chinensis. NCBI lineage: Eukaryota > Viridiplantae > Streptophyta > Magnoliopsida > Caryophyllales > Simmondsiaceae > Simmondsia > Simmondsia chinensis. The sequence goes on from JAGTTD010000004.1 coordinate 8,815,669, forward strand.
ATATGATACATGGTTGTGATAATATATGAGTTATATTAGTGTTTTTAACAAAAATTCATTAGATTCAAACAAGTTCATCAGATTCTTATGGAAGATACATATATATTACTAAATTAGATTCTTATATTATTATTTTAAGAGATAATGTAGTAAAAATTATTATACGTATTTAAAATTTAATAATAAGTATTAAATATAATTATAGAAAATTTTTTAATATATATAAATTATATATTTTATGTATATATTATATATATATATATATATCTTTAAATTTTTATTTTAAAATAAAGAATACTATGGTGTTATTCAAATCTCCAATTTTTCCCTTTTTCTTGTTATTGGCTTTGCACTAATGAGAGTACTGCAAAGGTTTTAAACCCATGTGGGAATAAAATTTTTAATCGGTAAACTTTAATGGTAAACTAAATGGGGTTAGAAAGAGTGCAATAGTTACCCAAGTAACCATTAACTCCTTTTAACAAGTACCCAATTGATGTAGGTTGATGCTATTCTATTGCTTTGGCTAAATTTAGCGAGTATTATTTGCGTTGGGTAGGAGGGACAACTGAAACATTTCAATATAATTTTAGTTTATATGCAATTTCTTTCTTAAATTCTAGTTTATATGGCAGTTACACATGTCCACCTATGTTTGAAGAAACTATTGTAGTGAACTGCTAGTTGGTAGTTTTCCTTTATATTTTTCAATTTTTCCATCATTGCAAGTTATGATAATTGTTAATGAAATTCTAAATTTTGTCTATTACCTTTCCTTCTCATCTCCCTTTGCTCAATTCATTCAATTCTCTGCACTCTTTTGAAGGAGGTTCCTCAACAATCTTCTTGAGATTGTCTTGCATTATTGGTACTAGAGCTTCAATGTTCCTTGCGACTTGAGTAGGGGTTTTAATGGCTGCAAACATGTGCTCTGTCTCTAAGATATGTTTGCTGGAGGAGTCGATGAGAGAGAATGACGCAAAAATTGACAAAAGCTTGGGGGACTTACGGCTCCAACAGGAGCACTTGATTTTAATGACTTGAAGGATATAGTAATCAATAGGTTTTTATGAAGGGGGATACACAATGAAGACACAATAGGGGGTTCAGAGGGCTAAAAAAAAAAAAAAAAAAAAAAAAGCAAGCTCTGTTGATTTCTCTGGAGCACTGGCACCAGAGGCCAATTTTCAGAAAATGGGTACTATGCAATCAAATTAGGTAAGTTAGACTTCCTTATCGTTAGTGGAGGAAAAATTGAACTATGGCTTTACCAATGTGAGTAGCTCTTCATTATCGATAGAACTCTTGAAACGTCTAAGGTTAGAATGGCAACAATGCATTTGCAAGGTGATGCTTTACTTATGAGGCATCAGCTACATAATACTCTTTTAAGATGGAGTGAGGACATTGGTTCCCTTAAGGCTTGATTTATGTAGGCCTGTGAAGAACCCATGCTTGATTTAAAGCATTTTAAGCAACAAGGTTGAAAGAAAGAATATATGAAGGAATTTGATTCGATCTCCACATGCATTAATTTATTAGAATAACATTTAGTTAATGGTTTCTTCTTCGAACTATGACCTAACAACTAGGCGACAGTCTAGACCTCCACACCTACTACCCTTCAATAGGCTTCTTGTTTAGTAAAGTTACAAGAGGCATCCATTAAAGCCTTGACCAAACAACTCAAAGCGGCACCATTACAACTTGTCATGCTCCCTACTCCAACTACCCAACAAAAATTTTCTCCTACCCCAATGTACAAAAATGCAACCTTAGGCTCACTATAGTACCCCATGACTAATGCTAGTAAGACCCAAAAAACCTTACGATTCTCAAAAATCAAAGCGAAGAGGGCTAAGGGCCTCTATTGGTTTTGTGACGAAGTGTATACTCAAAGTCACAAGTGTTAAAAGAACCTCAATTGTATTTTGTGGAAGAGGAAGAGAATGATGGAGATGAAACAATATTTAATGAACCAGAAATAGTGGAAGAGGCTTAAGATGATACTGACGCTTATATATTTGTACATGCTATCAAAAGTACATCTAATTTTAATGAATTGCATGTCATAGGTCATTTCAGGAAGAAAGCATTGCACATCCTTATTAGTAGCGGCTCTGCACTAAATTTTCTTTATGAATCCGTAGTCTGTAGGCTGGGGTGTCAGCTGCACAACATACCACCAATAACTATTTTTGTTACTGATGGAAGTAAAATGGTATGTGCATCATTATGTCAAAATAATTTCCTAGACATTGCATGGCATTGTGCTCAAGATAGATTTTATGCTTATTTCCTTGGGAGGATAGATTTTATGCATATTTTCCTTGGGTGAATGTGATATGCTTTTGGGGATACAATAACTTTGTATCTTAGGCGACATACAATGTAATTTTGAACAGTTAAGGATTGAATTTAAAGTTGGGGGTTGTAACATCAACCTGAGAAGTAGTCCTATAGGGAATTTTAATGTGGTTAATTCACAGGCTATGGGACGCATGATCATGAGCAACCCACAATTGTCCATGCTTTAGGTTATTCAAGCGGAGAAAGAAACACCCATCCATCCCTCCTTACTTGCTTTAAAAATGTTGGGTGTCGATACCCAGAGAAAGGGGGGGGGGGGGGGGGGGGGGGGGGGGGGGGGGGGGAGGATTACTGACATAGATAGTACAGATCCTACAGGAGTATTGTCACGGTTTTGGTTAGCAAACACAATCAACACCTATGTGAACTTTGCTCGACCATAACATACCATTGAAGGTGGGAACTAAGCCCATAAATCAAAGGCCTTATCGCCACCCTTCAATGCAGAGAACAATCATTGAGCAAATTGTGTAAGAGTTGTTAGATACAAGTTACATGTGAAGGACCAACAATCCTTTTGATTTGGTTGTGGTTTTGGCCAGCAAAAAGGATGGTTCTTCATGGATGTATGTTAACTCTAGAGCCCTTAACGGAGCACCAATTAGCGACAAGTTTCCAATTCATTTGATTAAAAATCTGTTTGATGAACTTATGGATGCCTATGATTTAAAAAAAAAAACCTTACGGATGCCATATTCTTCTCAAAGATTGATTTGAGATCTAGGTATCGCCATGCTAGATGGGCTATGGTCTCACAAATGTCCCAACTACTTTCCAAGCATTGATAAATTCAATTTTCTAGAGGTATCATCGGAAATTCATTTTGGCCATTTTTAATGACATTCTCATGTATAGAGCAGGACGTTGGAAGAGCACACATCACACTTGAAGATGGCCCTGCAATTAGTTAAGAGCGTTCTCTTTGTCGATTGATCCAAATGCACATCTGAAGCAAGCCATACATAATACTTAGGCCATTATATTTTTGAGTTTGGGACAAAGACAGACCCATGGAAGATCAAAGTGGTGACGAATTGGCCAGATCCTAAGACACTCAAAAAGTTACGAGGTCTTTTGGGGCTCATAGGTAGGAATAATAATGAAGTGGGGCGGGCATGTGGGGAGCCTCCTCCATACCCATACCTGCCCATACCCATGACAGGAAGGGGGTGGGTACACCCAACCCGTACCCGCTACCTGCCTCATTTATACCCATATTCGTGGGTAACGGATTTTACCCGCCCCATTACCATCCCTAGGTCTTCGGTGCAAGTGAGGTGGATAGTGGGCACAGGTCGGGTATAAATTACAATACCCACCACGGGTATTAGTAGGGTATGGGTATGGAGGAGGCACCCCGTACCTGCCCCACCCCTTCCCGCATCATATCTGCCCCTCCCCACTCATTACCCACCATACATGCCCCAATTTGTGTGTGTGTGTATATATATATTGCATCAAATATTGAGCAAATTATAATAAAGATTCTAAAATATAATATCAAATAATTAATATGGGCATGTACCCACATTAGGGCCGGTAAGGGGCGGGTAATGGATACACATTTGATATCCGCGGGTATGGGTATAGATTTGTATCCTTTGAGGCAGGTATGAGTATGGATTTAGGCGGCGGGTACGAGTATAGAGGAGGCACCTAGTACCCACCCCGCCCCATCCCGCCTCATTGCCATCCTACTCACAAAATACTACAAAAGATTAATTTCGGGATGTGGGAGTAGAGCTAAACCTTCAACTAACCTTTTAAAGAAGGATGGTTTTATGTGGAACAATGCGACTTAGTTAGCTTTTGACAAATGGAAGGATTCCTTATGCTTATTGTTGGTGCTGCAACTACCTAATCTCTCTAAGTTATTTGCGAGTGAAATTGATGCTAGTTTGGTAGGAATCAATGCGATGCTTCCACAAGACAATCACCCTTTAGTGTTTATCAACAAGATTTTGGGTCAATGACACCATCATCTCTTGGTATATGAGAAGGAGTTGATGTTCATCGTTTACGTAGTCTAGAAATGGAGCCAATACCTCAAGGCTCAACTATTTGTTATAAAGTCTAACCAAAAGAGCCTCAAGTACCTACTAGATTAGAAACTTAACACCTTGTCTCAAGGCGTGCGCTTATCTAAATTGATGGGGTTCACATACGGAATTCATTATACAGAAGGGATCAAAGAAAATGCTCTCGACGCTCCTTCCCGACTCACCCACTATGATGTGTTATGGTCCATGCTAACAACAACTGATCAAATATGTATGCTCTTCCTTATTAGGAGCATGATCCAACCCCTCATACACTGATTGAACAGCTTAAAAAAAAAAAAAAAATCCCCGACTCTCACTGAAGTTCTCCTGGTATGCGCAACAACTCAATTGACGGGGTAAACTGGTAGTCGAATACGATCCATATGTGAGAACTCATTCTTAAATGGCTAAACTCCTCACCAACTGGTGGTCCCTCAGGGTATGATGCTACAATATAGAGAATCAAATTCTTGTTCTTTTAGAACGATCTCACCCGTGATGTACAACAGTATATTCAGAACTGCTCGATTTGCTAAACATGCAAGTTTGATGCTTCAACCGACTCGAGGTTTCTTTAACTATTATTCTCACTGAACACAATTTGGATTGACATCTTATTCAACTTCATTGAAGGCTTACCCATTTCCTATGGAAAAGAGGTAATCCTTGTGGTGGTTGATAGATTGAACAAGTATGCTCATTTCATAGCTTTGAGTCATTCCTATATGGCTTTAACTATGACACAAGCCCACCTAGACTATGTATACAAGTTGCACGGCTTGCCCCATTCCATTTTGAGCGATAGATACACGGTGTTTGTGTGCAAATTATTGAAAAATCTTTTCTCCATATAGAGGGGCGAGTTGTTGTTATCATCTTACCACCCCAAATTGGCGGACAAATGAAGGTTGTCAACCGATGCTTAGCGACCAATCTGTGGTGTATGACACATTCTACTCCCAAAGAATGTTCTAAATGATTGCCTTTACCGAAGTTGTGGTATAATACCACCAAGTATTCCTTGTCTCGAAATTACCCGATGTAAAGCAATGCACGGTCAAGCGCCTCCGCCTCCTGTATTTAGCTAGTGATTTCAAGGTAGAGACTGTCTATAGTTTGCAAACAAGGGAAAACATGATTAACTTGCTGAAGTTTCACTTAACATAATGCAGCAGTAAGCTAGAGAGCGATTTGTCTAGAGCTTTGAAATTGGGGAATCGATCTATCTCAAGTTGCATCCTTATATGCAACAATCAGTGGTAGCTTGTTGGAATCACAAGCTCTTAAAAATACTTTTGTCCCTGGCAGGTCATCGATAAGATCAACAAGTTTGCTCAAAAATTGCAATTGCCTTGTGAAGTCAAAGTCCACAATGCCTTCCTTGTCTGCTGACTTACAACAAACATTTTTTTTGGTAAGTTAGCGAAATATGTAGATGAAAAGCAAAAAGTACAGCTACAAGGGGCATACCCCAGGACACGGTCATAGCTTACAATGAAGAAACAATGTCAAACATAGTCCAACAAAGTCCAAACAAAAACAACCAAAGCAATAGCTAAAGGGAACAAAGAGAAGAACTAAATCTCAAAACCCCATTGCCTAAGCAAGGAGGCATGATGATGAGCTCCTCTGAACGAAGAAGTAGCGAGCAAGCGGCTCCTGACCAAACCTGCAATCTCCTCTCTCACAGCCTCAATCGGTCTAGACTGAGAACGCTGAACCCGAAGGTTGTGCTCATACCAGAGAACATAGACGGACGCTCAGAGGCAGAGTTGAGCTATAATGCTGCCAATCTCTCGACCCCTAATGTGCTGAGCAACATAAGGAACGTGATTGCCCAAAGGAAGGGTAGTCCAAGAAATAGATGTACGCGGAGTGATGTAACCCCAGATAGAAGCAGAAAAGGAACACTCGAAGAAAAGGTGCTCATGAGTCTCATCGGCAAGACCACAAAGAACACAAACAATCTGAACTCCCTGTGCGCCTAATCTCAGAAATCTATCCCGAGTCCATAGCCGCTCCCTAGAAGCTAGCCACAGAAGAAAGGAATGCCTCAGTATATGAAGTTGAAACCATAGAAGATGATGAACAAAGTCCTCCTCTCTCCTACTCCAAATTATCTCCCAAGCAGATTTGGTGGTGAAATTCCCCGAAGGGTCACCCAACCACCTAATAGAATATGCTACATAAGCTTGAAGACTAAATCCAACCATATCCCCAGATGGGTTGGAGCTTTGGTCAACCCTAAGGAAATCTCCAGATCACCCTCAATAATGGTTGAGACCCGAGAATCCCACAGAAGCCTAGAAGAGTTGAGCAGTCAAGCAGGGAAGAGCTCCAAAAGTGGATCGCATGGAAGCCAATAATCATTCCATAAGGCTATATCAAGCCCAACACTTATAACACGATAAATTGCTCTAGAGCAAAGACGACGAACTGATAGAATCTAGCGTCAACACCATGATGCTGAACTTGTTGCCTAAATCATCTAGAAACTCTTCCCTCGAAGGTGGTTCAAATGAACCCAATACGACCAAAATGAGGAAGGATTAGAGAGGAGGAACCCGATGTGCCTCGTAATCAAAGCTCAGTTCCACTCAGCAGAGAGACAAAGTCCTAGACCACTGTTACGCCTAGATAACGTAGATGTCTTCAAGCTACCTTCGCTCCCCTTGGGGTCAACGAAGAGCCACGCCAAAGGAAAGCCGGTAAAGTCAACTTGATCTTCCTGATCATCATCCTCAGGAGCATGAAGATCAATGACCAATAGACCTTAAAAGCAAAGAAGACTGACCTAATGAGTGCAGGCGTCCAACATACAATAGAGAACGAGAGATCCATAACCGAATACGGGAAAGGATAAGATCGAGAAGCTGCTTGCAGTCCACATTCTGCAGCAGAGAAGTAATAAGTGACACTCCGAAATACCGAACGAGGCACTGCCCAAGATTGAACCCCAGAACGCTAAGAATATCACTCTAAGTCACAGAATCAACTACGATTAGAAATACATTACTCTTTACTGCATTCGAGGAAAGCCCCGAAAGAACAACAAAGCAATCTAGAGCCTCATGAATAACTATGACACTACCCAAATCACCCCGACAAAAGATTATTAGGTCATCGGTGAAGCATAAGTGCGTGAGTCTAGTGCCAAGGTAGCAAGGGTGATAATGAAACCTTGGGTCATCAATAGCTCTGCGAAGCAGTATTCGGAGACCCTCCATGGTAATACAAATAGATAAGGAGAGAGTGGGTCACCCTGATGAACACCTCGACTGGAATGGAAGAAATACTCAAGTTCTCCATCAATGGTGATACAACTGACCATGATCTCGGGAATCCCCATGCTCCTCATATCGGCCAAAATGAAGTCCCAATGGACTGTGTTGAAGGCTTTGTGGATATCAACCTTCAGTGTACAACGAGGCAAAACCTGAAGGTGATAATCACGCATAAGCTCCTGAGTCAACAAGATGCTATCTGATATTCGACTGCCTAAGACAAAAGCAGTTTGAGCATCATCGATCGGCCCAAGAAGGACACTTTTCTACCTATTTGCAAGGATCTTAGTGATATACTTATAGATTACTTTGCAACAGAAGATAGGGCGAAAGTCACCAAAAGTGGAGGGAGTCTCCACTTTATGCACAAGACAGATCCTAGTGGTGTTTAGAGTGCCCAGCTTGCACCCTGAAGTGAAAAACGACTGCACAACCCTAATAACTCCACGACCCACCACCCCTCCTAGCCCTCTTACAAAAGATGGAATTGTAACCATTTGGTCCTAGGGCTCTATCGTCACCAATAGAAAAGAGGGCATCACGAACCTCAACAGCCAAGATCGAGGAAATCAATGGGTGAGCATGATCCTCAAAAATGCACGCCTCGAAAAGGTCTGAAACATCCTCAGTCAACGGACCACTAGGCTCAATCAACAGCTCCTGGAAAAACACAACCCTAGTTCAAGAGATCAACTGCACATCATAAGTTCTCACACCATCTGGACCAACCATCGACGAAATTCGGTTCCTAGCCTGTCTATGGAGAACAAACCGATGGAAGAACGGAGTGCTCTAATCCCCAAGCGAAAGCCACTGAATACTTGACTTCTGATGATAGAATGCCTCCTCATCCCAACATCAGTGTGAATACTCATGGTAAAGGTGGCTCTTCTCTAATCGAAGAACAAGACACTTAGGGTCCTCATCTAATGCTCTTTGACCCAGGGCCCAAGCATCTCGAGCCACCTCAACTCTTGCTAAAATAACGAGTATTACGAGCCTTTAACTCACTCTTCAGCAACTTTAGCTTTTGTGTGAGCTGAAGCATTTGAGTGCCCTCAATACTAGAGTCCTAAACTCTCCGAACAGTAGGAAGCAAATCCTCATGGTCGGCCCAGAAGTTAATAAATTGAAAGGAAGTCATCTAGCACGATGTTCTCAAAGCCCTTTAACAACAATAGTAGTATAATCTGAAACAATATGATGTGCAAGAATCTCAGCAGAGCAAACAGGGAAGTCAAGAAGCCAACTCTCACTGACAAGGCACCAATCAAGCCACTTGAGGATCAATCTATCACCCTCAGCGTCATTGGACCATGTGAAATGAAGTCCGGAGTAAGAAAGAGACATAAGCTCAGCCTCCATAACACACTTCTGAAAATCATCCATACGACTAGGCCAACTCTTCTGTCCGCTGCATCTATCGAAAAAGCTAAGGATGGCATTGAAGTCCCCGATAAGGATCCAAGGCTCACCCAAAAGACTGGCGCTAACACCTTGAAGGTAATCCAGAGCGCTCAATGAGGTCCTGGCTCATTAAAGCCGTAAACAGAAGTGGCGAGAAAGCCCACAACTCCAGATAAATCGGAAATATGGCAAGTAAGAAATTGATCACCTCCCCAAATTAAATCAACTCGATATGCACCTGGGCCCTGAGCAACAATAATGCAACACCAAGAGGAATAAACCCCACTATAGAGAAACTGACACCCATTGACATATCGAGCAATCGCAGCCTTTACGTCAGATGGTTTGGTTTGATCTCAACCGAACCAATAATAGATAACCGATTAGAAGATATCCAATCGCGTACAGCACGAGAATAATCGGGGTTGCTGAGGCCCCTAATGTTCAAACATTCGACCACCATGATGAAACAATCTATGAAGCAAGGTGAACACCCCATTGGGAAGCTGCACGGGTTCAAGGCCCAACATAGGGAGCCAATATGGGAGCCTCAACACAATGGGGAAGTAGAAGCATCCAACAAACTCTAGAACAAGTTCAACGTATCAAGGCTCGGCACACTAGCCTCCCGGTTCAAGGTACAAATAATAGGAGTAGTGATTCCGACAATGGCATCCTAGATATTCTCCACCTTGGGAGGGACTTCTGATGCATGTGGATCATGTAAGTAGCAAGAAGGCGAAGAGATGGGCACAAGAAACTCAATGAAATTTCTAGGAGGCAGAGAAATAGAGCCAAAGGCTAAAAAGACAGTACAAGTGGCGGGAGAGCCTGGTGAGACAGCTAATAGACTCAAGCCACTAACAGATCTAACCTCCAAATCCCAACCCGAAACATGCTTGGAGGACTTTGTACCAAGGTGGTGCTGAGCCGCTACCCCAAAGTTACCGAAGATAGGTCCAATATGACATGAAGCATGCATCCCAGGAGCAAAAAATAAGCATGGCCCATGATTTGGCCCATCAATAGCAGTACACGGCCCACTCCGCCCAAGAAAATCAAAGACAAATCCCTCCTTCCCTAGGCACGGCCTTGCAGCACCCCTAAAGAGCAACCTAACAGTTCGCTCCTCGTCCCTTACAATGCACTGCCCAGAAGGCCTAATAGGCTCCTCCTCCTCCCTTGTCATACGCATTCCAACAGACCCAACAGCTGCCTTCTCCTTCCTTGTCCCTATGTGCAGCCCAACCCGTGGCCCGATACCAAGCTCATGAGTTCTTGGCCTAATTGGACCCCTAAAGGAAAGCCATTCCAAATTGGGCCCATTTTCGCTAGAGTTAATAATAATTGGTCCATGAGGCGAAGCCTCTCCAAATTAAGCCCATTTCCCGTTGAGTTTGTAAGTGCTCCAGTAGAAGAAAGCCCTTCCCAAATGGACCCATTTCCCCTTAAAGTAGCAATCGGCCCATTTTAGGAAAGCCTCTCCAAGTTAGGCCCATTTCCCCTTAAGAAGTTGGCCTACTAGAAGAAAACCTCTCCAAATTGGGCTTATTTTCCCTAGAATTAACAACTGCATCCTTGGACTAATATTGGACCTAGCATTAAGCCCACTAGAGAAGGCTTCTTCATTTGGTCTACCCGGCCCAACTGTACTAAGCCCAACATCATTACCCACAACTTGTCCACCACCTGTACCCTCCTTGCGCCAGCAATTGTGTGTTCCGGCAACTGTGAGTGGGAGATCAACATGGATCGAAGCAATAGTACTAGTATTGGTTACATGACACGTGTGACCAAATACTCGACACTTTTGACAAACCTTAGGCATCATGTTAAGCTTAACAGTCACCAGAATATGGCTATCATTGTACTCAACCATTAACCACGTCAGAGGGATAGTCCATGCATCAATTTGGACACAAACACGGGCATAGCTCACCATAATGCCCTCTGACGTCAGTTAATCCATGAAAAGAGCGTGATTAACTCCACTAGCTATGGAACTTAAGGAACGTTCCGACCATAACGAGGCTAGGAGGCCATGTAATTAGATCCAAATAGAGATCCGAGGTACGTCATTAGAAGGAGCGAAGTAGGGCCGCCAATGCTCAAGAGAAAGGTAATGCCCATTAATAGTCCAATGGCCACCCCTAAGCACCAAATCTGACTCAGTCACTGACTTAAGTCGGAAGTAATAAACCTCTTTATTGGTAATTAAACACACAAGACCTTTCGAACCCCATAGTAATTTTGCTATGGCAACACAACATGAATAAGCAACAGGGCCCCCTATAATGTGACCAACGAGACATCGACCCCATTTCTCTAGTTCGGAAGCAACATCCATGTCAATGATAGTAGTAACAACTTCACTGTTTACAAGTCTCGGGGAATGAAATGAAGGGCACCCCCTAGTGGTGTTGAGCTAGCCGCATTAGCCCAAGAACAAGGACTCAAAGCACTTGAACATAGATTTCCCATATCTCAAGTATCCTAACCCAAATCTTGGTGCACCCTAAGCACGGTGCACCCAAAGCACAAGATTCTCAACTCACCAAGTAATCAAGAACCAATAACAAACAAGAGAATCTTGTAACAACTAGCAGCAACTTCAATCTCCCCCCAACTTTGCATGCGACACCCATCACCACCACATTCACGCAAGAATGTAAATGAATTCAAGAAAACAACAAGCAACAATGGGGGGAAGAAGAGACAACACCAAGAAAAAACTCATGATTCAATGCAAGCAAGATTAAATTATCATCATCAACAATTGGCAGTGAAGACGCAGAGAAAACCATAGCAAAGAGACCATGTTTTCAGTGAAAAAAGGGAAGCCAAAATCGACACCAAACAATACAAGATCTACCCAAGAATCAATCTCAAAGTAAGCATGGTAGCACAAGGAAGCAATTGAAGGTAGAGGGGATGAAATCGTACCATCATATGCTCCACAAGAAGAGAAAACCAAATGAGATTCCAAGAAAGAGAGATAAACCCGAGGAGAGAGAAAATGGCCACCGCAACAACCACTTGCCCAAGAAGAAAGAAATCCATAATAGATGAAGCTGGGAATATGATGATAGATGAAATCCAAAGGAAATAGCACTGGATGACGCGTCCCATGCAACCATCAACATCAAACTCGAACGCCCTCGATCACATGTGTTTCACCCTCAGACAAGTGATTGGATTGATGCCTCGATCATTCTAGGAAGAGGAGATGATGAGGAGTCCAAAACCGGTTTCGCCACCTCTGGACCACGGCGGCTACGTCCCCACGCGCTGGTCAAAGGATGGTGGTCAGAAGAACGTGCCTCCCTTGCAGCCCCACGTGCCACTTGTTTCAACCAGAATTCTAGAGCATCTCTCTCTAGTTTCTCTCTCTAGAAATTTCAAATGACCCTCCCTGCTTACAAAAGACCATGATTCCTCATCGGCAACAATACTTGATCTTCCACATATTGTTGATCTTACATCCACTGTAGAGTCGGAAACATTATTAGATAGGAGGATGGTTCGTATGGAAAAAGCTATTGCCACACAAGTATTAGTGAAATACATGGAAGGATGAACCAAAGGAACAAGTTACGTATGGGAATTTCTTTCCGACTTACAACAAAAAATTCCAAAAATTTCCCCTTGAGTACAAAGGTGATTTTGAGGAGGGAAAGTATGATGTTAGTCGTTGTTGTTCTAGTGTTTTGGCTAGATTTAGCTGATATCTCTTCTTTAGGCAAGAGAACAACTGAAATATTTTAATATAATTACAGTTTATATGCAATTTCTTTTTTTAACTTCTAGTTTGTATGATAGTTATACAAGATTTTCAATGTTTGGGGACACAGATACAGTGGATGGTTAGTTGGTAGTTTCCCTTTGTTTTAAGCTTTCCCTTTGTTGTAAGTTATGATAATTGTTAAAAAATTCTAAATTCTCTCTTATACATTCCCATTTCATCTCCCTTTACTCAATTCATTCAATTCTCTACAACCTTTTGAATAAGGTCCTGATATGCCTTATATTTACATATTTTATTCCTCGTTCATTTCCTACAATATATTCAACTCTTACATGTGTTTTGTTGCAATCTAGGTACATTTAGGCTTGAAGTACAACAGAGGAAACAAAGGTTAAAATGTGACAAAATCAAGCGTAATTGAGGATTATTTGAAAACTACTATGAGAAACCCTAGCTACATGTGTAAAAGAAGGACCGAACAAATCGTAATTCTATAACTCAAATAGATATAATAGAGTTTGGGATACTAAACGACCAATAGGAATGAAATACCGATTGTTCAGCAGCCCACAGTAGGACAATATTACAATTGGACTTTCAATCGATTGGGAAATAGGGTAGATGTGCCGATCAATCAGCTGGCCAACAGATCGCCCCATCGTACCAAGCGATCGGCCAGACCAAATACCCTAAAGCGGGTACTTATAGAGAGGGGGAGACCTAATTTTCATATTTTTTTGGCACGTCTCCTCCCCTCCTCTCCTTCCCCAAGCCTCTATGAGATCCAAGGGTTCTCAAATGTTGAAGTGCAGGTGGTCGAAGTGCCGGGGTATTAATGCAAAGATCAACGTTAAAGTCAATCAAGGGAGTCATAGTTCATGAGTTTTTCTTCACTTTCTCTTTTAGATTATGTGATGTGTAAAACTCCCATGAAGGAGTAAACTTGTGATTTAGGGGTGAAGGATGGGTAGTTGTTTGGATCCCGGATTTATATTTTATTATTGACAATAATTGTGTTATGCTGTTTTCAAATCCTTGTGGGGAATTATTCATTTTTGTTTGTTTGTTTGTGTGTGTGTGTGTGTGTGTATGCGTGTGCGTGCGTGCTTGCAGCAATATTAAGATTTCCAACTTATTAGCTATTGTCTATGAACTTGTAGCCTAGACCATAACATAACAGGTTTCACAGGTGGTTAAGGTTAAAATTGTACCCAACCCTGACCACAATCTTTAATATAAGTTAATATTGAATTAGGAGTGAGAAAGGAATTAAGTAGTGCTATTGAGATAACCTACATTATACTTAGAGTGATAACCCTAAAACTAATTTATTACCCTAAGCCTTAATTTAAATGTTAATGCAGGCTTATGCTTGTAGCCTAAGCCCTCTAAATCATTGTCATAATAAAGCATAATTATAGGATTCGAGTTAAGCTACCCTGAATTCATTCTCGAAACCACCCTTAATTGATTTGACAACTTTAATTTATAGTTAGTTTTATTAATTTAGTTAACAAATTAATCAAACCAATAAAAACCAAGTTTCAACCGCACATTAACAAATAAATCTGACTTAACTTCTATTCCCAATGAAAACGACACCGTTATGCCTAATTAAGCTACGATGAACTTGTACGCCTGTGAGCACGCGGTTTTAAAACGCACTTTCAAAACTACATCAAGTCTGGCACCGTTGCCGGAGAATTGGTAGGCTGAGTTAGATTTAGGGAATAAAGAGTTCTTTTTGTTTTCTTTTTGTCTAATTCTTTTTGTGTTATCTATTTTATTTAATTTTAGGGTTGTGGTCAAAATGAATTCAACTTGCTTTTTGTATTGTATGCACAGTAGACGCTCACTCAACCCGGAATTGTTACCTTACGTTTTCAAAATTGAGTTGGCTCTATCTACCTTGAGGCGATACAAAGCCAATGTGAATACACCTCACACCGTGGCCGACTACGCACCATGTACGATTGGGGACCACTTTGCTCCCCAAATGTACGTCGCACCCGCCGGAGTTGCGTTACCTGCCGTTGGTAATGCCAACTTTGAAATCAAGTTTGGGATCATCAACATGCTTCTCCCTTTCTATGGGAAGCCGATAAAGAGCCCATACAAGCACCTTGATGTGTTTACTAAAATTTGAGAGACCTGCCACTATTGAGGTGTCTCGACTGATGTGGTTAGACTATGGCTTTTTCCTTTTTCATTAAAAGACGTAGCTAAAAGATGAATTCAATCCCTATCCGGGGTATTAATGCATACCCTCCCATTTTTGAGGGTGGGATACTCAACCTCACTCTACTACTACTCATGATAACCCTCCTCCTCCATCTTATGGACACACTTCACAGTTTAAGGAGTGCATGCTTCGCTATGGAGGATACTACACAGCTAGTTCGGTCCCATTCTTAGTCCATTGCCAAATTAGAGAACTAGATAGGAGAGTTGGCCTAGGCACTGAATAAGAGAGAGGAAGGGAGACTGTTCCCCCAACCACTCACAAACCTCGCAGGATCAACTAATTTTAACCCTAGCTTGCTCATTCATGAGCAAGCTAAGATTGTGTCGGTTTTAAGAGAGGAGAACTTTAGGGAACTTATCATTAAGATTGAGAAGCATGTGACTCCCCCTCCCACTGCTAATAGGGAGGGATCACAAGAGTGGGTTTATGAACCTGCTGTCCCTTTCCCTTCAACCCTATAAAGGATGACCCAAAGAGGGCTGAGCTCAAAGATGTGTTTACGGATGTGAAAATCAACTTACCATTGATCGATGCCATTAAGCACATTCCTATGTATGCCAAGTTCCTCAAAGACATTCGCACCAAAAAGAAGCTCCCAGGCGCACACTCCAAAGAAGGTCCGACTCATCGAGAAGGTGAGTAGCATTCTAGCGATGAGCACCCCGCCCAAGTTTAGATCCCGGGGCCTTTATGGTCTCGTGTGTCATCAGGAAGCGATACACTAGTCGGGCCCTTCTAGACCTAGGAGTGAGTGTCAACCTCATCCCTTACTTGGTTTTTTAGAAATTAGGTATAGGATACCTTAAGCAAACTGGTGTTGCACTTCAGCTGGTTGATAGGATAAAGCATGTACCTCGTGGAGTAGTAGAGGATGTACTTGTCATGGTTGACAAGTTTGTCTTCCTTGTTGATTTTATTTTCTTAGATATGGATCTTGTTCCTATGCAGAAGAACAATACTCCTATTATTCTAGACCGAACGTTCCTAGCAATGGCCGATGCTGTGATTCATTATAGAACGAAAGTGTTGGAGGTTTCTTTTGTAAACCTCAAGGGGCAAATTGAAGGTCTCGAATATTATTCGACACCTTGAGATAGAGAATGAGCTAGAGTGCTACAGGACTGATGGTATTGACCGTTTGGTAGAATTAGGTGCGCTAGATTCTAATAAAAATGTTGATTGGCGTAATGTTCCTGTCTGTGTCGATAATTGTGCATTAATGGGTGAGTCATCAGCTAAGCTTGACAAGATAGCGATTCGAGACCCCGATGCTAGTTATGTTCCTCTCTTTGATAGTCACAGGTCTAGAAACGTTGTTGGGTTTGGGGATCGTCCCTACAAGCTGAAACTGATTTTTATGGCAGACATTGCCTTAGATTTTTGTTGACATTATGCTGTACACTATGTCTGGCTGAAGACGTTAAACTTAGCACTCTTGAGAGGCAACCCAACCTACTTTTATTTTTGTTGTGTGTTTTAATTTATTTTTCAATGGAACTCTCTTTCTTGTGTAGATCCTTTGTTATCCCTTTCATGCTTACATTGTTTCTCTTTTATTAAACACTTGTACGGTCCATATTTCTAACACTACTAATGAGTTTGCTTAGTTTTCTGTCTTCTATATCTTCTTTTGTAGTTTGCTATTTCTACCTTCCCTTTTTGGATTTGCTCACCACGCATAGCTGAATATGTCGTACCTTAGGTCATCTCTTTTCTTTCCTTGCTTGTATTTATATTTGTTGATTTGCATTGAGGATTATGCAAGGTTTGGGTTTGGGGATGATATGTATTGTTTGAACTTTTATTGGTCCATTTAGCATAATTTTGCTTAAATTAGCTGAGTTTTTACATGGATTAGCAAAGAATTTTTTTGTGACTTATATTAAACTTCAAATTTGAGATGTGCTAAGAGTGTTAGAATGTTTATGTAATGATATTATTCTAAGATCTAACTGTTGAATTTGTTATTTTTGTGTTTTAACTAGTTGGAGAGATTTCTACATTTCACCCTTAATCTTGTGACAAATTCTAAATTTTAGGTTGTGATAGTGGAAATAATTTTAGGAATTTAAATCAAGCATTTTACTCGTAACATAGTTGAAATCAATAGTTTCTCTCTTTTTCTTGAGTAGGCTCTATTAAAAACAAAGGTACCAATGCCTGTTCAATTGGGTAAGTATCCATGACTTGTTGATTCTTATAGCCCCTTTGTCTCGAGCAAGTAAGCCCGTAGGGGTGTTTTAACACCTGATACCTTGAGCCAACTGGATCGAGAGCTGCCATTCGAAAGCTCGCTACACGGGCCACAGGGAAAGCTTAAGAAGAATCAAATTCTTTTAGTCCCTTAAATAAGCACCAATGCCTAATGTGAGTGAAACAGCGGCGGATCCAGGATTTTGGTGTAGGGGGGGCTTGAATAAATAATAATAAATTACATAATAAAAATTATTAAAAAATTTACAATCGATATTTTTTTAATAGTTCACGACTCAAAAAAAATAGAAAAAACGCATCTAATCAAACAAGAAAGTACTATAAAATTTAAAAAATTTACAGAAAATAATATTTCTATATCTTAAATTACTATAAAATAAACATATTATGAAAAAAAATTATTATTACCGATATAAACTAAAACAGCACTAAGCATTTACAAACAACCCCTTCGAGTTTTCATGTTTTGGAATCTTTCCATAATTGTTTCAACACTGACATCTTCAAAAATATCTTTTTCAACAAAGAGAATCAAACTAGCAAAGCAACAAAGATCATATTATTCCAAACTCGATAAAGGATTTAAACTTGGAGACAAGTAATTATTCTCCAATTAAAAAGAAATTTGATATCTCTTACTAAAATTTATAAAATTAGAATTTTAATTAGGGATATATGAGATGAAAAACCTAAAGGCATTGTATATTATTATTAAATAGGACAAAAAATTAACAAAACTTACATTGAATATGGCTGATGCCTGGTAGTGGGTGCGAGAGGAGGATCTGACTAGCAGCGGAGCGGAGGCGTCGGAGGGGGCGGCAGGGGCGGCGTGGGGTGGGTGTGGGTTTTGGGGGTTGGGGTTTCGTTCACAGTAAAGGGTGTGGGTTTGGGTTGGGGTGGGGTGGGGTGGGGTGGGGGGTAGGTGGGGTAATTTATTATATTAAAACTAATTTTGTTTTTAATAAAAAAAAAAAGATAAAAGTACAAAAAAAAAAAAGAAAGGGGGATGAGAGCTATGGAATTCGAACACAGGCTCCCTCAGTTGCTTATAGGGGCCAAAACCATCGAGCCAACCTATTACATGTGCTTCATACATATGCCTACTAATATTTATTTTAAAATTCAGGGGGGCTTAAGCCCCCCCTCACCCTAACGTGGATCCGCCGCTGGAGTGAAACATGCATTCAAGGTATGTGCTAGTAACTACTTAGGTTGTGAATTCCTTTGACTAGAGCCATTAGGTCCGAGGAGGGCTCTTGGTGTCTTGAGCCAGCTGGATCGGGAGTCAACAGCCTAAAACTCGCTACGTGGGTCCTAGAGAGACATGCTTCACCATGGGTTAATTTAAAAAAAAAAAAAAAAAGAATAGAAGAAAACAAGAGCGAAAAAGAGAAGACTTGAGATTTTCTTATTGATTAGGGGTAATTTATTAGGATATCTTATTCCTTTAATTATTATCTCTATTCGTCTTAAATATGGAAATTTTGGAATAAGGAGAAGGGAAGAGAAGTTTCAAGCTCACTCACTAGTAAAAAAAACTTGAATAGCGAAAACTTTAGTTGGAACCATCGTAATAATAACATTGCATAAAGATTCTCCATTTTCAGATACACCTTCAAATATGTTCAGAAATATTTTTCACAAGTAATTATTTGCCACTACATGCTTGATTTCATATATAGCTAGTTTGAGTTGAGTCTTGCTTGAGGACAAGCAAGGTGCGGGTTTAGGGATGTTGATGTGCCTTATATTTACATATTTTATTCCTCATTCCTTCAACATATTCGACTTTTACAAGGTGTGGGTTTGGGGATATTGATGTGCCTTATATTTAGGTTTGGAGTACAATGGAGTAAACAAAGGTTGAAAAGTGACGAAATTAAGCGTAATCGAGGCATATTTGTAGACTACTTTGAGAAACCCAGCAACGTGTATAAATGAAGGACCAATCAGGTCGTAATTCAGTAACTCAAATAGATATTGTAGGATTTTGGGTACTAAACAACCAATCAGTATGAAATACTGATTGGTCAGCAACTCACAGTACAACGATCTTACAATGGGACTGTCGATCAATCAGCCCGGCCAAATACCCGCAAGCGGGTATCTAGAGAGAGGAGGAGACCCAATTTTTGTATCTTTTGCCACATCTCTTCCCCTGCTCTCCTTCCTGAAGCCACTACGAGATCCAAAGGTTCTCAAACGCAAGCGCAGGTGATCGGAGTGCCGGGGGATCAAAGCAGGGATCAACGTTAAAGTTGATTAAGGGAGTCATCGTTCATGAGTTTTTCTTCACTTTCTGTTTTAGATTTTTTGATTTGCAAAACTCCTATAGAGGAGTATACTTGTAGTTTAGGGGTGAAAAACGGGTAGCTGTCCGCATCCCAAATCCTGGATTTATATATTTTATTATTGAGAATGATTGTGTTATGTTATTTTTCACACCCCTGCAGGGAATTATTCATTATTCTTGGGTTTTCTTTGTGTGTGCTTGTAGCCATGTTAAGATTTCCAACTTATTAGTAGTTGTCTATGAGCTTGTAGCCTAGGCCATAAAGTAACTGGTTTTCACACATGGTCAGAAGTTGTACCCGCCCTAAACACAATCTTTAATGTAAGTGAACATTGAATTAAGAGTAAGAAAGGAATTAAGTAGTGCTATCGAGATAACCTATGCTACACTTAGAGTGATAAGATAGGTTATGCCCTTAAACTAGTTCAGTACCCTAAGCCTTAATTTAAATGGTAACCCAGGCTCAGTGCTTGTAGCCTAAGCCCTCTAAATCATTGTTATAATAAAGTATGGTGACAAGATTCGAGTTAAGCTATCCCGAATTCATTTTCTAAACTGCCCTTAATTGATTTGACAACTTTAATTTAAAGTTAGTTTTATTAATTTAGTTAACAATTCATTAAAACCAATAAAAACCAAGTTTCAACTGCTCATTAACAAATAAATCTGACTTAACTCTGATTCTTTATGGAAACGACACCCGTATACCCGACTAAGTTACGAAAAACTCGTACACTTGCGAGTACGCGGTTTTAAACACACTTTTAAAACCACATGAGGTCTTTAATTATTCTTCATGATTGTGCCATATCACAAACATAACATCAAAATTTAAAATATTCCCAAAATTACGTTAACCGAAATCACCATATACTTCAAATTTAGCACTCAAATTAAACACAATTGATCTCTTATAATTTTACTAGAAGAAATGGCCCTCTCCTAAATTATGGTATGAAATACAAGTAACCCCTTTGCATTCAATTTTGGAAAATAACTCCTCAACAATTTATTAAATCAAAATCATACTTCTATCAAATTTATCATAATTTGCTCTTTATTATCTAATTCTAAAAGAAGCTCAAAATTTTGTGTTCATTAGAAAATTAGATAAATTTTTAAAATTAAATATTGAGGAATGAGTTGCTTTTTAATATCATAATTTATCAAACTAAATTGAATATGCAGTGTGTGAGTTGTAATAAATAACAAAGTTTAACAATTGAGTTGTATGTAATAATATAGTTGAGAAGACTACTTTAGGAAAAGAAAAGTGTAATAAGTAGATTATATTTTATTGTAAGATTTAGGAGTAAGTTATAATCAATTAAAAGTGTAACTCATAATAACATTTTTTTTCTTTTTAAAATTGATAAGATATTACATGGAGGGGAAAGGAAAAGAGCTGAAACTCAAAACCTCGTGAGATGACCTAAAACATCCCAACTATTAGAGCAGGAGTGTATTAGAACTTTTATATCATATAATAGACTATAATTTAATAATAATTTACTAAATAGGTTTTTTTTTTTTTTTGGTAAGTCAGTGTGATATACCATATATGAGAAAAATATATGTACAAGTCTATGAGATGCATACCTAAAATCATGACCAGAAAGGCCTACATCAATGAATCAAATAAATGAATCAAACAAAGCAAAAAGTGTCAAAAGTCAACATGACCAACAAATGGAGCAACAAAGCTGAAAAGCTAAACAAAAATAATGCTCAATCCCGCACTCTTGCAGAAGCTGAGTATGACGATGAGCACCACGGAATGTAGGAGCAACAATAAGGCCGCTGCAGACCAATCCTATGATCTCCTCGATGACAGCAGAAGAAGGTCTGGATTGAAAATACTGAATCCCCAGGTTACGCTCGTACCAGAGGATATATACCATCGCAGAGAAGCCAAGGCGGGCCGGGATATGATGCACCCCACGGCCGCAGAGCCGAGGAGAAGCTAAAGGTGGCCACGGGCCGAGCCCAGGTCGGGTCCGGGCCTGGCTCTCCCCTCCCGCTTTATATATATACATATATATATATACAATACAATTATAATAGTGCCTTCTATAATTATAAAAATACACATTTGTTTTTACCAAAAAATAATTGTAATTTATTGATGAATAATGTAACATACAAATACAATAGAATACAACACAATCATTTATAAATATATTTAATAAAATAAAATGTATCATAAATTGTTAACAAATACAACTATACTAATATGATCCCTCTACTTAAAATTACAAATATATACTATAAAAGGAAATATATTATAAGGAAATAGAATTACAATAATATAAATAAATTAACTTAGTTTAAACTAGCAGCAGTTGGTGCGGGACTTGCTGTATCAGTGGTACGGTCATCTTCTTCGTCACTCGATGAACGAACTTTAGTCGGTCTTGCTCTCTATCCGCTGCATGAAACCAGTTCTTCAACCACACCAACATTTCCAAGCTAGAAGGTGCTAGCTTCGCTCTTTTGGATCCAATCAACCTGCCACCTGTACTAAAAGCACACTCCAATGCTACTGAATACACCGGACATGTTAGTATATCACGTGCCATGGTAGAAAGTACGGGATATTGGGTTTGATTGGAACACCATCATTGCAAAATGTCAAAATACGAACTCGCTTGCGTTGAGTAGAACTAAAAGATGCTAAGATTTTGAGTAGAACTAAAAGATGCTGGGTTTGATTTGGTTTGAGTAGTACGGGATATTGGTATTTTGGATCCATTGCAAAATGTCAAAATGCGAATACACCGGACATGTTAGCATAGGCGAATGCAAGTAAAAATCAAGTTCGTCATACGATATGGGATTTTGTTTGGGCTTTAATTGCTCCAGCAAATCCCATGCATATGATTTTCCTTTACCAGAGGATGTAAAGGATGATGTAGAAGAAGCATGTGGATTATCAGATGATAATCTTCAAGAATACAAGGAAAAAAATTCACATAAATTTGCATCAACTCCCAAAATAAAAGATGCTACATTAATAGTTGGATTTAGTTTGTCGTAAAAAAATTGTGCAAATCATTGTAAACCCATAAGTTTACAACGAGGATAAAAAATAGTGGCAAAATAATATGTTAGTGGTAATTTAGAATAATATTTATAAAATTTTAGCTTCATGGCAGCAATAGAGTTCATCAACAAGGGGTTGAATTCGTTCTCTGTCATCCAAGTAGTAATATCTACAAGTTTAGATATTACTTGTAGAATGGTAGGATAATAACACCAAGGAAAAAAAAGTCGCAACATCATTAAAAATTACAAAAAATTTACATATTTCATTAACTGCATCCCAATCTATGTTAAGAAAATTAAAACTCCTTAGATCTGAATGATTATTCTGCACAAATTCAATTAAAATATCTTTATACAATAATATTCTTTCTAACATTTCGACCATGGATGACCACCTAGTTTGTGTATCTAATTTAAATTGTGCAAAATGAATACCGTGTGTCTTACAAAAAGCTTTAAATTTTCTTTTTCTAGTTTCATATGATTTAATTGCTATTGTTACTTCTCTTAAAGATTCAAGAGAAGCATCTATAAACTCCAAACAATCCATTACTGTTAAATACAAAATCTGACATATGAAATGTAAATGGAAATATTTCTCATCTAACATGGGTCTAATATGCCTAATTAATTGTTTTATAAAAGCATTGTAGTTTTGAAGCATTATCAAAAGTAATGCTAAAAATTTTGCAATGTATCCCCCACTGATGGCGTGCCTCTATAATAGCATTGGTGATTGTCTGACTAGTGTGGGGATATTTAAATTTTGTAAAAGCAATTATTCGTTTTTGCATGACAAAGGATGAATCGATCTAATGTGCCGTTATGCACAAGAATGCCACACCGGGTTTCGACTTCCACGTGTCGGACGTCAACAAGAGCATGCTCGTGTTCGTCCTTAAAATATCTTGTAATTCATTTTTCATATTATTAAATTCTTTAAATGCATCCCCCTTGAAAGTGTTCCTAGGAATCCTCATAGCGGCGGGGTTTAACGCATTTTTGACAGTACCGAACGAATCTAGGGTCTTGTGAAAACCTGAATCTAGCGAGCGCACTAGTCACTTGCTGTACTAGAGTTTATTAAGTTTTATCAGCGTATAATTCAAGGTGGCTTTTTATTAGGTGTCTTTTTAATGTGCATGTCCCACGACCACGTGAATGACTAAAAATTTTCGGGGGATCACATAATTTAAAATATGCTTTATTTTGTTCGCGATCTAGTGCAAAGTGGTTCCATATGTCCCTAGTACTATGCGCTACTACTAGTGGTGGTGCGGGTTTCAGTTTCATTAGTGGTGGGTTTGATTTGAGAACATCCTGTACCACCCGATTCAAGATAATCCTGTCATAGTGCTACTTTTGTTCCCAACTTAAGGTGTCTTTGTAGGGAAGTGAAGGATCGGGTTGTAAAAATTCCCGCTCCTGGGTATTAAGCTTAGTTACTTTAGGAGCTTTAGGCTGTCGGTAAGAGCCAGAACTCGATCGACCAGCTCCAAATAAAGATGAATTGTGAGCCATTTTTTTGTTAATTTATAATTATGAAATGTAAGCAAAATGCAAATTAGGTAAATAAAAATAAGAAATAAATAAAATTTTGAAACTAAATTTACCGAAGTGTAAACTGAAAGTTGAACTTTGACAAGATTCTACGAGTAGAACACAGTTACAACTTCAAACTTGAGAAATTTATAGCAAGTTGTACGTAGAGTAAGTATAGAAGAGAGAATTGGAAAGATTGTTTTGTGGTAAAATAAGAAATGAGGTTAGTATTTATAGAAAAAATTAGAAATTTTTTTGGGGCTCTGGCCCAGCCCAAACGAGGTGGGCCAGGCCGGGTTATGGGCCGACCCGGCCCATTGGCCACCACTAGTGGAAGCCCACTAAACTAGCTTACACCAAGGAAGCGCAGGCCAGGCAAAGGAGGTGCATGATGACACCCGAGACCAAATAGTAGCAGAGAAGCTGCAGGTGAAGAAGAGATGGCTATGCGACTCATCATCTAAACCACACAGCACACATGAAGACTGGACGCCCGGCACTTGATATCTCAGCAATCTGTCACGGGTCCAAAGTCGCTCACAGGAGGCAAGCCACAGAATGAAGGAATACCTCAGAATGTGCAACCGAAACTAGAGGATGTGGTGGATGGAGTCCTCCTCCCTCCTATTATGGATCATCTTCCATGCCAATCTAGTGGTGAATACCCCTGAGCAGTCACCCATCCATATGACACAATCTGCAACACCCGGCCAAGGCTTGAAATCGACAAACGCTCAAATAGGCAGCAACTCAATCCTATCCTGAGGAAATTGCCACTGATTTCTCTCAATAATATCTAATACAAGAGAGCCCCAAAGGCGACTAGAGGAGTGCAAAAGGTGGTGCAAGAACCACCCCGCAAGTCATCCGCAAGGTAGCCAATAATCCTCCCAAAGCGCAGTATCCCGACCGTCCCCGATGATATGCCTGAAAGCTCTGTCACACAATGGCTGAACACCAAGGATGCTCCCTCATGACCAAGGAATCTACCCTGTAGGCTGAACCTCCTAGAAGCTCCTCCATTGGAGACTATTGGCATGGATCCACCGAGGCCAGAGGAAATCACGATCTTTGAGTAGAATCCAGACGTGCTTCATAAGAGAAGCCTGGTTCCACTCAGTCAAGCGGCAGATCCTAAGTCCACCCTCTCTACGAGGATAACATAAGTGCCTGCAGGAAAACTTCACCCCCCCCCCACCCCCCCCAAAGCCAACGGGGTGCCTCTGTAAAGGAAGGCAGCAAGTGTCAACTCAATCTTCTTGACAATCGCCTTCGAGAGAATGAAGACAGATGTCCAGAAGACCTGGGTAGAGAAGAGCACTGATCTGACAAGCAGTAATCACCCAGCAAAAGAAAGTGCTTGTGAAGTCTAGAGCTGGATGCGAGATAGAATGTAGTGCAAAAAAGGCTTACAGTGGATGAACTGAAGCCTCGATGAGATAAGCGGCACCCCAAGATATCTGATCGAACACTGCCCTAATTTGAACCCCAGAATGCCCATGATAGACTGCTAAGACTCAGGATCAACCCCAGCTGCAAAGACGGTGCTCTTTGCTGTACTCTAGGACAGCCCCGAAAGTGCAGCAAATCGATTTAACATCTCATGGATAACTGACACACTGCCCTCACTTGCCTCACTAAAGATCATCAAGTTGTTAGCAAAGCAAAGGTGCATAAGGCGAGTACTATCACAACGGCGGTGGAATTGAAACGGCGGATCGGTAGTGGCGCTACGAAGTAAACCCCGTAGATCCTTTATGGCAATAACAAAGAGAGAGGGAGAAAGAGGATCCCCCTGCCTGATACCCCAGCTCATGCTAAAGATACCCTGAAGCTCGCCATTAACGGCAACTAAAAATTTGGCTGTGGAGAGACACTCCTGCACCCGTCTGATCATAACCTTAGGGATACCCATATAGCGCATAGCAGAGAGGATGAAGTCCCACCGCACTGTGTCGAAGGCCTTATGAATATCAACATTCAGAGCACACCAAGGAGCCCTTATCTGAAGGTAATAGTCGCACATAAGTTCCTGAGCCAATAAAATACTGTATGAAATCCTCCTAAAGGGCATGAAAACAGATTGAGAGTCATTGATCAGAAATGGAAGCACCCCTTTTAGCTTGTTCACAATGATCTTAGTGATGTACTTATAGATCACATTGCAACATGAGATCAGGTGATAGTAGGTGAAGGTGGAGGGATTCCCCACCTTCGGGATCAAGCTGATACGGGGAGTGTTTAGGGCGCCAAGCATGCGCCTTGACTGGAAGAACGAACGAACAGCTTGAACCACATCACAACCCACCGCATCCTAGACCTTCTTCAAAAAGAGGGAGGTATACACATCAGGTCCAGGTGCTCTGTCATCACCAGTAGAGAATAGTGCATCTGGTCATCACCAGTAGAGAATAGTGCATCTCTGATCTTGGCATCAGAAATTAGAAGAGCCAACGGCCTAGCCTGATCCTCAGAAAGACGAGTTTGAAATAGCCTTGAAATATCCTCATGACGTGGCCCACTTGGCTCAGTCAACAACTCCTGAAAGTAAGAGACCCTGGTCTCCAAAATCTCCCCCTCATCATAAGTCCTCCCGTCGGCAGGACGAACAATAGAAGAAATCGAGCTCCTAGCCTGCCGATGAACGATAAACTTATGGAAAAATCGAGTACCCTGATCCCTTAAGGAAAGCCACCGGATGCGAAACTTATGAGAGTAGAAAGCCTCCTCATCCCTGCACAATCTTGAATACTCCGAGGATAAAAAACGCTCCTCCTTTAGAAGTAACATGCTCTCAGGATCATCATCTAAAGCCCTCTGGCCTGCAGCCCAGGTGTCCCTTGCCACTCTGGCCGAGATATGACTGAAGTGCCTAGCATTAAAGGCCTTGAACTCACTCTTCAGCCGCTTCAGCTTCTGAGTGAGCTGATACATAGGAGTGCCATTAATGCTAGTCTCCTAAACCCTCCGCATCATGGTTGGTCCAGAAGTTAAAGAACTTAAAAGGGAGCCGGGATGTGCGGCGCTCTCCAAGTCCTCTAACGACAAACGGACAATGGTCAGAACATAGCTCCCATGGGAGGTACTCAATAGAAGAAGTCGAGAAAGAATGGAACCATCCCTCGCTCACCATGCACCAACCGAGATGCTTCAGAATGAGAGTGGCTCCATCCAATGTGTTGGACCACGTGTAACGCAACCCAGTATACAACAGAAATGTCAGCTCCGACTCATAGACGCAGTCCCAAAAGTAATCCATGTGACTAGCCCCAGTGGCCTGGCCACCCATCCTATCACTAGGACTGAGGATAGCATTAAAGTTCCCCAGGAGTATCCAAGGCTCCTTCTAAAGACCCACAATGGTTCCTCGAATATATTGCCAAAGCCCTCGACGCAGCCCCAGCTCGTTAAAGCCCTAGACGAATGTGGCAATGAAGTCAACACCCCCTCGAAAATTGGTGACCCGGCAGGTGAAATACTGGTCCCCACCCTACACTCTCACTACACGGTAGAATCTCGGATCCCAAAGAACGATGATGCGGCACTAACAGTTCCGCAGTCCTCTAACCATAAACTGCCACCCCTCAGCACAACGGGCAACAACGGACTTAACATCAGCAGGGTTAGTCTTGGTCTCAACCAAGACAACCAAACTCAAGCGACTGGAAATCCAGCCACGCATAGTACTGATAGTATTTGGGTTATTAAACCCCCTCACGTTCCAGCATTCTATAATCGGAAACTAGAAAGCTAATGTGATCCACGGCCTCCGCGACCCCCACGATCGGCGATGGAGCATGTAACACGATGTCCAGTAGGAGCAATCCATAAAGTACTATCAGATGTAGATACCTCACCCGTGTGCTCCTCGGCTAATAGAGCAAATCGGTTCGGCGACTCGACACTTGGCACTGTCTCTACCAATCAGTTCTCGAATGTGACTAGCTTAATGATCTTGACAAGTGCAACCTGAGCCTCCTTAATCTCAAAAGGTACCAGAGCTCGGCCCAAAACCTCAGGCGAACCAATGTCCTGAACGTCAGATGAGTGTGAGCCGAAATGAGAAATGCGGGACCTACTAATGGGTTGGGCATGGCTCGGTTCTGGACAAGGCGACTTTGTGAGCTAGACCAATGTGGCCCGCCCTCTAGAACCCAAGGCCAGGATGCTCAACAGCCCAGCTGCGACAACAACAAGTTGTTGCTGCTGCATCCCATTATTTTGGGCCACGGGGACACCTGTGTCCCCTTTTGAAGAAGCCAGGTTGGGCCTGACTGGCCCCGTGTCTAGGCCTGCATCAGGCCTAAGGGGTGCCTGAGTAGGGCCCAGTGCGGAGGCCTCAACAAGACCCGGCCCAATATTGGGCCGAGTTTGGGGGGGGGGGGGGGGGGGGGGGGGGGGGGGGGGGGGCGCTGGTGACCCTCCCCCTTTCTCCTTGGGCCCTTGGGCGGCTTGTTTGGGCCGCCACCAGCAGGCAGCCCAACACTAATAGTAGGGGTCTGAGCCACTCCTTTCACTTCACTTTCTCTCCTCAGCCTTGACCCCATCGGCCACGGGTCTTGGGGTGACAGCCACCCTGAGCGGCGCAGCACCACCTGCCACGACCCTCCTCGTCGGCACCACCGTCGGCTTAGGCGCCGCACCGAGTTGGACCACTGCAGCCCCAACCCCCTTTTTCTTCTTATTTTTCTTCTTCTTCTTCCACTCTAACACCGGGGCAACAATAGTCGGATCACCACGAGCATCAATGGGTGTACAACAGTTCCTAAAGACTAAGCATGTCGCAAAATGTTTAGGCAGGCCCTCACACGTGATGCCTAGCTTGTACTAAACACCATCAAACATCGATGAAGGCCTCCTTAGGGATTGGCTCCTTAGCCGCCACCTCAACATAGACCCGAATATACCCTAGGCGTGTGCGGTTCGCTATTACTTTGTCCATGAGCAAGGGAACGCCAATCGTGCTACAACATACACAAATCCCAGCTGGCTTTCATAAAGTCAAAGGAAGCCTAGATATCCGAACCCACACGAGCAGTCAAGTAATCCTTACACAAAGTGAGTCCCTCCTTCCAGAGCTGGAGGGACATGCATACGCCCTTGAAGACCAAGAACCACCTAGCACACTCTCAGCTTACGCCTTAGTGCGAAACTGAAAGAAATAAACTTCCCCATCAGAAAGAACGCACTAAGGGCCCTTCTCCCCCCATAAGAAGTTAGCAATCTCCTTGGCACGAAAGTATGCATGACCCGTGCCAATCAACCTACCCACCAAACAATGCTCCCATTTCTCTTTACCCGATGCATAAACCTCGCACAGTACTTTCCCCACAGGCTTGCCGTTAACAAGAATAGGACCCACATATTGGAGGGTGTTAAGATCCGAGGAGCGAACACGGTCTGCCCATGTAGGTGCAGCCGCACCTCCCTCTGCTGGAACTCAACCCGAATCCACCTTAAAAGTACGAAAGTCACGCACCTCAGACATGGTGCGTGAAGTAAACAAGAAAAAGCAGTAAGAAAATCCTAAAAGAATTTATGGTTTCGTAGCACACACGGCACCGCCACCAGCCCAACACAAGACGTCAGCAAGTCACCGGCAGCCACCAGGAAACCACCAGAGCAAAGTGCTCCTAAGATCGAATAGAAAGAGACATAGACGTGCGAGATAGAGAAAGATCCATGCCGCCACACCCGCCACCAGCAGGCCACCGCTGTGCCACCACCCCACGGGAAAAACCAAGAGTATCAGGGATCGTTCACCCGAAAGAGACCCTCACATCCTACACACAAACCACCCGCCCTAACACCATAACTCTCTCTCTCTCTCTTTATTTCACCCTCCACCGAGCACTAACGGCATCCAGCCCCACCACCAAGTGGAGGTGCTGGCGAGTGTGTCGTCGGTGGACCTGACCCAGAAACCCACAGCATGTGCCCCCACCCGCGTTCCTTAGCTGGCGGCCAAAAAAAACCACCCAATCGCCACTTTGTCCCCAAAGCCCACGTGCATGCAATGTCCCGCCTATGTGAGATATTTTTTACCAAACAAATTGCATGTGACATATAATGTCGTATTAATGCCACACGAGAGCTAAGATTTTAGATCAACGACCAACGAAAACCCAACCCATTCATGAAATATGGGGATAACGACACCTTCTACACTTGGCAACTAAGAAAAATTCAAATAAGTTCGTTGAATGACATTATCAAAAGTTAAGATATAACTAAGATATATGTGTTCAGAAAAAAAAAAAGAAAGATATATGTGTACAAATTTATAACTATTACAATATAAAATATATACAATATGGTTTTATTTGCAGTTATAATATCTTTTCGTTCCAAAGTGGTAAAATATGACTTCAAAATATAAATATCATCCGTTCATTGCACGGAAACTACTACTACTTCTACTAATAATAATAGCGACTTGTATTAAGTAAAAGAAGTTCAAAGATTTCACAGTCAATATACCCAAAAATTAAACATGACAATAACATTGCTGTCACTAACTGAAATGGTAGTTAAAGCTACCGCTTTAAACAATGTCGGTTACTATAAAAATATAGAAAATATTAGAATGAAACAAACACAATTAGAAACACTCGAGAATTTTGGGAAAATTGGATATCTTTATTCTTAGAAAGCACCATAATTTATAATACAAGAAAGAACGTGAAAGGAACTAGGATACTAACCTTGCAACTAATAAGAGACAAGAAATTAAACATCACCCTAATGACTTTGATGGCCCTAGCGGCCGATTATGCTTAAGAGAAGACCTAGAGAAAGTCTTCCTACTTACTACCCTAATAACTTCAAAGCTAAATACATGGAAAAATAAATACAAGAGAATACGAGTCCTAATAATTTCAACAGTTACCTTTCTTTTTCTTTTTTTTTTGAATAATTTTTAAAAATGTTATTATTTGCATAAAATTGTTATTTTCAGAACATATATATATATATATATATATATATATATTGTTGGTACAAATCTGAAAATACTTGCAAAATCCTTGCAACCGGGTAACCCAAGATCTCAGGTGTTGAGGCTATGTGATCACTTTCCTTAAGGCTTATTTTGGTATACGAAATATCCTCGGGGATACAACAACAACCAAAATATGGAGTGAAGATGTGTATGGGGAGAGATTGACAGAGATGAAATGAGATTGATCAAGTTTAAGACAACAAACGCTTGTATACACTCAAAGAACTCAAGAACACATGAAGATGTTCTTCAATATCTTTTTACTTTTGTGATTCTCTAATCAATATCATATATTTTTCAATGTATACAACAAGTATCAAATGGAGGTATTTATATGTTTCTAATGGAATAAGACGTCCCCAAGAGAAAACAAAGGAAAAACACCAAAAACCGGGAACGAAGGCGCGAAATTAACTTCTAGAAAACTGGCCTGTGTGTCGACACACACATCGACACACAGGGTTACTGTAAGTTTGTGTGTCGACACACAACACCCTGCCGTGAGCTTTTGTAAGGCTATGTGTCGACACACGGGCCATGTGTGTCGACACACACCTGATTCCTAGTGGTACTGTAGGATTGTGTGTCGACATACATAGCCCATGTGTCGACACACACCCCTCACATGTTGTAAACACTTAAACACATACCGGAACTATCTCATAAACATTTTATACATATATTAAACAATGTTTTACATATTTATCAACACATATTTTTAAAATACACTAACAATCCCACCATTTTCAAAATAAAATCAATCTCACTATGACATCTCGAATAAAGGATGCCACGTCGTGCATCAACATTGGTGTCTCCCGATTGAACCCCTGGCTAGTGAAAGGAGCATACAGTTAATCGGATAAAAAATGGTAGACCAAGCTTTGAACCGTACAACCCATTTGACTAATCGACTATCCAATCACGCACTAGGCGTACTCCCCGTACACACCCTACACCTTCCAGATCGACACATTTGTGTCCATGTGTCCTGTACCCTTCGTGAGTGTTTCAGGGCCAAATTCTTAGTCAAAAATCACCCCTTTGAAGCGGCCAAACTTCAACACACACTAAGGTGGACCTCATTGATCATGTCCCTGCGACGCGACATTCAATAAGTTCTAGAACCAGGTCCATTAAGAGCAAATGCTCATCCTTTTAGAACCTCTGACGCAGGTATCAAGCACATCACACTCGGGATGGTAATTTTCAATTTGTGCTAGCAGTCACACAGATGACAAGTCTCTCTCATTGAACCTGAGACCTAGCATCATATCAGGCGTCCAGTTGAGGGCCTATCATGGGCGGCTAAAAATGACAGGTTTCACACCAATCCCTTCGCTTGTTTTTAGAACTAAGTCTCTAGCTAGGCCTTTTGTAAACGGATTCGCTAGATTCTGACTGGTCCTCATAAAGTCCACAGTGATGACACCCTCTCGAATGAGGTGTCTCACCATACTATGTCTTACACCAATGTGTCTGGACTTCCCATTGTATACCTCACTGTACACTTTAGACAGCGTAGCCTGACTATCACAATGGATAGATATTAGTGAGATCGACTTAGGCCACAAAGGTATCTCATACAAGAGATCCTTTAACCACTCGGCTTCTTTAGCCGCAGACGCGAGAGCTATAAACTCCGCTGCCATAGTTGAATCAGTTATGCAAGACTGTTTCTTGGAACCCTAAGAAACTGCACCCCCACCAAGTAGGAATACCCACCCGCTTGTGGATGCATGATCCTCCACATCGAAGATCCAACTTGCATTTGAATCAGTTATGCAAGACTGTTTCTTGGAACCCTAAGAAACTGCACCCCCACCAAGCAGGAATACCCACCCGCTTGTGGATGCATGATCCTCCACATTGAAGATCCAACTTGCATCAGAGTATCCCTCCAAAATTGGAGGATACCCCACATAAGAAAGACCATAACTCATAGTCTTCTTGAGGTACTTTAATACACAAACCACAACTTTCCAATGGCTCTTACTTGGATTGCTAGTATATCTACTTAGCTTTCCAACAGCAAAGGCTATATCTGGCCTTGTGCTCGTCATGGCATACATAAGACTTCCAATGACCTGGGCATATCTCAGTTGTGACACTGGAGCACGCTCATTCGGTTCTAGTTTCACACTAGGGTCCAACGGAACAGACGCCGGTGCACACTCATCAAAATGAAACCTTTTTAACACATTTTCAACGTAGTGAGACTGTGTCAAGGAAATGGAATCACCACTTCTTACAATCTAATACCGAGGATCACCTCCGCCTCACCCATGTCTTTCATAGCAAAGTCTTCAGAGAGAAACCGTTTGGTTCTCTCTACTTGTTCCACATCAGTACCGAATATCAGCATGTCATCGACATACAAACATATAATGACCCCTTTGCCATTATCGAACTTGCTACAGGCTTGGTCAAATTTCTAGGGCCATTGCTTGGTCAAACATATACAAACATATAACTCCGTTGTTAAGAACAACTTGGTCAAATTTCTAGTGCCATTGCTTCGGGGCTTGCTTCAGCCCATACAGAGAACGTATGAGTTTACACAAATTTCTCTCTTGGCCTGGAACAAAAAACCCTTCCGGTTGTTCCATGTACACTTCCTCCTCTAGCTCACCATTCAAGAATGTCGTTTTAACATCCATTTGGTGTATCACTAGTTTATAAATAGAGGCAAGGGCAATCAATACCCTTATCGTCGATATTCTTGCCATGAGGGCATATGGGTTAAAGTAGTCCAATCCATGCTTTTGGGTGAACCCTTTAGCCACCAATCAGGCCTTGAACTTGTCAATCGTTCCATCGACTTTCATCTTCTTTTTGAAGATCCATTTACACCCGATGGGCTTACTTCCTTGTGGAAGGTCCACAAGGATCCATGTATTATTACCTAAGATGGAATCCATCTCATTATTCACAGCCTCTCTCCAAAACGAGGCATCATGAGACCTCATTGCCTCATTAAACGTCATGGGGTCAGCTTCCATAACACAACAATATGGAACCACTTGGTCCACATCGTTTCTAGAACCTTTTACCAAATACGTCCAGAAGTCCGGACTGAAAGATTTCTCTTTCCTTGCTCTCTTACTCCTTCGGAGTTCTAGAGCACTTTCAGGGACATCTTCCTTCTCATGACGAACATCGTCATACGACACTTGAGTGTCACTTTCAACCGGTACATAATCCCTCGGTCTAGGGATAGAAGTAAACCGATTCTCGTCATATATCGCGTCTCTCGATTCTATTATTGTATTCACATTGATATAATCATTAGGTTCAATTATGTAGAACCGATATGCCTTGCTATGAGACTCATAACCCACAAAGATGCAATCAATGCCTCTTTCATCTAACTTTTTCCGTTTAGGTTCAGGGACTTTAACAACTGCCCTACACCCCCACACTTTCAGATAAGTCAAATTAGAGGCTCATTTGTTCCATAGTTCATATGGGGTTATCTTATTTCTCTTATTTGGAACTTTATTCAATATATGACAGGCCGTTAACATAGCCTCACCCCAAAACCTATCACTGAAACCGGAATAAGATAACATGGAATAACCATCTCAGTTAGAGTTCGGTTTTCCTCTCAGCCACACCATTCTGTTGTGGTGTATATAGTGCAGTTATTTCATGTATTATTCCAGTGGTTTCGAAATATTTAGGATCGTAGTACTCCCCACCACTGTCCGACCTTAGACGTTTGAGGAAGGTTTCACAGTGTAATTCAATTTTTGCTTTATATACTTTAAATCTATCAAGCGAGTCATCTTTGTTACTTATCAAATATACATAGCAAAATCTTGAACAATCATCGATAAATGTAACAAAGCAATTCTTTCCACCTAAACTTGGTGTGCGCTTGAAATCACATAAATCGCTGTGTACTAGGTCAAATAGATTAGTCTCTCTTTGCACTGAAGGAAATAGTAATTTCTTTATTTTAGTTGACATGCATGTTTTGCATTTGTCATCAACTTTATCTATGTGAGGAATCAACGAAGAATTAACCATTTAATGTAATCTACGAAAGTTTACATGACCTAATCTTTGATGCCATAAAAACGACGAGTCAAGCATATAAACAGAATCTTCAATTTTATTATTAATATTCATTTTGAACATTCCGTTACATAAATACCCTTTGCCAAGAAAAACTCCACCCTTAGAAAAAATAAACTTGTCGGCCTCGAAGACCAACTTGAACCCGAACCTATTTAATAGGCCACCGGACACGAGGTTCTTCTTAATGTCAGGAGCGAAGCATACATCGGTTAAAGTAAGGGCTTTTCCAGACGTGAAAAGTAAATCAACTTTTCCTTTTCCTTTAACCAATACCGACGCCCCATTTCCCATAACAACTCATTTCCGTTGTCCAAGGGCTCAAAGTTGTGAAGAACCCCCTGTCCTTACATACATGTCTCGTGGCCCCTGACTCAATCCACCAAGAGTTATCACTCTCGACTAGATTGACTTCGGATATCATCGCCACGAACCTCTCGTTCAAATTTTTGGCGCCACGATCAAGCCCCTTGCCTTTATTCTTTTTAAGGCGATAATAGTCCTTGCGTAAGTAACCGGACTTCTGACACTCCCAACAGACCACTTTCGGCCTCTTGTCATTCTTCTTCTTTTGGAAGTGTCTGGTTCTCTTGGGTCCCTTGCTCGATTGGCCTTCTTCTGTGATATTGATTTTACCAATATCACCAGGGCGGTTTTTGTTGTCATCTTGTACCCTGTAACCATCCTCAACACGTAAATGGTTAGCCAAATCCTCAATTGACATATCCTCCTTCTTGTGTTTAAGACTTTTCTTGAAATCTTTCCAAGAAGGAGGAAGTTTGTCAATTAAGGAAGAAACAACAATTGTATCGTCCATGTTCATTTTATGTTGTTTGAAATTATTTAATATTCGTTCGATTTCATGGAATTGCTCCATGACACGACGATCATCAACCATCTTATAATTGCTAAATTGACTAACCAGGAACTTTTTGCTTGTAGCATCCTCGGCCATGTAGCATGCCTCAAGTGCGTCTCATGGTTCCTTTGTGGTCGGGATGTTCGAGTAAATGTCAAACAGGGCATCAGTCATCCCATTCAGAATATGCCTTCTGCAGATATAATCATCGTTCTCCCACTTCAGTCTGGCCCTCTGCCCGGCCAACATCTCCTCCTCCTCAGAGACGGGGGATGGAGATGGTGTATTCAAGACATACACCACGTTCAGAGTCGTGATGCGGAAGTGCATCTTCCTCTACCGTTGGCGGAAGTTCCCGCCATAAAACCGGTCCAACTTCACAAAGTTGGCTGTCATTTCCCTTAGTGAAGAAGCCGTAACCCAAACCAGAAACTTAAGCCTTAAGATTATTGGTACAAATCTAAAAATACTTGCAAAATCCTTGCAATCGGGTAACCCAAGATCTCAGATGTTGAAGTTATGTGATCACTTTCCTTAAGGCTTATTTCGGTATACGAAATATTCTCGGGGATACAACAACAACCAAAATATGGAGTGAAGATGTGTATGGGGAGAGATTGACAGAGATGAAATGAGATTGATCGAGTTTAAGACAACAAACACTTGTATACACTCAAAGAACTCAAGAACACATGAAGATGTTCTTCAATATCTTTTTACTCTTGTGGTTCTCAAATCAATATCATATAGTTTTCAATGTATTCAACAAGTATCAGATGGAGGTATTTATATGTTTCCAATGGAACAAGACGTCCCCAAGAGAAAACAAAGGAAAGACACCAAAAACCGGGAACGAAGGCACGAAATTAACTTCCAGAAAACTGGCCTGTGTGTCGACACACACATCGACACACAGGGTTACTGTAAGATTGTGTGTCGACACACATTCCCTGTGTGTCGACACACAACACCCTGCCGGGCGCTTCTGTAAGGCTGTGTGTCAACACACGGGCCATGTGTGTCGACACACACTTGATTCCCAATGGTACTGTAGGATTGTGTGTCGACACACATGGCCCATGTGTCGACACACATCCCTCACATGTTGTAAACACTTTAACACATATCGGGACTATCTCATGCACATTTTATACATACATTAAACAATGTTTTACATATTTTTTAACACATATTTTGAAAATACACTAATAATATATATATATACTTGAGCTTTACAATTAATCATAATACACTCCCTGCACTTTTAATTTTAAAAAGAGCCTCCTAAACTTTGCAAATTAACACAATACATCCCCTTCACTTTTAATTTTATAAAATAGCCCTTGAACTTTTCAAATTAACATAACACACTCCCTGCACTTTCAATTTCATAAAATAGCCCCATTAACTTTGTCATTATACACAACTCACCCCCAAACTTTGTTACAAAATATAACATACCACTTATACATTAATCAATTTAAAGTTTAAAAAATATATGAAATTTAAAAATTTAAAACAAATTTTGAAAAAAAAATTTGAAAAAATATAATAATATTTTTTAACTTTAATAAAATTAGAATAATAAATTTAAAATAAAAAAATCTATCAAATTAAAAATCAAGGATTTTCTAATTTTATATAAAATATAGGACTTTATATTTTTAAACGAAAGATAAAAGCTTTGTATCGAATTAAAAACGAGGGATTTTTTAGTTTTATATAGGAACATACCCAGTGCCTCAAGGGCTCCCATCTACACAGGGTCTGGGATTTTTTAGTTTTATATAAAAGATAGAAATAATGTTTTCAAACGAAATGTATGAGCTTCATATTTTAGGTAAAAGATAAGAGTATTTTTTGATTCTTAGGCAAGCACAACCTCTGGTGTAGCACTTTTAGACTACCTAAGTCCCTAATCATGCCCGTTCTCCTACTTCTTCTTCTTCTTCCTCTCCTTCTCCTTTTTCTCTCCTTCTTCTACTTTTTCCTCTATATGCATGTTATTGATTAATGATTTATCTGCAGGCACTCAACTACTTCAGGCTGGGGGTCCCCGAAAACAGTCTCCTTTCTTGCCGGAAGGGGTAACGTTGCGTACATCACCCCCCCAAACCCTGCGTTCTGCGGGAGCCGTAAGGCATTGGGACTGCTGCTGTTGTTTTTGTTGTTGTTGTATAAGAGTATTTTTTGATATTTATTATAATTAATATAGTAAAAATACTATAAATTTAGAAGATAATAAAAGATTTTTTAAATTTCCATAAAAAATACTATAAGGGAAAATATAATAGTTTTTTAAAAAATAAATTCCAAAATCAGATTAAAAATTAAAAACTAGAAAAAATATACAAAATTAAAAATTTGACAATAAATACTGAAAAATTATTTTTTAAAAATCGTTGAAAAATAAAATTTAAAATTATTATTGTATTTTTTTTAAGAAAATATCTTTCATAGTTTATTAAAAATTTTTAATTTCATATTTTTTATTTTAAAATTTATGAATGTCTAAATGATATGTTATATTTAGTAACAAGTTCGGAAGTGAGTTGTGTATAATAACAAAACTCAGGAAATTATTTTATGAAATTAAAAGTGCAGAAGATGTGTTGTGTTAATTTACAAAGTTCAGGGGACTATTTTTAAAAATTGAAAGTGTAGGAATATGTTGTGTTTAATTACATAGTTTAAGGGGCTATTTTTTAAAATTAAAAGTGTATGAGTATGTTATGATTAATTATAAAGTTCAGGCTGTCATAGTACATTTTGCCCAAAATTGAAAGTAGGCCCTCATCTCATGCGTTTTCATCGTTGCATGCGACGCGAAACCTATAACTGTTTTAACCATGGAAGGGAAGAGACAGGATAACATGGCATACGCCACCATTCCGAACTGACGACGGTTAATTTTATAGTGACAGAAAGAGAGAGAGAGAGAGAGAGAGAGAATGGGGGAGGAGGGGAAGAAGATGAAGAAGAAGAAAGATGTAATAAGACTGGAGCGTGAATCCGTGATTTCGACTATGAAGCCTAAGCTCATTATGCGGCTCGCCAATCTCATTGGTATCCATTCTTCATTTTTCGATTGTAGTTTTGATGGTTTTCTCTTGCATTTTACTTGAGATTATGTTATGTTAAAAGGACTCTACACCAGAGTTTAATAAGAAGAATTGGAGTTGGGAGGGAAACAAAAAAGTATCAATTTATAAATGTAGTGAATTACTCGACTAATGTCAATTATTTTTAGGATATGTCAATTTCACGTATGTCAACTTCTTAGGTCGAGCCTAAAGACATGGTGAAATTTAACATGTTACGCAATTTAATCCTGTTTGATTGGAGAAAAGACTGCTTACTTTAGAAAGGATAGCATTATGAAAATTTGTACGAGATTAGCAGAGAGGGAAGATTCGGGTGAAAAGTATTTTCTAAGGGAAATGTCTCTCTGTCCTTAGTTTCTTTTTGACATGCATGCAAGGAAATTGATAGAGTATAAAATCATTGGGGGATCTTTACCCATTAGCTTAAGCATTAGGGAGAGTTGGTTCTTGACATGGTATCAAGCCTTGTTAAGCTGGAGGTCACGGGTTCGAATTCCAACAGCTCCCACTCTAAATATTGACATATTTAAGCACAAGGTATAGGCGGATTTATGCATTATCCATAGTTGAAGCCTGATTGGCATTTGCTTAAAGGAGCATGTAGAGTATAAAATCATTCATTAACCTTTACCCATTTGCTTAAGCTTTCGGGAGACTTAGTCCTTTGACAGAAATAATAGAAATGAGATAGATTGTGTTTGTTTAAATAGAATTTGTTGATGAAGTTATTGGTTAATGTACCATGCTGCTGTACATGGAGATTCTCCAGAATATGTGTCGCTCTGGATGTGTTTGTTTTTCTTGAATTTGTAGAGTGGGTTGCTAAATTGAGCTGTTTCTCGGTAAATGCTTGTGAAGTGTGAATGAGTATATGGGGCTATGACTACTCACAAATACTGGAAACCTAAATTCAATTAGCAAACACAAACAAAGGCATTGGGGAAAAACAAGAATGCCGGAATTAATGTGATTCAACTTAATCCCTACGTTCACAGATGGAAGCAAAATAATTTCACTATTTCAAGAATTGTACAGGGGACAATTATATATGTGGTACACATCAACCAACATACCCCTATCTATATATGTAGAAACCCACAATAAACCGTATTGTGTCATAGGCCTAAACCGAATTGATCCAATCTCAATCGCACAAAACAAGGCCAATTAAACCAAGCTCCACACCTTTGCCCAACATATAGTACATGACATTGTAAAATGCAACCTAAGACACAAGGCTTCCATGAAAGATGGATACATAGAGATCAAATGGAAGCAATCTTGCACTCCATTTGGTTGAACGGAAAACATTTTCAATCTGAAAAATATCTGTTTTTAGAGTATTTTTATCTAGAAGTATTTTTTCCTTCAAAGTTCTTGTCTAGTTTATTTTCATTGGATTACTTTGCATGGAACTGGTGTTCAGTACATTTGAGATTGGACTGGGGTGAGATAAGGATAGAGGTGAGTTGGGAGTAATGGTGTAAGGAAGGCTTGTTTATTCTTGGGAGTAGTGGTGAGTTGTACTATGAAGAATTGTTTCACTTGATTGATCTAGTGCCTTTCCGATTGGTCAAGTGGCCTTCTCAGATCCATTTAGTTAGTCCTTTCATAAGAAAAAGACCCAAGTGTTATTTGAAATCTCCACCTGATTTGCTTTTTTATTTTATTTTATGAGTGTCTGATCTTGCAGAACATAATTCTGATCGAACTGAGTTCTTAAAACTATGCAAGAGAGTTGAGTACACAATCCGAGCTTGGTATCTTCTACAGTTTGAGGATCTGATGGTAAGCCTTCGCTTAAACTCTTGCTTGAAGTTCTGGTATTTTGGCCAATAATCTTCTTCAATACTACATTTGATCCTCGATGTAATGTTGATTGCTCCAGCAATTATACTCTCTCTTTGACCCGGTCCATGGAGCTCAAAAATTGGAACAGCAGCATTTGTCTACTGGCGAAATTGATATTCTTGAACAAAATTTTCTTACTTTTCTATTTCAGGTATTAGTTAGTCTTTACTATCCTGCAGAATAAGTAGCCCTTGATATATGATCATTCTCTGTGAAATCAGCTTCAATAGTTGTCATATTTGATAATTGTCTGAATAGAGTTAGGATTCTTTTCTTGTACTGATGAAAAGAAAGAGATAGAATTCTGATACAGCACCACTTTGTGAAATTAATTCATGGCATGGAACCAAATCCCGGTTCATGGCATGAAGTCAGTAAGGACTATCAGTTTTCCCTCCCTAGTTTTTACAACTTTACATTTCTTCATTCTTTGTCGATATGTTCATATATGTTCTGTTTTCCTTCTTTTATCTTCATAAAGGTGATGGATAAGAGTAATTTCAAGATTGCATCTGATGAGGAGATTGATGTTGCGCATTCCGGGCAGTATCTTTTGAATCTTCCTATTGCTGTGGATGAATCTAAGGTCTTTCCATATGCTTTATCGTTGCCAAGAAGTGATAGGAGCTATGTGTGTATATTCATGCATTACATTGTTCTGATGTAGTTTTTTCCTTGACATTTGATTGAATGAAGCTTGATAAAAGGCTTCTGAAGAGGTACTTCTCTGAGCATCCTCATGAAAATCTGCCAGAATTTGCTGAAAAGGTATATTTTGAAAAGTTTTCTTTTTGGGTGTGTTGGGGTTTGAGTTGGAGTTTTGG
Source organism: Simmondsia chinensis (assembly GCA_018398585.1). NCBI lineage: Eukaryota > Viridiplantae > Streptophyta > Magnoliopsida > Caryophyllales > Simmondsiaceae > Simmondsia > Simmondsia chinensis. The sequence continues at coordinate 8,857,577 of JAGTTD010000004.1, forward strand.
ACCAGTATTCTTCACCATGAATTCAATTTCGTCCTTGCTCTAAAATCCGTATACGATTTTGTTCTATATGATCTCTTTGTTATTGCCAATGATGCCTTGTTTCGGTAGTAAAACTGCTGAGGTTAAAGCCCTAGGATAAGACATCATAGGTTAAAATCCCAACTCCACTTACCTATCAAAAAGAATCTCTTTGGCATTATCTACTTGATTAAGTTTCTTCGAAGTTTCAGTTTGCCATCTCCTACAACGATTTAATTGCTTCTTCACTGAACATGCAAAGCATGGCATTAAATGTCATTCCTTAGTTGCAGCGAAGTCGTAGTGTTTCAGAAGCGGGTTGTCGCAATCTAATAATGGGACGCATGTGATTCCTTTGAACATTCCAAGGGACATAATTTTTTAAATTCAGTGTAGTGAAAAAATAATGAATAGCTATGCAATCACTGCATTCATACTCATATGATAGTTTTTACATGTAAATACCTCTATAAATATGATTTAACACAAAATACAACATGCATTATAGAAGTTATTGCAAGAATACCTTTTTGTAACAGCAAAGGGAGAAGCAACTAGATCAAATTCTGCCATGTAATGGCCGTAATGGTATTTAGCTCAGAACCCCTGCCAGCATGTGACAACTGAAAGCATTTGATAGAATATTCATGAAACTTTTCAGATAGCTAGGACAAATTTTTCTTTTTTTATTTTTTGTGAATATAGGAAGCGCCTTCGCCATTTTCTGACAGCCTATTTCTGCAAAGGTCTCATGTGCAAAACTTTTTGAATTGTACTTTTGGGCTCTCTTTGGTTGGAAGAAAGACCATTTCCTTCTGGAAGTTATTTCTTCTCAAGATATTTTTGACTAGAATGTCTTTTGTTCAAAATTTTCTTTTGTACAGATCCAAAATAATTGTGTAGCTTTATATTGACTTGGGGTTTAGTATATTTGAGGGTGGACTTAGACATGAAGAATATGAGGCTTGGGGGGAGTCAAGAGTAGTAGAGTAAAGGAAAATGACTTCCTTTACTCTTAAGAGGAATTGTCACCTTTTCCCATATTGAGGATGATGCTTTCTCTTCAAAATATTTCACTACTCATTCTTGTAAACAAGTAGCAACAAAGCGGTAGAAGAGGATGTCCTTCTAACGAAATGGAGCCTTAGTGTCCAACTTGTTAATTTCTATTTGTAACTCTCAACTAGAATTGAAACATTTGCATGTTTTAATGCAGCGATAAATTACGAAGGCGTATGTCTTGAGTTTTTATTGTCACATGCTCCTTTTTCCTTATATTCCCTTAATATTTTACGTGCATTTTCTTTGTTTTAGTATGTTATTTTCCGTTGTGGCATTGGCATCGATCGCACTACTGATTACTTTTTCATGGAGAAAGTGGATATGATCATTGCACGTGTTTGGGCAAAGCTTTTCAAACTGAGTAGGTAAGCAAATAATTTATACCTTTGTTCGATGCTTTTGATCATAAGTATATATAGATGGAAATGGTGTTTTTGTGATCTATAATTTAAAGAAAGGGAACAAAGACTTTAGAAGGGTATTTATGTTAAAAGATGCAGAAGAAAAGGGGTGTAATATTTACTCTCTATATATAACAAGCGCTCTAGGGAAGCTCCAGACAACGGGGGAGGATCAGAATGAAAGCCATTGTGAGCGTATTACTCCAGAGGAGATCAAGGAAGCCCTAAAACATATGGGCAGGGGAAGAGCAGTTGGTCCAGATAGGATACCCATTGAGGCATGGAAATGCCTCGGACAGAGGGGCATTAGCTGGCTGACAAAACTCTTTAACCAAATCTTGATGGGGAACAAGATGCCGGAAGAATGGAGGAGGAGCACACTGGTCCCAATCTACAAGACCAAGGGCGACATCCAAAGCTGCGCCAATTACCGGGGGATCAAATTAATGAGCCACACCCTCAAGTTGTGGGAGCGAGTCATAGAGAGGAGACTACGACAACAGACGGAAGTGACCGAAAACTAGTTTGGGTTCATACCTGGGAGATCAACAATAGAAGCCATTCATCTCTTATGGCGAACGATAGAGCAATATAGGGAGAGACAAAAGGATCTCCACATGGTCTTCATCGATTTGGAGAAGGCATATGATAGAGTGCCAAGAGAGGTACTGTGGGGAGTGTTGGGTAAGAGAGGCATCCCGATGCTTTATATTCGAGTCATTAGGGACATGTATGAAGAGGCACATACTAATGTGCGCATAGGGGAAGGGGAGACAGACACTTTCCCTATTACAGTTGGGGTACACCAGGGCTCTGCCTTGAGTCCCTTCCTGTTCATTCTAGTGATGGATGGGCTCACTAGACACATCCAAGGGGAGATACCTTGGTGTATGCTTTTTGCAGACGACATAGTCCCGGTAGGGTAATCCCGAGCGGACATAAACGAGAAGTTGGAAGTGTGGAGAGGTGCTTTAGAATCGAAGGGTTTAAGGATTAGCAGATCTAAGACCGAGTATGTGGAATTCAAATTCGATCATTCCACCACGACTAGTGCAGAGGAGGTTAAGATCGAATCAGAAACCGTACCAAGTAAGGAGAGCTTCAAATATCTGGGATCCATGATGCACCAGAATGGCGAAGTGGATGAGGATGTCTGCAACAGGATTAAAATAGGCTGGCAGAAGTGGAGGATGGCATCCAGGGTGCTGTGTGATAGAAAGTTGCCGCTAAAATTAAAGGGAAAATACTATAGGACGGTAGTAAGACCGGCTATGCTATATGGTGCAGAGTGTCGACCAATGAAACAAAATCAAACACAGAGGTTGAAGGTGGTAGAGATGAGGATGTTGCGCTGGATGTGCGGTCACACAAGGAAGGATAGGATTAGGAATGATGTGATACGAGGAAAGTTGGGTGTAGCCTCGATCGAGGATAAATTGAGGGAACACCGCGTAAGATGGTTTGGTCATGTCAGCAGGAGACCGACTACAGCCCCAGTCAGGAGGTGTGAACAGCTTCACACGGCGCTAAGCAGAAGAAGGAGTGGCCGACCAAAGAAGAGTTGGCTGAAGACTATTCGTCAGGACTTAACCCACCTAAACCTAAGAGAAGAGATGGCCTCAGATAGGGTACGTTGGAAGGCTAGCATAAGGGTATCAGAGGTGGCAGAGTAGTTTAGTGCGGGGAGTGACAGGTAGTGTGAGATCCTTAGGTAGGTATAACCTCAAGTGTAGCTCTTATAGGCTAGCTTAGTATCTAATCATGCTGGTCAAGCTTAGCATGCTTATTCCTCTCCCTCTTCTTCTTCTTCTTCTTCTTCTTCTTCTGCTTCTTGTTCTTCTTTATTCTTCTTCTTTTTCTCTTATTCCTCAAAATCCATTGGTAATTATTTGATGGTTATTTGATAGTTATCTGCAGGCACTCAATTACTTCAGGTTGGGGGTCCCCGGAAACAGTCTCCTTTCCACCCGAAAGGGGTAAGGCTGCGTACATCACCCCCCCCCCCCCCCCCCATACCCTGCTTCCTGCGGGAGCCGCGAGGCACTAGGACTGTTGTTGTTGTTGTGGTATATATAACAAGCGCTATTTGTTCTAGAAAGACAGGGGAGCAATGTTTTGAATCTCCATGATCCCCTTATTTCTCTTTTTCAAAGCATATTATCTTTCTTGTATATATAGTAAACATAATATTCATCTTAAACATCAAAGTGGAGCATATATGATATTGGATGCACAGTAATTTTTTAGCTCTGTGAGTAAAATGCCAGACCATGGAATTGGGTGTCTAGAATATAGGTAAATTTAAGTGAAATGACGTGCATTGAGTTGGACAATGTCAAATCGCTTTGGACTGATAGAATGATTAAATCTATTTTTCGTATTCCAAGAGGTAAGGTGATCGCATCAAGTGTTTTGAAAAGGGAATATAAGTTCCTTTTAAGCCTTATGTTTTCCAAAAAGAGGAATAAATAGTCATACCATCATAAACTTTTATACACAATTGACTGTTTTTATTAACATATATGGCTGTAGATATGTTTTAGTACATAAATACAATATATAGGTATTAGGTAATCTGCAAGAATAACTTTAGGTAATGACTAATCATGTAAGAGCTAATTGAAAAGCTACCATTTAACAGGCCCTTTGTTACTAAATAGCCTTTATTTGATTTCATATATGGTATTTATCACCGACTTACCAAAAAAAAAAAATAAAAAATTAGGAATTCCATGGGTGCCTAAATCAAGAGAGTTACATGAGCTCATGAACATATGCTTCATTTTTTCTGGTGATTCTAAGATTAATCTGATGCCTTTGTTAGAGTATAAAGCTAAGAAGCCTTTACCGAACAACTTAAGCTTTTCAAGTAGTTGGTTACTTGATATATATTAAAGCTTCTACGACTGAGAGGTCTTGAGATCAAATTTGAACAGTTCTCACTCTCTATACTAGTGCAATTTTAAAATAATACATGAGACGGATTCCTGCATTATCCATGCTTTAAGCCTAATTGACATTTGTATAAGGAAGCATGAACAAGTGGTGATTGGCGGGGATGTCAATGGGCATGTTGGCCCAACCGAAGATGGTTACGCATCATACCATGGAAGATTTGGTTTTCGAACTAGGAATGAGGGGGGGAAAGCCTTCCTAGACTTTGTGGTCACTTACGAGCTAACAGTTGCCAACACCTTCTTTAGAAAGCTTGATGAGCACATCATCACGTATCAAAGTGGTGGGACAAGAACCCAGATTGACTACATATTACTAAGGAAAAGAGCACAAAGAAATTGTAGGATTGTAAGTTTATCCCAGGGGAAGACCTCTCTACACAACATAGGGTGTTGTGTGCTGATGTAAAGGCCAAGAAGAGGGGCAAAAGAACCAGGGAACCTGCACAGACACATACTCGTTGGAGGGATTTGAAGGGGGAGAAGTATAAAGTTTATAAGGAAAGAGCGGAGTCTGAGCTCGGGTGAGATTTGGAGGGAGATACAAACCACATGCGGAACCAATTGGGCCAAAAGATTAGAGGCCTGGCAGTGAGGTTCTGGGAGTGTCAAAGGCCGGGCCACCAAGCAACAGAGAATCCTGGTGGTGGAGCGAGGAGGTCCCAGAGAAGATTAAGGCCAAACGAGACTACTTCAAGGAGTGGGATCATACTGGAGATGAGGAAAAGCGACATCAGGATCAGCAAGCCAAGAAAGAAGCAAAGAGAGAAGTTAGAGAAGCACAATCCAAAGCCTACGAGGATTTCTACAAAAGGATGGATATAGAAGAGAGAAAGCAGTTGGCCCAAATGGAATACCCAAAAAGGCATGGAAATGCCTTGGACAGAAGGGCATCAGTTGGCTGGCTAAAACTATTTAACCAAATCCTTCTAAGGAAGAAGATGCCCAACGAATGGAGGAAGAGCACAACAACAACAACAAACCCAGTGCCTCAAAATGGAGGAAGAGCACATTGATCCTAATCTATAAGAACAAAGGCGACGTTTAGAGTTGTGCCAACTATCGGGTATCAAACTAATGTGCCACACTTTGAAATTGTGGGAGCGGGTCACAGAGAGGAGACAGAGGTGTCCAAGAACCAATTCAGATTTATGCCCGGGAGATAGACTATAGAAGCCATCCATATCCTAAGGTAGAAAATAGAGCACTACAAGAGTGGACAAAAGGATCTCCACATGGTTTTCATTGATTTGGAGAAGGCATATGATAGAGTACCAAGAGAGGTCCTATGAAGGGTTTTAGATAGGAAAGGCATCCCCGCGCCTTATATCTAGGCTATTGGGGACATGTATGATGATGCACAAACTAATGTGCGTACCGTGGGAGGGGAGATAGATGCCTTCCGAGAACAGTTAGGGTACACTAAGGATCTGCCTTGAGTCCCTTTTTGTTCGTTCTGGTTATGGATGAGCTCACCAAGCACATCCAAGAAGATGTGCCTTGGTGCATGCTTTTGGCAGATGACATAGTTTTGGTGGGGAAGGCTCGAGAAGAGGTAAATGAGAAGCTGAAATTGTGGAGAAGGGAATTGAATCGAAGGGCTTGCGACTCAGTAGATCCAGGACCGAGTACATGGAACTCAAGCTCGATCCCTCCACCATGCCTAGCATAGAAGATGTCAAGATTGGATCAGAGACCATACTGAGAAAGGAGGTTTTCAGATATTTGGGTTCCATGGCACAACAGAACGGCGAAGTTGACGAGGATGTCAACAACCAGATTAAAGTAGGCTGACATAAATGGAGGATGGCCTCAGCGGTACTATGGGATAGAAAGTTCCCAGTTAAAGCTAAAGGGAAAATACTATAAGATGGTAGTAAGGCCGGCTATATCATACGGGGCGGAGTGTTGGCCAATGAAACAACACCATACATAGAAGATAAAGGTGGCGGAGATGAGGACGCTGCGGTGGATGTGTGGACACACAAGGAAAGATAGGATCAAGAAAAACGTCATAAGAGGCAAATTGGGCGTGGCCTCGATCGAGGATAAATTAAGGGAGCATCGTTTAAGGTGGCTTGGACATGTTAGGACGAGACCAACCACTACTCCAGTCCGGAGATGCGAACAGCCCCATACTACGCTAGGCAGAGAGGGAGAGGCAGGCCAAAGAAGATGTGGTTGGAGACGATTCGACAAGACCTCACCCACCTAAACCTACGGAAGGAGATGGCCTTAGATAGAGCTCGGTGGAGGGCTAGCATAGGGGTAGCCGATGTAGCAGCTTAGAGCAGAGTAGCTTATTATTGCTGGCACTAGGGTTTCTAGGAGTATATGCCTCCATCTTTGGTGCAATTTTTTCTTATCTGCCTACTTGCCTATTATTATTATTATTTTGCTATGCAATTGCCTTCCGTCAGTTTTGCTCCGTAATACTTGCCTTGTGCCACGTTTTGCTCTTATGCTTTGTTGCTGCCATGCTGCCAAGCTTATCAGGTTGGGGGTCCTCGGAAACAACCTCCCTTCAGGGTAGCACCCTAAAAGGGAAAGGCTGCGTCCCCCCCCCCCCCCAAAGACCCTGCTTACACAGGAGCCTTCGAGGCATTGGGACTATTGCTTTTCTTGTTGTATAAGGAAGCATGTCGGAATATAAAATAATTTTTGGATCCTCACCTAACAACTTGGGCTTTTGGATAGTTGCCAAACACACACAATGGGTCTAATATATTAGCATATAAATGTTTCATTTATGCATATGAACTCCAAAAGGATTTTCAATTTACGTACAATATCTTTCCCCTGTCAGTTTTATTTATCAATTTTGTGAACTCACAGGTAACGTAATCATTTTTGTGACTTCATGCTCTCTGGCTTTTTGATATGTTTGATTCTTTGGGCTTCCAGGAAAGCAAAACTTAGCTCCAAAATTTCAAAGCAACATCAACGGAGTAAGAAAGATCCAAAGAAATATGATGAATATAACAACGAATCTATGCAGGAAGAGCTCTATGTTGAACGAATCCGTATCCAGAACATGGAAATAAGGTTTTCATCATTAAAAGATTATCATGCTTATGTTAGCTGATATGTGTATTATTGCCATACATAACAACTTTTTTTTTTCCTGTCATTCCCAGTGTCCGTAATTTGCTGAGCAAGATCACTATTCAAGAACCTACATATGATAGGATAATTGTTGTTTACAGCTGAACTGCTTTAAGATAAAAGATATTATATTCTTTTGATCGTTATGGTAATGATACTTTTGTATTTGCCTCTATATAACATATTTGTAAATGATTTACTTGTTAAAAATTTTAAAAAGGATATAAAAAACATACTTAGTATTGTGTTTTATCGTTAAAAGTTATCAAATGGTATTAAAATTAATGATTAGAAGTTCTACTAATGTATGACTTGAAAGCAACCTAGTTCTCCAAAGAAACCCAAGTTATCACTGTGACACATTATGTAATAATATTCAACATACGATGACCATGATTGTTCAATCATGATCTGTTTCTGAGCTATTACATTTGTATTGCTGTTCATTTGTTCATTTGAGCCATTATAATTCTCACTTTGTAACAAGTTTTATGGTTTATCAGGCGAGCAGCTACGAGTGCGAAACTAGAGAGGGGTATATATGTGAAGCATTTCAAAAATATCCCTATGGCTGACATGGAAATAGTTCTCGTGAGTCTCCCTTTTCCTTCTTCCCTCCCATTTTCACACTATTGTACTAATGGAATCAAATAGAGACTCTACGTTACATAATGAATTTTAAATTAACTAATAAGCAATTGATTGTTATTCAATTATGCTTTTTTGATGGCCTACATTATGCATATTTTGTGCCTTTTATTAGAACACATATATAAATATATACATGTAAAACTATAAGAAGTTGCAAAAATTAGTGATGAAATGGCTTTCACTCAAATATCTACAAACATAAGAGGCTGAAAAGCAACTTATGTTCTATTAGATAATCCAACGAGATCAACTCCAACCTGTTATGTAACATCCATGCCAAGAAGATCATGATTTGATTCCACGGTTGTACTTGAATTCTGCAGCAGTCCCCTCTCTGTCACCAGCTTCAAATTGAACTTTCTTTCTTTTCCTCTAACAGCCAGAGAAGAAGAATCCAGGTCTCACTCCCATGGACTGGGTCAAGTTCCTTGCCTCTGCAGTTATTGGTCTGGTTAGTACAAGCTTCATGAGTTAACCCATTTCAAAGGGATCGCCCATATATTGTATGCAGTTCATGTATCCTATACATGAGATAAAAGGTCTTTCAAGGATATAGCCTAGCAATTGGGAACCCCAGGGGCTAGAGGTGCCACCTGGTTTTGATCCCCAGTGGAGGCATTTCCCCTCTCCCCACCTTACCAGTGTAAATTAAATACATGAGATAAAAATAATTGAACCATGGAAGATAGTCATAAAGTTAGAATTATGACCATGAATAATAATAGTTAAGGTTGTTCCGCATTGACATAGAAGTTACAACTTCAACGCTCTGAAACAACCCCTCCATTCAAAGGAGAAAAGATCAAGATCTAGATTTAAATATCTAATTGGAGATAAAAGAGAAAAGATCGAGATCTAGAGTCTCCTTTATCTCCATCATTAACTTTCCTCATACCCACTTTGGTAGATGCCTTGTGTATTGACCTCTTGTTTAGCTTCATCTATATTCTTTTCTATGTCCAATATGTTGGAAATTAGGGTGGACGCTATTTGTCTTGTAACTGATGATTTAATATGGGTTTATTGGTAGGCATGAATAATAGCATTGATAGAGGAACTTAAGATTAGTGTTGTATTGTATCTCAAATTTTAGTTTGGATTTTAAGCAGAGGTCTTGGAGCTTATTTTTGGGTTTGGTCATTATATCCGTGTCTTCTAGAGTTATCCTATCTTCTCACATATATATATGCCCTGTGTGGGAGAAAAAAGAGAGAGGGAGTGAGTGAAAAATCATGTAATACTTCATTTTTTATCTAGTGAAGTTCTCTACCTCTGCCAGTGGTATTTCCCCCTCCTTGAGAGTTTTCCACGTAAATCTGGGTATCTTTGTTTCTCTTTCTCCCTTATCTTTTCATTTGAAGTTTACATTTGGCTTTAATACTTAAATTGAACATTGTTCTTGGGGTATTTTGACTGACAATTAGGCTCCTCTTCCTTTTCCCATCAATTGCACAAAGTGGGATAATAGAGAAAATAGTGAGAGCTAAGAGAACTCTTGTACCACCACCATCGCTCTAATGAGAATTTTTTGGGTCCCTTCCATGGACATATGTGTCTGTTTTCTCTTTCATCTTGTGTAGTTTGTGCTTGTTAACCTGCTTTAAGGTTCCAATGTATGTAAGTGGTTGTACACATTAATGGGTACTTACATGACATACATGAAGTATATTTCTTTAAGAAAGTGCTTGAGACGTATGTGTTTGTAGGTTACTGCAATTAATGCACTTGAGAGGCCAAAAGCTGATCTTTGGGTTGTCATTGCCATCATCTCCACATTGGTTGGTTACTGCGCAAAGACTTATTTCGCGTAAGTCTTTTGGGTCATGGTTGTAGCGTACTGGAGTTTGTGCCACATGCAATTGGAATGTTTTATTTACTTATAACCTTGGTACCAAATAAAGACTGTTACACTTGGATCAAACAAAAGGTCGTTAATTCAATTGATCGTTACATAACTATTTGTGATTGCCTCTATAATGCATATTATATTTTATTTACCAAAATATGTTTACATGTAAAAAGCTGTCAAAGGAGTATAAAAATGAAATTTTTGTATAACTATCCATTTAAACTTGAACTTATCTTTCCCTAGAAAATAGCACAAATCCCACGATTCAACACATTAAGCCTACAACACATTGCTTCCCGGACATCCTGACTGTGACAATGACACGGTGACAAACTACAACTGGTTCCCATGATATTTACATAACACAAACACCATGATGGAACTTGAGCTGAACTTTATATAGTGATACTTTTGTAACAACCTTCGTAATATATATGCATCACGTTTTATTTATTGAAATGTACCTTAAAATATATTTTTGCATCATTTTATCAAAGGTTCAAAAACCAATTACTGATGTTCCCTATAAACACAACAATGTGATTTCAGTGACTTGTTATATAACACCCTTCTTCTATGATACTGAGATGCAACCATAAACCATGATTTGATTTCATCTTTAAATGCCTGCATCTGGGCTTATTTGCTATTGAAAATTTAGAATAATACTAATGAGTTTTGCATCTTGTACTGTAGATTTCAGCAAAACATGGCTGTATACCAGAATTTAGTCACACAGTCCATGTATGACAAACAACTTGACAGTGGAAGGGGCACTCTTTTGCACTTGTGTGATGACGTGATCCAACAAGATGTAAGTCTCGTTATCCTTTGATACAGCTAACAAGGCCTCGGTCGAGTTGTGGAAACACTACGAGGTGTTAGAAGAAGAGGTTCTAAATTCAAATCCTCTAGCCCCAACGCCGTTTACCTTATAAAATATCTCTTCTCACACTACAAACAGGTATTGTAGCTGTTGTTACCAGTAGGGTTTGGTATAGCTGCAAGCTATCCACCCGACCTTGACAAGTATCAGTGGAGGATCCAAGAATTTAACAATATGGGGTTCATTTTTATAATAAAAATAAAATGACCATAAAAAATAAAAAACGATAGTAACTATATGTGTATGTACATAAATATATACATATATGTGTCATAATAATAATTTTAAAAATTAGAAAAATGAACATATATACATGTCAAAATAAAACAAAATTTATATCCATACAATTGAACATAAAATCAACTAAGTATACTAGGAACTGCGAACTGTTCTAGGAAAAAGGAAAGGGGAGGAGAGGAGAAGAAGAGCAGAAGAGAGAGTAAATTAGGATTTAGTTTTAATGTTAAGAGTTATTAGAAAGAAGAAATTTTAGAAAAATTGCTTTTTGTGAAATTTGAACCCATGACCTATGAGTAAGATATGAGGAGCTTTTACCACTGGGCCAATTATGATGTGGGTTATGGGTTACTATCTATATCACTTATTTATATTTTTGCTATTGACATATATATACTTCTAAAAGTCGGGTGGTAAAGTTGCAGGGTCTGTGCACCCCGGCACCTCCAACGCGCGTATGCCATTGGTTCCGAGTTCAAAGCCCGTGTAATCTTTACCTTTGTAAAAAAATACAAACTAATACTAGCTTGTTGTTACATAGGTGAAAAGAGGTGATTATATCATTCTTCATATTGATGGAACAGGGGAAATCTACCAAACAGGTAATACATCTGCTTGGGATGGGAGTAAGAATGACAATGGGTCAGATTTACCGCCATGCACAATGAACCTTTTAAAACTCGACCCAACCCAAGTCTAAGAAAACTTTGATTTTTTGAATAACTAGAGCACTTTGATTTATTCACAAATACTCAACCCAAATCCGCCTTCTAGTGCGTCGAAATGGATATTTGACCCATATCCCAAACCCCATTCAAATCCTCAAACGATGATAAGCTGGTGTGGGTAGAAGCAAGACGAGAGGGATGAGCGGTTTCCTTAGTTTGGATTTTGATGGATTCAGTGTAGGTGGAGGCAAATCTGACCCACATTTGACTCCACTTAACCCGTAATCCAGTTAGAGAGATTGAAATCCATATCTATTTAAAACCTATTTTCTTTAAAAACCATGAAAAATGCGCTAGGTTGGACAGATTTTCAAATGGGTTCGGGTTAAAAAAATCATTCTTATAACTTGGAAGTGAGCCTGTTGATTGGTGTGCATTGGGGATTGATATCAAACATACTACAACATGATATAGGATCTAGATCTACGATGCAAAGAATTAATAAAAGAAGAATTTGGGGAGAGCTGCAATTTTGATGTGGATGATGCAGTTGAGAAATTGGAGAAGCTTGGCATTGTTTCTAGGGTGAGCTTCTCTTTCCTTTTTAATCTCTTTTTTCTCTTCTTTGTTTGATTAATATTGGATTGTTTACTTACACCTCAAGCTTTTTATCAATGCTGGCATACATTGCTTTATTATTATACAAAATTTGGAAAACTAAATCCAAGCATATCTATTTTATTACTCATACGTGCTTAGTAATTGTGGTATAGTGGATTTTGAGAAAAATATTATGTGGTTAGCCGTATGTGGGGATATTTTTGTAATGGTCTTTAAAACGACGTGTTTGTGATGAATTTGGTCAGTGTGCTTATTCATCATATTTAAGTTAGGTTTGAGGTGGGATTCGTAAGGATGAGCTGAACTCAAACTCTAGCTACACACCTGACTTGATATTCCCTGCGAGATCAAACAAACGATTAGAGGGGCCCATGGAGTAACCCACGGGGGACCCCTCCTACAATCAAGTCAGTATCAATATCATAAAATAGTAAATAAGGGCAGGTAATAAATAAACATAATAGATATAAAATATTTAGACTGAGAGGAGTAGGAAACTTGAACGATTATTGTTCCGAAGAGGTGATCGTAGAAGTGGAAGAAGAAGAAGGAGGCGTGTAGCCTTCATGCCTCCCCTTTATTTTCTCTCTTTTCCCTTCTTTCCTCCCCTTTTCCTTTTCTCTCTCTTCCCCTTTTTATAGAAAAAGGGGTAGGTGGACGAGAATGTTTTTTAGGATAAGCATGTTTGATTCTATCCTTTAGTTGCTTGTTGTATAGTACCGGACAGTATGTAAGGTGGGCGTTTTAGGTAAAGTAGGCATTTTGCATGTGTAGGGCGTTTTATCAAGTAGGTGTTTTATACAAACTGGGTGTTATATAAGGTGGCGTTTTATAAGTTTTAGGCATTATGTACATGTTGAAAAATGGATCTGTTAAACTTAGTTGTTAAAACTTACTTTTAAAGTTTACTTGTTAAAGTTTATCAAATCTGTTAGAGTTTAGGATCTTTGAAAATTGTTGTCGAAATTTTTGCCTAAAATTTGAGATCAAGTTCACAACTGACGATAGAAGATACAATCAAAAGCAAAACGAACAAGAACACAGGATTTACGTGGTTCAGCCCTAAATGGCCTACATCAACGGCTCCCCCTATCACTAGAGAGCTATACTTATTCTATTACAAACCAGAATCAAATCGATTACAAGTACAAGGTGCTTACTTCATAACCTAAGCTATTAGTTGTAGACCTTTCTCTTTGAGAACAATAGAAAACCGAAATCTGAAGCTAAAGAGAAGAAGGAAAGAACATTGTACCTTCTCTAGCTAGGTACTGCAATTCGACATGGCTGGGAATCAAGACGATCTTGATTGCACTCATGGATCACAGCACACTTACAACTGGAAGGGCGCCATGGATGGAAGCTTGGAGATGAAAGAAATGCCTCTCAGAGAATCGGGAAAAGAAAAGAGGAGAAATGGATGAAGTTGTGTTTTCTTAGTAAAAAGAACAGCTTATATACCCCTTGAGAGTAATCCATGGCAAAAAAGATCTTAGCCATCCAATTCGATCTAAATCAATGGTGAAAAGCAGGCCCAAACAAACACAAATCAGTGTGTTTGTGGGCTGACACGTGGGAAGCTTCAAGCCGTTAGATCTCAGAGATCAACGACTCTAAAACATCTGAAGAAACACAAATCCCATCCTTAGATGTGCGACGCGTGGCCTCATTAGGGCCGTGAATTCAAATGTATACAAAGCTTCCTCAGGAAGCTTCTCATCAAGTGGAGTACAATTGGCTCCAAAAGGGGAACTGGACAGCGCGATTCCCGAAAATGGGTAGCAAGGTAGGGAACCGGGTAGGGGTATAATGGGTAATCTAGGTTAAGGCATGTAAATTCACACTTTATTTACAGAAATGTCATTAGAAAATTTTGGTTTATTTTTCATCATATAAAACGCAGCTTTTAAGGTGTTTTTACTTAATAAAACGACAAGTTTTAATCTCCAAACTTTGTAACTAATAGTTTAGGTTATATTCTAGCCTATTTTCTGAACATAGTCTAGACTATATAGGTACCATATTTCGACAGTACAAGTAAGCATTTTATGGAAGTATTATACAAGTGGTTCTAAATGGGCGAATTGCAGTGGTTACAAGTGGGCGAATTGCAAGTGGGCGAATTGTAAGTGGGCGAATTGCAGGTAGGCGAATTATAAGTGGGCGGATTGTACAAGTGGGCATTTTGGAGATATAGTTACAAACAATTGTTATCTGAATAATCGCTTGTATAACCTAATTGCCCATCTACAGTAGCAAGCTGCTCAATTATAAGTTACCAACATGCTAGTCCCCCTACTTCGTGAGCGAACTTCGGTCATTCGAAGTTCAATCACGAAGTAATAAACCTGCTTTACTTCCAGCTTGCTACTGTACAAAATTTTCTAGAGAGTATGGTGTATAATTCATTATGAATGGCCACAAGGTGCTTAGTGTATGGTTATGTTTAACACGTTATGGGTCTTAACTCGGTGCTTGACTTGTGATGAGTCTTAAGAGAATTATAACCTAACGTAAATTTCAATAGAGCTTTTAACTAACATGCCAAAGCATGTAGTTCACTATGAATCTCAATGAGGCGTTCAACCTGCTATTAATCATATATTTCAAAAGAGTAGTTTGTACGAAACTTTCAGCTGGTGTAGGTGTGTTAAAGGAATTTAAGTCTTGATGATGCCACTATTAGTTAGATAAAAATTATACTATGGCAAATGTTATATTCTTTAAACCTGTAAGCCATACGTATTAAATGAAGACGTAAGTAGATACTTTGGATAAGATCATGACAATGCATGTGTTACACTCAGACAGTCATTGAGTGTCATATGTGATTCACCAAAAAAGACCCATAGTGATGAATACAGCACCTATTGTGGGTGATTGTACCAGGATAGATCATGGTGATGAGTAGTGCACCCATTGCGGGTGATTGCACCAGGGAGGATCATAGTGTTGAGTATTGCACCCATCACGGGTGATTGCACTAAGGCAGATCACCGTGATGAGTATTGCACCAATTGCAGGTGATTGCACCAGGGCGGACCATGATGGTAGGTATTGCACCCGTTGCGGGTGATTGCACCTGGGCAGACCATGGTGACAAGTACACACTTGGTTAAACATTAAGTGTCATGTATAAGTTACCTGCATAAAGTCATGGTAGCAAGCATAATCGGGATAATAAAACCACATGAGTTTAGTATGCCTGTTTGATGATGAGGATATCAAGGACACATGTTAAAGTAAAGACAAGTTGCTAGAATTAATACACCTTGAGGGTTGTTACATGCTAAGTAAGAAATACAACAAATCAAACATATGGTATATCATTCTTAAAGGATTTCCTTGGCTAGCATTGTTTTACTCTGGCATTCATCTATGAACTGATGAGCTTGGAGTGCCTCCTATTTAGTGGTTGCAAATAAACAATTGCACGAGTAGTGATTAATAGTATTTATACAATGTACTTTACAAACGAATATTATCCGAAGGATGTGATTCATCATATAAGCTATTGCTAATTTTTGAAGCACTTATGTTTAATGTGTGGCTTAATAATGACCAACCTTCAATATCCTCATATCATGACACTTATCACTAAACAATACCTATTGCTAAATTGAATAGGCTATGAAAGAGTTTAAAATGGATTGTGAGAAAGTTCAAGACTATCCCAAAGTAGGTCACTGCAGATATTGAACTAGTTCATCCTATTCCTAGCTTTTTGTTCATACTGCCACACTCTGAAGGAATTTTTACTATTGAATTATCATTTACGGTTGTACATCACTAGCTTGTGACTCTTCATCTCAAATAGGTGGTTAATAAGTGCCTAGAGTTAGGTAGATACAAATGACCTCTTGTATTGTTTTTCTTAAGTTATTGACCAATAGTGGTGCCCAACTAACAAAAAGTTAATTAAGGTGTGGGTTGCTCAAGTATGGTAACAGGTGTGCTCCATGTTGGACCTTCCTATTAGAAATGTTTTATTAAGTCGCAATAAGCGACTTAATTATAGTTTGATGTTTGACTTGTGATGGGTAATGAAGTCTCTTAGTCCTCAAGAGGTTTGCAACCTATAAATGAGTTTTATGTTTTTAGTTGGGCTGAAGACCCCCTAACCATGAAAAGATTTGTAGTTCATCGACAAGATTTAGTTCTAGTCTGAGACGAGATACCCTAGCCTTAAAACGATTTCAACCACTGAGATAAGGAAATCTAGATTGTGAGTAGGGACGAAGTTCTTCGGCCATAAATGATTTACAGACTGGGATAAGGTAATTTAGGCTGTGAATAGGGACGAAGGCCCCCAACCCTAAAAAGATTTACACACTGAGATAAGGAAGTTTAGGTTGTGAATAGGGATGAAGTCTCCCAGCCCTAAAATGATTTACACACCCGGATAAGGAAATTTAGGCTGTGAATAGCGACGAAGTCCCCCAGCCATAAAATGATTTTCACACTAGGATAAGAAATCACAAATGAAGGCAAAGTATTCCAGCTCCCACTGCTTATGAAATAATTCTTGACTTGGATGTATTTTGACATTTGATCTTACTTGATTTAGCTAGGCTAAACAGTATCTCCCAAAAGGTACTTAGCATACAACCATGTTCTATTCTGATAGATGGTGATATCTCACAACTTACAAGTAGGGCAAGTATGCTGAGAGTACGTCTTTTTGATTAAATAACACTAGCTAGCGCTTTGTAGGAGAATAATGGGCACGTTGGCACATGACGGGTAGCCTAATTTCTGCGGGCAATAAAGGTGCCTTGTGTTCCCATTTGATGAATGGTTTGCTTTGGGATTTTCTTGTAGGTGTATAGAATATGCAATTGAGAATTTCGTAGAGTAATTGGATTAGTCATGGATGGAAAGAGGCAATAGACATGTTTTGTGAGTTTCAAGGGAGTTATGAGGTCTCTTATGTGTCCAAACAAAGTCCTTGGAATGAATCATGTAATTTAGCCATCTTGCTATAAACGCTTTTACCACTTTAGAACTCAGCACTTATATGTGCTCTTTGATTTGCATGCGTGCTTTGGTGTTGGATTATGTGTGTTTTGTATTTCGAAATCATTAAGGGTAGGGTCGATGACTTCGTTCCTTTAGTACCCCTGTATCAGAATTATCGTGTCTAATTGTTAATTTGACGATTCATGGGTAAGGATGTATCGAAGTATAGTTTAGTTGAACTAGAAGTCATAGCAAGAGTGCGTTGAAGTACAGTTTGTCTAGACTAGAAATTTTAGCAAAGGTTGATTCAGCTAAAAATCCATCAGAGCAAAATTGCGACGAAGACTAATTCCCTTAGATGCTGATTGAATAGAGATTGACTTAATCAGGATTCGAGCACATTGAAATTCCCGCAATTAGTGATTCATCTAGGATTCAAATGAACGAATGATGCAACAAGAATTGATTTAATTAGACTTTTATTTAGTATGAAAGTTAAACAAGAATTATAAAAAATTGGCTTGACTAGAATTGACTTGAAGTAGGATCTTGACGAAAATTGATCCAATTAAGGGGGTTTAATTTGAATGAGGATTGTAACAAATCAACGTTGGATTAAACTAAGATTGTAACAAAAATTAACCCATTTAAGGTTGAAGTGAACAAAAATTGGTTTAATTAGAGTTGAACTAAACTAAGATTATTTCATAAATTGGCCCATTTAAGGGTTGAATTAAATAAAGATTGTAACAAAAATTAACCCAATTAGGGTTGAATTAAACTGAGATTGTAATGAAAATTGATCCAATTAGGGTTGAATTTAGATTGTGAAAATTGACCCAAATTAGGGTTTGAGGAAGAGAGAAAACCTGGCTATGGAGGGTGGTGGAAAGTGGCGGTGACCAGCGCAATGGTGGCTATCGGTGCACGAAACAGTGTTGCAGGGATCATTGGAAAGTGAAGTGGTGTGCGTGGTGGTTGTTTGTGGTTCAGGGATGACATCAGTGGTCGAGCAGTTGTGGTGGAAGGCTAAGCGTCATGCGTGGTGATGGAAGGCGAAGCATTGTGGTGGTGGTGGTGGTGGTGGTAAGTGAGCATCTCGACGATGCCGGGTTAGGGATGTCACATGGTTGTCGAATTCTCTAGGTAGGGATAACGCCGGGTTGGAAGTTGCCCGGTTGTGGAATTTGCTGGGTTGAGTTTAGACGCCGGGTAGGAAATTCGTCGGGTTGTGGAATTCGTCGGGCTGTGGAAGTGGAATTTGCTGGGTTGCATAACTTGACGTTGTGACTTAAAACAGGCATAACTTTCAATCCGTGAAGAGTTACAGATCGAATTACCAACCAAAACAAACATAAAGAATAAGTGAAAAGATGAAGTGGGCGTTTTCCGCGTGTAATAGTTATATAACTTGGCCCTTTGACTTAAAACAAGCATAACTTTCAATCCGTGAAGAGTTACGGATTGAGTTATATATAGAAATGAAGCTATCGAAGAGTTCTATTTAACTATGATAAGTTTTTAAATTTTTAAATAAAGAAAATATGAAAAAGAGGTGAAAACTTGAAGTGGGCGAATTCCGCATGTAGTAGTTGTACCTTGTAACTTAAAACAAGCATAACGTTTAATCCGTGTAGAGTTACGGATTGATTTATATATCAAAACGAAGCTATCGAAGAGTTCTATTTAACTATATGATTTTTTTTAAGTTTTTAAACAAAGAAAATACAAAAAAGAGGTGAAAAAGTTGAAGTGGGCGAATTCCGTAGGTAGTAATTGTACCTTGTAACTTAAAACAAGCATAACTTTCAGTCGGTGAAGAGTTACGGATTGAATTATATATTAAAATGAAGTTGTCGAAGAGTTCTATTTAACTATGATGATTTTTTAAGTTTTTAAACAAAGCAAATATGAAAAAGAGGTGAAAAGTTGAAGTGGGCAAATTCTAAGAGAAGTGGTTATATAACTTACCTTGTAACTTAAAATGAGCATAGCTTTTTAATCCGCGTAGAGTTACGGATTGCGTTGCATACCAAAAGGAATCTCTTGAAGAGTTCTATGTAACTATGATGAGTTTTAAAGTTTTTGATCGAATAAAATATGAAAAAGAGGTGAAAAAATGTAGTGGGTGAATTCCAAGAGAAGTGGTTATTTACCCTGTAACTTAAAACGAGCATAACTTTTAATCCGTGAAGAGTTATAGATTGAGATGCATATCAAAACAAAGCTCTTGAAGAGCTCTATGCAACTATGATTAGTTTTAAAGTTTTTGATAAAATAAAATATGAAAAAGAGGTGGAAAAAAAATGAAGTGGTCGAATTCTGAGAGAAGTGGTTGTATAACTTACCTTGTAACTTAAAACAAGCATAACTTTTAATTTGTGAAGTCTTATGGATTGAGTTGCATATCAAAACGAAGCTCTTGAAGAGTTCTATGCAACTATGATGAGTTTTTAAGCCTCTAATCAAAGAAAATATGACAAAAAGGTGAGAAGAATATAACAATACTTGATTTATTCAAGCAAATCTCTTTGTGTATTCCAAGGATACACTTAAAAGTGCTTAAAGGAGGTAAAATACATGGCTTAATTAAGGAAATCTTTTTTCATGTTCAAGAATATTAGAGAGCTTCTTTGATTAACTTGACCTGAGTAGGTCTGTTCTTATTGTCCTTTTTTTTCACTTTTATTCATTGATTCATTCATTTTTAAGATGAGATATGCTTTTCTCTATTTCAATTTCACAGTTAGAGTATAAAACTATTCCTAGGCTTTCACCCATCAGCTTAAGCTTTTGGAAAAGATAGTTTCTTGATATGGTATCATAGCCTTATTGACCAAGAGGTCACAAGTTTGAATCTCAACTGCCCCCCACTTTCAATATTAAAACAATTTGAACACAAGGTATGAGATGGGCCTGTACAATATCTACGCTTCAGCCCAATTGACATTTGCATGAAGGGCATGTTGGAGTATAAAACTATTCCTGGGCCTTTACCCATCAGCTTAAATTTTTGGGAAAGATGGTTTCTTGATACTTATTAGAAAAAATGCAATAAAGATCGGAAAAAATACTGAAAATTACTCAACCAACATTAAAATGTTTGAATCTTACACGAAACACCAAGCCTGGCGTGAGCCCATGATTCTTCCCACAGACGCGCCAAAATGTTTGTGATGAATTTGGTCAGTATGCTTATTCATCATATTTAAGTTAGGTTTGAGGTGGGATTCGTAAGGATAAGCTGAACTCATATGCTTGACTTGATATTTCCCGTGAGATCAAACAAACGGTTAGAGGGGTCCTTTGAGTAACCCATGGGGATCCCTCCGACGCTCAAGTCAGTATCAATATCATAAAATAGTAAATAAGAGTAGGTAATAAATAGACATAATAGATATAAAATGCTTAGCCCGAGAGGAGTCAGAAACTTGGACGATTATTACTCCGCAGAGGTGATCGTAGAAGTGGAAGAAGAAGGAGGAGTATAGCCTTCATGCCTTCCCTTTATTTCTCTCTTTTCCCTTCTTTCCTCCCTTTTACTTTTCTCTCTCTTCCCCTTTTTATAGAAGAAAGGGTAGGTGGATGAGAATAATTTTTAGGATAAGTATGTTTGATTCTATCCTTTAGTTACTTGTTGTATAGTACCGGATGGTATGTAAGATGGGCATTTTAGGTAAAGTAGGCATTTTGCACATATAGAGGGTTTTATCAAGTAGGCGTTTATATATATTGGGTGTTATATGAGGTGGCATTTTATAAGTTTTGGACGTTATGTACTAGTAGGTGTTTTATAGAAGTATTATACAAGTGATTATAAGTGGGAGAATTGCAGTGGTTACAAGTGGGCGAATTGCAAGTGGGCGAATTGTAAGTGGGCGAATTGAAGGTGGGCGAATTGCAAGTAGACGGGTTGTAAGTGGGTGAATTGTGCAAGTGGGCATTTTGTACATTTTGGAGATACAGTTACAAACAATTGATATCTGAATAATCGCTTGTATAACCTACTTGCCCATCTACAATAGCTAGCTATTCAACTATAAGCTACCAACACGAAGATATATTATACTCCCCTTATCTGTAAATAAATATCATTTTTTGACTTTTCGAAGTTAAAGTGCGTGAAATTTGACTAGTAGTTTAGAAAAGGTTGCATCTGTTTGAAGTCTTCAAAGTCCAATTTTAGCAAAGTTTAGGATGAGCTGTTTATCAATGGTCAAGAAACATTGCAATGGTTTTCATTTGAAAACCTATTGAATTGATTTATTTTGGGCAATAAGTAATGGTCATGTAGGTAGTCATTCAACATGCAAATATAAGGTGTAAAATTTTATGTTCCCAAAAATCAAAATGGTTCGACCAAAAAAAAAAAAAAAAAAAAAAAAAGAAAATCAAAATGGTCACTAACCCATTACATAATGTCCATGATTGGAGGTGTTAATGACCTGAGGCGAGCCCGGCTCTACATTTAAGTTGGCTCGGGTTTTGCTAGATCACCTAGCCTAGAAACTATGGCTCAAGCTCAGCTCAACCTGGCTTCAACTCAATAAGCTTCGGACAAAGCTCGTCTTGTTTAGGCTCATTCAAGTATAAACATATGCTCTTTTTTTTTTGGGGTTGTTTAGGCTCAAATCCAATTTTAGGCTCAAACTTGGCCGGATTAGGTACATTAAAACTCATAAATTGTATTGAGATTGGTTTATTTTATTTAGGCTTGCAAGCCCATGAGTTTGAGATTTACTAGGCATTAACGAGCAGGCTTGACTTATTTAAACCCGGGTCCAGGACCATCCCCTCTCGACGAAACCGCAACCATTGGGTTCCATTGTTGTTTGATATATAATCGATGAGTTTAACACAAGAAGCATCTTTTTATTTTATTTTTATGTGCAAGTTCAATTTTATAATAAGGAAATTGGTGATTGTGACATGAAAATGAAATGTGGACTGCAGGATACAGTAGGGAGGTATTACTGTGTGGGATTAAAACAAGCAAATGAGATAATTGGTACCACCACTGAGGAGCTTGTCTTGAAGGTCAAACAGGGTGCTTCTACTTGATCATCTTCAATTTTCTTTCTTTTTTTTTGGGTTATTTATACTGTTAGTCCTAGTACTTTGTCTATTATGTCAATTTAGTACCTGAGTTTTTAATTGTATCAATTTAGTTATTGTAGAATTAAAATTGTTTCAATCAAGTCCATTTTAAAATCAATGTTAGTTTTTGACTGATGAGTGTTAGAATTTCATTTCAATTAGAATTTAGTGAAATGATATGCAAGAGCTAATCTTGTGACATGAGAAACATGTACAAGTGCTACTTAACATTACAAATTTAATCATATAGTAGTAAATTTAGAATTGGGACTTGATTAAAATAATTTGAATTATACAACGACTAAATTAATACAATTACATGATGACTTTTTTTAATAGGTAAGTAGGGGATGGGGATTGCAACTATTGGATTCGCTCTTGGATTGCTTCTCTGACCCTCGGTGATCTTCAATACTAGATTGAGTTATATTTTGTTTTGTTTTTTGTACAATGATGAGGGAGCATTAAGATTATTTTTCAGGAAAGAATCTGCTTAACACGTCATCCAAAAGGATAGACTGTAACTTCAGAAACGGGCTGCAGAACCAGTCAATAGAAGAAAATGATGAGTAATCACATTTTGCTACCTAATCTGCAGCCATATTTTCTTGTGCTGCCTAACTACCCTGTATACAATGTAATGTAAGGCAAGCTTTTTCTTATTTGTTTCTTTGGTTCAACTAGGTTCATGTTGCCTCTTGAAAACCGCATCAAATTACAAGAAACTTTTTGCACTCTCCTTCCCCACTACATACATATATATATAACTGCTGCGATGTTTCTCCATCTTTAAATCAGGATGGCAACCGGGCGGCGTGGGGCAAGTACAGGGGATACCTTCTCCATATTTGTACCCGTCACCGAAATTCATATTCATACCCCGCCCTTGACTTGCCACATATATGAAGTGGATACCTATATCCGTCCGGCGGGTACAAACCCATACCATATCCACGGGTATCCAACAGTTATCTAGTGCCCATCCAATACAATACCCACCCATATTAATTATTTAATACTATTTTTAAAATTTCAATTATATATTTTTATAACATTAATAAATAATATAATTTTAAAATTTGAAAGACAATTAGATACAAAATGAAGCGGGTATATTGGGTATGGAGCAGGGTGGGTATATCCAACCCTTATCCACTACCCGTCTCACTTGGGGTGGGTACTTGCAGGTAACAGGTTTTACCTACCCCATTTCCATCCCTAACCGAGATGCATGCTAAAATTCACTGCACCTTAGGTCAGACTTACGGAGTTAGAAATATATGAGATCCATATATAAATCCAAGTGAGGTCACGTCTTAGAACCGATTGATGAGGTGGAGTAACCTACAAGGTTTTATTATTGATTCTTTCTCTCTCACAACTCTAGTGTGAGATTTTTACTAAACTCACATGTGGAGTCCTTAACAATGCACATCCCTGTTCCTCGGTCCCCTGTTTTGGAATTTTATCGTTGGCTTTTCCTTTTGGGTGTTGTGGGCAGGTTTGCGAACTTGGTCCGTATTTCTATTTGCCTATCTTGTTTAATGTTGAGCATCTACCCCAACCACTAAAAAGAAAGAAAAAAACCCCTTGGGAGCTAGGGGTGAACAAATATTGGTCCAGATCAGTATACTGGACTGGACTAGCCATTGCGATCAACGACTAGACCTAGTCAATTATATATTTGTCCTATGTTTGGTCCTAGTATATGGGCCTAATCAATTTTTAGTCCAGATCGATCCAAGACTGGAAAATTCGGAGACCAATCTACACTAGTTTCGCATTATATATTTTGAGTACATGGTTTTAATATATACTTAGGTATGTACTACATGTATCAAAAAATATAAATCTTAAAAAATTAAATATTTATTTTTATAATATATATATATTTTATTATATGATAATTATTTTTAAATTTTTAGGTACAGTTTAGGAAAAAAATTTCCGCTTTTTTTTTTTTTTGAATTTATGCTCGCTAGATGGGAAACTGCTCCAAATTGGTCCGATTAAGTCAAATCACATTTTTAACCGATCTTGGATCTTGGACCAAACCGAACTAGATTTTAATAATTCTCAGTTTCATAAGTTGAGATAGTTCAGTCTTTAAATCTTGATTGGGATAGTCTTATTCAGTAGTCTTGGATAGATGCGCACCTTATGCACAACAACACTTCTTCTGTGGTACAAAATTGTAAAATTAATTAGAATAATAATAATAGTAATTATATAATTATACTTGCACTTATATCTAATAAAAATAAACTAATATTATAATATAATGTTACCTATTTTCTTTTAATTTTACTTATAGTTATTAATTATGTTTTAAAAATAACAAAGGCTCATTAATTGTTTACCCAACTATTTTCACGGAAACACTAAAACTCATTCAAATTTCTTTTCTTTTAATCATTCAAATGTGAGCCGATCCGAGGGCCCGACCCATTTGGTCCGCTACTCGATCAGACCCTAATCCAAAAAGTTTTAAATTATTGGGACTCAAACCTAAACCCGAAAACGAATCAACTTGAATTTGACCCAACTTGAGCTAACCTAAACCCTGAAATTACCTGGCCCGAACCAAGTTTGACCAAACCCATATGAGCCGAGACCCAAACCAGACTTGTCCTATGACTCAAAATAACTCAAATAGAAATCATATTTATCATAGAATCTAAATAATAATCTAATTATAGTCATTTCATTTTGTAATTTGAGTTATGATTTTCAAGGTCGAATAATATATTATTAAAATAAGCTGATTGGTCAACTTAAATCCAATCCTACCCAAGGATTACCTGACCTGAGGTTAACCCGAACCAAGGTTTACTTGACCCGTTGTCAACCTGACCTAAGACTAACTAGACTTGAGGTCGACCCGAATCCGAGGATAACCTGACTTGTGCCTGACCCAACTCGATTTTAACCCGACCGAGATAGATCCGACATGACATTAACTAGACTCGAATCCAACCCGATCCAATTGTCTACTCAAATCACTATCTTTGAAAAGTTTTATCCCCCTTAAATTTAATAGAAAATCTTGCAGTAAATTATTTTACACTTATTAATAATATATAGCAATTGTAAGAACACTTATTTTTATTATATTAATTAAAACTTATTTTTATCCCCTTGGATGTCACCCTTGACAACCTTTTCACGGACGTAGTGAAAATCGACATAACGTGTTTGTACGATCATTAGAGATAGGATTTGCAGCAAGGTAAGTAGTAGACACGTTATCACAGTAAATAAGAATCGGACCAGTGTGCCGCAGACCCAAGTCACGCATCAAGTATCGGATCCAGTCACACTCTACTACGACTTTGGCAACGGCACGATACTCAGACTCAGTGGTAGACTTCGCAACTGTAGGCTGCTTCTTAGCACGCCGGGAGATGAGATTAGGACCAAGGAAAAGAGCGAAATCTGTAGTGGCGCTTTGCGTATCAGGACAACCACCCTAATCAGCATTAGCATCAGCATAAGCGGTGACTGATGTGTAAGACCCAGGAGTGATGGTGAGACCGTGATCAGGAGTGAGCTTGAGGTATCGCAGGATACGCTTCACCATTTGCCAATGAGACGTCGTGGGAGCATGCATGAAGTGGGACACATGGTTAACCGCAAAGCATATGTCGAGACGGGTCATAGTTAAGTACTGGAGTGCACCCACTGCACTACGGAACTTGGTGGGATCAGCTAGGAGGTCCCCATCAGTCAAAGAAGGTTGTGCTCGGGCTGGTATCGATGTTTCTACAGGTTTGGCCTCAAGCTTGTCATGCTTGCGAAGAAGGTCCAGGGTATATTTGTGCTGAAAGAGGAAAAGGCCATGGCGGGATCATTTGGCCTCAATACCGAGGAAATAGTGGAGCGGACCGAGGTCTTTCATAGCAAACTGAGTGGATAGGGAGTCAGTTAGTTGACTGAGAAGCACAGGGTTAGAACCTGTGAGGATGATATCATCAACATAGAGCAAAAGGCACACAATGTTGGTAGGGGAGCGATGAATAAATAGGGAAGGATCTGCCTTACTACAGTAGAATCCAAAACTGAAGAGGAACGTGCTAAATCTGTGAAACCAGGCCCGAGGAGCCTGTTTTAAGCCGTACAGGCTTTGCGTAGTCGGCATACATGCGTAGGGAACGTAGGCTGGATGAACCCGGGTGGCTGACGCATGTACACTTCCTCATTCAAAAAACCATGTAAAAATGCGTTTTTCACATCAAGTTGGAGAATGGGCTAGGATTTTGTAACAACAAGGGCCAATATGAACCCGATAGTTGTGGGTTTTACAACAGGGCTAAATGTTTCGGTGTAATCAATACCTTCACGCTGATGAAAGCCTTGGGCAACAAGGCGTGCCTTGAAGCGATCGATTGAACCGTCAGGTTTATACTTTACCTTATATTTCCAAGTGCTCTCAACAACATTGTGAGAAGGGGAGGGAGGTATGAGATCCCAAATTTGATTTTGAATAAGAGCATTAAATTCCTCAGCCATGACTTCCTGCCACTAAGGGTTTTTCACAGCCAAAGAAAAAGAAGTGGGTTCCTAAATCACAACAACTGAGCCGAGGGATAGGATGTGCTTGGACTTGCGAATTCTGTCCTTAAGAAGAGTACGCACGGGGTGGCCACGCTGGACAGGGGAGGAATCCTCTGGGACCGTAGGCGA
Organism: Simmondsia chinensis; assembly: GCA_018398585.1. Lineage (NCBI taxonomy): Eukaryota > Viridiplantae > Streptophyta > Magnoliopsida > Caryophyllales > Simmondsiaceae > Simmondsia > Simmondsia chinensis. The sequence goes on from JAGTTD010000004.1 coordinate 8,884,768, forward strand.
GGCAATGCCTGAGACCAAATAAGAGAGAGGCTAAGAGGTAGGGGCGGGACTGGCTAGAGGGGTGGGTGGAGAACCACCCGAGACGCCCCCTGGAGCCTACGGGCCTGCACCACAAGGGTGAGGTGAAGGAGACCCACGAGCACCTGCGTCGTCATCGGCCGAAGCAAAAACCGGGGCTGGTGCAGCCGGTTGGACCGAGGGCATGGTGCCTATAGACACTACACCGAGGAGAAGGGAAGGGGAACCTCAACAAGGCCACTAGACGGGGGCGCCGTGCAACTAGACACTAATGAGTGATATGGGAAAACATTTTCAACAAAATGCACATGACGACTGATATGAACACGACCAGTAATGGGGTCCAGACAGCGGCAACCTTTGTACCGGCCGGCATATCCGAGGAAAACACAAGGGAGAGAGCGCGGGGCTAATTTATGAGCGGTACGCGATGTGATGTTGGGAAAACAAGCACACCCAAAGACCCAACAAAGGTTATAATTAGTGGCCCGATGAAAAAACTTTTCAAAGGGAGACAAGTTACGCAGTAAAGGAGTCGGTAGCCGATTAATAATATAACTGGCAGTGCAGGCGGCTTCTACCCAAAATTCATAAGGAAGTTGGGCTTGAAGGAGAAGGGTCCGCACCATTTCACTTAAATGTTGATGCTTACGTTCCACCACTCCATTTTGCTGTGGAGTATCAGGACATGGAAGACGAAAGTGAATACCATGAGTGCGACAAAGGGCCACCATTTGCCTGTTGTCAAACTCACGACCTCCATCACTTTGAAAACACTTAATTGTAGTGGAAAACTAATTTTCAACAAAAATCTTAAAGTCGGAGAAGATGGAGTACACTTCGTTTTTCCGTTGCATCGGATAAAGCCAAGAGAAGCGAGAATAGTCATCAATAAAAATCACATAATAACGTAAAGCTGAAGTTGATTGAACCGGAGATTGCCAAACATCAGAATGAATTAACTGTAAAGGAGCAGTCGTTGTATGTAAAACACGAGTAAACGGTAAATGACGAGACTTACCTAGACAATAAGCCTGACAATGAGAAATAGAACTAGAACTAGAACGTAGTAAACAACGTGAACATAAAACATCAAAAACTGAGTGACCTAAATGTCCTAAGCGCCGATGCCACAGATCCGGAGGTGCAGTTTGTGCAACAAGCCCTATGAAATGTGGAGAAAAGCCATATAGAGGACCGCTACTACGCATCTTGAGGAGGGGCATCCCTGTAACCTTGTCCTTAACACAAAAGGAGGAAGAGTCAAACTCCACACAGCAGCTGTTGTCACGACACAGTTGTTTAACAGATAAAAGATTATAAGTGAGACCAGGCACTAGAAGGACGTTAGATAGTTTTAAATCATGCTTGGGAGCTCGTAGTTTAGAGGAGCCAGTATGGGTAATAGGTAACAAGGATCCATTACCAACTTGAATAGATTTAAAACCAGTGTACGGAAAAATATTTTGTAAAATACCTGGGTTAGAGCTCATATGATTAGATGCTCCAGAGTCCGGGTACCACGTAGGATCAGCAGAGTCCGCAACCGACAAGGCAGAGAGGGAGTGGGAAAGGTATGTTTGAATAAAGCGGTGGGGGCAAAGAGAAGCAGCATGGCCAACCTGATGACAAATCTGACAAACAGCGGGACCAGTACTGAGTATACCTGCTTGCGGTGGACGAGGAGCATAGCCGGAATTTTTGAACCAAGGCTGCGGTGAAGTGGGTGCGCCTCCAGAGTTGACTGTGCCTGTCCCCGGGGTTGGCGGTTGACCGTATGACCCGCCACGACCCCCTTGACCTCCTTGGCGATTGGAGTTGCGCCCATGACCCTTATGCCCACGACCACGGCCATGACCCGATGAGTCGGATGGCACATCTGACGCGGCAAAGGCATGCGCGTGATCGAAGGAAAACCGTGATTGAATCCGGGAGAGGGCAGCTTCTTCATCCAGTAGTGCAGTTTTAAGGCGCTCAAAGGGAAGATCCCGAGAGGACTGCCGAGTGAATGTACTGAAGGCCGCATATTCCGGTGGAAGACCAAAGAGAGCATAGTGCATTAATTCACGATCCGAGACAGGAGGATCTATGGCAGCAAGGTTATCGGCAATGGTCTTAAGCTTGGTTAGGTAGGCAGTCATAGTTTTGTTATCTTTGCGGAAAGTGACAAGTTGAGAGCGGAGGTCAAATTCTTTGGCAAGAGAGTGGTCACGGAATCTCTTAGCTAGGGCCTCCCACATGGCCTTGGAGGTTGGGTGATGGATAACATCATTGAGGACTGGGCGAGCGAGAGAGGCCGAGAGACAGGCCCTAATACTCTGATCAATACAAACCCAGGTTTGATGATCAAGATTATAGATGAAGGCACCAGTCAGGATTTGAATTTGAGGAGGAGGACAAGGTAATGAGCCATCAAGAAAGCCCATTAAGCAATGGACACGAAGGAGCATGGAGACTTGTTCACGCCAGGCGTGATAATCTGTTGGAGTATCAAGTTTAACGGTAACCAGGCTCATGAAAGACGATGTGGGAAGGGGAGCCAAGGGGAGGACCGGTTGGTGATATCCAGAGAGGGGCACGACTAGGGAACCGGAAAGGGTAGGAGATAGGCCCGAGATCGAGGATGCATGAACAATACCTGGAGGGATAGAAAATAAACTTTGAGAGCTGTAATTGAGGAGGGACATACCATGGGTGTACCCGGTAAAGGGAGCAGAGGTGATGACGGGAGGAAGAGAGCCGAGAGTTGGTGGTATGGGCGGTGTACCAGTGAGGGGTTGGGAGGTCGGTGATGGGTGCACCGGGGAAGGGCGGTCGGCGGTCGACGGTTGTCGGGGAGGTTGGAGAGGAGGAGGAGGGTGATGGGCTGCTAGCCATAGATTCACCAATCGAAGAGCAATACACGAACTATGCCTCCTGAGATCGTGCAGGAGAGAAAAAAGCGGAGGCCGAGCAATAGTAACGCCGGGCGTGGGGGAGGTTGGTGGCGGCGGTGTAGGTTTGGACATGGGGGTTAGGGTTTCGGCCCCCCTATTTTGTATTTCTTTTTTTCTTTTTTCTTTTTTTTTTGAGAGAAGAAGATATCAAAGGTAAAGCTCTGATACCATGTGAAAGTTAAGTTATGGTAATATACCAAACAGGGTGCTGAGGTATCATATATATAGAGAAACCAAAAAAAGTATAATTACAAGAAAGCCCTTGGGCTAATAATAATATAAACAACTCTATTATCCTAATAGATATTAGAGTTTTTTAAAAAAATTAATTAATATATAATTAATAAAAAAAATTTAAGTAAAAAATGTAAAATATTTTACCGTAATTGAAATGTGAAAAAAAAAACAATAATCATAAAATATTTCCAATTGGTGTGTGATTTTAGTAATTCGATGATTTTTAGTAAATGGACGGTGAATTTTAGTAATTAATTAGTAAATCTGAGTAATTTTATTTGAATTTCAGTGATTTTGAGTAAATGGACAGTTATTTTGACTAAGTTAGTGGTGACTTTGAGTAAGTAGGTGTTGATTTTAAGTAATTGGTGATTTTAAATAAGTGGTGGTGATTTTGAGTAAGTGAATGGTGATTGTGAGCATACTTAGTAAAATACGGTGCGGGAATTAAATAAAATTTAATACTTTTTTGTATTATTTGACTCTATATGTTAAAAATTCGGTCAAAAGTTCGTTGACTTATAAAAATTTATTATGATTACAATAATGTCCATAGTAGCTTCTTCTCAAATAATTGTAGAGTAGAAATTAACATAGTTTTGTGAATTTTTGACTTTTATGTGAAAGTATTACTTATAAAAGTAGTAAGAATCATACTACATAATAAAAAGTAATATATAAATCAATAGTTTGGAAGGCAAAGCGACAAATTTTGCAAAATATGCAATTTGCTTTTTATTTAGGAAAAATATACGTGATATAAAACGCATTTTATACGATGAACATAAAAAAAAAACCGCATATTTTACAGTGTTTTCGGCAATCATTCGTGGACATCCTTTTTAAACGTAAAAATACGAATACGCGTTTAATATGCCAATTATATGGGTGTTTTACTAACTATGATTACGAGTACGTGAGTGGCGATTTGAGTAAGTGGCTGGTGATTTTGAGTAAGTGAATGGTTATTTTGAGTAAGTGAGTAATGATTTTGAGTATATATATATATGTTTTCCTAGTTGAATACTGATGTGTTTTAAATGTGTGTTTTAAAACCATGTATTCACAAGCATACGAGATCGTCGTAGCTAAATTGGGTATACAGGTCATATCCCACAGGGAATTAAAGTTAAGTCGGATTTAGTTATTAATGAGCTGTTGTAATCGGGGTTTTGTTTGTTTGAATGATTTGTTTACTAAAATAAACTAAAGTTGCCAATTCAATTAAGATTAGTTCAGGGAATGAATTCAGGATAGCTTTACTTGTATCCTGTCATTATATTCTACTATGACAATGATTTAAGAGGCTTAGGCTACAAGCACTAAGCCTGGGTTAATATTTAAACTAGAGCTTAGGGTAATGAACTAGTTTAAAAGCATAACCTATCATATCACCGTACGTGTAGCATAGGTTATCACACTAGTACTGCTTAATTCCTTTCTTGCTCTTAGTTCAATACTAAACCTATATTAATACTTAAGTTAGGGTTTAGGATAATGAACTAGTCTAAAGGCATAATCTATCATATCACCCTACGTGTAGCATAGGCTATCACATTATTACTACTTAATTCCTTTCTTGCTCTTAGTTCAATAGTAAACCTATATTAATACTTAAGTTAGGGTTCAGGGTAATGAACTAGTCTAAGGGCACAACCTATCGTATTACCCTAGGTGTAGCATTGATTATCTCAATAGCACTAACAAATTCCTTTCTCACTCCTAATTAAGTATTAATTTATATAAAAGATAGTGTTTAGGGTTGGGTACAACCTCAACTCTAAACACGCTTGAAAACTAGTTATGTTGTGGTATAGGCTACAAGCTCGAAGACTAACGTTAATAATTTGAAAATCTCACCATGTCTACATGTTCACACAAAGAAACACCAAACACAATCATAAATTCCCCACGGGGGTACGTACATAACATAACATAAATTCATTATCAGAAGCATAATATAAATACGGGATACGGGCGGCTACCCGCTCTTCATCCCTAAACTACAAGTCTACTCCTCCATAGGAGTTTTACACATCATTCAAATCCAAGAAAGAAAACAATAATGACAAAACTAAGGATTTGAAGACTCCCTCAATTGATGTTAACATTGATCCTTGCTTTGATTCCCCAGTACTCCGACCACCTGTACTTCGACGTTTGAGAATCCATTAGATCTCGTAGCGGCTTTGGGAAGGAGAGGAGGAGAGGAGACATGGCAAAAAAGATGTAAAATTAGGTCTTCCCCTCTTTATTTAGAGTTGCGCTGCAGAAGCTACTCCGATTGATCGGTATATTGCAGATTGAACAGCACAGGTGGGGGGGTTCTTCCCCCAAATCTCGCCCCACTCCCTCTCGTAACACACACACACACACACACACACACACATATATATATATATATATATATAATATATAATATTATAAAATGTATATATTAACTATCCACGAAACCTATTTGGTTTACCAAATTACAACTCGATTGGTTATTCTTTTCCACGTGTGGTCGGATTTCTCAAAGTAGTCTTCAATTATGCCTCGATTACGTTTGATTCTGCCATTTTTCAACCTGTGTTTGCTCCGTTGCATTCTAAGCCAAAATGTACCTAGATTATAACAGAACACACATGTAAAAGCCAAATATATTGCGGAAATGAAGAATAAAATATGTAAATATATGGCACATCAAACACTTACTCAAAATTACCACCAACAATAACAATAATAAATCCAGTGCCTCAAAGACTCCCGCATATATAGGGTCGGGGGGGGGGGGAGGGTGCTACTCTAAAGGGTGGCCGTGTCCAAGGACCCCTAATCTAAGAAGCAACCTGAGAAGCATAAAAATATAAAAGCATTTAAGCGTAAAAGCATAAAAACAATGGCACAAAGTAAGCCTATAGAAAGTATAAAGCAGCAATAGGCAATAAAGCGACAGAACAAAAAGCAACCAACTCATAGCACAAGTGTATAAAGTCAAGTAGGTATATATATAAGCCTAGGGGTGCTAGTACTAGCTTAGATGTGCTCCTCTATCCTAAACTGGTATATCGACTACACCTATGTTAACTTTCTACTTAGCTCTATCTTGGGCTATCTCCTCATTTAGGTTGAGGTGGGTGATGTCATGTTGAAAATCGTCATTCACTTACTCAAAATCACCACCACTTCTTCAAAATCATCTCCCACTTACTTACAATCACCATGCACTTACTCAAAACCACCATGCATTTACTCAAAATCACCACTCACTTGCTCAAAATCACCACTCACTTACTCAAAATCACCACCGACTTAGGTTATGTTTGGCTGTAGCGGTTAGCTATTAGTGTTTAGCTGTTAGCTGATTGATTAGCTATTAGTTATTAGTTGTTAGCTAATGGGTAATGTGTTTGGTAAAATCAGATGTTAAAGTTGGTGGATTATTATAAAATGATAAATATAATTTAATTATATAGAGTTTGAAAAGTTAAAAGCTAAATTATTTAGCTTTTAAAAAGCTGCTTTTCAAAAGTTATACCTTATAAAAAAACGCTAACAACATAATTTTTACTAAACAGTGCTTGTAGCTGTTTGACTAGTTAAAAAACTAAAAATTATGAAAAACACTATGAAAAATGGCTTGTCAAGCATAGTTCTACTCAAAACCACTACCTATTCACTCAAAATTACCACCCACTTACTCCAAATCACCATCCACTTGTTCAAAATCACTACTCACTTTCTCAAAATCCCCACTCACTTACTCACAATCATCATTCACCTCCTCAAAATCATCACCCATTTACTCAAAATATTCATCCGCTTAGGCTATGTTTGGGAATAGCTTTTTTTTTCATAGATTTTTATATAGCGTTTAACGTTTTTGACAGGTCAAACAACTAGATGTTGTGTTTCGTAAAAAAAAATGGTAATGTTTAGCTATTTGACCAGTCAAAACTCTAACATTTATGTTTGATAATTATTTTTTTACTTAGCATTTTTATTAGCTTTTAGCGTTTACTATAGCATTTTGGAGAGCGTTTGCAAAGCTGTGCGTAGTAGCTTTTCCTTCCTAAAAGCTAGCTAATAGGGGAAAAACTATTATACTTTTGTATAATTTTTTTTTTTTGATAATCAATTATACTTTTGTATAATGATTCTAAATCCGACAAGACCTTACCCATCTAAATCTTATAGAGGAGATGACCTTAGATAGGGCCCAATGGAGGGCTAATATAGGAGTTATAGATGCTCCAGTTGGAGTAGGATAGTCTAGCTTACTAGTGCTAGGCTTTGACATCCCCCTGGCGCACTTAGGTTGTGCACTTGCTCTCATGAGCTGCTACTTGCCTACCTATCCTTTGATTTCTGCTTGTTGTGGCTTGCTTTGAGTTTGTTGTTTTGCTCGCCGTGTGTTTTGACATACTCATGCTTTGACGCTCTCCTGCTGACAGGTCACATGCTCTATGCTGCAGACCAACTTCTCAGGTTGGGGGTCCTTAGAAATAGCATCTCTTCAGAATATCCCCTTGAAGGGGGAAGGCTGCGTACATCTACCCCCAGACCTTGCTTTTGGGAGAGCCCTTGCAGGCACTGAGTTTGTTGTTGTATAATGATTCTAAATTTATACACATACGATAAGTCTATATTTTTAATTTAAATTTTATTTTTATAATTTTTAAAAATATTTAGTTCGTGAAAAAATAAGTTGATAAATGATATTTATTTATCTTTTTTATTTTTTAAAAATATTAATTTTTTCATATATAAATAGTTTACAACTGTAATTATTTATTTAATAAAAGAACTTTATTTTTTATTTTATGCAATATAATTTACTAACAGCCAACAACTATCCTCTAATATCCAAACACTCTTAATTGCAAGCCAACAGCTAAAAGCCAACAACCAACATCTAATAGCTAACAACTGACTATTGACAGCTGACGTCAAACACAGCCTTACCTAAAATCATCATTCACTTACTCAAAATCACTACTCATTTACTCAAAATATTTAACGATTGTTTAACATTTAAGATTTTAGTGACTACATAAAAATATTTAAAATTTTCAGAAATAATTTTCTGGTTCGTAAAATTAAAGTACAACAAAGTCAATAAAAAAAAAAAAAGATTGTGTTTGGACATAAGGCCAAGTGTATTGTGTTTACCTGCTGAACAAGTTATAGGTGAATGATCTAAGGGTCCAAATGTATTGTAGGGCAAAAATGATTGGCCCTTATATCAGCAGCGTAATGATTCCAGGCGTGTTACGACGTACCAACTTGGGCCACTGCAATGTTCGCTTCCAAAAATTAAAAAAAACTTTCCCTTTTTTTTAAAAAAAACTTTCTTAAGCGTTCGTGTTTTCCTGACAACAACAACAAGAGTCAATAGTCCAAATTTATTAGGGAAGCGTGTTGTTCAATAAATAAAAAAATAATAAAAAAACTTAGACCAAATTTTTTTCATATAGAGATGAATAATACATAAATAATTCTATTTAATTTCTATACCTATTCTACTGACTATGTTTTACAGTTTGTCAGTAGAAACAGTTGAAAAGGTACTTCTAGAAATATGAAAACTTTTAAAAACTAAATGGCTGTTCTGGAATCACTAAGAAAATTACACATACGCACACACACGTCCAATTGTTGAACACAATAATACACACTCAGGTTGAGCTTAAACCTAGCTCATGCTCACTTAAACTCGAACTTTGCTTATTTAGGCACATCCTTTTTGAGTGTTCTTCTCCACGATTAACACAACCAGTTCTCATCAATCGGTTTCTCTCTATCATTTGTCAATGAACGGAATGCTAATCTAACTGATGGTGCCATACAAATGCTGAGTTGCAGAAGAGTTTCTTTTCCTATGCCCATCGTCTTAACCAAAAGAATCTGGCCAAGCTTGAGCATGTGCTTAAAGTTTCCAGATTGGAGAGCTGATCCAAAGCATGGTGAGCTCAAACTCAGCTTGGCTCATCTTCACCGCCTGAGTAAGATACAATGAGTCATATTGTAAAAAAAAGATAGCACGAACCTTGGTATTCATTCTTGAGTTGCTTATAGTGATCCATTCTCATTGGGCGAGTTTTTGTCATATTTTCAACTTCCGGAAGAGCCACTGAACATCCCATCTGCAATTGAGTGTAACTTGTAAGAGCAAAGGAATGAAACAGAACAAGCGGTGAAATATAGAACACAGATTGAAGAATGGCATTTTCGTTACGCTATTCACTTCGGGCCCGTTTGGTATCATTTCCCGATTTTGAATCTTGGTTTAAAAAAAAAAAAAAATAGGTTTTGAAATATTTTTTTCATTTTTGGATTTCTAGCTCTGTTTTTGCCAAACTCTACTAAAAACAGAAAATAAGAAAAAATCAATTTCAAAATTTGGATTTTAGTATCAAGAACCAAGTACTACAAACATAAAAATGCTACCAAATAGACACTTAACAAACTGCAAGCTGCAGGATAAATCATCACATAAATGGATTAATAATATCATAAGCAAGAAGTATGCTTTTATACCGTGGGCAGTGAGATAGGCGCCGCTTCTTCCGACTTAATGATCAATGTCTGTGCTTCACTGTAGAGAAACACTATTTTTCTACTTTTACTTAAAAGTAGAAAACAATTTCTGCTTCTATTTAAAAACATTTGTTACCAAGCCAAACATCCTCACTCTGAAAAAAGCACTTTCTTTTTTCTAATAAAGAAGCTTGGTCAAATAGGCCCTTACTCTCGTGCTTTCATTCCATGGGAAACAGAGCGGCCTGGCCAAAACATGAGAAAGGTGTCTGTCGTAGCCAAGACTTTTAGTTGCAAGATGCACTGGCCATGGCTTTAAATCGCGAAGATACTTCAGAACCAACGAATGGTTCTTCCAACAACCTTACATTAAAGATCGATGAACAGAGAATAGTACACTCTTTCAAGAACTTATTTGTTTCAATCTGTCAAGAACTTGCTTCATAGATGGCCGTACAGTAAGCGACTCAAATGTACATGACAAAGCAAGCCTCAACATCCTCAACAAATTCTCCTCAGGTCCGGCTTCCCATAATTCTGGCAAAAAAAACTCTGAACATCGTCCTTCCTCTATCAGTAATGTCGCCCATTTGACAATGTTGAAACCATTGCCATACTCAGAAAATGATGGGTCAAGAGACTTCTTTGCAGATAACAACTCTAATAAGACAACCCCAAAGCTGTAAACATCAGCCTTGTTAGAAACCCGACATGTAGTTGCATACTCAGGCGCTACGTAACCGAACGTGCCTGCAACATCGGTGGTGGCGTGGGTCTGAGAAACTTCTAGAAGCCGAGCTAAGCCGAAGTCCGACAAGTAGGCATTAAATTCCTCATCGAGCAGAATATTGCTAGGCTTGATGTCCCGATGAACAATCCGGGGAACGCACGAGTAATGAAGGTAAGCAAGCACCTCTGCTATGTCTACGGCTATCTTGCAGATCAATGGCCATTTGACATTCTCTCCTGAGCTTTCATGTATGAATGTTTCGAGGTTTCCACCGGAAAGATAATTATAAATCAAGAACATCTCACTATCTCCTACGTAGTATCCGATAAGAGTTACGAGGTTTTTATGTCTGATTCTTCCTAATGTTCTTATCTCTGCATCAAATTGTTGGATTCCTTGAAATCTCCCAAGGGAAAGCCTCTTTACAGCTACTAGATAGCCAGGGGCTAGTTCAGCTTTGTAGGTTGATCCAAATCCACCTGTCCCGATTAGATTTCGAATACTAAAATTTCCTGTTGCGTTCACCACATTATTGTATGCCAGTTCAACCGGAGAATCCACAAAAGTCACCACTTCTTTTCTTGTCAGGCTAGTGAATCTAACAAGCTTTTTTCTACCCAATGTAAGGCCAAGAACCATCACTAGAAGGACACACAGTAGGACAAAAGCTGAAATTGGTACTGCAATGATTAGGGATTTCATTTTACTTCGACTGTGCCATTTATGAACTTCAAGAGGGATTGGCAGGCTATTTGGCGATGCTGAATATGAATCAGGACATGAACTCACAAACCTATTCCCTATGAAGCCATCACAATCACTTACGTGGAGGAGTTTAGGAATGCGACCGGTGAGATTATTGAAAGAAACATCCAGTACGGTAAGATTCTGAAGGGACAAAAATGATGAGGGTATCTCCCCTGACAGCCCGTTGTGATCAAGTAAAACAATTTCAAGATTGGTCGCTTTTGCCAAGTATGAAGGAATAGTTCCCGTTAGATCATTTTGAGATAAATCTAGCTCCAAAAGCAAATTCAAGTGGCCTAGCTGAGAAGGGATAATCCCAGTTAAATTGTTTCCACCAAAAAGAAGCCTTTGAAGGTTTTTCAAGTTACCCAACTGCTCAGGAAGAGAGCCAGATATCCTGTTTCCTCTTAAATCAAGATGCTTAAGCTTACGCAACTCGCTGATGGTCGGAGCAAGTGACCCTACTATCTGATTCCATGCCGCTTCAACATTTGTCAGCTCCACACAACCCAGAAACGACTCCTGTATCTCTCCTGATATCTGGTTGGAACTCAAATTAACTGAGAAACTCTGCAGGTTGCTACATTCAGACAACAACTTGCTAGGAAAAGACCCGTTAAGGTCGTTATTGTTCAAGAACAATCGGTATGAAACATTCCTACTTGGCATAGAGAATGCGTTGCCCAGAGAAAACAAGGGCAATGAACCAGTGAAGTTGTTCCAGCTAAAATCATGGTTAACTAGCACACCTTCACCCAACATTTCTCCACCTTGGGCAACCATTGAATCACCCCATACTTGAACGGTAGAGTATGCAATTTGAATATCTTCCTCACCAAGAAAATCAATATCTTTCCCGTTTAAGTGTACACCTCTTTCACAACGGCCATTGTCAAATGCTGGTATAACACCAGAGAGTGAATTCTGACTAACATTGAAATATACCATGCATGGGACTTGGAGCTGTGAAGGAAGCTTTCCAGACAAACTGTTTGAACTCAAGTCGAGAAGCGTAAGATTCCTACACAAATACATGCTCTCTGGGATAGCCCCATCTACGTTATTCTGTGCCAAATTAATGATTCTAAGCGAACACATATCAGTCCACCCCTCAGGCAAACCACCCCCAATATTTGCTCTAGGCGCCCAAAAAACCTGCAAAGTCGGAATCATGAATATCTCCGGAGGAACACCACCTACGAACGCATTGTACTCTCCCTTCAAAATGTCTACTGAGCTATCCACACCATGATCATCCACCAAATTGGTCAACACCACAACAGCCAATTTCTTGCAATTCCCAATCTCCTTTGGAATCGAATCAGTAAGACTATTTCTAGAAACATCTAGAACCCTGAGTTCTGAGATCTGGCCAATCTCAGGTGAGATCCTGCCCTCTAAAATATTCCCATCAAGCATCAAAGTTCTTAGGTTTTTACACTTTCGAATAGAATCCGGGATATTTCCAACAAGAAAGTTATTAGAAAGCTTCAAATGAGCTAGAAATTCACAAGCATTGTTCCTATCTACTTCAATCTTACCAGAAAGCTGATTATTCGATAAATCAATCACTCTAATTACTCCATTACCGATCAAATTACTAGGAATTCTTCCAGTAAGAACATTACACGACAAATTAATCAAACGAAGGTAAAATAAATTGCTTAGCTGATGAGGAATCTCTCCAGTAAAGTTATTTCCTTGCAATTCAAGCACTTCCAAAACCCTAAGCTCTCTGATTTCCACCGGAATCTTACCGCTGAATGCATTATAAGGAAGCGATAGAATCCGCACCTCCGTTAGGTTTCGGATTGACGCTGTTAGGGTTCCGGCGAGAAAAGAACCGCCACCGCCGGTGAGATTGACGGAGACAACTCTGCCGGAAACGCGGTCGCAAAGGACGCCGTACCAGTAGCAATGGGTGGTAGATGGAGTCCAGGAGGAGAGGAGGTTAGAAGGATCTAGAGAGATAGAGGATTTGAATGAGAGAAGCGACATTGGATCCGGCATTGAAGAAGCTTTGAGGGAGAGAAAAAGGGAGAAGTAAAAGAGGATTTGTGTAAAGCTTGACATCGTCAATGGCGGAAAATGGAGTCTACAGGGGAGACATTGCGCGGCGGTTACCGGAGAAGCTGATGATGAAATTGGGGGGGAAGTTACTGAACTCCTATCTTCTCTCTCATCTCTTCTTTGTGGACACTTAAAATGACTGATTATTAAAGAAAGCTGCTTTCCCTTTCACCCTTCTGCTCTTTTTGGTTTTCTAAATAGAGTAACTTTTTTTTATTTTTTAAATATCAATTATAAATAGTATTATCCTATATAATGTATAAAGTATATTTATATTTTTAAATATAATTTATATATAATTATAGTAAAATTTTATTAAATTTATAAAAAAATATAATATTATATATTTTATAAAATAACGTAGTAATGATATTAAATTTTTTTTTTGTTTTTTATAATCTCGAATGTTAAATGATTATTTCTTAAAATTGCTTATATTGGAGTTGAAAGGCTTTTGGTGAGACCCTTTTCGAATTGCTTGGATTGAAGTTTAGAGGTTTTTGGAGTAGGAATACTTGGCAATAATATATAGAAGATAAAGTAACTTTATAAGTGTTTAAAAACAATATATTTTACAATATGTTATCTAAAAATAATTTAATTATATCTTAAGGTATTACAAAATAACTCAACTACATCTTCTAATCAAAAAATAATTCAACTCCAATTTTTCTATAAAAAATAACTCTACCTTTTCTACCAAAAAATAATAAACTCTAAGAATTTTGATTCTAAAAAAATAATGAATTGGTGGCTGGCTGAGTGTGCTGCATGGTATGACACTCTTACAATATATTTTTCTTCTACGTATTTTTGGTTTGGCTAGATGGGAACCAAATATACATAGAAGAGAAATATATTGTCGGAGCATTATATCACACACAACACTCAGCTACCAATTCAGTATTTATTTAAATTGAAATTTTAGAGTTTGGTTATGTTCTAGTAGAAAAGTTAGAGTTGGGTTATTTTTTAGTTAGAGAATAGAGTTAGGTTACTTTTTGGTACATTGAGATATAGTTGGATTACTTTTAAATTAATTATTATTTTTTCAACTCAAAATTTTAGAGTTTGGTCATTTTTTGGTAGAACAGTTAGAGTTGCGCTATTTTTGGCTATGAAATAGAGTTTGGTTACTTTTTGGTACATTGAGATATATTTGTGTTACTTTTAAATTAATTTGTTGTATATTATACAAACAATTAGTATAAAAATAACCTAACTATAAGTCAATACTCCAAAAAATAACCCAACTCTATTTTCTAACCAAAAAATAACTCAACTCTAATTTTTCTACCAAAAAATAACCTAACTCTAACTTTTCTACTAAAAATAACCCGACTCTAAAATTTCTACCAAAAACTATCCAAATCTAAAATTAATCTAAAAATAACATAACTCTAAAAATTTGATTTAAAAAATACTGAATTGTGGTGCATGGTATGATGCTTCGATAATATATTTTTCTTCTACGTATTTTTGGTTTGGCTTGTTTTTTATAGGGTTGCAAATGAGCCAAGCCGGCTCATGAGCTGGTTTGACTCGGCTCCTTAAGGGCTCGGCTTGGGTTCGTCTAAGTTGGCTCGAGAGCCTGCTCGACTTGTTTAAGGGTGACTCGTTTAAATAAACGAGCCAAATCAAACCGAGGCCAACTCAGCTCAAAAGGCTCACGAGCCGGCTTGTTGATGGAACTACAAGAAAATCGGTTTTTAATGACCAAAATTAACGACTGGATTTTCTTTTCATCGTTAAAAATGTGTGTGCAGTGCTTAGTTACGACGGGGTTAAAAAACCATCGTTAAAGATGGTATGTGAAGGGCTCATAACGATGGGAGCTAAATAAATTCGTTAATTCTACTCATAAACAGTTTTTAATGGGCTCATGTAAAAAAATTATCACTTGAAAAAGTTAAAATTTGTTAAGCGTTAAAAATTAAATGCTCTTTTTCATATTTTTCATTGTCAATTTTGTCCCAATCCTTTTTTTTTTTTCTGTCTATTATTTCTCACACTAATATTGTTTAAGTTTGAATTTCAAATAATACTTATTTCAATACTCGACTTAATACCTGACTCGATATTTGACTTGTTTGGCATATTCCAATTATACTTGATAATTACTCAATTAATATATTCAAATATAAATTTTTTTTGTCAAAAAAATATAATTTATTTTAATTAAAGAGTATAAATAAATAAAATAAGTAAAAGTTTGTCTTAAATTTATTAAAAAAATACCTGATCAAAAAAAGTAAAACAAAACCCTAAATCATGACCCAATTCTTTTCTCCCTCGTCTGCACCTTCCCTCTCCCGCGCCCCGCCCCCATCGGTGGCTTCTCAGCCCCTACCAATACATCGTTCGCTTCTGTTTTTCGTATTTGCTACGCCTAGCCTCGTTCGTCTCGCCTAGGTCCGTCGTCAACTGACTGTGGTCCGTCGTCAACTGACTGTGGTCCGTCGTCCACCTGCTCGTTGTCCGACCGCTCTCAAGTTGCTCTGCCACGCTACTCCGACCGCGCTGTCGTCCCTCCTCCCTGCTTGCCGACCTGATTCGATTTGCTCTTAAGGTAATGACCTAAAACGAACATTAATGTGTTTGACACTGCTTTTTGAGTGTGTGATTACTTAAATGTTGGGGTTCATTACATAAATCCAGCCCTATCTCGAGTGGAAAAGGCCATAGGCTATCGACCGTCGCTTGGAATCGTCACACAACTGTCGTTCAGAACAACTCTGCTTCAACCTAGCCATGGTCTCTCCTCCTACTAGCGGACCTGATTTAATTTGCTTTTCAAGGGAAACGACTGAATCGAAGATTAAAATGTTTGACATTTATTTTCGATTGTAAGGTTACTTATATATTAAGATTTACTAGTTTATAGAGACATTACTCTTCATCAAGAAACCATATCTCCCTAAAGCTTAACTTGATGGGTGAAGGCCCAAGAATAGTTTTATACTCTAACATGCCCCTTCATGTGAATGCCAATTAAGCTTGAAGCATGGATATTGCATAGACCCACCTTATACCTTGTGCTTAAATTGTTTTAATATTGAAAGTGGGGACTGCTGAGATTTGAACTCGTGACCTCTAGGTCAACAAGGCTCTGATACCATGTCAAGAAAACATCTCTTCCAAAAGCTTAAGCTGATGGGTGAAGGCCCAATAATTGTTTTATACTCTAACATGCCCCCTCATACGAATGCCAATTAGGCTTGAAGCGTGGATATTGCACAGGCGCACCTTATATCTTGTGCTTAAATTATTTTAATATTGAAAGTGGGGGCTGTTGAGATTTGAACTCGTGACTTCTAGGTCAACAAGGCTCTAATACCATGTCAAGAAACAATCTCTTCCAAAAGCTTAAGCTGATGGGTGAAGACCCAAGAATAGTTTTATATTTTAACAATCTTGAGATTATTTTTGACATTGTTCTTGTTATTGAGATTAATTTTGAGATTATATATTAGGGTCCCTATTAGGGCTTATTTTCATAGATCTCTTGTGCTTGATGAAGTGATTTCTGAATACTGTGGGAAATATGCCAATGAGGGACGGGTTCATTTTAAGAAAGAAGTCAAAGTAAAAAATCCTCTGAGAGTTAGCAAGGGCAATATTCTATGGGTTTCTGGAGAGGGTAATGCTGGACCAAAGGGGTATGTGAATGATATTGTCCTGTACATCTAAATGTTTGAATGATGATGATTGAATTCTTCATCAAAGAGTCCATCAGAGAGGATTGAACTCTTTCTGCATTCAATTATCTCATATATGTGGCTCTAGTATGATGTTTATGTAGCATGTGAGATCTCATTCGTTTGTTCAAATGCCACATATCATGGCGTCTTATACCAGTTACTCCTCAACAGTGTTATATGAAAACTAGTCTCTCACTTATTAATGTCAATTGCACTGGTCTATTACAAAAGTTGTTGAAATATTGTTGAATTGTGCATTATAGGTTATAGAGTAACCTTCACAATATTAAAACAATTAGAGTTTTGAAGAATGCTTAACCTTCATTCATTATGGGTTATACAGTAAGCTTCATGAAATTAAAAGAATTTGGTTGTTAAAGCAATTGTTAGACATGGATATGCAATTGATTGAGATATTAGGGGATATGGATAGTCATGTATATCATAATGATGAGGTCAAAAGCATATTGAGAAACTCTATAAGGTTCAAATTGTACGCCAATATTAAGTAGAAAACTAACAATGTTTTACTGATTTACTAGGATATTATGTTAAACATGTGATCTATGGACTGTATGTACCACTCAGGACTGTCCGTATCTTACAACTCATATGTGGATTATAGTTGGAGGTTGGATAATGGAATCCTCAATCTTTAACTATGACCCTAAACCAAATATTATAAACCCAATCATATTTTGTATTGACTAAATGGTTTTTCCTTTTCTTGTGGCAAAATGACATTAGTGATCCTGAATTGGGGACAAAACTAGTACTTTACTTTGCCGTCCTAAGTTTTCCTAAGAATCTTGCTGCATGTTTGTATAATTTTTATTCATTTTGTTTTTGAGAAGCTAATGAGCAACTTGTAGAAGCTTCGTCAATCTGATAAGAAAAAGCAAGCACTTCTTAAGGAAAATAAAGTTTTTGTTGATTTAGCAGCTAGAGTAAAAGCACTGGAAGATGGAGGTCGTAACAATAGGGCAAATACTCCATCCCTATTTACAGAGATGGATGAGCACATTGATTAAGCATTTATTTAGTTAGTGGTAGACTTGTTCTTCTTCTTTCTTTTGCCTTAGCTTTTGCTCATCTATGTTGAGATGTTAATTAAGAATACAATATTGAGTAGTTGCCGATTTTCACAGGTTAAAATCAATTCCCTTGTCATCTCTCTGTAGTTGATGAGATGTACCTTGCTTCATTGATCAATAAAGGATGTGAAGTTTTCAAAAGTGGGAGAATGGCCTTGCTGCGTTGCCAGCTGAGCTTATTCTGAAGATGGTCATGGTGTGAAAATAGTACTGTGGGACCATGAAATAGGGTCACTTGAGGTTGGCAAAAGGGTTAGTTGGTCACGTCTGATTATTTTTCATAGCTATTATGCTTTGGCTTTCCATCCCAAGAATACATAATTTGTAGTAGTTGTGTTTTTTATCTCATAATTGGCCATTATATTGTCTATTTGTGATTATTGGTATTCATTAAAAATATATTATTGAGTTGTTTTGAATTGTTGTGGAGTTTGGACTATGTGATTGAGTTTTATTTGGAGTTTGAGAATTTTGTGGATTTATGACTCTATGATTGAGTTTTATAATATGGAGATTGAGTTTTATAATATGGAGATTGAATTGATATTGGGATGATATGAAATTTCTAACATAAGCATTATATTTATTTTTTTTTCAGGTGTTAGAAGACCAGACTTCAAATTCTTGATTTTGTTCAAACATTTGTTTATGAACTTTTGTTGGATTTGTAGTTTTTGGTAAGTTAGGTGACAAATTGTGGATGTACCATTTTAGTGTCCCTTGGATGTAAGTTATGGAATGTTAGTACTTGGATATTGATTTTTCAATGGCATCGTTATTTTTTCATGAGAATCTGTTGCCACATTCAATAATATGTACAGGTTGTTTATGCATGTAAAGGTTATACTATTTGATTGTACAGGTGTTATAAGCGACATGAAAATGGTCGTTATACTACATGGATGTACATGTGTTATAAACGACCTGAAAATTGTCGTTCTATTACAAGGATTATAGACGTTATAAACAATATGAAAATGTTCATTATATTACATGAATGTCCAAGTATTTATGAAATTGTACTACATGAATGTACAGGGTCCTTAACGATGATAAATTTTGTCTTTATAATTGCGTTTGATGGTGGAAAACATTTTTATTGATAACTTTTGTTGTCAGTAATTGTTGGAGAATGCTTAACGATGGTTATTTGTTTGCTATTTTTTATCCACGTCGGTCTAGATTGTCATTACTATTTTATATTATCGCTGCAAAAAAATTCAACGGCAGTTTTTGTCGTCGTTAAAACTTTTTTCTATGTGATAGTAAATATTTATAACGATCGCAATTGTTGTCGTTATTGACCAACATTTTAACAGCAGTAGCACCTGACGTTAAAGAATTTCCTTTTAGCGCCCAATTGTGTTGTCATTATTGATTCACTTTTAACGACTGACAAACTATACCGTCGTATATACTTTTTAACGACGGCCAAGTTTAGCGATTGTTGATCCCAAATGTTATTAACGTCGAAAGCAATTACGACGATGGATGACAGGAAGTTTTTCCCATCGGTAATAGTATTAACAACGGTCAATTAGGCTTCTAATGATGAAATTCACTATCGTTGTTGACCCTTTTTCTTGTAGTGTGGGCTCATGAGCCAGGTCGATTATTAGCTTGCATTTCTACATTACGGAATTGAGTTACATGTATGTTTTTTTTATTTTCAGTTTCCATGCATGATTTATTTTATTACCTTTTTCTGAAAATTCAAGTAACAATAATTATAAATGAGTTTAACAAGCCTAATAAATGAGCTTAACAAGCCTGGTAAATGAATCCAATGAGATGGCAAAACTCAGAGCCAGCCCAAATAATCAAAGCCTAAATGATAAATGAGTAGAGTCAAGCACAGATGTGCGGCTCGGTTAGATAAATAATACCGATACCAAGCTGATTTTATTTAGTTAACTAGCCAAGCAAAGCAAGCTGTGGCTCGGCTCATTTGCAGCCCTAATTCTCTTGTTGCATTCCTTAGTTTTTTTGTTTGTTCTTTGCCATGGGATGTTGCCTTTTTGTGGGGTTGTACTTAATTATTGAAAAAAATCATATTTTTAGTTTGGTTAACTGAGAAAAGAAATTAAGCTGAACCAAAAATATAGAGAAGAAAAATGTATTGTCAAAGTGTCATACCACACACCATGAGTAACCGCCAATTCAATTTTTTTAAAATTTATTTTAGAGTTTGGTTATTTTTTGGTAGAAAAGTTAGAGTTAGGTTATTTTGTGGTAGAAAAGTTAGGGTTGGGTTATTTTTTGGGTAGAAAATTGAGTTGGATTATTTTTTTATACAAAAGTTAGAGTTGGGTTATTTTCTGGTTAGAAAATAGAGTTAGATTATTTTTTGGTATATTGACATATAGTTAGATTATTTTAGATTAATTGTTGTATATTTTACTATAGAGATATATTATACAGAAGTTTTTCCTTTTTTAAAACTCTGCAAATCCCATTTTCAATAATTTAAAGGGCGTCTTTTAAACTTTTATGATAAGATTAAAAAAACATAAAAATAAGTCATAAAAGTCATAAATCTCCCATGAAAAAAGAAATAGAAATGACATAATTTACAACTGTTAAATAAAACGGCTTGGATAAGGCTACAGGTACTATGGATATTCTGACTTCCAATCGGGTTGCCTTCCCTGGTCTCGTCGGTGTTGCCTGTAGGCCGTAATGTGCCTTGAGATGGCCGTCTCCCGTCCCCTTGCTAGTGGGGAATCCGCTCCCGGTTCATTGCTCTGCTATGTCTGGCCGGGGTAGTGGGACCAAGGGCCGCTCGAACATTTTCCAGAAATGTATCCCTTCTATACAACAACAACAACAACAACAACAGACCCAGTGCCTCAAGGGCTCTCGCATAAACGGGGTCTGAGAGGGGTGATGTACGCAGCCTTATAGGGGTGTAACCCTGCCAAGAGGCTGTTTCCGATGACCCCCAACATAATAGGGTTCGAAACGCGAGAATTTTCTAGGAGGTCATCCATTCTAGTACTACTCTTGCCCAATCACACTTAACTTCGGAGTTCTAATAAAATCCGGTGCCTTAGTACCTAGTAAATGACCCTAAAAATATA
Organism: Simmondsia chinensis; assembly: GCA_018398585.1. Taxonomy (NCBI): domain Eukaryota; kingdom Viridiplantae; phylum Streptophyta; class Magnoliopsida; order Caryophyllales; family Simmondsiaceae; genus Simmondsia; species Simmondsia chinensis. Next base: position 8,905,903 of record JAGTTD010000004.1, read on the forward strand.
TTACTTCTCTACATGTCCTATAAATAGATTCCATTAACATCTCAATCATTTTCAAAAATGCTTTGTGTTGAAAATTTATTTTCATTTTAGGAAAGCAAATCAACTAAGTTTATACAGGCATGAAAGCAATGCGAAACATATTTGTATTATCCTACGCTTTATGGTTTGGTTGAAGAACATGCATTTATGTTAACCAATGCTTTCAATAGTAGAAAGTGAATTCTATTTATTGACTTTATAAATCAACAACTATAAAATAATATACAAAATATATATAGTGTAGAACTAGGGCTGCAAATGAGCCAAGCTAGCTTGTGAGCTGGTTTGGCTCAACTCGTTAAGGACTTGGCTCTAGTTTGTCTAAGTCGACTCGAGAGTCGTCTCAGCTTATTTATGAGGGTGGCTAGTTTAAATAAATGAGCCCAACTAAACCGAGGTTAACTTGGCTTGAAAGGGTCACAAGCCGATTCGTTTAAGGGCTCATGAACTGGCTCATTTATCGGCTTGCATGTCTAGATTGCGCCATGTGGCGCTTCTCCCACCATTCATTATTTGTTGATTGTGTATTTTTCTCTGCTGCTGTGTAGAATTGCGGAATTGACTTATATATATGTTCTTTTATTTCCGATTTTCATGCATGATTTATTTTACTATCCTTTTCTGACAACCCAAGTAACAATGATCATAAATGGGTCTAACAAGTCTGATAAATGAGCCTAAAGAGCTTGGTAAATGAACTCAATGAGCCAATGCGTAAATGAGCTTGTAAAGCTCAACTCGCCAACTTGCCAAATAATCAAGCCTAAATGATACCGATACCGAATCGGTCTCATTAGTTAAAGAGCTGAGCCGAGCACAGATATGCGGCTCGATTAGATAAATGATACCGACCCGAGTTGATCTCTTTTAGTTAACGAGCTGAGCCGAGCTAACTGTGGCACAACTTGGCTCGGCTCGGCTCATTTGTAGCCCTATGCAGAATTATTAGATTATAAAAATAGTTAGGGAGTTTTGACTAAAAACCACCTAAATTTTATTTGCGTTTTCAAAAAATCAACCAGACTAGATTTTCTATTTTTTCAATGTCGCACCTACAATTTTTAAAAATTTTTAATGTCATACCTTAATGTGACATCATCAACATCTATTTGATGAAGCATCACATTTTGGGTATAGATGAATCAAAGCACTAAGTTTAACATAATTTATTTAAATTGTGTTAAGTAATGGATATTTACAAAATCACCCTTCACCTTGTAAGATTTTTAAGGATTTGGCTCTACTATGGTTGCTATTTGTGTTTTGCGCAAAAAGAAATCAAGAAGTTTCTTTTTTAACTATAATTCATTAAAAAAAAAAAAACCTCGCTTATTACTCAAAAATTCTAAATATTATTCGAATACAAGCAAAGAAGTAGAAAAACCAAAAAAAATATTATAAAATTGGCTAGTCATGAAAATCCCTATTATTTCCCAAAAAAAAATCTAAAAGCGGAAAAAATTACTGAAAAATTGAAATTATAGTAATGATGTTCCAATAAAATAGTAAGTATGTTTTCATTAGGAAAATATCATTTTTAGTTTAATTTTGTAGAGGGGCACTTCGACCATTTCAGAATCATTTTGATGGATTGTTAACCGATGGTACATTAGATGTGTCATTAAAAAATTTTACAAAGTTTAAGTGTGACATTGAAAAAATAGAGAATTTAGTTTGCTTTTTAAACTTGTATCTAAAGTTTAATGATTTAAAAAAAAAACCCAAATAGTTAATTTTAGGGTTATTTACATGTATTTTCAAAGAGGTATTATATATAGGCTCCATTTTTTAATATTTAGGGCTTTCAACTATCAAATCGTATGAAAAAAAATTTGGTAGTTTGGTATTCGATATAGTAACTTGCCGAAATTGTTTTTGTGGCAATTTTGGTATAGTACAATATGATTTTTAATTTGATATTTATACTATAAGATATTTTAATATCATGTATATTCGTTTCACACCAGTTGGTTTTCCCCAATTGCCTATGCTAGCTTGAGGGGATGCATTAAGTATTCCATGTCGCTTGAATATGCAGGTATGTACCAGCTTATATGGTAAGAATATCTCTAATCCCTTAATAAGTTAGTATTTTCAGGTGGAATTAGATTCAATACCCAATGAAATATACAAAGAAGTAAATGAAAACAAAAAAATAAAACTAAAATTAGTATACAAATTAGAAGAGAGAATATTGGTAGGGTCGTATACTACAGAGTTCTTCACTCTCTAATGCTTAAATTTTTAGACTATCACTTCACATCCCCATCTCCTGAGCTTCCAGTCCTCTATTTTTGAATTTAGGCAATCACTTCATCTTTTTTTGAAATTTAAAAAACAAAAAAAAATTATATAACTATTTAACTATCATATAACTAGTCGTTCCTCTATGATGCATGATCGAATAATTTTGTTATTTGTCTAATATACTTCCCCATGAATCATTATTGTTTGGGATCAAAATTTTTCTACAAACTGTAGTGTATAGTACAACACAAAGTTCCAACCATATAATTCATTATAATTCCTTCAAAAAAAGAAAATAAGGTAAATGAATGAGAACAAATTTTGTTGGGAAAAAAGGCAATTGAATATTTTGTTTTAAAAGATCGTTCAAGCAAATTATAATAAAGTAAATATGGCAATCTTATTATCAGAGTAAAACTGTTATTATTAGACAATTTTTTGTTTATCATTTTCTATAAGTCATATTATTATAGTGATAATAAGAAGCCCCCAATAAATAAACAACAAAATGATATTTAAAGTAACTATTGTTAATTAACCCTCACTTTTTTTTTTTTTTTTTTGGTTTTTAATTATTTGAATAGAGACTTGCATTATACATCAAATTAATGTATCATATCTGTATATAGACTAATGTTAAAAAAATACAACTGAGTTTATAAATTAGTATTAAATTCTTAAATTTTATATTATAATAATTTATTAATTTTTTAATTTATATCTCTCTTTTTCTATTCTCATTTTTTTCAATTATCATAATTTGTTGTAAATTTTCTATTATTGTGTTGTCTTAGACAATAGAAAATCCAATACAACATATATTTTTACCTTTAAGAATGGAAAAATTTCCTAAATTCTTAGTGTTAACTGAGGATATAATGGAAGCACTCCAGTAGGAGGTTTCCAGTCTAACTTACATGTTATTAAACTCCACCTATTATATTCTCAAATAGTCAATCAACTACAACACTCAGTATCTGTAATACCCTATTTTATGACTTCTCAAAACATGTTTCAATTGAATATCACTTCATTACGGAGCTATTAGATGAAAGGCAAGTAAATTTGGGAATATCTGCACTGATGATTACCCAATAGCTATGAGAATCGAAAAATGAGCTCAAGTAAATTATTGACATGCATTAATTTAGTTTAACCTAATTGCAGGGTAAAGATTGAATTGGGTACCCCCGGTCACCTTTATGCTGACTACAAGACATAGTGAAAGCCTTGAAAGCAGAAAGTTAGATGGGATCTTCTTCCTTAACTAGGCTATTGCAAAAGCAAAAAAAGGTCAACCGAGATTTAGGGCTTCTTCACAATTTGAGAGTCTCTAGGGGGAAGAAATCCAAAGCGTCAAAGGAAGAAAAGCCCTTGGATTGAGATGTAGTTGGTCATCCTCTACCAATGTGACAGTTGCTATGCCCAGGGCGGTAGGGACTCTCTAACAAAAACCTTGTACTCAAGCAAGTCGATCGTCGGTCATCCCTCATGTTAAAGACTAGTAGAAAATATAATAAAGAATCTAGGTGGAGATTTTGATGAAATTAGGCTGTATATATGTTTTTATGGTTCATTAAAATATGTATTTTAAATTAATTCAATATGCTAATTCACTATGTACAAGATATTACAAATACAAGAATGTATGTATGGAAAATTTTGAATGGTCTCTATAAGTTTATGCCCCCTAATCTATTTTGGGGAACATTTTCGTCCTTCATTTGCCCACCCCATTCTGATTTTAGGTACATTATTGTTCATCTATGTTTATTGCCTCTTCAGTTCTTCTAGAAGAAAATGCATTTGTCTCCTATGCACTTCATTTTGCATGGCATATGAAAGAAAAAATAAAATAAAAATGGAAAAAAAAAAGATGAGGGACAAGAGGCCTAGCATTTGGAGAACGCCGAGGCCTCTCCTATAAAAAGGACCTCGCTGGGTATTGTAGTGCCTTTCTAGTAACTATTTTCATTTTTTCACCCCTTTGTTAGTTTCTCCATTTTTCTCTCAGTTTTTACTAGCGCTTCCTCAACAAATTTTAGGATATCCTTTGAAAAATAACGTTAGAATTCCATTAAATTTCCATGACATGACACTCAAACAAAAAAAAATGTCTAAAATAATTTAGTTAGGGACAAAGATGTCATTTTATATTTAATAGTTTGAATGATTAAGAAAACTCAAACCCACTCCCTTCAACAATTATCACCTCCGATCTCTTCCCTTAATCGTCATTTTCGGCATTCTTTATCCCCACCATACCGTCTTCGGTTGTCTCCCATTGTCACCAGTTGCTTTTGTCGTCTTTCTGCACCTCTGAATGTTGTCGACTCCATCATCATGCAAACACGTCTCTAGCTTTCCCACAACCTTTTTTTTTGGTAAGTCAGAATGTAAAAAAGCAATTTAATTGCTAGATGAACCCCCAACCATACGGCAGGTTTGCCACTATACTATTGGTGACAATACATAGCTTCCCCCACAGCACTCATGCCTGGACCTCATCGCCTGCCTGCCCCATACATGCGTGGCCCCTCCCATATTTTATTTGTAGGCTACATAATATACACTTTGGTCCAGCCTATATGTTATTTTAGGCCCATGTTTAATCGAGCTTTAGGGTTTTTTATATTATATAATAAACCCCTCAAGTTATTATATTTTTAAGAGTGGGAAAATCGCAGCACACATAAAGTCACTTAGAGAGACTTGAGAGCGTGAGTGCGGCGGCGGCGGCAACCAAACACACAAATTGCATCAACAAGAAAGTAAGTGGCAGAAAATCGTGAACGTTCAGCAGCTGTAAATTGGAAGATCAAGGTTTGATTTTGAAGCAATTTGGAGTGGGAATTCTAAGGTTCATTATTATGGTGAATAATAATAGATGGTACTAGTAATAGTACGATGATAAAATTGACCGGTAAAAATTATTCAATTTGGAAGCTAATGATGGAGAACCTACTTTATTGTAAGGATTTGCATGACCCGATTGAGGTTGTTATTGGTATACTGAAAAAAATGTGAGATAAAGAATGGGAGAAACTTAATAAAAAACTTTTGGGACAATTAGACAGTGGATAGATTTCAGCGTCTTTCACCATATATCACAGGAGACTAATGCGGAGACATTATGGAAAGGTTTATCGGTATCCAAAAAAGACTCCGCAAAATAAGGCTTTTCTGATTAAGAAGTTGGTCAACTTGAAATTGAAAGAGGGACGATCAATGGCCGAACACTTGAATGAATTTCAGGATGTTATTAACCAGTTGAATGTTATGAAAATTACTCTTGGTGCTGAGTTGCAGGCTTTGTTCCTTTTTGAGTTCTCTACCTGACAGTTGGGAGACCTTGGTGGTAACTATTAGTAACTCAGCTCCTGATAGAAAGTTGGCTTTGAGTGCTATAAAAGATTGCTTGCTCAATAAGGAGACAAGGAAAAGAGAGATGGGTGCTGATGTGCAAGCACTAGTTACTAAAAACCGAGGTAGAAGCAGGAGGAGAGGGCTTAAGGGGCATCATAAGTCTAGAGGCAGATCTAAGTCCTGGGGAGATAGACTAGAGTGCTGACATTGTCATAAAACTGGACACCTGAGAAGATATTGTTTTCTTTTAAAGAAAGAACATAAAGGTGAAACAAGTCAGAATAAGGCAGATGATTAAAAAACTGTAGCTGTAGTAACAAGTGATGATAATGATGGCTAGGTAACATTGTTTTGTGCTTAGAGTGAGTGCAATCATATAAGTGATCCTGATGTTGAAAGGGTTGTTGATTTTGGTGCTTCTTATCATTGTGTTCCCAAGAGAGAGTATTTTTCTACGTATAAAGCAGGTGACTTTGGTATTGTGAAAATGGGCAACAGTAGCGTTGCTAATATCGTTGGGATTGGGGATATCCGTGTACATACTAGTGCTGATTACATTGTTACTCTGAAAAATGTGCGACATATTCCTGAATTGCTCCTTAATCTGATTTCTGTGAATGTTCTGGACAAAGAAGGTTATACACATTATCTGGGTGATGGAAAATGGAAGCTTACCAAGGGGTCACTAATAGTAGCTAGAGGAAAGCTTTGTTGTTCTTTATACAAGACACTTGTTACAGAGTGCAGTGGTGAATTGAATGCAGTTGAGGATAATTCTTCACCAAATTTGTGGCACAAAAGGGGAGCTCATGCCCGTGAGAAAGGGTTGCAAATATTGGCTAAAGAGTCTCTCATTCCTTCACTTGAAGGTAAGTCACTGAACCCTTGTGATGGTTGTTTATTAGGCAAGCAATATAAAGCTAGTTTTGGTAAACAACTGAGATGAAAACAAAATAAGCTTGAATTGATACATTCTGATGTATGTGGTCCTATAGAGGTGGAGTCTCTAGGAGGAAATCGATACTTTGTTACTTTTAATGATGATTCACAAAAAACTAGGGTGTTTTGCTTGAGATCCAAAAGCCAGGTGTTTGAAGTTTTTCAGCAATTTCATGCCATGGTAGAGAGACAGACAGGGATGTTGCTGAAGTGTCTCTAAACTGACACTGAGAGAGAGTACGTTAACCGAGATTTTAGAAGGTACTGTAAGAAGCATGGGATTCGCCATGAAAGAACAAAACTAGGCACTCCTCAACACAATGGTGTCACAGAAAGGATGAATAGAACCATTGTGGAGAAACCCAGATGTTTGCTCAGAGTATCGAAGCTGCCTAAAGCATTTTGAGAGGAAGTTGTGAATGCTGCTGTGTACATCATCAACAGAGGTCCACCAGTTTCTTTAAATTTTGACATTCCAGAGAGAGTGTGGACTGGGAGAGACGTTTCTTATTCTCACTTGAAGGTGTTTGGATGCAAAGCCTTCATGCATGTGCTAAAGGAACAATGATCTAAGCTTGACAGTAAAGCTATTCCGTGCATATTTGTAGGATATGGTGATGAGGAGTTCGGTTACAGATTATAGGACCCCATGAAGAAAAGGACCTTGAGAAGCAGAGATGTGGTGTTTCATAAACATGAGAATATGGCTAATTTTGACAAGTTAAAGAAGACTACATGTGCTCCCAGTGGTGTTGTTGATACTACACTGATTCCATCTTCATCAGGTGCCACAGCTGAAGAATAGGTCTTTGATGGGAAAGAACTCGAGAATGGCATTGAGCCAGTTGCAGTAGATGATGCTCTAGATACAGAAGGTGTTGAGCAGGGGGAGCCAGCCCCTCAACCAATGACTTCTAAGCCTCAGGTGAGAAGGTCTGATAGAGAGCGTCGACCGTCTATAAGGTATTTGAGTTCTGATTATATGTCTTACTGATGAAGGGGAGCCAGAGAGCTACCAAGAAGTGCGGATTTATGAACACAAGGATAACTGGGTCAAAGCCATGGACGAAAAGATTAAGTCTTTAGACAAGAATGGGACTTATGAGCAGGTTGATCTTCTTAAAGTTCGGAAAGCTCTTAAGAATAAATGGGTGTTCAAGCTAAAAAAGAATGGTGATCAAGTTGTAAAACAAAAAGCTCGTTTGGTGGTAAAAGGCTTCAAGCAAAAGAAAGGGCTTGATTTTGATGAGGTCTTCACTCCAGTTGTGAAGATGAGTTCCATTCGAGTAGTACTAGGTATGGCAGCTAGTATGAATCTTGAGCTTGAACAGTTAGATGTGAAGATTGCATTTCTCCATGGTGACTTGAAAGATGATATCTACATGAAGCAGCCTGAAAGATATGAAGTTTAGGGTAAAGAACACTTAGTTTGTAGATTGAAAAAGAACTTGTATGGTTTGAGACAGGCTCCTAGGCAGTGATACAAGAAGTTTGACTCTTTTATGGTGGGTTAAGGGTACAAAAGAACAACCGGAGATTATTGTATGTATATAAGGAAATTCGCTGGAGGTAATTTCATTATTTTACGGTTTTATGTTGATGACATACTAATTGTTGGTCAAGTTGCAGATATGATTTGAAGACTTAAAGAGGAGCTGTCAAAGTCTCTTGAAATGAAAGACATGGGTCCAGCAACGCAGATTTTGGGTATGGAGATTACCTGTGATAGAGAGGCTGGAAAGTTGGAGTTGTCATGAGAAAAATATGTTGAACGGGTGCTTGAAAGGTTCAACATGAAGAGTGCTAATCCAGTTAGCACACCACTTGCCTCACATTTTAAATTGAGTAAACAGTCTTGCTCTATGACCAAGAAAGAGAAAGAAGAGATGTCATCTATTCCCTAGTCTAATGTTGGGTCTATGATGTATGCCATGGTTTGCACCAAGTCAGATATTGCTCATGCCGTGGGTGTTGTGAGCAGGTTTCTTTCTAATATGGGGAAAGTTCACTGGAAAGCAGTGAAGTGGACCTCCAGATATTTGCGGGGTACTTTGAAACAGTGTTTGAGTTTTAGAGGATCGGGACTGTTTCTGATATTGCAGGATGTCTTGATAGTAGGAAATTTACTTCGGGGTATTTGTTCGCTTTTGCAGGGGGTTGTGTCTTGGCAGTCAAGATTGCAGAAGTGTATTGCTCTCTCCACTATTGAAGTTGAATACATTGCTGCTGTTAAAGCGGGGAAAGAGACGTTCTAGATGAAAGGTTTTCTTCTAGAGCTGGGTCTAAGATAGAAAGAGTATATGGTGTTCTGTGACAGTCAGAGTGCGATGAACCTGAGTAAGAATTCCATGTATCATGCCCGCACAAAGCACATTGATGTGAGATATCATTGGTTGCGTTCTGTGATTGAAGAAAAGCTGATGATGCTAAAAAAGATTCACACTGATAAGAACATGGCTAATATATTGACCAAGGTAGTACCTAGCGGCAAGTTGGACTTGTGCATTAGGATGGCTAGTGTGGACTCCAGTAGCTTGATTTGCAGTTCTCTCCTTCTCGTGTCGGGCTGGAGGGGGAGATTTGTGGGGTACATAATATACACTTTGGTCCAGCCCTTATTTTATTTTAGGCCCATATTTAATTAAGCCTTAGGGTTTTTATATTATATAATAATATATAAACCCCTCAAGTTATTATGTTTTTAAGAGTGGAAAAATTGTAGCACACATATAATCACATAGAAAGAATTGCGAGCAAGAGCGTGGCGATAGCAACTAAACACACGAATTGCATCAACAAGAAAGTAAGCGGCAGAAAATCATGAACGTTTGGCAGCGGTAAATTGTTTGATCTTGGAGCAATTTGGAGCGAGTATTCTAGGCGTTATTTGGAGTGAATTGATTGGAAGTATCAATTGTTCTTGGGCCTAGAGAGGTAATCCTTATATCGCTTAGTTTGCTTGTTGGTTTCAAGTTAGGGCAAACATCTTGGAATCATAAAGGTTGTAATTACTATTTTCTATAGGAAATTTTGGCGTCGGTTTGCCCCGTGGTTTTTCCCTCTACTCTGGAGGGTTTTCCATGTTATATCTAGTATCGATTTTATTTTCGCATTATTTATTTCGTGATTGATATTTGGCGATAGTGGTGTGCCTGTAATTTATATCTGTCATTAATATTGGCTTGAGTGGTCGATTGGAATTGGGATTACGTGACTAGACCCCAACAAGTATTATTGGGGCTTTACTCCTGATGATGACTTCATAGTATTGTCAGATACTTGGTTGGCTTATGGGTTCCTAGGGAGCACCTAAATCCTTGGCCTCATAAATGGATTTGGAATCTCAATTTGATACTTGAAATTAAACTCTTAGACTTTTTGTCTTGTGAAGATGTATGCTTCCGTGATCGATATAGGGAGAATATGGACCGGCTTTATCTTTGTTTGTCCTTCTTTAGGCAATGCTGATAGGTTGCTAGGCATTGTAATTTGACACATGGTGACTCCACCTAATGGACCTGACGTTTCATGGCTTTAGTTTCTTCACAATAAAGTAGCCACCCATTTTCACAAGGAAATTCTATATTATGTTACTATGATTTGAAGTATCTAGAAAGCTCGAAATCAATGTATCTTTTAAAGTACCCAATTACCTTTAGGGGTTTAGAGGTAGTTCTGTTGCTATCAGTTAATCCAAAAAGGGTGGTTGTAGTGGATCATCGCTAACGAAATGGTCCTTGTGTAATATAAACTATTTTCCTCAGGTTATAGCCTATATGTAATTAGAGAGTGTTTGATAACATCATAAGTTTGATGATAATAGAACTTTAATTAGTTATTATGATTATTGTTCTAACCTTTTCAAAAGTGACTCATTAGAAAATATGAAAAATCAAGTTTGACTCATGTTGATACCAAGCATTCAAGGATGATAAATCCAGACAAAGTAATTAAATTCGAAGTGAAGATTGACCCAAAATCAAGAGATAAGATTAGATTCAACGTGCTTCAAGCAATGTTGTTGTCTATGTTTAGGAATATGACGAAATATATAGATTAAGTTGAATATCTCACTATCTTGTTGGTGCAAACCTATAAATACTTGCAAAATCCTTACAATCGGGTAACCAAATGATCTTAGGTGTTAATGTTGTGCAGTCACTTTCCTTAAGGTTTATTTCGGTATACAAAATATCCTTTGGAATACAACTAGAGGTGGCGATCGGGTCATTTGGGTCGGGTTAGGGTGAACCCATTCGGGTTTGGGTTATTTCGGGTTTATAATAAACTAGGGTTGGGTCGGGCTCGGGTCAACCCATTTAGGCTCGGGGGTCACTTTCTAGTTTTATCTATACTCGGATCGGGTTGGGTTTGAGTCAAGTTATTTCGGGTTCTGGTCACTTTAATTTTGAGTGGTCTTTGGTTTATGTCAATCTTGGGCTAGGTTGTACAGGTTTCAGGTCTTCATAATCCTACTATTTATTGCCTCGGTGATATGAACAAGTTACAAAAATTTAAATTATACCAAATAATTTATATTTTTATCAATATATTTAGTATATTATTAATATAGGCGTTTAAGAATATGTTATGAAGTTCAATTGCACTTCTGACAACTAATAATTCTCATTCAATTTAAAAACCTCGGATAAATTTAGCTTTCAGGCCGAGTTAGGTTCGAGTTCAGGTTAGTTTGGGTCGGTTTGGTTTAGATCAATGGTGGGTCAGGTCATGTCAAATTAGTATCGGGTTATTTTCAGGTCAGGCAAAGAATGGGTCGGATTAGTTACAGGTCGAGTCATTTCAGTTTCAGGTTCAATTATTTACGACATATTTTTGGTTCAGGTCGGGTCGGTTTACGGGTCTTTCAGGTCGATTTTTTGGGTCGGGCTGAATTTGCCACCTCTAGATACAACAGCAACCAAATATGAAGTGAGAGTGTGTAAGAGGAGAGATCGAGTGAGATGTAGAGAGATTGATGTTTCTTTCACAAGAACACAAATACTTATACTTAAATATTGAAGTTTTCTTTTTGATTCTCACTTGCAAACTTTTCTCTCTCAATTAAGTGTTCAAAAGCATGTCTCAAATTAGGGGGAATACTTGTATAATTAAGCCTTAAGATGTCCCAAAATATTGCCAGAGGAACCACCAAAAAGGGGCAAAAAATCACGCAAAAACTTTCAAAACCGACCTGTGTATTGAAGCTGTGTGTCGACACACACTTCGATACACAACTCTCTGTAAATGGGTGTCGAAGCTACTTCAGTGTGCTTCTGTAAGGGCCGTGTGTCGACACGCAGGCCATGTGTGTCGACACACAGCGGTTCTCCTGCGGTTTTGTTGGATTGTGTGTCGACACACATGGCCCATGTGTCAACACACATCCCTTACAAGCCTTAAACACTCAGAACATGTAATGGAATGATCTTAAACACATTTATACACATATTAAAAAAACATTTAACATATTATTCATATATATTTTAAAAATACATCAATATTTTCCCACCATTTTCAAAATACAATCAACCTCAAAATAACATCTCAGTTAAGGGATGCCTTATTGTGCATCAACGAGAGTGTCTTTCGATTGAACCCCCGGCTAGTGAAGAGACCATTCAGTTAATCTGATCGAAAATGGTTGACTAAGCTTTGAACCATACAATCCATTTGACTAACCGACTATCTAATCACGTACAAGACGTACTCCCCGTACACACTCTACAACTCTCAGATTGACACATTTGTAGCCTTGTGTCCTGTACCTTTCATGAGTGTTTCAGGGCCAAACCCTTAGTCAAAAATCACTCCTTCGAAGCAGCCCAACTTCAACACACATTAAGGTGGAACTCATTTATCATGTCCCTGCAACGCGATATTCAATAAGAATTTAGAATCATGTCCATTAAGAGTTTAACTCATCCTCTTAGTATCTTTGACGCAGGTACCAAGCACTTCACATTCAGGATGGAAAAATTCTCATTTAGTGCTTCTAGTTACACAGATGACAAGTCTCTTTCATTGAACCTGAGACTTAGCGCATATTAGGCGTCGAGTTGAGAAACTATCATGGGCGACTAATAATGGCAGATTTCAACCCCATTCTTTCACTTGCTTTCAGAATCAAGTCTCTAGCCAGACCTTTTGTAAACGGACCTGCTAGATTCTGACTTGTTCTCACGAAGTCCATAGTGATAACACCTTCTTGAATAAGATGTCTCACTACACTATGCTTTACACAAATTTGTCTGGACTTCCCGTTATATACGTCACTGTACACTCTAGAAAGCGTAGCTTGACTATCACAGGGGAGAGATATCAGCGAGATTGGCTTAGGCCACAAAGGTATCTCATACAAGAGATCCTTTAACCATTCGGCCTCTTTGGCCTCAGACACAAGAGCTATAAACTCCGCCGCCATAGTAGAATCAGATATGCAAGTTTGTTTCTTGGAATCCCAAGAAACTGCACCCCCGCCAAGCAGGAATACCCATCCGCTTATGGATGTATGATCCTCCATATTAGAGATCCAACTCGCATCAGAGCACCCCTCTAAAATGGGAGGATACTCTATGTAAGAAATACCATAATCCATGGTCTTCTTAAGGTACTTCAGCACACGATACACCGCCTACCAATGTTGCTTGCTAGGATTGCTAGTATATCTACTTAGCTTTCCTACAACAAAAGCTATATTAGGCCTCGTGCTAGTCATGGCGTACATAAGACAACCAATGACTCGGGCATACTCAAATTGTGACATTGGAGCTCCCTCATTCGATACTAGTTTCACATTTGGATCCATAGAAATGGACATTGGTGCACTTACACCTAATTTGAACTTATTCAACACACTTTTAATGTAGTGAGACTATGACAAGGAAATGACATCACCACTGCTTACTATTCTTATACCGAGGATTACCTCTGCCTCACCCATGTCCGTCATAGCATTGTTTTTCAAGTTAACTGTTTAGTTTTCTCTACTTGTTCCATGTCAATATCGGATATCAGCATGTCATCAACATACAAACATCTAATGACCCCTTTGCCATTATCAACTTGCTATAGACACATTTATCTAATTCATTTATAACGAATCCGTTGTTCAGAACAACTTGATCAAATTTCTGGTGCCATTGCTTCAGGGCTTGCTTGAGCCCATATAGGTAACGTATGAGTTTACATACTTTTCTCTCTTGGCCCGAACAACAAAACCTTCCGATTGTTCCATGTACACTTCCTCTTCTAGCTCACTATTCAAGAATGTCGTTTTGACATCCATCTGGCGAATCGCTAGTTTATAAATTAAGACAAGAGCTATTAAAACTTTTATCGTCGATATTCTTGCCACGGGGGCATATGTGTCAATGTAGTCTAACCCGTGTTTTTGGATGCACCCTTTAGCTACCAATCGGGAGTTAAACTTGTCAATCATTCCATTGACTTTCATCTTCTTTTTGAAGATCCATTTACACCCGATGGGCTTACGACCTTGTGGAAAATCCACTAGGATCCAGGTATTATTACCCATGATGGAATCCATCTCATCATTCATCGCCACTTGCCAAAAGGAGGCGTCATGCGACTTCATCACCTCATCAAATGTCATGGGATCAGTTTCCATGACACAACAATATGGAGCTACTTGGTCCATATCGTTCCTCGAACCTTCTACCAAAACTTTCTTTCCTTGCTCTCTTGCTCCTTCGGAGTTCTACAGCACTTTCAGGGACATCTTCCCTCTCATGATGAACATCATCGTATGACATTAGAGTGTCATTCTCACCAGTACATAATCCCTCGATCTAGGGACAGAGATAAACCAATTCTCATCAAAGATGGCATCTCAATATTCTATTATTGTATTTACATTGATGTAATCATTAGGTTAGTTACATATAACCAGTATGCCTTACTATGAGGCGCATATCCAACAAAGATGAAATTCATGCCTCTTTCACCTAACTTCATACGTTTAGGTTTAGGGACTTTAACAACTGCCCTACACCCCCATACTTTTAGACAGCTCAAATTAGGGGCTTGTTTGTTCCACAGTTCATAGGGGGCTTATTTTATTTCTCTTGTTTGGAACTCCATTTAATAAATGACTGGCCATTAACATTGCCTCACCCCAAAATCCATCGTTAAGACCAGAGTAGGATAACATTGAATGAACAATTTCAGTTAGAGTCCGGTTTTTCCTCTCAGCCACACCATTCTGTTGTGGCTTATAAGGTGTTGTGATCTCATGTACAATTCTAGAGGATTCGAAATACTTAGGGTAATAGTATTCCCCACCACGATCGGACCTTAGGCGTTTGAGGAAGGTCTCACAGTGTAGTTCGGTTTCTGCTTTATATGCTTTAAATCTATCTAGCAAGTCATCCTTGTGATTTATGAGATACACATAACAAAATCTCGTACAATCATCTATGAAGGTTAAGAAGTATCTTTTCCCACCTAACGACGATGTATTTTTAAAATCGCATAAATCACTATGTACAAGAACAAGGAGATTTGTTTCTCTTTGCACAAAGGAAAAGGTAACTTCGTTATTTTAGTTAATATACATGTTTTACATTTATCATCAACCTTATCTATGTGAGGTATCAATAATGAGTTAACTAGTTCATACAAACTATGAAAATTCACATGACCTAATCTTTGATGCCACAAAAATGATGAATCAAGCATATAAACAGAACTTTCAACTTTATTATCAATGTTTAACTTAAACATCCCATTACATAAGTACCCCTTGCCAACAAAGACCCCTCCTTTCGACAGTAAAAATTTGTTGGTCTCGAAGACCTACTTGAACCCAAACCGATTTAGTAGGCCACTGGGCACGAGATTCTTCTTCAAGTTTGGAGCATAATATACATCAATTAAAGTAAGTTTTTTTCTAGAGGTAAAAAGCAAATCAACTTTTACCTTTCCTCTAACCAGCATAGTTGCCCCATTGCCTATGAACCCTTTGTCCTTACACACATATTTCGTGGCCCTCGAGTCAACCCACCAAGAGTTATCACTCTTGACTAGGTTGGCTTCCAATATCATCGCCACGAACCTATCTTTCGACGTTTTGGTGGGATGATCAAGCCCCTTGCCTTTCTTGTTTTTAAGGCGGTAACAGTCCCTGCATAGGTTACCAGGCTTATGACACTCCCAACAAACCAGTTTTGGCCTCTTGTGATCTTTCTTCTTTTGGAAGTGTCCGATTCTCTTGGGTCCCTTGCTTTACTAGCCTTCTTCTATTATATTGATTTTCCCAACATCACCGGGGCGGTCTTTGTTTTCATCCTGTACCCTGTAGCCTTTCTCAATAAGCAAATGGTTAGCCAATTCCTCTATTAACATATCTTCCTTTTTATGTTTGAGACTTTTTTTAACATCTCTCCATGAAGGAGGAAGTTTGTCAATCAAGGAGAAAACAACTATTGTATCGTCCATATTCATACTATGTTGTTTGAAATTATTCAAGATTCGTTCGATTTCATGGAATTGCTCCATGACAGGATGATTTTCTGCCATTTTATAACTATTAAATTGACTAAACTGGAACTTTTTGCTCGTTCCATCCTCGGCCATGTAGCGTGCCTCAAGTGCATCCACAGTTCCTTTGCGGTCGGTACTTTTGAGTAAATGTCAAACAGGGCATTAGTTATACCATTCAGGATGTGCCCTCTGCAGATGTAGTCGTTATTCTCCCACTTTAATCTGACACTCTGCTTAGCCAAAGTCTCCTCCTCCTCAGAAGCGGGCGAAGAGAATGGTGTATTAAATACATACACCACAGTCAAAGTCGTAATGTGGAAGTACATCTTCCTCTGCCATTGGCGGAAATTTCCGCCATCAAATCGGTACAACTTCATGAAATTGGCTGTCATTTGCCGAAGTGATGAAGCCATATCCCAAAACCAGAATTTAAACCTTAAGATTGTTGGAGCAAACCTTCAAATACTTGAAAAATCCTTGCAACTGGGTAACCAAATGATCTCAGGTGTTGAGGTCGTGTAATCACTCTCCTTAAGATTTATTTCGGTATACGAAATATCCCCAGGGATACAACAACAACCAAATATGAAGTGAGAGTGTGTAAGAGGAGAGATTGAGTGAGATGTAGAGAGATTGATGTTTCTTTCACAAGAATACAAATACTTATACTCAAAGATTGAAGTTTTCTTTTTAACTCTCACTTGCAAACTTTTTCTCTCTCAATTAAGTGTTCAAAAGCTTGTCTAAAATTAGGGGAAATACTTGTATAAATAAGCCTTAAGACATCCCAAATTATTGCAAAAGGAACCGCCAAAAACTGGTAAACAAATAGCGCAAAAAATTATCAAAACCGACATGTGCGTCAAAGCTGTGTGTTGACATACACTTCGACACACAGCTCTCTGTAAATGGGTGTCGAAGCTGAGTGTCAACACTCACTTCAACACACATCTCTTCTATAAGCCTATGTGTCGGCACACAGCTACTTCCAGTGTGCTTCTGTAAGGGCTGTGTGCCGGCACACAGTTGTTCTCTTGCGGTTTTGTTGGATTGTATGTCGACACACATGGCTCATGTGCCGACACACATCCCTTACAAGCCTTAGACACTTGGAACATGTAATGGGACAATCTTAAACATATTTATACACATATTAAACAAGCATTTAACATATTATTCATTACATATTTTGAAAATACATCAACATATCTATGAGTGGTGCCCCGACAAAAATCTTTTTAAACTATTTTGAAATTTGATCTTTGATTATCTCTTAAAAAGAACACAACATAGCTGCAAACAAATTTGACTTTTTGATGGCAATCTTTTATAAAGTATCATTATTGAAGGCATGATCAATAACAAGATTATGAGAAATCCCTTAGGGTGACATCTTAACTTAATTAAAATATTACTCATATAGAAAATATGCTTAAAGATAAATCCAAATCAAGGCCAATGATCAAATTGTTTAGCAAACACCTGAAACATGTTGAGCATGGGTACATACAAGCATGTGTTAGAACAAAGACTCTAAAAGCCAAAACTAGCCGTTGTGCCTCGACATAGAAGCTGCGATGTTGATACACAAGGCTTGTGTCTCGACACATATGACAACGATCGCTCAATAATGACTACATTTTAAATCTAATTTTATAATCCCGGCTCGAGACACCTAGGGGTGTTCATCGGTCCAAACCCGAACCGGACCGAAGACCGAAATTGGTCCCTTTTGAAGACCAAAGACTGGACAAATTTGGACTGATATCATATCTTTATTTTTTAATATAAGTTAAATTCTGCACATTTTGTCAAATTTGGTCAACTTTAAAGGCAACTAATAGGAAAAAAAATAAAATAAATAAACAATAGAAAATATAAAAATACCCATGATCACCCACAAATACCGCGATTCATCATAACAACTTGTATTTACTAAACTTGACCCTGACAATGTGGCCTGTTTGATTTGATTCTCATATTTCTTGATTCTTCAATAATAACCAACAAAATTCTTCGTAAATTAAGAAATAATTATACATATAAGTCATAGCAATATAAAAAAAGCAATACTTATCATTAAAACAAGTAAGATAATTTAATATAGGTGTTTATGGGCTATTTTAAACTAATTTTAAACCCAAATGTTATTAGTCTAAAATAGTTTACCTATGATCTAATAAAATATATAGGAGGCCTAACAACATCATTCGGGTTTTCGGTCCGGTCTCGGGTTTTTCAGGTTTAGACCGGACCGGACCGAAACCCGAAAATAGGTCCACTTGAGGACTGAGGACAGGACCGAAATTGAAACGGTCCGGTCTGGTCTTGGACTGAATGACCGGTCCGGTCCGGTCCGGTCTTGGATTGAATGACTGGTCCGGTCTGGGTTTTCGGTCCGGACCGATATTTGAACACCCCTAGGGACACCGCTAGTGATATTGATTCTGGGTTTTGAGGACTTGAGTATCCGTTGGGTTATGAACCACCATTCGCTACGGTGCCACCATTGGTAGAATCTAGTAAGGCAAGGGAGAGAAGAGGGAAGATGATGGCAGGTCTTTAGGGTACTAGCTTTGTTTCTTAGAAAAGCAGTTGTAAAGTACAAAAGTAGGATTAAAGAACAAGCAAAGTGGGATCTACAAGAATTCCTAAAGGATTTGTCTTCTGAGCAGTGTGCGAAGAAACCAGTCAAACCCTCTGGTAAACAAAAAGGGGGGTTGGCGAGGAGGGACGATAATGCTATGAAGGCTACTAAGCTTATTGGTGCGAGGCGCACGTGGGTGTATGGGAAAAAACCTTTTACACTTGATCAGATATGGTTGAGTTGTTTGTAAGGATGGAATAGGGTTTTAAGTGTTCTGACTTCTGTCAATCTCATCTCCAATTTTGGTAAGGCTGACCGTTTCCTCCTATCCATGGCCTGTCTCAGTTTGGGGTGTTGTACACATGTAGTGCTTGTTGGATTCTTTCTTGCCTATTTGCTTCTTTTTTTTTTACTCTTGTTTTCCTATTCTGTCTTGGCTAATTTTGTATTTGTTCCCTGATCCTCGCTTTTATGCGGGTTGACTGCGGCCTCCTTTGTAGGAGTTGCCTATTTTGTACTGCGACCGTGCTGCTAATTATCGAAAAAAACTACTTGAGACTTCTCTTTCCTATAAACAAGCCTTGAATATTTCATTTTAGTTATCCAGGTAAGAAGAGAAAATTCATTTTAGTTGCTGTTGTGTTCTTGGGCTTTCAAAGTTTTCATCTCGTTCATTTCTACTAAACTTTTCTTGAGTTCTTCTTCCTTTCATTGAGATTAATGAGCTTGATTGACATATTCTTAGCTTAAGACAGTTTTGATTGATTGTGCAATTACTCCTTCAAGTGTATGATTTTCCTTACTGAAATTCATTCTTTTGTAAAGTTTGATATTCCAAGTCCACGTTACAAATGATCAAGTGTAAAAGGTTTAGTCTTGTGCCTAAGTTTGAAAAGGATCATCAAGTTCAGTAAAAAGCTTAAGTGACAAGCTTAGTCATTAACTAGCTAACAAGTTGGAAGTGGACCACTATAAAAATTGTGGTGCATTATTCTTTTGTTTGTTAGGTAGAGCTTTCCAATTTGAATTGGATCAAGTTAAGTTTTGATGGTTTTAGAAAAAAAAATCACGCGGTTTGTGGTTTTATTATTCAACATTATTCTGGTGCTTTCTTATTTAAAGGTGTCAAAAATCATATAGTTATAAAGACTGCCGCTACTAAGGATGAGCAAAGTACAAGACCTAACAGAGTAAATAAACGATGTTCTCATTTTTATATGCCTTTTACTCTTGTTGAAAAAATAATACAAGCTAAACTTTAGTTTTATGGGGGAGTTGTATCCCACATTTGAAAAATAGTGTGGGTGATTCTTTTCTTAACGGGTATATTTATTTTTCGAATAATATTTTAACTGTGCCTATTTACTGGTCGTTTACTGTTGCTAGTCGTTTAGGGTCACTAAAATTGTGACCGTTTGGAATTTATTAACAAAATAGCTGTTGCAATTTAATATGTCCGTTTATACCTATTGGAATTCATTATAGCCGATGATTTAATGTCTGTTACCGTTTATAGCCGTTAGAATTCATTGTACCCAGTTGTTTTTAATACTTGTTACCGTTTTCTGCACTATATATATGCCATCAGCTCTAACAATCAAAATGAACACTCTCATCCTCTCCCTGACTCATCATTCTCGGTTTCTCTCTCTCTCCCTCGATTTTTATCTCTCTCCTCGAATTTCGGAAAAGTTCAAGACACTCCTACCCAGCAATTAACCAGTGCATGTTAAGAGTCGGATCGCTCTAATCCTGGAGGACGGCCGCCGGCTATACTGCTAGCATCGGAGGAGCGGCAAAATCGTCTTTTAGGACAGTGGTCTTTACCACGGCGCGATATCATTGCTTTTTGTAAGATCTTTCTAATTGCTCTCTCCTAGTTGCAATGTGCATTGCTATGCTTAAAATTGGTCAATTTTTGAACAATTATTTGATTGCTATGTTTAGATAATTATTTCTAAATTTTCTGCAATTTTTCGAGTATTTTTTTCGCTGCACTATTTTTGTATTTTTCACTGTTATATTTTAGTATTCTCGCAGTAATTTTCACTGTATTTTACTATTATTAGTCAATCATTTCTAACAATCTAAAAGACGATTAGTATAATCGATCGTAGCAATAAGGATTCTGTTCTTCACACTTACAAAGAATATTTATATGCGTGATAGAAATAGATAGATTTAAAAAAAAAATAAAATTAGAATGTCTACCTATTCATTAATTTATATGAGATCTTTGGTTAAGTTTATATGACATATCAAATTAAAATTTTTGTATCCTCTTGATATTTCTTATGTAGACCTTAAAAAATTGGGTAAGTTAAATAGTGTATCTGAACTTCAATAAGATTGGTATTTATATATTAAGGAAAAGGGTGAGCCTATTATAATGAAATTGAAAACATGAATGTCGGAAAATTGCCTTGCTCGGATATCTATGGTGGCGGCTTTGACAGCTACGCCCTTGATGTGGCCACAACGTAACATTGGAATAGAGAAAAAGATCACAAAGACCACAATCTGTCAAATATGAAGCCTCAATAGTGGTGTTTGTATGCGTGGCGATCAAATACCCATCGGCCATCGGCAGTAGCGATGGTCTACCACCTATGGTAGCTGTGTATTAGTTGGGGAGAGAGAGTGGCACATGTGAGCTCTAGGTTATATTGCTATTTGAGCCCAGTTGAGCCTCTTTAATATTAAAAGAAAAAAGGCCTTTATTTTAGGACCATTTTGAGGTTCAAGCCCTATTGCCCATTTTACTACTTTTAAGTCTAAACATAATGGGAAATCATATGTTAGGTTTAATTAAAATTAGACTCAAAAGGAAAATAAATAAATAAATAAAATCAGGTGATGCAAAAATAGTTTAGACCTATGATTTTGAAGTTGACAATTGAAACATTGTCTAATTAAGTAGTCATATTTTTGACAATTTAAAAATTTTAATATTTATATCTATGAGATATATTTTCGAGCATATATGTTATGATTAGGACAATGTTGCCTAATTTTATACGGACAAGTTTTTAAATTTTGATATGAAGTTTTATCCCCACATATGTAGATAGAAAATTGTTGTATCTGTTTGAGTTTTCCATCCTATGTAATGCACATAGTAAGCCACCTTTTTTACTGAGGTGAAATCAAACTCCCATGACTTACACCATGAGTTAACAAAATGTGGGTGTATTGTCTTTAGAACAATAATGATTATTTTGCAATTTGTTATGTAAAATATGTTATTTGGACTTTTAAAAGGACAATGTAAATTACATGTTAGTTAGGTATAGTACTCCACCCTAGTAATGGTATGTGAAAAACTGTAACTTTATGTGTTTAGTTTATTGCCAACTGAGTGTTAAAAAAAAAGGAAAAAAGTACAACATAAGTACTTGAGGTGACATTGTGTTTGATACTGAACATGATGAATATGATAAATAAACAAGGGTATGTAAGAGACCCAACACCTTTGAGAAGGTCATGAAATCTGTTGATTTTAGTTCTGAAAGGAGGGTGCTAACAATGAATTATTGTCAATAATAAATACACATGATAATTATTAGACATATTCTTAAAGGATGTAAATCGATTGGTGGAGAAATGGGTGTTGAAAACAAATTAAAGGTTAATATTTTCATAAATAAGTTTAAGACAAAATTAGTAAACTTATGTATCCTAATATGGGCTTAAATAAACTCGCAAAGAGTGACATCAAAATTTGACATAACCTTAGTCATATGGTGCTGGTACAACTGTTTTGTGGCTGACCATACTGTAAGAAAATTGAATTATGTGTTTTTTCAATTTTCTGTGTTATTGTTATAGTTAATATGTGTTTAATGCTTGAGGTCGATTGTGAACTTGAGTCTTGAACCTAGAATTGGCCAACTCTTATGTTAGACATGTCTAGTTGCACAATCTTGAATCCTTTTGTGCTAGTAAAGCATTGCATGTTTGAGTTCTAACCATGAGTTTAGATCTTGTATGTGAAAATTGGATTTTCTTGCATATTTTGAGTGACCTAAGTGAAATAAGTTGATTCTTGTAAAGGGCTAATAAGACTTGTGAGTTCTTGGAGATCTATATGTAATTTTCTGTAGTAGTCTCCATTTTGATGTATCTTATGTATTTTCCATGGCTATGCTTGAAGCAAGATGAATATATAGTTACTTGTTGCTCGAAGTAATGATAAACATGTTTATGAAATGTTTTTCATGCTGAATATGCTGCTACATGTTGGTTTGCTGCTGAATGTTGATGCTCATACTGAATTTGGTGCTGTCCATATTGGTTTTGGGCCGTATGTTGTGTATATACTGCATTATGACTGTAGCCGCTTAATTTTTTTTGCTGTACTAGTTTATACTTGCTGTTATAGGCTGTAAGATGTAGTGCAGCTGCTGTTCTTTGGGCATTTTACTGTCATTTTAAGTTGTTATGCTGGATTTTAGCTTGTGATTGGGAAAAACATAATATGTTTGAGTCATATGTGGACATGTGTTGTCTTTGGAGACTTATTATACCCTTAGGATCATTGTTTCATGCCTTCTTTTCTTGTTTTTGGGAAAACGGTAAGGTGCAGGTCATATGAGAACCTTTATTAATCATAGACTTGATATTTAGCTTGTGTCTAGGTACTTTATTAGGGTTAGTATCATATGTTGTATGCTCATGTTGGTCATTTGGATGACATACTATATGACCCTAGTGTTCATTTGATGAAGAGAAAAACATGGCATCACGTCGCAAGCTAAATAAGCTAGGGTAATTCATAGCATTGTGTTTTGATGAATAACACAACACACGCCCTATTATATCATATATTAGTGGTAGATCTAGTCTACATGCATTGATCCAAATGATAATTATTGAAGTGCTCTAATTAAATTGTTGGGTACTATGAATGGGGTTTACGTTGTAATAGACTTCGTGTCATGTTTAGTGTCTGATATTAATGAGAGATATTCTACCAATGACAATGTATTTAAGCTCGTTAGTGAGCTATATTTTGTGACACCCTTCTAAAACCTGCATTGTTTAGTTGTCCTTAAAGATTGAGTTGGCAGGTAGAACAAATAAATGGCTTAGGAATGTAGTGTGAGACATTCCATTGTGGGGGTTGTAAGAGCACTTGAAAACCTATGAGATATGGTGTCGGATCATAATCTTTTCTTATTATTGTGTTTTCCTGATGTTTGCTAGTTATAGCTAGCTTATGGAAATTAATTATGGTGGAAATATTATTTTGGTGACTATCCAAAGTCAGTGTAAATAAGCTTTATTACTATAAGCACTTGGGCTTGACAGCCTTGCAAAGGCTTGGGTTGCCTTAAGTTGAATTGTAAAAGGCATCTTGTAAATTATGATCTTCTGTACCTCTTTCTCTTAATATCACCAAAATATGATATAATATTGGCAATACATGAACCACCCTTAATATTGATAATGCATGTACTTTAAGTACGATGAGAATGGGTATATGGTCTTTTGTGACCTAAACTGGTGGTGATTCAATTGATTTGATCTGTTAATGTTTCACAATTATGATGATATGTGAAATTGACAAATTTGCGGTATATGTCTTTCTTGCCAAATATATATACGATATACGTACAATATGTGTACTATTTGTGTACTTGGGGTGGAGATATGATTTTATTGATTTTTTATTTGCTCCACTATTGTGTTATACTAACTCTTATTGAAGTTAGTAGGCAATGGAGCTAGTTGTATAATAGCTCGTTGCAGATACCTCAATGTGAGAGTAAGAGCCACTTGTGATTGGTGTTGGCAATGATTAACTCTCAAATACCGCTTTATTTCAGTAAAGTGTTTAAACGCCATTTGTGATGGTTGAGCTTGATGCTTTAACCTAACCCCTAGTCCGTAACGGATGGTGTGGACACTACACACTTGATGGGTTTTGGCAAGAGGAGACCTATTTGTCTCAGGCTTAAGATCATAAACGATCTACTCAAAAGAAAGTGATATCACTAAATTGTGTAAGGTCTGAAAAGAATCTTGTGGATCCACTGATAAAGGCGCTATGGAAACATCGAGGGGGATGGGACTATAGTCCATACATGAATAAACTGTGATGTATCCAACCTGGTCTTAATAGGTTCAATGTGAAAAGTCATAGTTTCATTCAAGGAATGCATTGTATTTTATGTTGTTCCTCCCTATGGTGTGACAGTGCGGAGACGGGTCCATAGCCATATGTTTGGTGGTGCAAGCAAGGCTTGCACTTGATGGACATTGTTTGCATGCTACCAACGGGGGAGGTTGAGCTTTAGCTCTTAATGGACCCATATCCATATGTTTGGTGATGTGTGGTAACACACACTTGATAGGATCCACCTGTGTAGGTGTGGGAGTGTGGTCACTCCCTATGAAGGTTTAAGACTTGCCTTCTACAGTGCTTATGAATATCTAGGATGAGCGTATGGCCGATAAAACGCCCCAAACCGCTTGAATTGCCGAGATTTGGAGTTTAATATGTGTCTGATTGGCAGACTATACAACCCCTTGTGAGGTTCAAGACAAAAGTCAACTTGCAAGCTGTTTGTCTTAAACTTGGGTTGCACTAGGTGATGATTCAAGTTGCGAAACATCGGCACTGAAAAGCTGAACTCCCTTTGCCCATTCTATCATTTTTGTTCTCTTTTGCTTGTAACCTTTGTGGGGGATTATTGAAAAAAATGATACAAGCTAACCTTTAGTTTTATGGTGGAGTTGTATCCCACGTTGAAAAAATAGTGTGGGTGATTCTTTTCTTAACGGGTATATTTATTTTTTGAATAATATTTTAACTTCGCCTATTTACTGATCATTTACCGTTATTGGTCATTTAGGGTCATTAAAATTGTGTTAGTTTGGCATTTGTTAACAAAATAGCCGTTGCAATTTGTTACGTCCTTTTATAGCCATTGGAATTCACTAGAGCCAATGACTTAATGCCCGTTACCATTTATAGCCGCTAAAATTCATTGCACCTGGTTGTTTTTAATGCTTGCTACCGTTTTCTACACTATATATGCCATTAGCTATAACAATCAAAATGAACACTCTCATCCTCTCTTGACTCATCATTCTCGGTTTCTCTCTCTCTCACTCAGTTTTTCTCTGTCTTCTCAAATTTGGGCAAAGTTCAAGCACTCCTACCCGGCAATTAACGAGTGCACGTTAAGAGTCGGATCGCGTTAATCCTAGAGGACGGCCGCCGGTTATACTGTGTGCACCAGAGCAGCGGCGAAATCGTCTTTTAGGACAGTGGCCTTTACCACGGCGCGATATCATCGTTTTTTGTAAGAGCTTTCTAATTGCCCTCTCCTAGTTGTAATGTGCATTGCTATGCTTAAAATTGGTCAATTTTTGAACAATTATTTGATTGTTATGTTTAGATAATTATTTCTGAAATTTCTGCAATTTTTCCAGTATTTTTTTCGGTGTAGTATTTTTGTATTTTTTGCTGCAGTATTTCAGTATTCTCGCAATAATTTTTATTGTATTTCACTATTATTAGTCAATTTTTTCTAACAACTCTCACTCATAATGTTATTTTTCACAAATTCATGTATATCTTACAGTAAATTTTATGTTACCATGTTGAGAACGTGCTGGGACGGAGCATGCTTGAAAAAATGGAAGAGCTCACAAAACAAGCACTTTTTTAGATGTCGTAATAAATACCCAACGACATTCAGGAGAAGGATCAATTGGGTTAAAATTAGACAAAGAAAAGTCTCATCTTAGATGTGCAGATCACGGTGGATTGAGCAGCCAAGCATCTTGGAACCCTTATTCTTGAAGTTGTTGTCATAATGAGTCATATTGTTTGGGCCAAGATAGAATAACACAAAATCGTTCCATGAATTCTTTGATTGATTGATTGATAGTCTTCAATTTAACCGCTTTCTTGATAGTTTTAGTTGTTCACTAAAACTCTCCAACAAGTCCTGATTTGAAATCGTTCCAAAATAAATTGACTTTTGCCTAATATTGATTTCCATGGATATGACACCCGTTTGCTCACTGACAACTTCAACAAAAGTTGTAAACCTGCGCATGCACGATTTTTCAGACACTCTAAAACCAAATCAAGAATTTATTTGTAATGTAGCATATTTTAAGTACGTATTTGATTTAAATTGTATACTTTAATAGAAAAAGATATAAATTAAATATTTTTGCAATAATAATCAATTAAATTTTGACAACAGAAGAGCCCTGGCCTTTTTCTTTGATGTTGACCCTTTCTATGGTCTCCCAATAAATCATGTGATCCACAACTTGTGGATTTTCCCTTTGTTTATGTTACAATTATGATTATAATTTAAATTGCATTTCTGTTGGATAGATTTGATGGATTAAAAATATATCAATATGCCATTATTGTAAATTATCCCGAGTCAACACAAAATGAAAATCTATATAGCATCATAATTTCTTGTCAGAAAATATTTTTTATTTTTTATTTCTAATTTTCCGTTCTTATGGGAAAAATAGTAGTAATGGAAAGGTAGTTAACATTTTTCCGGTCTATAAAACTGGAAAATACGTCAACTGATTACAAGCTTTTGTTCTGTGAAAAATAAAAAATATAGGCATGTGCAGCACTGTTAAATTCGAAACTTGAAAATTTGGTCTGAACCCAGTCTGAAGAAATGAGGGTAATATATTTAAAAATGATCAGTTCAAATGTATTCAAACCTTGAAATTTGAATAGGTTCACATACGATGATAGTAAGGAGTTGAGAGAGTGAGATAGAGAATAGAAAGGTGGAGTGGAGAAAGAAACAGAGGAAAAAGAAGAGTAGAGAGTACGAGAAAGAGAAGGAATGTCAAATGGCAGAGAACATGTAGAAACCTTGGTAAACATAGGTAAATAGGGAATTAAAAAGGAGAAAAATTCTGGAACAAAATTTTAAATTGTTCTCTAGTTTTTCTAAAGAATAGGGAAAATTTGAAAATTATGTTATAACTCTCCAATAGAAAAACCAGGCTTTTGAATAACTTTCTTCAATTTTCTAGATTCCTTAGAAAATTTTCCAAGAAATTGAAAAATTCTCTAGTTCTAAGTGACCCTGCTTAGACTTCTAAATTCGCTTAGAGGTGAACTTGGAAGTGGATTTACTAATTAGGTTAGAACAACAAGTAAGTAACTTCATTTGATCACTTGCAATACTTTCTGTAACTCTAGGTGTATTTGGCTTCAGTTTGCACTTTTTGCAGATTCTGCCAACGTTTTGATTTAAGTGACTTTCATTATTAAATGATTAATAACGAAAGTTAAAGATATGGACAACTACTTGAGCGGAAGTTGGAGTCTTGACTCGTGGCAGTGAAACACTCCTAAGTATCTGGCCTTGAATGCTCAATAGTTGAAAACTAGTGTAGGCATAAGCAGGGGAGTGTGGTAGCGTACCATAAGCCCCATTCAATCAGGTTGTTAGCTTAGCAATCTTGACTAAAGACAACTCAATTAAGATCAAAGCCACAAAGTTTTTGTGGAGCAAACCAAACCGGGTTACCATCTAATATCAACTTAATCATGCTCGTGGCTTAGCAGTCAAAACCTTAGACCAATAGCACAACTTAAATTCACTATGAAGCGTGAATGAAAAAAATTATGAAAAAAGCATATGAAATATAACTTCTCCACAACTTCATGAACACTCTAATTGTATTTCAAAAGAATGTTGACGTGTAGTAGGAATACTATGAAAAGAAAAGAAAGGAAAAGAACACGTGTAGAGCCCGAAAATAATAGATAAAAGTTTGATATGATTGTGGAACTGCTACTAAATTCTTTAGTTGCATTATTTGTATATCCTAAAGATAACTGCCCCCTCGAGATTTTTGCTTGCCCAACTCTCTTCGAAGGTTCAAGCTCTCATGCTTAACACAAAGTACACCGAAGATGGAAAAGTGACATTCTTTTCCTTCGGTTTTTCATCAGTTTTTCATCAATTCAATGAATGTGATACTGCCAAGCCTCTTAATTTCCTCCTTCACGTTGTCAATAACCTCTTTGACATCCTTCTTTAAGCCTGAATTATTGGTCTATCCATAAGTTTATTAATTGGCAGCTTATGCTTATCAAGTTTTATGTCCAATCCAAGCATCTAGTGTGCTCTTAAGAAAAGCAATTTTTGAATTCTTGAAGAAGCACCTTAATGTAGTTACTTCTTTGCTATCAAAGAGTAAACCACTTACGAAGGTTGATCTCAGTTCTTTCTCGCTCTCATAATTGACTTAAATCAAGGGGTCTTAGACTTGGGCTCTCAAGTCATTCATCTTTATTGGTGCAAAAATCTATCATTGCTAACTCTTTTTCTTTAGCCATTTGTGCCTCATAGCAAGTACTTAAAAGGTTTGGTTGTTCATTCTACAACTTGTCCTCGACTTGCAGAAAATCAGCTTAGCAAGTTCAAGGACACAACCCTACAAGATGCCATTTGTTGATGCTTGGTTCCTCTCACTGGAACTTTATTGACTTTTATTTTCAGCCTCGCCCTTGATCATAAGGGCCTTCAAGAAGCCCAATGCATTAAAATATGGACACTCAACACCACTTTTTCCCAGTACTTCCCTCTTTCAAAAGTGTTTTGGGATTTTTTGGTAGGGATCTTTTAAGGGAGAACCGAGCTCAAGTTCCCCTTTCTGTGGTGTTTATTACTATATTTATAGTGGTTAGAAGGGGACCACCTGGCGTTAGGTGGGAGAGAATATAGCTTGGGTATGAGGGTACCGCTAGTGGCAGTGGTACCGCTAGGGTGTTGGAGTACCGCTAGGGTGTAGGAGTACCGCTAGGGTGCCGTTAATCAGGGCAGGCTCCTAATACTCTCTTCCTGGGGAGGCGGCTGTCTCAGCAAATGGTGTTTTTCCTTAACAAAAAGTGCGTTCAGGATGGTCTTCAAGCAATTTTGCAGGAAACTTTTACCTTCTTTTTTCATGCATATCCTTCTTCTTAATATTCTCCAATGATGGAGCACTATTTGAGAATGTGAACATCTAGAATTTAGTTGTGAAAGCCGCTTCCCCAACTAACTATTCGGAATATTGTCCCTAAACAACTGAATTATGATTTTTTAATTATTAATAAATAAAATTGTGTTGTTTATTAAATATTTGATTGTGCTTTATGAGTTATATATGCACGTGATTATTTTCCAAAGCGTGCCATGAGATGAACGTAGTCGAGGATGACATATCAATATTTGATTTAAGTGGACAATGAGATTGTAGCGCAGGTAAACTTAGACCAAAAGAAGTGATACGTTGTTGAAAATAAGTACATAGACGATGATAAGGTTGGCCTTCTTATCCATTTGGACAAGAATATGGTATAAGTTAAGACTTGTCCAAGTCAAATGGACAAAGATCCAAAAATATCATGTTGATGTCTGTCAATAAAGATTGAAACACTGAAATAGACCTTTAAAACGGACCACTTGAGTTGTTTATTTCTAAGTTGCTGTTAGAAATAATAATTCAAATTATGCTTTTAATAAATAATCTTAGGAATGCCTTAGACTCATGCATGTAGTGCTTATCACTTTAATATACTCAGAAGTGAAGGCTCACAAAATAGACAATATACTTTCTACATTTGGATGATAGCATAACGTGTAGCAAGAATTAATAGTCAATAGGGAATTTAAAGTATCTTCTTGAGATAAAGATATCTCCTTACGTGGATTTGCAAGTGTTTGAAAATTTAATCTTTGACCAAAGTATTTCAAGTGAATGTTTTACTGAAATTTAATTTGAAAGTAATATTTTGTATATCATAGAAATTTTGAAAAAAAAAAAAATAATTCCAAGACTCAAGAAAAAGTAATTATAAAATAGTTGTTCAAGTTGTTTTTCTCATGAATATCTAAAAGATGGGTTAATCGTTGGCAATATGGAAATTTTGAATAAATATATTAAATTCTAGAGTGTAATAATATTTATTTAGTGGAATTAATGATATTAAAATGTTATCATATGTTATTCGGGTGGCAAGCTCGACCTCTTGGTGTGGGAGGTAGATCCTTGGGATTTGTAGCCTTTGTCTAGGCGCCTTTCGTCATGTTACTGGAGATGGCTTGATATGGCCCTCTGGATGGATTATTTGTTGCCATGTAGCCGTCTTTCAGAGCACTTCCTTGTCCACCTGCTCGCCTCGACTTGTTTTTCATAGGACTACTGAGTCTCTGATATTATAGATGGTGGCCAGTGGAGAATTTTGCGGGGTTGTTTGGAGCTCCGCCCTATTTGAAACATGGTTGACTTCAGCCCTCGGACTAGTGTTACAGACTGCTTCAGGTGGATGGTTGACCCCTCAGGAAAATTCACCACCAAGTTTGCTTGGTAGATGATTCGAAGTTGGAGAGAGGAGGATTCCACCCATCATTTGAGTTGGTTTCCTCTACATATTCTAAGGCACTCTCTCCTAGTCTTTCTTGCCTCTTATGAGCGGTCGTGGACCTATGATGCATCAGATTCAGGGTTCAAAGCTTCTGTGTTCTTTGTGGTTTTGTTGATGAGACCCATGGGTACCTCTCTTTTGCTTGCCCCTTTCTACTTCCATCTAGAGTTGGGTTACTCTACGTGCATCTGTAGATTGGCCTACTATTCCTTGGCATGACTTTGTTCCCTCGGTGCATGGCATCTCAAGGGTCGAGAGATAGATAGTATCATCACTTGTCTCTGCCTTCAGCGACTAGGTATGTCTTTTGGTTTGACCACAACCTCAAGGTTCATTGTTTTTAGTGCAGGCCTATTGAGGCTGTGCTCAAGGAGATCATGAGCTCAATTTAGGAGACTTTCACAATTATATGACTAATGAATGAAAGTTAAAGATATGAATACCACTTGTGCAGAAGTTGGAGTCTTAACTAGAGCAAATAAAAAACACTCCTTAACATCCAATCTCGAATGCTTAATGATTGAAAACTTGGGTGGAGATAGGCAAGAGAGCTTGATATCCTACCTTGAGCCCCCATTCAATCAGGTTGTTAGCCTAGTTACCTTGATTGAAGACAATTCATTCAAGATAAACCCACCAAGTTTAGGTGGAGCAAACCAAACTGAGTCACCATCCAATATTAACTGAATCAAGCTCGAGGCTTGGCAGTCAAACTTTGGACCAATGATGCAACTCGAATTCACTATGAAGGGAGAATGAAGGAAATTATGGCAAAAAGCACATGAAACATACCTACTCAAACATCATCACCAACATTCTAATTGCATTCCAAAGGAATGTTGAAGTATATTAGAAAATATTGCAAAAAGAAAAGAAAGGAAAAAGAATAAATGTTCGCTGAAAACATTAGATAAAGTCTGACATGATTGAGGAACCGCTACTGAAGTCTTTGGCTCCAGTCCAAGCATCTAGTGGTATTCCCAAGTAAAGCAATCTTTAAATTCTTGAAGCAAGTTAATGTAGTCATTTGTATGCTATCAGAGAGTAAACCACTTACATAAGTTGGTCTTAGTTCTTTCTCGCTCCCATAGTCGACTTTAATGAAGGGGTCTTGGACTTGGGCTTCAAATCATCTATCTTTTCACTGGTGCAAATCTGAAATCTATCATTGCTAACTCTCTTTAGTTAGCCATTTTGTTTGTACATTTTATTAAAAAATTCATTTATGTGTATATATGTGTGATTATTTTTCAAAACTTGCTATGAGATGGACTTAATCCAGGATGACATATTAATATTTGATTTAAGTGGATAATGGGATTAAACCATAGAAGACTTAAGGGAGTAATATGTATCAAAAATAAGTTTATTGCCGATGATAAGTTTGGCCTTCTTATTTATTAAGACTTTAGTACGATATAAGTGAGACTTGTCTTGGTCATATGGAGAGAGATCGAAAAATACCATATTGATGTTAGTCAATAAGATTGGAATACTAAATTGAACCACTTGAATTGTTTATTTCTCAACTACTATTAGAAATAAATAATTCAAATTCCGCTATTAAATGAGAATTCTAAACCCTAGGAATGTCTTAGACTCATGCATATAGTGTATATTACTTTGATGTACTGAGAAGTAATGTCTCATAGAGTAGCCAATGTTCTTTCTACATTGGACGGTAGCGTATAATGTAGCGAGAACAAACATTAAACAGGGAATTTGTAGTCTTTTCTTCAGATAGAGATATCCCCTTAAGTAGATCTTTAAGTGTTCGAAAATTTTTAATCTCTGGCCAAAGTATTTCAAGTGATTGTAACTAAAATTAAAATATGAGAAAATGTTTTTCATATCTTATAATTTTTGAAAAAGAAAATTCAGAAACTTATGGAAAAGCAACGAGAAATATAAGACAATTGTTTAAAATTATATTTCTCATGGATATCTAATTATGGGTGTTAATAATTTAGGTAATATCAATATGGGAAATCTTGTAAAAATATATTAAATCCTAGAGTGTAGTAATATTTATTTAGTGAAAATAATGGTAAATAAAAATGTTATCATGTGATGATAATTTGATTTGACCCATTGTGAGCTATAATTATATATCCGCGAGGTCCCTTTGCAAACTTCAATGGGTATGCCATTTGAAAATATTTAAAAGAATTTGCGAAATGAATAAACTTACGCTAAACAATATTAATGAGATGGATATACACATGTGGCCTGAATTTAAAAAATAAAACTAAAAAAATAGAACGAAAATTTAAAAAACATTACAATCGGAGTGGACTGCGTGATGCACGACCCATCCCAGCTAAACCGGTGGCTGATGTCCATACTCGAGCCGAAGGTTTAAAGCTTGGCAGCCACATCGCTGACCCAGCTAGCAGCCAAAATGACATACAGGCGAAAACTCATAGGAAAAGACGTTTTTTTTTTCGATAATTATCGGCAGAGCCTAAGAACAGACAGGCCGCTCGATAAGACGAGGCCTAGGCCACTCCGTAAATGGAGGGAGGACCAAGAAAAGAAAAAAAAAATACGTTAAGATGATGGAATCATCAAGAAGAAAGTAAAATAATGTTTGTTTCCCTATTCCATATCGATTGTGATGCATCGCGTGATAGGGCAACAATAGGGGGTACGGGAAGGTTCAATAGCCTTCCCTTTGTATTTTATTAAGAATAGTAATAAAATAAATAAAGAGAGGTAGAATTTTCTCGTTTATATCTCGAGGAGTCAAAATCTCCAGGAAAATAATTCAAAATTCAAAATTCAAGTCTACATAGAAATCCTAGAATTGTCTCTATTTATAAAGGATGGTTAATGTTTCAGTTAAATTTGGTTTAGTCAGTGAGCCAGACCCAAATGCACCGAGTAACAAATATTTGTAGGTTCTAAATGAGAGCGGGACTCGAGCTCTCACTGAGAAAGCAGCCACTGGCGCGCTTAATCCAGTCTCTCCGGCAAAACGAAGAAGGCCGTCAGAGGGAACCACGGGTTTGCTTGCAGGGGACCCCTCCGATGCCTAAGGTATTAAAGGCATGACAATAATATACGATAAGTAAATAGCATAAAGTAAACAATAATAAATACTTGTCGTATATGGAGGAGATGGGGTCCTCGGTGGTCGATGGCCAGCGCGGGGGCCTTGTGGGCCTTGCAAGAGAGAGAGAGAGAGAGGAGAGCGGTACTGGTGAGGTGGCCGGAGTTTCACCAACGAGGTGGAGACCGGTGATGGGGTGGCGGCGAGGAGGCTGGAGTTGCACCGGAGAGGTGGTCAGAGCTAGCCGGAGTGAGAGGAGAGGGAAAAGGGAGCTCCCGAGGGTTGTTGTAAATTAGAGAGAGAGAAGGTCCTTGGCTGGGCTTGGTTTAAATGAAGAAAGGGGGTTGGTATTTATAGATGGGGGTAGGAGGCGATACCGGTGGTGGCTGGGCAGTACTGGCTGGTCGTGGGGTGGTGGTCATGGTGCTGGCGAGGGTACTTAAGGTAGGGGGTAAGGGTGGTATTGGGATATGATTGTTGGGACAGGAGGTGGGTGGTGATTGGTTGATGGGTGGTGGTCAAGGGCGACGGTAGTGGGTGGACGGTACCGGTGGTGGGTAGGCGATAGGCGGTGTCGGTAGTGCACAGTACTGGCGTGGTTCAAGCAGCACCGGTGGTTAGCAGTAGGGGTGAGGGTGAGAAGAGAGAGGCGGTGGTGAGAGGAGGACGGTTGAGGAGGAGGAGAGAAGACAGTACCTGTGGCGTGGGGGGTGGCACCGAGACAGTACTGGCGAGGTGGCGAGGGAGGCGGTGCTATCGAGGTGGCTAGGCAGTACCGGTGTGGGGGATGGGTGGTAGAGGTGCGGTGTTGGAGGTTGAGGCTGGGGGAAGTGAAGAGGAGAGAGAGAGAGAACGTCGGGTGGTACAGGAGAGAGAAAAGGGTGCGGGGTGGTTCTTGTCCTTTTTTGAGTTTTGTATTTAATTTTCTTTATTATTTCATTGCATCATTTTAATATTGACCTAGTTATTTTTATCCTCTACAATTAACCCCCCACTCCATGGGTAAATGGGGACTTGTTCACATTTAGCCTTGGAGTGTATAACATCCAAATGTTGGCGTCTTGTTTCTGATCTCTTTGATGGGTTAGCGAGAGTGAAAGGCTCTGTCCTTTAGCTTGATGCCGCTCTTCTTCAACAGTTAGCAGATGAGGTGAATAAGGAAGACGGGGTGGAGACGGGTCCGGTACTGAGAGTGACCAGGAAGATTTAAGATATTTCCTTGGGTTTTATTAGTTTTTTAGTCTATTTTTGTTGTAAATATACTTGGTTTGGATTTGCTTTTTTGCCTTCTTATTTGTTTTGGAAGGCGGTTTTGCTTTGGAATGACGGTACTTTAAAATTTTGAACGAGCCAAATGTTGGCCCTTTGTATATGCATATCTTTGTTGCGGCATTGTTGATGTTTCCCATGGCAGGGTACTGGAAGATGCCTATAATTGCTTGTGTGAGTAGTTCATTTGGGCTTTGCTCCTTATTTGCTAATTCTTGGTATGGCCTCTAGGAATTGTATTCCTGATTGGAGGCATTATTCATGGTCGAGCAACGGTTATTGAAGACGTTGCTCCACCAAATTTCTTAACATTTGGTTTGGCCTCTAGGAATTATATTTCTGATTAGAGGCATTATTCATGGTCAAGCAACGGCTATTGAAGACATTGCTCTACCTAATTTGTTAACTTTTGGCACGGTTACTTGGAGTTGCTAATTTTGAAGCTTTGTCAAGTTTTGGCTGCTGAGCCAGGTTATGAATAACTATGTATTTGGCCTCCTAATTCTTACTTATAAGTTGAGGTGGAATGCACTGTGAATATTTTTAATTCCTAGCCCTTAGCCGTAGGCTGGGTTAGAGTGTATTGTGAATATTTTTAACTCCTAGGCCCCAGCTGTGGGGTGGGTTGGAACGTATTCTGTTTTATGCTGCTTGTGCATGTTGGAGCGTAAGCTGCGCTTTAGTACTGGTTGAAGCGTAAATCATCTCGTGCTCCTTGTTTCGGTTGGAGCATAAACCGCCCTTCAATACTGGTTGAAGCGTAATTCACTTGCCTGAGAAGGACTTGTGGTTCAAGTATGTCTCACCTGCCTTAGAAAGGCTTACGGCTTGACTGAATGTTACCAGCCAGAGAAGGGCTTATCGTATTGCTTGCCTGAGAAGGGCTTACAGCGTAAATGTGTCTTGCCCACTTAAGAAGGGCTTACGGCTCAAGTGCGTCTCGCCTGCCTGAGGAGGGCTTATGGCTTGACTAAATACCGTCATCCCCGATGTTAGATAGGGCATATAATAGCAGGTTCTCAAGCTACTGAGAGTTTACTGCTCGTCCCGATGTTAGATGGGACCCATAACCACGGGCTCTCAAGCTGGTGAGAGTTAACCGCCCAACCCGATGTTAAGTGGGGCACACAACCACGAGCTTTTAAGCTGGAGAGAGTTTACCGCGCCTGAATACTCCATGCTCCCATTTCAATTGGAGTAAAAACAATCGCCTGCCCCGATGTTAGGTGGGGCATAAAGAACCGCGGGCTCTCATGTTGGGTGAATGTTTACGGCGCCCAAATACTCCATGCTCCCATTTCAATTGGAGCAAAAACAACCGCCCGCCTCAATATTAGGTGGGGCATAAATAACCGCGAGCTCTCACGTTAAGTGAAAGTTTACCGCGCCCCTAATATTTTGTGCTTCCATTTTAATTGAAGCAAAAACAACCGCCCGCCCCGATGTTAGGTGGAGCATAAATAACCGCGGGCTCTCACGTTAGGTGAAATTTTACCACGCTTGAATACTCTGTGCCCCCATTTCAATTGAAGCAAATACAACCACCCGCCCCTATGTTAGGTGGGGCATAAATAACTGCGGGCACTCGCGTTAGGTGAAAATTTACCATGCTCGAATACTCCGTGCTCCCATTTCAATTGGTGCAAAAACAACCGCCCTCCCTGATGTTAGGTGGGGCATAAATAATTGCAGGCTCTGACGTTAGGTGAACGTTTATCACGCCTGAATACTCCGTGCTCCCATTTCAATTGGAGCACAAACAACCGCGCGCCCTCGGTGTTAGAAGGGGCGCAGTATGCCTGCCTGAGAAAGACTTATGGCACAAGTGTGTCTTACTCGCCTGAGAAGGGCTTATGGCTCGATTAAATATTGCCAGCCTGAGAAGGGCTTACAGCATAAATGCGTCTTACCCGCTTGAGAAGGGCTCATGGCCCCCCTATCTCCGAGCTCCCAAAGCTACTTGGAGCAAATCCCAACATTGGCCCCGGTATCAATGGGGCATACACCATCACGGGCTCCTAATAATGTTGGGAGTCTACCGCGAATTACAATTTCAGCCCCCAGCCCCGGTCTAGGGCTGGGTTAACAAGGATCACGCAAGAAACATCGAGCCCCTTGTCCCCGATGAGGGACTGAGCTAGTATAAATCACATAAGGGACGTCATGTTGGGAAAATATATGAATTTTGTTTGAAAAATAAACTCTGATGCTAACTATTGGGTTCACAGTTCTCAACTACGGTCACAACAATAGGCACCTATTAGAGCACTTAGAATAGGAGACTCTTCTCCCTATCTAAGCTCCCGGTAGGAGAGTCACGCTTCGCAACACCTCACGTGCGAGAGTTCCCGGGAATAGGTTTATCTCTATAAACCCTTTGCCCTAATAACGGTTGTTGGGACGAATTTCAAAAATTCTCCCTAGTTTTACAAAGGTTATACAGTGGAACAGGTTTAGAATTCATAACTCTCCCACTTGTTCCTAACAATCTCCCACTTGTCCTAAATCGAATTTATGACAAAGTCCATACTCACCCCTTTTAAGTTTGAACCAAAAGTCTACTGAGCCTAACCCTTAGTGAGCACAATTACTCTATTGTGAAGTCAGCAATATAATACTGCTTGACATTCCCCTCACTAGCGACTCCCACTTCAAGGGTAAAGACATGCTTAGACGTCGAACGTCTATCATTTTAATCTAACTGGAAGTCTTAAATTAGTATAGCCAACTGGAACCAGCTCGACACTTTGAAAGATTAGCATAGGTTCTCTAGTTCTTGAAAACTCTTTACTGCCACCTAGTCCATTGGACCCAGGTTAGACTAACACCTGCTTACTGTACCATAGCATAGCAGACATCAAAAGAAAGAGGGACTTCATGCTATACCTTGACAACGTGTTGTCAATATAAGTGGCTGGAGAGAGATCTAACATCCTACTCTTATGTCCTTGCAGAAGCTTAATCCTAATAGTAGAGGTGCCTTCTCCTATGTCCTTCATATCGAACTATCCTAACAACCAAACCTTTACAGCTAATGACACCCTACATCATTCTCAATGAGTAGTATATCGTTGATATATAATACTAAGAAAGTCACTACTTTCTCTTAATGTCATTTGTACACACATGGTTCGTTCAACCAATTGCTCAAAACTATGAGACTTAATTACTTCATTTTGGCTAAAGGGATCAGATTCAGTACCACGGTCAACCATCAAGGCTCCCATTATGAATCTGTCAGGTGTCCTGACAATCCTCCCGCCACACTTAAGCTCTCGTGTATCTAGAACATTCCCGTTCCTATTAGTAGGTGCATCTAATGCATCCACTATATCTTAAGTTATGTCTAGCTGTTTAGAATTATTGTCATTTTTTGTTTAATGCTATTTTGTTTTTGCTTTTGTAGTTTACTTGCAAAATTCTTCTCTAAGTATTTCGCATTGTTCACGTATATAAGGAGAACAACATAAATAAATCACAAACACATGTTTCTTCGTAAATAAAAATTTTATTTCTTGTAATAAAGGTTCATAACCATATTCAAACCACATAAATCAAATTCCTGTCCAATGCAGGAACAAATCAATAAGAATTTTTAATAAGCAAAAACAAAATTCTAAGTTACCACTTCCTACTACTAAGACTGCTACTCTTGTACCGCCTTCAGCTATCAAGTACAACTCCCATCATGTAGCCTCCTGGTTAGCCTGAGCCCCTGTAACATATTACAGACTGAGTCAGTTGAATCTGAGTCCACGCACCAGGAATCTGGTGAACTCACAACTACACATGACTCAAATAATTGAGATAGCAACATATCTTCACCAGATGGCTTAGCAGTCTTTGCAGGAAGAGTAGCCATGTACTTTACGCAGTTTCTCTTCCAGTGGCCCATCTTTCCGCAAAAGTAACACTTTCCTTTTGCTGGCCTTTTGTTAGGATCAGTCGCTACACTAGCAACCTTGCTTTGACCTTTGCCTTTCTTTCTAGTCGGTCCCTTATTCTGCTTGCTCCCACTGGCCCTCGATACCTGAGTCAAGTGGAAACTCCCCTTGGCTCGTATAACACCCTCTGCTACCTGTAACTCTTTCATCAGCTCAGGTAATGAATAATCCTTATTATTCATTGTGTAGTTCCGCCTGACCAAAGTGAAAGAGCCAGACAGAGAGTTGAGGATGATGTCCTGTTGAAACTGACTATCAATCTTAGTACCTAGAATCTCCAACTCAAACAAGCACGCCATCATTTTCATGACGTGCTCTTGAACTGGGGACCCTTCTAACATCCTCATGTTCAAGAGCTTCCTCATCAGCTCTTGCCTAGCTGCCCTATCTTGATCACCAAATATTTCCTTTAAAAGTTTGATCATCTCAGCTGCTGTTTCCATCTCAAGCATCTGATTCTCGAGTACACTGGTCACAGAGGCCAAAATGTAGCATCTAGCTAACTCATTAGCCTTATTCCAACCTTCATAACGATCTTTAATAGCAGCTGCAGAATTATTAGCAGGCACCGTAGGTCGAGCTTCAGTGAGAACAAACTTATGACCCTCATGTATTAATACTATGTCCAGGGTCATTTTTCAGGTGAAGTAATTCGGTCCAGTTAAGGCATTATCTTTCAGAATTGAATGAAGAGCATCAGTCGCAGCCATTTCAAAAACACTGTAAATGCAAACAATCGTGTAACTACCCTATATGAGTAATGTATAATACAGTGATATCTATTCTTTCAATTTAGCATGCACAACAAATCAGATATCCACCAAACTGTACTATCATGCATACAATGATACCCAAATACACCACTCCTTACTCCCCGGCAGCGGGGTCGCACGAAGCTAGTTCGGGTGAGAACTATTCTCAATTAACCTGTTTTCTTGTAACTCTTACTAAACACGAATAACTCACCGCTTTACCTTAGTCTTTAACATGACACAATAGAGCTCCCCGGGCAGGCTAATGCATCACGCTAGTGAAGTATAAACCATTACCTAAACCTCCATACAAATACACGAAATACTCCGTGGCAGGGTGGTAGCATCGCTTCTTTGCACTTCGATTTATCCTAAAAAAGTTTAATCTTGTAATCTGCAAACCGACATCCTCTGCAGGGAGGTGTATCGATCTACTACACTGCTAGACCGGTAATGGAGACCGTGAGGTTACAACAATTGAAACCTCACTCCCACTTGATTTTTGTAACCAGTGGTTTTTAATTGACTTGCATTTATAAGCTGGATTATCTCATAATTCCCTTTAGAATCTCATTCTAAAATTAACCGAATTAATTAATTAATTTATTTAAAAATGCAATCGTTTTATAATATAGATTATCTCATAATCCTGTATTAGAATCTCATTCTAAAACCAATCAAAAAACTTAATTAATTAATTTTAATTAAAACAATACCAACATCTAATTTAGATTATCACATAATCTACTTTTAAAATTCTAATTCCACAATTAAATTAAAAATAATTTTATTTAAAATCAATAGTGATTTTGTGCTTAGAATATCCCATTGTCTATGTTTAAAATCTTATTCTAAAATTTAATTAATAAACTTTAACTTTTATTTTAAAATTAAAGTTAACTTAGACTATCATATAGTTTGTTTTAGAGTCTTATTCTAAAATAATTTAAAATAACTTTTATTTAAAGTACACTGATTTACAACTTATATTATCACATAATCCAATTTAGAATCTCATTCTAAAAGAAAATTAATTAATAAAATAATTAATTTATAATTATTATATAAACTAGAACTGACATCTACACATCCCAATAAAAAACAAAAAAACTTTTTTTTAAAATTCTGACGTGATGATGTCAGCATCGGGCTGATGCTGACGTCGTCAGATTTTTTTTATTTTTTTAAATTTTAAATTAAAATAATTAATCAATTTTATCCGATTTTATATAAAATATTTGATTCTTATCCTAGATCAAATTTGTCTAATTTTGTTAAAATTAATTGAATCTAATATCATTAGATCAATTTTATCTTTTATTGTTAAAAATATTTGAATCTAATCCTATTAGATTAATATTATCCGATTTCGTAAATCAAGACTGAGAATGTACAATCTCATTATACGAATAACATAATCGCAAATATATGGGTTGTTTTGAATTTATGATTTAAACAATTTAAATCGTTACTATAGACAACCTAGTTAACTATTAAATCTTTTAACCGGTTTAAAAAATTTAAATCGATACTATAAATAACCTAGTTAACTATTAACTATTTAAATTGTTATATTAAAATATTCTAATTAACAATTAACTACTTTAATGATTTAAATAATTTAAATCACTAATTCAAACAATCATCCGAATTAACTATTAATTTTTTATTGATTTAAACAATTTAAATCGAACCATCAAATTAAACTAACTTTCCTTTTTAATAAAATCCCTATTTTATTAATTCACAAATCTATTTATTTCAGTCTTATTATACTTATTCATGTATATTATGAATGTAATCAGGGACTGGCTCTGATACCAATTGTTGGGAAAAGATATGAATTTTGTTGGAAAAATAAGCTCTGATGCCGACTATTGGGTTCACAGTTCTCAACTATGGTCACAACAATAGGCACCTATTAGAGCATTTAGAATAAGAGACTCTTCTCTCTACCTAAGCCCCCGGTCGGAGAGTCACGCTTCGTGACACTTCACGTGCGAGGGTTCCCGGGAATAGGTTTATCTCTATAAACCATTTGCTCTAATACCGGTTGTTGGGACGAATTTTTAAAATTCTCCCTAGTTTTACAAAGTTTGCGTAGCGGAACAGGTTTAGAATTCATAACTCTAAACCTAGGGTCGATTTAAAATTTATAATTTTAAATCTACTGACTTAGATTCATACTTTAAATCAACAGAATTTTTGATTTTAAATAAATTAAACTTATATCAGTTTATGTATTGTTATGAATGTATTGGAGTAAAAAACTTGTAGATCTAAATTAAGAATTTAGATCTACAAGTTTTTTACTCCAATACATTCATAACAATACATAAACTTAAACTGGTATAATAACGAATACTGTAAATAAATAGAAAAGCGAAAACTAAAAGAAAAAGGAGAGAAAAAACATACATGGAATTACCCTAATAAAAAAAAAAAAAACTAGAAAGACAATAATATTCTTCAAAATTGAGACCTTGCTACCTTCTACGCAATAATCTCGAACTGCCCGGAGGGTGGGCTGTGAAAAATATGAAACTGAGGAAAGGAAAAATTTTAACGGAAATTTTTCTCTCCAATTAGGTCTCCAAAATAATTTCCAGAAACCCAAAATAATTTATTTTTCTTGAATTCCAAACCCTTGGGATATGTTCCTCTATTTATAGTAGGCTACCAGAGTGAAAAAATTAACAAATTTTCGATGTGGGATTCGCAGTGTTCAAGCAAAACATAGCGTGTTGAATAAACTTGGACCAGAATGCTGCGTTTCACTCCTATGCAAAATCGCGCCTGTATTTAATTCAAACAGTGTGACACGTGGTGGCGTCCGATTGGTCCACCCCCGTGCACGCAGATAGCCAGGGCATGATCTAGCGCGTGACATCCGAAGCACACGGATCACCACTGTTTATACGCAATT
Organism: Simmondsia chinensis; assembly: GCA_018398585.1. Taxonomy (NCBI): domain Eukaryota; kingdom Viridiplantae; phylum Streptophyta; class Magnoliopsida; order Caryophyllales; family Simmondsiaceae; genus Simmondsia; species Simmondsia chinensis. The sequence goes on from JAGTTD010000004.1 coordinate 8,948,949, forward strand.
TTAATTTTTTTTTTGTTTTGTTTTTCACATGTAAAAATTCATCTTATGAATTTTAATTTTCCAAAATTATTTTATTTTATAATTTTTAATTTTTATTCATCTCATGAATAATATTTGGCAAAATTAATTTACCCATTTTATGGATAAATAGCTCATCTCATGAATTATTTAATATTTTTTTTATGGCAATAAATATACAGAAGCTTGTGCAGGGACCTTAGGGATAATTTAAATCTAGCTCCAAATAAGTTAAATTAATCATCTCATGAAATAATTTAATTACCATTAATGAGACTTAATTCTATTAAATAAATCTCACTGCACTCCAGACTTAAATTATTTATTCGATATCTCCCTAATAGACTGTATTGATGATAATCACCCCTCTACTAGATGTCCATGACAAAGAATAAATATAACCACTAGCATTATCCTTCTCACAGCTTCTCTATTAGTTACCGACTCGCCCTTTACTGAATAATACATTTATACTTGAACATATTGACAGTATAAATTTCAAATGTCCCACACTTAGAATACTTTGGTAAAAGTTTTCAAACTATTCAAATATTTGCGAATCAACTAAGGGGACATCTGTATCTCATAAGAGACTGTAGATTTTCTATTGAATACCTGATCCTTGTCACACTTCACGCCGCTACCAAGTGTACGTTGGATTTCAGTCATTCGTTTAGACCTTACTTATAGTACACCAAAGTAACTAACGCTCCATGCACAAGTCCAAAATACCCTTAGGATTTACAGTCGTCGTTCAAACAGTACAACGTGCGTCACTCATCTCCGATAGGAGTCTAGAAATAAGTAACCCGCATGGTCCAACTCAGTGTGTCAATCTTATTAAACACACTAACATAACACTTTTAGATCTCCATCCACATGACCAAGACAAGTCATCTAAAGTATCACGTTATAGTCTTAACATACAAGTGGTCCAAACTTGTATTCGACTACGAGTCTTTCAAACAACAATCCATACCATTTGTTCCAAGTCTATCTATGGCTTAGTCTTACAAACCACTTAGAACAAACATGTCAATTGTAGTCTGAGGACTACACCCATCTCATGGATGTTTCCAAAAAGAAAACCACATGCAGTATAAATGCTCGCTTACACAAATTTAACTAGGAAACGACTGGTACATCAATCTTATTTATTAATTAAAGCAATATATCCAAAATAAATCTGGATTTCAGGAGACTGTTACTAGCACGTCAGTCACGTAATTTGCGTAAATCACATTTGAGAATGTAAATCACATCACAAATCACATAGAGAACTCTAAGCCCCCAACCCCCGGCTAGTGACTGGGCCGGTATAAATCACATAAGGGATGTCAATCACATACGGAACGTAATTCACCTCAATTACTAACACGTTAAGCCCCCAGCCCCCAGCCGGGTCGTAATCGGGACAAATAATATAATTTCGTCACCAGTCGTCACTGGTGAACATGAATACGACTACCAGTCGTCATTGATAAATGGTAGATTCCGTAGTTGTCAAGAGGCGATCTGAATGGGCATTCTATTTGGGTGTAGAAGACCACTAATGAGAATGCGATTACGTGTGTTTGTTAATGAGCGTGCCTCATTAAAAAGTGGAAGACTTTATTAGGCACCAAAGGGTGCCTTGTAAGTCTATAGAATAACGTGTGCTTTGAACCGTGAAGGTAAGGGGTCTTTTGAAGCTTCATCCTTAACTTCAGGAGCATTAGCCTTTTTGTTGGAGAGCGGATGAACCGAGATGAGTGTCTTAAAGGGTCTACCACCATCATTGTGGGCAATAATACCTAAGTGTTACTGCCTAGTCAGGAACATTGATGGCTGTTATCAGCCAGACTAGGTTGGTGGTGTTACGTAGCCGCCCTAATTAGTGGTACGTAGTTTACCTAACCCATTAATGGCAAGGTTTGGCCAAATGGGTTGATGGCGCCGTTTGGTTAACCTCGCTATTGATTATAAATGATTATCGCCAAGATTGTTGGCGGTGACCATTTTGGGTTACGTGGCTTGGCGTTACCCACTTAAGGGGTTAACGAGGCCATCCAACCAAGCTTATTGGGGGTGAAATCTAGCAATGAAGGTTGGTGGTAATGTCTAGCTGACCTTGTTAATGACCGCACGCCTTTTGGAGGACCTTCCACCAATATCATTAGTGGGTTGTCGGCGGCTTTTTACAGCTATTGACGTTGCTCACGGTAGTTTACGGTATCGTTGGTTGGCGTTAGTTCACCTATAAACAATTTCTTCTTGACTTGAGCCTAGTGAGGCTCTCAAAGAGCTTTTGCCAACTTTGTTGGTGGTGGCTCAAGCCTGGCAGTGTTGAGGGTAAACTTAGCCACCTCAGCTACGTTAGCGGCCGGTAATGCCTTTATGGACATATTTAACCTCATGTGTTATCATTAGTACTCTTTTTAGGGGAGTTCGCTTAACCGTGAGTGACAATATTGTTGTTGGGGAAGCCACTAGCTTTGGGCGGTAGGCGGGCTGACAGTAGTCTCCTCAAACATTAAAGACCCTGCCGTTCTTATGTTTAATGGCCCCTTAGACTAGTTTAATTGTTATCACCGAGGTGCGGCTTTAACGTATTAGCAAGTTTGGATTTATTACATTCGAGAGCGAAAAATGCAGAGTGAAGTAAACAAAATAATGAAAATTTTTTTCAGCTTATTTTTACCGATATTATTGCTGCCACCGTTATTTTATTTTAGTCTATTTTTGTATAGCCCCCGACTTTGATGAGAGGTTTAAGTACTACCGTTTCAGGCCAAAGGAAGATTTCGTGAACGGTATTCGGAGTTGTTAGTAGGCTTAAGGTAAGCACAAAGTTCCCAGCCAAATCTTAGCCTAAATGCCCATGCTTCCCTTACCAAAAGAAAAATTACCTGAAATGGGTACTGCAGCCCCCAGCCTGTGAGGGTCTTGGGTGTTTTGAACATGATACCAGGTTCAACGCCAGCAAGCTATCCTTCCCACAGACGATACCTTTGTTTCGATTAAATTTGGTTCAGTCAGTGAGCCAGACCCAAATGCTCCGAGTAACAAATATTTGTAGGTTTTAGATGAGAGCGTAACTCGGGCTCTCACTGAGAAAGCAGCCGCGGGCACGCATAACCCGGTCTCTTTTGCAAAATGAAAAAGGCCGTCAGAGGGATACACGGGTTTGCCCATGGGGGACTTCTCCTATGCCTAAGGTAGTAAAGGCATGACAATAATATACGATAAGTAAATAGTGTGAAGTAAACAATAATAAATACTTATCGTATATGGATGAGATGGGGTCCTCAGTGGTCGGTGGCCGGCGTGGGGGCCTTGTGTGCCTGGCAAGAGAGGGAGAGAGAGCAGGGCGGTACCGATGAGGTGGCTGGAGTTTCGCCAGCGAGGTGGAGACCGATGACAGGGTGACGGCGAGGTGGCCGGAGTACCGCCGGAGGGGCGGTTGGAGCTGGCCGGGGTGAGAGGAGTGGGAAAGGGGAGTTCTTGATGGTTGTTGTAAGTTGGAGAAAGAAAAGGTCGCTGGTTGTGCTTGGTTTAAATGAAGAAAGGGGGTTGGTATTTATAGGTGGGGGTAGGAGGCGGTACCGACGGTGGCTGGGCGATACCAACTGGTCGTGGGGTAGTAATGGTGTTGGCGAGGTTACTTAAGTTAGGGGGTAAGGGTGGTATTGAGATATGATTGGTGGAACAGGATGTGGGTGGTGGTCAAGGGGGACGGTAGTGGGTGGACGGTATCGGTGGCGGGCAGGCAGTACCGGTGGTGCGCGATACTGGCGTAGGTCACATGGCACCGGTGGTCGGCGGTAGGGGTGAGGGTGAGAGGAGAGAGGCGGTAGTGAGAGGAGGATGGTAGAGAAGGAAGAGAGAAGATAGTACCCATGGCATGAGGGGTGGCACCAAGATGGTATTAGCGAGGTGGTGAGGGAGGTGGTGCTGTCGAGGTGGCCGGGCGGTACCGACGTGGGGGATGGGTGGTAGAGGTGTGGTGTTAGAGTTTGAGGCTGGGGGAAGTGAAGAGGAGAGAGAGAAAGTGAGGGAGAACGTGGGGTGGCAGAGGAGAGAGAAAAGGGTGGGGGTGTTTTTGTCCATTTGTAGGTTTTTTATTTAATTTTCGTTATTATTTTGTTGTCTCATTTTAATATTGACCTAATTTTTTTTATCCTTTATAGTTAACAATTTGAAATTCAAATTCAAATGAAAAGAGATAATTCAAAAAAGGAAAGGATGATTATTAAAAATGGAAAGAAATCAAAACCGTCTTTGAATTACGCACGGAAATCACGCACAACTAGTGGTGCCAAGACTTGACCTTCTCTGCTTCTCGTGTTCTCCTTCCTCCCCAAGTTGCCATTGGACCGGCGATGCCAACTCAAAGCCTTGAAGCTAAGCAATGCGCCATTCGCGGACACATGATAGCTTTGTCTTGTCTAGCGAACCCAGCTCCGCTTCCCACCTTGTACTCGCGCCAACCACGTCAAATACATGGTGCTGCCAACTTTCCCTATTGCCAATAATAGGTGGATCCAAGATGATGTTTCTCTTTATTGGCTTTGCATTCCCTTCCTCCAATGGTCCTGCCAAGCATAAGGTAGAGTACTCCCTTTAAGCCTACGCTAACACAGCTCCCATCTCCTCTTGAACTTGCCTTGCCTGGGCCCCGACCATGGAGATGCTGACCCAACAGTGTTGATCCACCATTGATGGATTACTCCCTGCACTATTCTCTCCAGCTTGTTGAGAATTCATCCTTGAATTCTAAGTGGTGTATGCTTGATTTGCCTTGTCAGGTGGTGCTCCCCCATACCATCCGTTTTGCTTAATTCGTCCGCTTTGGTTTGTGCTTGGTGTAGATGTCATCATCCTTCCCGGATGAGGGAGAACTCGTCCTTGAAGTGACAACCGAACAACGTGAGCTGTCCTTACTTTAGCACTTAAGGTCACAATTTTCATGATGTTGGCGTTACGGCCAACTTGCTGCCCATGCAATTCACCTATTTGCGGCAATGGTACTGTGAACATTATTCTCTCTTCAGGGTTTGGGTTCTCGGATTTAGGGGTTTTGGATGTCTTGGGCTCACCTTGAATTGTTTCCGGAATGTCTTGGCTTGTCTTCGGATCCTTTTCTTCTCTTATTGCCAAATTGGACTCCGTTTCCTGTACATCTTGACGTGCCCCTACTGGTTGGTCTTCCTCCTTGGTGACTCCACCTGTTGGTGATGGCAAGTTGGATTTGCCGACTGTGCTCATGGAGGTCTTTTCAAGTTGGGATTCCTCTGGGGTGGCGCCATCTTTTAGTTTCTCTAAGGTGATGTCACCAACTGTGCTTGAGGCTTGCTCTTTTGGCACCGGACTCTCATCTTTTGTCACACATGGTGCCGCGCTACTTTCTTTGGCAGTAAGGAGAGCTTTACTCCCTCATAGACGAAGGCCAATGTGTTCTTCCCTTCATCATGGATGGCGCCTATATAGTCCATCCATGGCTTCCCCAAGAACACGCGGTAAGCGTCCATGGCCACCACATCACACCAAACCGACTCCCGATACTTTTTCCCAATTAAAAAATTGATCAAACAATGTTTTCGTGGAAGTACCTGCTCACCTCTTTCGGCCATAGTGTAAGAGTTTGTGTAATCCACCGTCTTTAACCCTAACTTCTAGACGGCTTCTTCAGAGAAGGCATTGCTACGTCTTTCGGGTTCGATGGCTAGGCGTGCAATTCTCTCTCCTATCGTGCACCTCGTCTTGAAGGTAGGTTGCTTCTGCATTTCTTGTCCTTTTTTTGGATAGCGCTCGATTTTTAAGGGGCACTGGGGTTTGAATCCCAGTTCAAGATCAGGATTTGCCTCGGGTTGAATCAAGCAACGCTCAATTCCCCAGCATGCCTCTTCCGTATCCACTAACTTCATCTCGATCCACAGTTGATCTCTACGGTCACGAACATCTCGGATGGTGGCGTAACTTGGTCGCCCACGGGCGATCTTAGAAAATGTTCTAAGCTCTAATACCTACTGAAGCAGCGCCTGATAGGGAAATAGGGGTACGGGAAGGTTCAACGGCCTTCCCTTTGTATTTTATTAAGAAAATAACAAAATTACAGAGAGGGGTAGAAAACTTGCTCACTCACAACCCGAGGAGTCAATAGATCTCCACAATAATAATTCTAAATTATCAAAAGCCTCTATCCCGTTGATCGTACCAAACGATGCCGGATTAAAAGGGATTGGCCAAAACTCGTTAATTCTGTGAATACCTGAGTAATAACCTAAAGAGATAAAAGGATAGGCTCGATTTCTCAACCCGAGAAAACAAGAGAGAAGGGCTCGATTTCTCATATCCCGAGAAAAGGAGAAACAAGGGGTCGATTTCTCACATCCCCAGAAAAGGAGAAACAAAAACAACTACAATTTTCTCGAAAATAATCTCTACCTAAATTGCTAATCTCTCTTCCTATATATAGAGGAAGTAAGAGTTTGAAAAAGGAAAGTAAAATCAAATTCAAATTTCAAATTCAAAATCGTGATCTTTGACCTTAAGCCTTGCCGTCACTTGATCTCTGCCAAGCATCAAGTCAGTTGTTACCGAGATTCTGGCCTTGCATTAAGCCTTGGTCATGCCAAACCATCTGGGTGTCCTGCTAACACCAAGCCTCTTGATGTTGCCGCAAATCCTTGTCCCACCACTGACCCGCTTAAACCGCCACAAGATCTATGGTGGCTGCCTCATTCTCTCCCGGTTGGAGAGAATTCACCGTCGAATTCTCCAAGGGATCTCGGCCACCCACGTGCCATTTCAGAAAGCTTTCTATGCTCTAATACCAACTGATGCAACGCGAGATAGGGCAATAGGGGGTACGGGAAAGTTCAACGGCCTTCCGTTTGTATTTTATTAAAAACGGTAATAAAAATTAACAAAAAGGGTTAGAATTTGCTCGTTCACATTCGAGGAGTCAAAATCTTCAGGAAAATAATTCATAATTCAGAATTTAAGTCTACCTAGAAACCCTAGAACCGTCCCTATTTATAGAGGATGGTTTACAACTTGAAATTCAAATTCAAATGAAAGCGATAATTCAAAAAGGAAAGGATAATTATTAAAAAACGGAAAGAAATCAAAACCGTCCTTGAATCATGCACGAAAATCACGCACAGCCTTATTCCGCGATGGAACCTGGGTGGTGCTAAGTCTTGGTCAAGCCAACTACTGGTGGCGCCAAGACTTGACCTTATTTGTTTCTCGTGTTCTCCTTCCTCCCCAAGCTACCGTTGGACCGGTGCCGCCAACCCGAAGCCTTGGAGCCAAGCAATGCGCCATTTGTGGACACATGGTAGCTTTGTCATGTCTAGCCAACCCAGCTCTGCTTCCCAATTTGTACTCGCGCCAACCACATCAAATACATAGCGCCGCCAACTTTCCCTGTCGCCAATAACAGGTGGAGCCAAGATGTTTTTCTCTATTGGCTTTGCATTTTCCGTCCTCCAATGGTCGCACCAAGCATAAGGTAGAGTAGTCCCTTTAAGCCTACATTAAAATGGCTCCCATCTCCTCTTGAACTTGCCCCGCCTAGGCTCGGACCATGGAGATGTTGACTCGACAGTGTTGAGCCGCCATTGATGGATTACTCCTTGCATCAGATTGTTTGTTAGCTATTATAATTTATAAATAAGGGTGTTGGGTATATAATTTAGTATATTAAAATAATCAATGTTTTAGGGGGAAAAAAAATATTCTTTAGAAAATAAAGGAAGAATTTCTCTGCGAAATTTTTCTTAAGTTAAATACTTGTGGCATCAAATATTTCGGCAAGCACTATGTTGCTCTTTTTTAAGGGAAAACTTTCTAGCTTTTATTTTGTTTAATTTTTATTACTTTTTTGGTTTTCTATATGTTTGATATATGCCGTACATGAGCATATTAGGGTGGAGTTCACGAACTTAGTTAAATTTAAACTTTTCACTGTTCTTATTTAATTATTTTTGGGAGCGCACTTCTACATATGCTCATATATGACGTCAGATAAATATTATGCATGATAAAACAAGCATACATAGTACTGTGAATATATGAAATTTAGAATTTCATAAAAAGGAGAGTTTTACTTAATTAGGTTATTCAAAGAGTTTGATAGTTTCTTCTCAATTAATATTCACATATTTGCTATTGTTTAAAGATGTTAAATATCAAGCCTAACTTGAATAAAATTTAAATCCATTTAAAACTGAGACAAATTTCTAAAAAGATTTCACCTTTTTAGTGGTAGTATTTTCAAAATATGACTACTATGTTATAAGAAATTAAATAATTGAATTATGTGGCAATATAAGCTTCCACATATGTCTTCTATGATTAGAGTCTAGAGGCTTCATAATTACTAGAACCTAATGAGATTCTAGTTTTTGTTAGAGTATAATATATAGTGGGATATAATTGTATATATTAGGCGCGTTGGGCTTATCATGTATGTAGTCCATTAGAGATGTAAACATTATAGATATACGAGAGGGCTCCTATTCTAGGGGTACCAATTATTCCACAGTCATACATCCCACCTAAAAGCTTAAGCTAATGGGTGAAGTCCAATAAATAGTTTTATACTCTAACATGCCTCTTACACGAATGCCAATTAGGCTTGAAGCGTGAATCATGCACAGGCCCACCTCATATCTAGTGCTTAAGTTATTAATGAAATTGGGGGCTATTGAGATTCGAACCCGTAATCTCTTGGTTAACAAAGCTATAATACCATATCAAAAAACCATCTCACCCAAAAGCTTAAGCTAATGGGTGAAGTCTAAGAATAGTTTTTGTTAAGCTTCAATTTGAGAAATTGAAGTTAACTTGTGAAGTGAGAGTTTAGGTGAGAAGAGAATTGAGGTTAAGTGAGAGTTCGAGAAGATATGAAAAGAGTAAGAAAAATATCTCAAGAATCAAAGTAATTTTTATTGAATGAATCAAGACTTACAAGGATAACCGACTTAACCGCCAGTGAATAAAAAATATCTCAAACTAAGCCTTAACCGCCAACTAGCAACATTTCAGCTAGATAACCGACTTTGGCGCCAAAAGGAACAACCAACATTTGAACTACCAACCTTTCGAAGCAATACAAGAATCCAAACAATTCAATATCATGGATTACAAGACTTAAAACAAGAAAAATTATAACAATCCCCTCCACCTAAGAAGCTTCTTGACCTCAAGAAGAGAAATTAAGGAATTGGCTCTTCATGAAATCCAATTCTTCCCAAGTAACAAAGTCTTTGTGCAAATTCTACCATTGAACTAGCACTTCTTTAATCTTTATGTTGCCGGCCTTGATCTCTCTGGAACCACGAACAGCAGCTGGTTGCAACAACAAAGCCCCATTAGATCCAACTTCTGGGGGTGACTTTGAGCTTTTACATCCTTTCTTTACCTGTTTCTTAAGCAAGGAAACATGAAGAACTGGGTAAACGTATGCATTAGGAGGTAGTTCAAGCTTATAAGCCACTTTGCCAATCTTCTCAAGAATCTGGTATGGACCAAAGAATCGAGCACTTAGCTTGACATTGCTCCTAACATCCACGATAGACTACTTATAAGGTTGTAATTTGAGGTAAACCATATCACCAACTTCATAATTCTTGTCCGGACGCTTCTTGTCTACATTCATTTTCATCCTTACTTGAGCTTGTTGTAGATTATCCTTGAGCATATGCTGTAATTGCTTCCTCTGTTGCATCAAATCAGAGACTTCTAACACATGTGAAGTCATATTTTGCAACGATAAAGGAGTAGGAGGATTATAGCCATATAAAGCTTTGAAAGGAGTAGTGCCAAGAGAAGCAGGAGCATGAGTATTATACCAATAGTCAGCTCGAGATAACCACTTGTTCCACTCTTTGGGATGAGTGAAAACCATGCTCCTAAGGTATTGTTTAATGCATTGATTGACTCTTTCCATTTGTCCATCAGTCTGAGGATGGTACGAAGAGCTAAGAGCCAAAGTAGTTCTCATAAACTTAAACAATTCCCTCCAAAAACGAACTGTGAAAATTCTTTCATGATCAGATACAATGGATTGAGGCAATCCATGTAACTTGTATATGCTATCCAAGAAGCATCTGGCTAATCTTTGAGCTGTGACTGGCCGAATCAAAGTGATGAAATGGCTAAACTCTGTGAAACAATCAGCCATAACCCATATCACTTTCTTGCCTTCAAATTTAGACAAGCCCTCAATGAATCCATACTTATATTCACCCAAGCTCCATCAGGAACAGGGAGAGGCTGCAAAAGACCATGGTACCTATGATCACCCAACTTTGTTTGTTGACATACATCACAAGAGCCTACAAACTCAATTACTGCTTTTTTCAAACCAGGCCAGCTGAAGTATGCTTTAATCCTTTGATATGTGCCTTCTACACCTAAATGTCTACCCCAAGCTGTGTCATGAGAAGAACTTATGATATGTTCCCTCAAAACTATTGAAGAACCAATATACAACCTTCCCTTCAATCGAATTACTTCCTTATTTACTGAAATATCTGCATTAGAAGTGCTCTTATAGTGTTTACTGAGGCTATGGGCAGTGTTACATTCTTGGGCAAAAGCATCATCTTCATAGGACTTGTAAACCTCTTTTAACCAAGAAGGAAGAACAACCAAAATGGCTCCATAATAAGCTTGCTCACCATCTTCTAATCTTCTTGACAAAGCATCAATAGCTTGATTTTCTTTGCCTCTTCTATACTCAAGTGCATAGTCAAGGCCCAACATCTTTATTAGCCCTTTCTTCTGTATTCTTGTTACAATCTTTTGCTCTAGCAAATGCAGCAAACTTTGATGATCAATCCTAATTATGAATCGGTGACCATCAAGGTAATGCCTCCGTTTATCAACTACTAACAAAATTGCCGAGTACTCTTTCTCATATTTGGATATTGCTTGATGTTTTAGACTAAGAGATTGAGTTAGATAAGCAATGGGCCTTCCCTTTTGTGACAACACTGCACCAATACCAGTTCCATTGGCATCAGTCTCTAAAACAAAGTCCTCAGTAAAATTGGGCATAGCAAGAACAGGGGCTTCACACATAGCTGCTTTTAGAGCTTCAAAAGCTGCTTGATCTCTATCACTCCGCACAAAAGCATCCTTCTTAAGCAGATTTGTCAAGGGACTTGCAATCAATCAAAATTAGCAATGAACTTCCTGTATTAGTTGTGAAGCCCAAGAGCCCTCACAATTGCTTCAAGGTGACTGGAATTGGCCAATCTTTCATGGCTTGTATCTTTGAGGGATCTATGGAGACTCCCTTGGATGATATAACATGTCCCAAATAATCCAATTGTTGTTGCATAAAAGCGCACTCAGACAACTTGGCAAAGAACTTGTGATTTCGCATAACAAGGAAGACTTCCCTCAGGCGATGTAGATGATCTCTATAAGAGGCACTGTAAATGAGAATATCATTAAAAAAAGGCCAGCACAAATCTCCTCAGAAATGGCTTGAAGATATCATTCATTGCTGCCTAAAATGTAGCCGGTGCATTGGTTAAGCCAAAAGGCATAACCACAAACTCATAGTGGCCATGATGAGTTTGAAATGCAGTCTCGTAGATGTCTTGCTCAAGCACTCTAATCTGATGATATCCCTGTCTCAAATCCAACTTAGAGAAGAAACATGCTCCACACAATTCATTAAGTAAATCATCAATAATAGGAATTGGAAACTTATCTTTGATTATCAAAGAATTGAGTTGCCTATAGTCAATGCACATCCTGGCAGAACCATCTTTCTTCTTCACTAAAATGACTGGTGAAGCAAAAGGACCGTGGCTTGGTCTAATGAAGCAAGTCTTGAGCAATTCTTCTACTTGTCTCTCAATTTCTGATTTCTGAGCATGAGGACACTTGTATGGCCTTAATTTGAATGGTGCTGTACCAGATTTAGAGGAATGGTATGATCAAGGCACCTCTATGGAGGAAGAGACTTAGGCTGCTCAAAAATGTCCTCAAACTCCTTTATCAAAGCTTTAACTTCAGGCTGCGGCACAGAACACAATTCTGTTGGAGCAATTGCAAACAGTTGACCAATTCACTTTTAAGCACTCTTCTTAAAACCTCCTTGCAAGCTCTTGCGTTTAATCAATTGCAATTGAGCTTGATCTTCAATGCCTTACAAAGTAACCTTTGTTCCTTGAATCTCAAAAGAAACAATTAGCTTAGCAAAGTCAAAAACCACAAAGATGAAAGATCTCATCCAATCAACCCCAAGCACCATATCACATCCTCCCAAGGGAAGGATTCTGAAATCATGGGTGAATTGATGCTCTTGCATAGACCATTGGAAGTCTTGACATTAGTTCTGTGTGAGAATAGAATTCCCATCTACTACGGTTACAGCCAAGGGATGGGTTTTAATCACTTTATGCCCAACCTTTTTCACAACCTTTGGATCAATAAAACTGTGAGTACTTCCACTATCTATTAAGATAGTGATGTGCCTTCTTCCTGCTTTTCCTTTGATCCTTATCGTCTTGTGAGCTCCATTCCAAGTTAGTGCCTTCGTAGAAATCTCAATCTCATCCTCAGTCAATTCATCCTGGGACTCATGATCAGAACTGTCCTCATCAGGTTCAGATTCATCACTATCTGACTATATTGCAGCATTAACCCCTCGAGCAGACATCAAAAACTTGGAGCTACACTTATGTCCTAGTTGATAAGGCCGATTGCACTTGTAACAAAGCCTTTAAGGCCTCTTCTCAATAGACCTACTGGCCTTGGTCCCATTTACATCTCTATGATGAGATTTTGAACCATTTCCTTTGAACTTGCCTTTGTCACTTGAAGAAATGACAGTGACCTCAATCAATTTGGCTTTTGCATAAGCCTTTGTTAAGGTCTTAGGACCAATAGCTTTCACCATGTTTTTAATTCGAGGCTTCAATCCATTGATAAAACTCGAGACATAATAAGACTTAGTTGCTTGAGGATAAGCAGCTATCATACTAGCTCCTAAGTTCTCAAATCTTGTCATATATTCTTTCGTAGTTGTGGTTTAAAAGACTTTATTGAAATTATCCACTACATTACTAGTGTCCTCATCACCATATCTTTCACACAACTCTTCCACAAATTCAGCCCAAGAAAGGTCTAGATTGCTTTTTAACAAACTGTAAAACCATACCTCATGATCACCATGAAGATGCCAATTCCACCTTTTCAGATTCTTTGATGTTGTAGAAAAGGAAGTATCTATCACATCTCCTCAACCATGACTGAGGTTGCTTGCCTTTAAAAGGATCAATCTGCACTCTTGGCTATCTGAATGTATTGCTTCTATTCTCAGAAGAAGCATCATTAGTACTAGATCTTTGCTACCGATAGTGATCAGGTGGCCTATCCAGATGCAAAATGTTATCTAGAGAAGTTCTGGTATGAACAACAGAATCTAGATGCATCACATTTTGATTTGAGGTCATGCTAGATGTTCGAGATTGCACTTGATCAATAGGATGATCTTCTAATATGACAGTTACTTCAACTCCTTATGGCCTTATCTCAACAGATTGTTGAAGATCTTGAGGTCTAGCATTCGCATGAATCATCGAAGGAGCATCGCTTGGCCTGTTCAAGACTACTGCACTTGTGTTCGGCACTTGTGATTGCATCACTTCAGCCGGAGGCGATAGTAAACTAGAAGGTCAAAGAACTTAAGAAATAGATGATTCACCTTGCTTATTTACTTGATTTTGCATATCAAAAAGCTTGCTCTCAAATCCTTGGAGTTTCTACTCAATCAAAACTTCATACTTCTTCACATTCTCTGCTTGATCTTGCTTTAAGCAATAAATTCCTTGTTGTTGCAGAACCTGAAATCGATTGAACATATCATCCGATTGTGACTTCAATTGATCATTTGTCACAAACTGAACTTCTTTTGTTGCATTTGCACTTGCGACATCAGCATAGGAAACATTTGGATCAACAAAAGCAACGGAATGACCAGCTCCTGCTGCTCCTGCTCCTCCTACTCCCGATCGGGTAGTTACACCTCTTGTCATGTTAGAACTATTCTTTTTAGGTTTCGCTAGCTCAAATCAATCAATTGATAGCATGAACCTCGCTCTGATACCGAATGTTAAGCTTCAATTTGAGAAATTGAAGTTAACTTGTGAAGAGAGAGTTTAGGTGAGAGGAGAATTGAGGTTAGGTGAGAGTTAGAGAAGAGATGAGAAGAGATAGAAAAAAATATCAAGAATCAAAGTAATTTTCATTGAATGAATCAAGACTTGCAAGGATTGCTTCTTTTATAGCAGAATCTAGATACAATGAATTAAAAACATCTCTAACTAAGCCTTAACCGCCAACAAGCAACATTTTAGCTAGATAACTGACTTTGGCACCAAAATGAACAAACAACATTTGAACTACCAACCTTCCTAAGCAATAAAAGTCTCCAAACAATTCAATACATGGATTACAAGACTCAAAACAGGAAAAATCATAACAGTTTTATACTCTAACAGTTTTAATTATTTGTTAGAAAAGCTGTGCATGAGTAACTGATGTATTTTATTTTTATATATTGTATGATAGTGGTAAGAGGAGGGTGGGAAAAAAGATCAAAAAGGTTAGGACGACTGAGAAACTTCTTGTGGGGGTGCACACGTGGGAGATTGGGAAGAAGCTCGGGTTGAGCTACAATGGTAACGATTCTTTTATGATTGAGCGATTTGCAATGATGAACTAGGGTATTCATTTGACTTGAGTACCTATCATCCTTCCTGGTTTTGATGCTATGCTCTAATCTCCTAGCATAATCCTCGTATTCCTTGTTCTATTTTAGTGTCTATAGTCTTCTAGTGTCTATTGGCACGACTTGTATTTTGTTTTACAATCCTGTGTTCTTGTTTTGATCTGTTGTTTGTGTCTTTCTTTTTCTAATCCCCATTTTCTTATGGGGGTCCTAGGCCTCGCTTTAATTGAGTGGCTTGTCTTGTTTTGCGTCTTTATAGCTAATTATAGAAAAAATGTTTTATGCCTCACTCCTGACACATTCGCCTATTACATGTGTTCTTTATTTATTTATTTATATATATATTTTTTGCAATTTATGTATACTTAGGCTCAACCCGGTTAGGTATTGTTGCCGGCCGGGCTCGTGCCAACTCGGTTCTTGCAGCTGGCCGGGACACGAGCCCTTATTTTTAGAGGGGCCTGGCTTGACCTGACCTGCTTTGATGATAAAAAGGGGAGCCCAAGCGGCTATATATATATATATATATGTAATTGCATCTATAAATAATTTCTCCACACAACTCAATCAATAATCATCATCTCTCGCTTCTCTCCAGTTTTTTCTACTCTGTATAATTCCATAATTTTTTCGTCTCAAGCTTGAAGTGTCAATTGTGCTCGTAAAAGCTTGTTGAAGTTCAAATTTCAATTTATGCTTTGGCAAAATTAGTTTCTAACTTTTACTTATTTGCATTATTACTTGTCATTTTTATTTTACATATTTTTATAATAATAATATCATGGCATATAAAACATCTTCATCTAGAGTTGGCCGATCTAGTTCTAGCTCTTCTCGACCTTCTAAAGCCCATAGAGTGGTTGGTAGTAGTAGCCAATCTTCTCCAACAATTATTGGAGGAGTTCAACTTAATG
Source organism: Simmondsia chinensis (assembly GCA_018398585.1). Lineage (NCBI taxonomy): Eukaryota > Viridiplantae > Streptophyta > Magnoliopsida > Caryophyllales > Simmondsiaceae > Simmondsia > Simmondsia chinensis. Next base: position 8,964,624 of record JAGTTD010000004.1, read on the forward strand.
CCCAAGAATGTTAAATTTTAGAACCTGTCATGACACTGCTATACATAGACACTTTAAACTAGGAATATGAACACTAATTCAAGGGTTTAGCCTCCCCTATAGAAGAATCACTGTTTCCTGAATTGGATAGTGCAAGAAGTTTTGAACTCGCTCCCTACATCGATGAAACTGAAACTCCTGATTTCGAGAACACAATGGCTACCACTAGTAGACGTCCTAGTATTCTTGTATGGCATTATTTTACATTAGATCGTACAAATAAGGCATTTTGTAAAATTTGTAATAATAACAAAGGCTACAGCCATCCACCTAGTGATGGGACTAGTATTTTAAAACGACACCTAATGAGAGCCCACCCGGACTTAAATGCGGATAAATCACAACAAACCCTCCTATAACAAACGTGTGATGCACTTCAAAAGTTTGGGTTTTCACAAGAGACTAATAGATGTGAATTAGTGAAATACGTCATTTCGGCTAAGAAGCCACTTACCACCAGCGAAGACCCTATATTTATCCGTTAATATAAAATGCACTAAGCCCCACCACTCAAAGGGTCCCTCGCAATACGTTGAAGTGTGACATGCTTAAAGAATTTATAAAAATGAAAAACGAGCTAAAAGAAAATTTAAAGACAAACACGAGCATGATATTGTTGATGTCTGACACAAGGAAGACGAAATCTGTCATACCCTATATGTGCATAACTGTATATTGGTTTGACTCGTCATTTATAATGCAAAAAAGAATTATTTGTCTATTCGAATATCCCCACAGTGCTCATGTAATCGCAAATAGTATTGTGGCCGCATGCCATGAGTGGGGGATTGAAAACAAAATTAGGAGCATTACTTTTGATACTGCAACTAATAACACTATATCTATTAACTCGTTAATTAGGTCTTTGAAACCCATGTTAGATAGGAGATGTTTTTATTTGCGATGTATTTGTCACATTTTGCATTTAATGATAATGGCTGAGATGAAACATATAGAGGATTGTCTTTCAACTTTAAGAGATATAAGTCAAGCAATTAGAACATATGCAAGTAGGCAATAATATTTTAAAGATTTGTGTGTCACAAAAATTTCATGGAAACATTTTAAATTAAATATAAGTACTAGATGGGGGGTCAACGGTCGATAAGTTAGAATGATGTATACCATATTAAGAAATTTTGTTAGATTTTGTACATATAAATTATGGGAATCTAGGTGTTTTTAGTGTCGATAATATAACTTGGGAAGTAATAGATGAAATTTTTTTTTAAATTCTTAGTTCTTTTTAGAGATGCTACGAAATTTTTCTTTGTCTCCTATTATCCAACCATTCTAGAAGCAATATCTAAACTGGTAGGTAATATGGCATGGATGATGGAGAACTTCTCCAACCCGGCGTTGCAGGCGGCCATTGTTGCCATGCAAGATAAACTTTTAAAATATTATATTAAATTACGCATGGCATATTGTATTGCCACAATTCTTTATTCACGTTGCAAACTTATGGGTTTTTAATGTTTTTTGTCCAAATATTTTATGTAAGAACGCAACCACATTTTGATTGCAGACCTCTTATTAATAATGTTGAACACACTCTCCATGATTTATTTTTCATTTCTTCTCGAAAATTAACAAAACTATAAATATTTTTTTCAACATCATCTTTGTCCTGTTCTCAAGGAAATTCATATGCATGGGACATGTTTAACCAAGTAATTCCTAGACACGGTCCCACTTCATATGATGAGCTTGCTTTATACTTGTGTTCACCTCTGTTGGATTTCCAATCAATGGAGGCTAATGAATCATTTGATATTTTGATATGGAGAAAATCATATAAATCCCAATATCCAGTGCTTTCCACCATGACACGCGATATACTAACCTGTGTGGTGTCTACAGTAGCATCAGAGTGTGCCTGAAAGATTGATAGCGAAAGAAAAAAAAGCAAAGCTAGCTCCAAAAACCTTAGAAATGTTGATGTGCTTGAAGGACTGGATGACTGCAGTTGATAGAAAGCAGGGAGATCTGAACTTGGCATCATCAAGCGACGAAGACGAAGGTGCAAGACAATACTACAAGTAATACACCAACCGAAGTGAGTAAAAATTGATTTATTTATATTGCTATTGTGGTCCCTTAGGGACATAGCCAAGTGGTCATGGTCACCGGGTGCCAATATGGTGACCTGGGATCAAATCCCGCGAAGCTCAAAAGTGGTGTCCTATTTATGAGGAATTTAAGGGGTTTATCCCCTCCCCCCTCCCCCAAGGCTTTACCATGATTAAAAAAAAATATATTGCTATTGTGTAAAAATTAAATACATATTATGTTATGTTTATAATTTTCTTAATAGTGTACTTGTTAGTATATTAGAGTTGTATTTTTTATGAAGTTATAATATATTTCATGTTATATAATATATTTGTAAACTTATAGCGCATGATTATGATTCTACATTATATTATTTATTAATAAAATTATGATTATTTTATATATATATATAGTGTTTTTTATTTTATATATATTCAAAAAATATTTATTAAAAAAAAACAAATTTTGCCTGGCCAGAACTCCTTACCCCGGTGTACGGGCTCGACCCGGCCTAGACTACCTACCAAGCCCACAGGTTGGGTTGCGGCTCGACCCGACCTGGCTCATTGGCCGCCTATACATTGGAGCAAATAAAACTTGAAAAATGGAAAAAAGATCAAGTGAGAATGGACATATTTGAAGACTACATCGACAAGCCGGACCACATGTGGAAAAAAGGATCCATCGGGTCATAACTCGGCGACCCAAATCCATTTTATAATGCTTCAGAACGAGCCGATTGATCAGTAGGCAACAGAAGGTTTCTGTTGACTCTCAATAAATCAGCCAACAGTGCCAAGTGATTGGCCAGGGACAGTGACACTTACTGTCGCTTGCCGTCGACAAATGCCTACAGGGTGACCTAGGGCACGCCGCACGAATTAAAAGAAGGGGACGGCTTCTTGTTTAGGATTTTTTTTTTTTTTTTTTTTTTTTTTTTTTTTTTTGCCTCTTCCTCTCCTTCCTTGGGCTGCTGCGAGATCTAGGTGTTCTCAAAGGCCAAAACACAGGTGGTCGGAGAGGTGGGGGATCAAAGTAAGGGTCAACGTCAACGTCAATTGAGAGATTCCTTGTTTATGAGTTTTTTTTTTCACTCTCTCTTTTAAATTTTGTGATGTGTAAACACACACGGAGGAGTAGACTTGTGATTTAGGGAGTGAAGGATAGGTAGCCGTTTCGAATCCAGTATTTATATTTTATTGTTAACAATGATTTGTGTTATGTTATTTTTGTACCCCTATGAGGAATTATTTAATTTGATTGGTTTTCTATTGATAAGCTTGTAGCCATGTGTATATTTTCAATGTATTTGTGTTATGCCTTTTTGCTTATAGTCTAGACTTTAACATAACTTGTTTTCACGAGTGGTGAAGTTTGTGGTTGTAGCCAACCCTGAACACAATTTTTATACAAATTACTGCTTAAATTAGGAGCGAGAAGGGAATTAAATTGTGCTATCTAGATATAGATAACCGATGCTACACTTGAAGTGATAGGATATGTTATGCCCTTAGGCTAATTCCTTACCTTAGGCCTTAATTTAAGTGTTAATCCAAACTTAGTGCTTGTAGCCTAAGCCCTTTAAATCAATGTCATAGTAAAGTACAATGATGGATTCAAGTTAAGCTATCTCGAACTCATTCCCTAAATTACTCTTAATTGATTAGACACTTTAATTTGCCATCTTAACTGCTTTACTGCCATTAATTGTTCACCCCTCCAACTAAAATGTGAAACCAAACCACTCGTTGATAGTTGAATTTGACTTTACATTAATTCCTTGTGGATACGACACCCGTATACTCGCCATTAGCTATGACTTGCTCGTACGCTTGCTAGTAGACGATTTTTACACTCTTTTAAAACCACATTAGTTATGTTAGTCGACGTTGATTGATAACAAGGCGTCTCCCAAATATTATTCACATATGTAGTGCTATTTAAAGTAATTAAATAACATGTTTAATATGAATTTATTTTGAAGCCCATTCAAATTGTCCCTACATTCTGACATGTTATATTAGATTAAGTTGGAATATTTTTCAAATAAGTATGATTATAAGTTTAATAATTTAAAATTTTTTTTTTTTTTTTTTTTTGAGATACGAACTTTCACTTAGAATGCCTAATATGAATAGAAGTTCATTTGTTGGATAATTATTAAGCCAAATGCAATTAGGATATTTCTTCGGAATATATTTTAGAATGTGATTTTAATATTGTTATATAATAATTAGAAATTTTCTAACTTGAAAATATAAAGTGGGAGCAAGGATGATTGTTGATTGTTCAAAACATTCATCAGCTGTCTAACAATATAATAAATGTGCGTTACTCCCTTTGGAGGGTGATTATTTGTGGTGTACAAGGTTTCACTTCTTAAAGATAGATTGAAGTATAAGAAAACAAGTTCTAACATGCTATCGTGGAGTATCTTGTGGATTTGTATGGATATTTAGCTAATGGAATACACTCGAATGGGGTAGTATGTTAACCATCCCAAGGAGGCCTTCATATTATCTTATAGACTAAGGAAAAAATTGTGAGTTAATTATATTTAGCGGGAGTACAAGAAAACATATTAATTGAGAATAATTCTCAATTGTACCGATAACTCAATGCGACCCTGTTGCAGGGGAGCAGCGGGTAGATAATTTAGGTCATTTTGCACAAATCATAGTTTGGTTTAGTAGATTCTATGCTTTATTTGTATGCTAAAAATAAAGAAAAGTCCACTAACTTAAACTAACAAGTGGAGCAGAGTAGTGTAGTGGATGGGAGATACTCTTTGAAGAGGGCGTTTATTAGTATAAAAAATTAAGTGCGACTATGCCGCCATGGAGTATTCTATTGACTTTAATGAATGTATATATAATGGTGTGTACTTGACAATGACAGTATGTTAACCTTCCTGAGAAGCTCTGTCGTACTATCTTAGAGGCTAAGGGAAGAATAATGAGTTAATTATACTCACGAGGAGTTGCAAGGAAACATGTTAATTTAGAATATTTGTCACATATATTGATAACGTGATGCCACCCTGCCATCGTGGAGTGTCAAATAGATTGGTAAGAACATCATTGCATTTATTATAGTACAGGTTGGTAGACTCCACACTTTGTTTATTTTCTAGTATGTTGCATGAGTTTTCATTATTTTTATTTTTAGTCTGTTTATGGTATTTGTCAACACATTGTAATCAATATTGATAGATAGGTTATTCAATTGTCTATTATGCTCCATGATAAAATGAATTGATATTGTCTTGCTTCATGATCCGTATAAGTTTATGCTTGTTGTTCACCCGTTTTTTTTGCTGCTAAAGCATTTGTATTAGTAAAAGAGCATTTGAATGCTAGCCTAGGGTAATGAGTTAGCCATATGCTTCATTATGGCATTAGTGTCAAATGTATTTAAGCATCAAATGCTTGTAACAGCAATTGCAGTGGAGATGCTCAAAAATTTGAAAGAAATGTTTGATGGGTAGAATAGGATAATAAGAAAAAAAGGCGTTATTATGAGCTAAGGGAAGTTTTGTCCATGCAATATTTCAGGGAAGAATGTTTACTGGTAAAGCGAAAAGAAAAGGCAAAGGCAAGTTTGCTAATGTAAAAAGAAATTGTATCTTTTATGTAAAGATTGAACTTTGAAATAGAATAGTCTACGATACTCAACTACTCTTCCTTCCAAGGCTAATAAACCATACAGACAAGGTATGTGATATCTTGTCCACTTAAATCACTATTGGTGGGTAGTCTAGTAGGTTCTTGATGAGTGGACATTGGATCAACTAATCGTATTTGTAAGACGTTGCAGAGTCTTAACCTAACCAGTGAGTTGTACCCAATGCTTGAGTGGAGTGCAAGGTTTTCAATATAGGCACTAAGAGATAGTGGTTAGGAATAGAGTTCTAATTCCAAGGAGCTGTTTTTACATACTTGCTTTTTTGGGAATTTGGTTTCTGTTTTTGATTTGATTATAGTGTTATTCATTTAGTTTTCTTGAATTCGACTGAATATGAAACAAAATAAAAGGTCTATTTCTATAAAGGTACATTGGTAGATATTTTTTTATTTATAAATCAAAACTTTGTTAGTCGCGGTTCTTTATCTCTAATATAAGTAGTATTGTCTTACCTTATAAAAGAGATGTAGCTTATTAGTGGCACATGTGCTTAGATCACATTAATCCAAAGATGGTTCAAAGACTATTTTGTGATGGACTTATATAATCATCAGGTTCAAAGATTTTACTAGTCCGTCAATCATGTTTGAAGGAATGTTTATTAGAAGAGCCTTTAAAGGTAAAGGAATAGAGCCACTAATTTGCTTAAACTTGTTCACAACGATGTTTTGGGATTGGTGAATGTTTGAGTGGGAGAAAGTTATGAGTATTTCATCAATTTTTTGATGACAATTCAAGTTATTAATATGTATGCCTATTGAGACAAATATAGTAATTCTTTGAAAAATTCAAAGAATTTAAGGCCAACAATTGGTTAGGTAGACATGTAAATCACGTGAATTAGATCGAGGTGCTAAGTACCTTTTAGAGTATTCTTAGATTGCCTTACTTCAAAGGGCGTTGCAAAAATGAGTAATAATAATAAGGTAAGAATAATGATGAGGTATGCTACTTTACCTACCTTGTTTTAGAGATATGCTCTATACAATTGCTTATCTTTTAAATTTGGTTCCACATAAATTAATGTCAAAAACATCCGGGAGTTGAGAAGGGTGAAAGCTTAGTATTGGATACCCCAAATGTGGGGGGGTCTAGCCCATGTGTTTAGGAATGACACTGATAAGTTGGGATCAAGGACAAAGGTGAGCTTGTCTGTTTGTTATCATAGAGGAGCAAAGGATGGTTGATTTTACCATCCTACATACCAAAAAGGTTTGTTATGAAGAAGGTTTTATAATTGACCACAAGAGCAGATGTGAGTTTTTGTTACTGTATCTCAACAGCATTATATAACTTACAATGTGATTAATGCATTTGATGTTTTTTCAAATAGTTTTAATGTTACATTATTTGGAGCCCAAGTATAATCGGAGGATTGTCAAGGTACCTGATGGATACACCTCTTCAATCTTAGTTTTTGAAAACTATAACGAATCCAATTCTCTTAACCTTTTGAGGTTACAGGTATAGACCAATGGGTCTGGACAGTGAAATCTTAGTTAGAGTAGTGTATTTTGCGAAGTTTGGATACTTGTAGAGGCATTCAAAAGGTATTAAGCCCATCTGATTGAAATGGATCTACAATATAAAGAGAATAGTGGATTGGAACGTAGAGACCTTCAATGCTAGACTGGTGAGAAATGGTTCTACCCAAAAGGAAAGGAATATATTGTATAGTACAAGATCTTCTCATTAGTTAAGATACTTAATTCCATAAGGGTACTTTTATTCATTGTATCTCATTAAGGTGATGTATGGAAAATGGATATCAAGGCAACCCATTTGAATGGTCATCTTGAGGTTGATATTTTTGTGATACATCCAAATGGAATTGTTGGAAAGAATGAAGAGCATATTATATGCAAATGGAAGAAGTCTATTTTTGGATTGAAACAAGCATCTCATTCACTGAATATTAGATTAATTGAAGTTATCAAATCCTATGGCATTGAACAATTGGTTTGATGAACCATGTGTGTACAAGCAACATAATGAGAAAGTAATGACTTTCTTAGCGTTGTGTGATAACATTGTACTTATTGAGAATGGTGTAGGAATGTTATTAGTTATTAGGATTTGGTTATTTAATTAGTTCAATATGAAAGACCTAGGAAAAGGCAACTGTATTCTTGAAATTAAGCTTTTGTGAGATTGTAAAAATATGAAGTTCAGCTTATCATAGGCCATCTAGTTTGATTTAAGGTGTTTAACATAAAAATATATGCTTACTCATGGAGTAGAAGCCATTACATGGAGAAGTTCCAAGCAATCTTTCATTACTTCACTAGGGAAGCCAAGTACTAGACAACATGAGAAGTTGTAAAGTAGGCTTGCTTCACTTTGAAAATTCCTCTTGAATCTAAAGTCTATTGAATGATAGAATGAGATAGTGAGATATTAGTATTCGAATTGTTACATCCAACAGGTTGGCAGATCCTTAGGAGATCGGTATGCATTGCATGTCAAATGAAGTTTAGGACAAGGAGGAGATAGTTTGGAATAACATCATAAAGCCTAATTATACATGTTAGTCAAGAGACTATGGGCACCTTTAAGCCCTTGGCCCCTCAATCTTCTTTTATTACTGAAGATCAATTGGCTTTCACTAAAGGTTTCTAAGCCTCTTGGTGTAGAAAATTCCTTAAGGATCTAAATATTAGGATTCAAGATTGTAAGCATACCATTAGTGGAAGTCATTAGTGTAGTCAATTGAAATCTGGTTAGATCGGTAAGACAATAAAAAACAAACAAGAATGCGTCTGTCGACCGCACTTAGAACTTGGTCTGCCTCCCGCTCTTCGGTTCTTTATAATGACAACCAATGGGGCAAGTCATCCCCTCAGCTGCCTTTTATAGCTAGGGTTTTAGGAGAAGAGAGGGGACCAAGCCTGGGTTAATAAACTATGTGGACTCTCCATTAGCGCCTCTTTTTAGCTAGGCCCAACACCTTACATACCAAACTATTAATTGTATAATAAGCTAAGATGAATCTAGGACCATACTTTATGGATCACTTTATCAATTGGGCTTTATCGGTTCAATATCCAGCTAGTTTTATTAAATAATAAAATAACTCAATTAATGGAAGCCCACTTTATAGAATTATTCCAACATTCTCCTAATTGACAATGCCTTCATAAAGCTCTTTTTTTTTTTTTTTTTTTTTTTGGAAAAATGACTTTCAAGTTGGATAAATTTTAGTGGCCATAAAACAGGTACATCTCATCACAGAATCCGGTCCTATAAGCGTATTAATGTCGAACCAGGTAGACATAGTGCCCATTTCATGACACAAGACTTTCCACGATCAAGAACACTAGCAGCCTACCGACATGGATCCCCTAGTGTGGTAAAATGTGGTGTGGTTTAGCACATGTGATCCAACTTTAATTATGCAATAAATAGCTAATCACAATTAGTCCTCAGTCTCTTAGAGAGACTCTTTGTAGGAAATAATCTCCTTTTCTTTTCCTCACACACTTTAAGTAACTTTTCTTCTAAACAGAAGCCACCTCAAATTGAGGCCACCTCAAAACGAGGCTACACTTTATTCCTTCTAAACAGAAGCCACCTCATACGGAGGCCACCTCAAAACCAGGCTACACTTTATTGCTTCTAAAAAAGCTACCTCATATCGAGGCCACCTCAAAATTAGCCTATACTTTATCGCTTCTAAATAGAAACCACCTTAAAATGAGGCTACACTTTATTGCTTTTAAACGGAAGCTACCTCATACAGAGGCCATCTTGAAACGAGGCTACATTTTACTACTTCTAAATAAAAGCCATCTCAAAATGAGGCTATACTTTATTGCTTCTAAACAGAAGCCACCTCACACCGAGACCACCTTAAAAAGAGGCTTCAGTCTTTTGTATCGAGACACTGAATAATATACCTGCATTAGCTCAACAACAATTCACACCAACATACCAAATATATGTGATCACATAATAATGAGAATGAAACTTTACGACTTTACTAGATCTGGATATAAATATAAAAGGACTGTAAAGCATATATGGAGTGTTAGCTCCCACTGAACGAGTACATCAAAATGCTTTAACAGACTCATCTATTTTACATGATTAGTAAAGTCAATAGGTTGTAGCCCATTTGTCAATGGGTCTGCAAGCATATCCATACTGAGAATATAAACATATTCAACTTCATCATTCTCAATCCATTCTTTAATTTTATGTGTCTTTAAATCAAAAGATTTTTGCACCTCAAGGATTCTTCGAGCTCTTGGCATAATATATTGTCACTATATTGTCACAATAGATCTTTAAGGGCCTTGTAATGAAATGTATAACATGCAACTCCATAAAATGTTACACAATATTGTAGCATGAGTCTCAACTTCAAAATAAGCATTAACCTCCGCTTCTATGTTAGAAGTAGAAACTGTATTTTGCATAACTTTTCCATGATATAGCACTACTAGCAAACATGAAAATGAAGTTTGTATTAGACTTCATATCGGCTATGCAATCACTCAGTTCAGAATCTGCATATCCCTTAGTTCATGGTTTTCAAACCTTCATTACATAAGCATGCTATCTTTAGTAGCACATAGATACCTCATCATATATATATATATTTTACAGCAACCCAATGTACATTTCTAGGGTAGACATGTATCTACCCAATGCATTAACTACAAAATAAATGTCAAGCCTAGTACAAACTTCAACATACATTATGTTGTCAATTATAAGTTACATTGATCATGGATTTTACTCCAAGATTGTTACTAGGACATTGCTCTTTACTAAGTTTATCTTTCTTATGCATAGGTGCTATACGAGATTTGCATTTCAAGAGACCAAATCTTTCAAGTAATTTATCCATATATGTCCTCTGTGATAGGCACAATAGCATTCTACTTCTATCCCTTTATATGTTGATGTCCAGAATATAAGATGGTTCTCTAAGGCCCTTTATGTCAAATGCCTTTGATAGCATGGTCTTAACAATGTGATGAAAATATCATCAACATACAGCACTAAGAAAATACACTTGCTCTCACTAACCTTGATATACACACAAGGGTCTATTTGATTTACGAAAGCCACAGACAATATTTTATCACGAAACTTTAAGTACCATTTACGAGAGGCTTAGTTTAGTCCTTAATTGACTTCTTGAGTTTTCATACCAAATTAACTTCTTGAGTTTGCATACCATATGTTCTTTCCCTGCTTCTATAAAACCCTCAAGTTGTAACATATAAACTTCCTCTCTAAGGTCTCTACTTGGAAAAGCCATTTTAACATTCATTTGATAAAGTTTCAAGTTATAATATGCATTCAAAGTCATAATAATTTCAAAGGAGTCCTTGGAAGAAACTGGCGAAATGGTTTTACTAATATCAATTCCTTCCCTTTGTGTATATATTTTAATAACCAATCTTGCTTTAAACTTGTTCACCTTCTCTTTTGAGTCCCTTTTACCTTTTTACACCCATTTGCTACTGACGGGATTAAATACTAAGGAGCCTCAGCTAATTCCTAAACCTCATTATGTGCAATAGGCTCCATCTTCTCTTCCATTGCCTCCTTTCATTGTTCTGCTTGCAAATTATATATAGTTTTTTTTTATAGGACCATGGTTTATCTAATCCAGACATAATCAGCCTCCATTAAATACATAATATAATCATTTGATAAAGCTGGTCTCCTTTCTCTTTGAGAAAGTCTAACGGGTACATTTTGGCTTAGTTGTGGTTCCAGTATCAAGCTAGTAGACTTTGTGGTAAGAACAATAGACTAATGAGATTTTGCATGCTCCATAGCGACTAGATTAAGAATCTCCCTTTCATGCATAATAGGCACTATAACTTGGGATGGATGAGGACAAGCAATGAATTTTTGAGAGGAATAACAATTGCCCACATCAAACTCAAGAAATTTCGCAATTATGGACTCAACAATCCTTGCGCTATTAGAGGATAATAAAATCTATAACCTTTAGAGGCCTCTGGATAACTAGTTTAAAAAATCAAGGGTCGTTGTAGCTTCAAGTTTTCTTTCATGTGGGTTATATACATATATTCTTACTTTAGTTCGACAATCCCACATCCGTAAATGGTGAAGCTAGTTTTCTTCCTGTACATAACCCAAAAGAAGTTTTAGAAACAACTTTGCTCAGTATCTTATTCAAGAAATACATGGTTATTTTCAATGTTTCACCCCAAAAAAGTTTAGGCTATTTGATCCCACTATCATACATCTCATCACATATTCTAAGAGTACAGTTACGATGCTTAGCGACACATTTTTTGTTCATGTGTCCTTAGAATTGTGAATTCAGCAATTATTCCAGAACTTTCTTAGTATTCAACAAATGGTTCCTTAAATTGACCCGTATCTCTATGTCTACCATCATATTCACCACCACAACTAGATCTCATAACTTTCATCATTTTTTGTAATTGCTTCTCAACTTCTAAGTTAAAATTTTATTTTAGAATTCCAAAGGGTTGCAGACTTGATGTTAATCAAGTACACATATCCACACCTGCAGTAATTATAATTAAAGGCGATATATGAAGTTTTCACACATATAATGGGAGGTAAGGGTCCAATAATGTCAGTATGAATTATCATGGACGACCAAAAAGGGGTTTTCTAAAAGAAAGATAAAACTAAAAAAATAAAAATAAAAAAAGAGATTTATTGCAATTGTCGCGAGAAACTCTCCATCTAGTTGGAATCCATTCCCTAAGATTCAGCTAACTTTACCCTCACTTGGCTTCCATTTGTATTCGGACGTCTTTATTTTTTTTTTTTTTTCTAGCCAAGTCTCATATTTGACACAATCCTTTTTCATATTAACTTTCTTTTACCGAACCAACAAACAAGCATTCCTTTTGAAGCTAGATTTAGTACCCTCTATGTTTGTGAGATTGACCATAATCTCCTTGATTCTTACAAACCTTATTATTTTAAAATTTACACTTCTATGGTGTTGTGAAATATTTTTCTTATTAGTCTCACCATGAAGAGGGTGTGGCTGATGCACCAAATCCACGCTCTTAGTTTTAGCACCTAAGCCCTTCGCCTTTTTAATTCTCTCGTCTTCTTGCAAAGAAACAAAGATAGATTGATTAACACTTCTATCTCTTTTTGGGCATTATAAATAGTTCTCAAATTGGCATAATCAATATTGAGGGAGTTCAACAACAACAACAACAACATTTCAAGTGCCACAAGGGCTCCCGCTTGCACAGGGTTGGGGGGAGGTAGGATGTACGCAACTTTATCCCATCAGGGTGAGGTCCTGATGAGAGACTATTTCCGAGGACCCCTGGCCTGATATAGGGAGGGAGTTCAAGACTTGATAATTAGAAAAGAGCAATCAATATGCTCTTGAAGGCTAGAGAGCTAGTTAGTAATATCTTTCATTTCCATGATGTTAGTCCTAACCCCACTAATCCCTTCATAATTCAAATTGACTAGCATTACCATTAGGTCTCCGGTTTCGTCCTTTTCATATTCCCAAAAAAAAAATAAATAAATAAATAAATTTCATCTATGGCAACAAACGGGGGGTTCTTTAGCATTGCTTTCCATGGGCACAACACTTCGAAAAAAAAAAAAAAAATTCTGAAATTGACTTTGTCATAATCACAATACTAAACCATTTAGCTGTCTCCAAGTTTTATAATGAGCCTTTTGCTCATTAGAGCTTGCATTAGAAGACCTAATGTGCTCATTCTTTATTGGGACAAAGTCTAAATCAACTAAGAAAAAAAAAAAAAAAAAAACTAATTCAACAACCCTTCTATTCTTAATAGAATTGTCCCGCAAATGTCTCAACAGATTAAATATGATTATTTACAACCAAATTGCTAACTAGAAGAAAACCATAACGATGATAAATTTACAACAACATGGGCATATGATATTAATGACCATAAGGAATTTAATAGAATATGTTGAAAAAGGGGACCAATGATATTCTTATAAGAGTTTAAGTGAATCACTATATAATCACCTTTGGACAGAATGTATAGTATGTAATATGAATCTCCGATACAAGTGAACCAATGAGAAAGACCCTTTAAAAAGTTTGGCAGCTGTGGGGCGGATGAAATTTTCTCAGAGTCCAATTTAATCCATCATTGATCACTCTTACTATTTACCACTATCACATACAATGACCCTCTTTAGGCAGTTCACTGCATGCATTGGTAATAAGCAGCAAACAACATCCCAGAATCCTTCTTGAGAAAATTTTTCAATTTCTACAGTTAGCACGCTTTGATGGTACCAAATCATATACATTGAAAAATTAACCAACTGAGACAAGTATCATGCCCACAATTGTTTTTTGTTTCTTCTATTAAATTGACAAATATCATTAAAATTGTAATCGTATCAATCGTATGGAGAATTCACTAATTACCAAATACATACATAAACTACTTAATGCAATTTCAAAAGTGAAATCATGGGTTTTTTGCTGTAAATTCTCAAAAAGCATTCCACAGGGCTTGATTTTATAAATCCTCATCATCATCATCATATTGGCAACAATTTTTGCTAGCAACGAAGGGCTAAGTCACATCACGCACCAATAATTTAGATGATACATCAATGGTCTATGCGATTCAAATTTTGAAAATTTCATGACCACCTAACCCTATTTTTTTTCCGGAGCTTTTTGAGGATCTAAATATTAGAATTAGAGATTCTAAACATATCATTAGTAGAAATCAGTGTTGTAGTCAATTGAAATCTGATTTGATCTGCAGGACAATCACAAACAAACAAGAATGCATCTATCGACCACATTTAGCACTTGGTCCTCCTCCCGCTCTCCAATTCTTTATGATGACCACCAGTGGGGCAAGTCATCCCCTTAGTCACCTTTTATAGCTAGGGTTTTAGGAGTAGAGAGGAGACCAAGCCTGGGCTTAGTAAATTGTATGGGCTCCCCATCTAAGCCCGTCTTTAGTTGGACCCAACACCTTATATACCAAACTATTAATTATACAATAAGAATAGACGAGCCCAGACCCATACGGTGTGGATCACTTTATCAATTGGGCTTTACTGGTTGAACATCCAACTGGTTTTATAAAATTAGAAGATGACACAATCAATGGAAGCCCAATTCCAACACTGGGCACTTCAGCCTTTGGTGAGGCTTCAGATGAGGGAGCCTGGGGAAAGGCTATTCTTCTCAAAAACTTAAGCTAATGGGTGGAGGTCTATGATTGGTTTTATACTCTAACATGCCCTTTCATGCAAATGTCCATTGGGTTTGAAGAGTAGAGAATACACAAGCGCCTCCTATTGCCTCGTGCTTAAATTATGTTAATATTGAAAGGGATTTCACTACTAGAAAATAGGATTTAGGAACCAAATGTGCTGACAGTTTAAATGGTCAAAGAATCTGTGACAGAAATGTGACGGCTAACAGATGAAAGACTGGCGGGGAACAGCGGTCACAGTAACCGTTTCATAACTGCAATATCGAAACTGTATTTGTGATGGTAAAATCCATCACAAAAAGCTAATCTATTATTATTACATAATTTATTTGATTTTAAATATTATGTGAGATAAATTACTTATTATTATATTAATTTGTACTTTAAGCATGTTGTGAAATAATTTTTAAGTCGTAAAAGTTATATGTATGTAATAAAATTATTAAAATAAGGGATTAAAAAAGTTAAAAGCACAGTCTATTTTAAACCCTTACACTATGCTATTTGGAAATTTTACAAAAAATATATAAAATTCTTATTAAAATAGTATTTTATAAAATTTATGAACTAAAAAATTAATAAACAAAATCTTAGAATACAAATATACATATAATTTACATAGTATTTATAGAGTTTTTAAAATGAATTAAATATAAAATATTTAAAACATGCAATAATGTAATAAAATAAACAAATATTTACTGTAATAAAATTAACAATAACTTAAAAGTTAAAAATTAATTTTTTCTAACAATAAAACTAACAACTCATAAATAATGAAAATAGTTATTGGTAAGGCAAAAACTAATATTGTTAGAGTACTGATAAAAAAAATATTATTATAAAAGTAAATAATTAATTTATAAACAATTAAAATTACAAAATTTCTTTGAAAGTAAACTTTTTTATTTGTTAATAATAATACTGTCTTAACAATTATATTATTTCATGACAAAAAATTATATTATTAGAAATAATATTTAATTTACTAAATATTTTAATATTGTTAAAAATGGGGACCGCTACGTCAGCGATCGCAGTCACTTTAATTTCCCGCTCAAAAAGATCACATCCAAAATACAATTTTAAATTATTTTGTCGAAACTTGGAAACTTGTAAAATATGTAAATATTTTAAAAATATTTAAAATTTAATTCTAAGTTTTGTGAAACTATTTTTTTTAATGTTATTTAAGCAAAAACTAAACGAAGTTAAAATTAAGACATGACATCAAAAAATTAAAAAATATAAGCATTTTTTAAAAATCACATCTAAATTATTATGAGAAAATATTTTAAATTATGAATTGATAGTAATGTAGAATAATACAATAAAAATAATCATAACATACAATGAATGTAGAAACAATTTTAATTTATTTTGTGTGATTCATTTTTAAATTTTATATATGTTATATGATAGGTGGGAGCTATATACGTACTATGTCGTATTTTTTGACACCAACCTATATATTATGTAGCATATTTCGAATAGTCTTTTGGGTAGAGGTGGCCACTGAACCGGCCCGGCCCGGCCTGTACTGTAGAGGGGCCGGGCGGGGCCCGGGCCCAACGGCTCTATTAATAGAGCCGTTGGGGCTCTTACAAAAGAGTTGTTCAACTGCTCTTTTGAATAGAGCCGTTGAACGGCTCTTTAATTAAAAAAAAAATTATATTTTTTTTCCTATAAATACTTAAACCTCGCCAACTTATTTCCTTACCAAATCTTTAATCCTCTCTTCTCTCTCTATACATTCATCATCTTCCATCTTCTATAACTTTGCCAATTGCAAAAATTATGCTCTCAAGTTCGAAGTTCGTAAAGTATTTGGCTGAAGTTCGAATTTCATTGTTCTCTTGTTTCAGTAATTTTAGTATCGCAATTTTATTGGATTCGCATTTTTAGTTATTTAATTTGCATTACTACTTGCATTTTATAAATGCTGATCACTTATACTAATATGGCACACAACTCTTCGTCATCCTCTGGAGCCGGTCATGCTAGTTCTAGCTCTTCTCGGCCACCCAAAATCCCTAAAAGGAGTAGAATTGTCTTACTTAACACTGAAGAACGAGCCTTTATACAACCAGACCCATCACCCCCATACACTAATGATAGCATAGATTATGACTTTTCACAACAACAAGATTATCATAAGTCAGGTGGTGGTGGGGTTGGAGACTCACAAACTGATGAGGAATCCACGCCCACCATCGAAGCCCAGCCTAAAACTAGTACCGGTGCTAGTAGGCGTACAACTAGTAGGGTATGGAACCACTTTACCCTTAATAAGACAACTAATAAAGCAACTTGTAAATTATGTGACCCAGCTAGGGATTTTAGGCATCAACCTGGCAGTGGGACGGACACATTAAACAGACATATACTTAGGTTCCACCTCGAGCAATACCCAGAAAAGAGCCAAAAACGTCTAGTACAGCAAGTGACCGGTGCACTTGCTAATTTTAGGTTCTCTCAACAGGGCAACCGAAAGGGGCTAGCTAAATATATAATTTTGAGTGAAAGGCCTTTTAATAACCGCGAAGACCCAAATTTCGTCAACTACCTCCAACGAAATGTGAACCCCGCCATTGCGAGGATTCCTCGAAACATCGTAAAGCGGGACGCTTTAACGTTGTACCGTGGGATGAAAGCTGGGGTCTTCACACATTTTGCGACGAACACGAGCATGTTCTCGTTGACGTCGGACGTATGGACGTTGAAACTCGGCCAACCTTATATGTGCATAACGGCACACTGGACCGATGAATCCTTCATCATCCAAAAGAGGATAATTCATTTTGAACTTTTAGATTGCCCCCACAATGCCGAGGTAATTACAGGTGTGATTATGTAGGCAGTCCGCGACTGGGGCATAGAACGACGTATCTTCAGTATTACGTTCGACAATGCTACCAATAACACTGCAGACATTAAATATTTAATTAGGCAAATGAGACCCATGTTAGGTGGGAAGTGTTTCTAGATTCGTTGCATTTGTCACATTTTGCATTTAATAGTAATGGATGGTTTAGATCTTATAAAAGCATCCCTTACCACCTTAAAATCCGTAATAATATCTGTTAAATCATCCAGCACTAGAAAAAGAAAATTTGAAAATTTATGTAGGTTGCATAACATAGAATATAAACAATTCAAATTAGACTCCCAAACTAGGTGGTCGTCTACGGTAGAAATGTTAGAGCGCATTCTACCATACAAAGACGTTCTAATGGAATTCACCCAGGAAAATGGTACAGAATGGAGCGATTACAACCTGACCGGTATAAATTGGGAGACAATAGATCAAATTTGTAACTTTTTTAGCATGTTTAAAGAGACAACGATATTTTTTTCGGGTTGCTACTATCCGACCATGCCTCAAGCAATATCAAGATTGCTTGATATTGTCAATTGGATGGTGGGTAATGAATCCAACCCTGTTTAGTTCGCATCGATTCAGGCAATGAAAGAAAAGTTTGCCAAATATTATTCTGAACTACCTCTTACATACTGCTTTGCCAACTATTTTAGACCCTTGTTGTAAACGCGGGGGTTTCAACTTGTTTTGCCAATATTTTTTCAAGTATTTGCATCCTACTCTTAATATCGACACTTTCATTGCTGATGTCGATAAGGACTTGCATAATTTATTTTCTCAATATTCCTGTCAATTAGCATCCAATAATCCTAGTACTGCTGCAGTAGGATCTTCCACATCTAGTGGAAGTAGTTCACACACGTCATATTCGTGGAAGCTGTTAGAGCAATTTACCCTCACAGTAGCCCCCACATCATGTGCCAAGTTAGATTATTATTTGCGGACACCGATGGTCCATATTTTCGGGCCGCCGGCCAACCCGCATTTTGACCTTTTACAATGGTGGAACACAAACCAAACCCAGCATCCCGTGCTTTCCACCATGGCACGTGATATACTAAGTTGTCCGGTGTCTTCAGTAGCATCGGAGTGCGCTTTCAGTCTTGGTGGCAGGTTGCTTGGAACGAAGAGGGCGAAGCTATTGCCGTCAAGCTTGGAGATGTCCGTGTGCTTGAAGGATTGGCTACTAGCAAAGGCAAGAGATCAACAAAGAATGAAGCTGGATTCATCAAGCGATGAAGAAGACAACTGCACAACTGATACCTCAAACGATGGCCTAGATATCCCCCAAGGTGACTGATATCAACACTTTTGTATGTCAATTATTTACTTTTAAATATTTACGTCAAAAAACGACTGCACCCCCCATATGTCAAACTTTGTGTTTTTTGATAAATAAATTTGTACTTTTAAATATTAGGCCCCAACTGCATTGTATTTGTACTTGTATTTGTTATGTTATTTATGTACTATTATTTTTTTTTTGATAAGATATTTATCGTTATTTATTGTGTATTTTATTTTATTACATATATTTAAAATTTTTTTTTTGAACATGTATATTTAGCATTATTAGTGCTTGGAAACAAATGTATTTGTATCTCATATTATTTATCAATGAATTACAATAATTTTAGTACAAAATGACTTTGTATTATTTTAATTTTTCTTTAAAAAGGCGGGCCTAGGCCAGGCCCGGCCCTGCCCGCCCGCACTGTAGCGGGCCCGGGCCTACCCCTTGAGGCCCCCGGCCTGGCCCAGCCCGCCCGTTGGCCACCTCTACTTTTGGGTAATATTTATTATGACTTTCAAAAGTTTTATCACTTTAGTTTAACATTAAAACTTGCAGTGATGAAATAAGGTTTTGTTCAAGTAATTTAAATAAGTATTTCAATTAAAAGTACATATTTGCTTTAAATAGTTAAAAAAATTCATAGTGAATATTCAGTAACTGAATCAATAGTTATATTGGATGTAAATATTGGTAGTGGTGAAACTCGTTTGGTTGGAACCTAGCTTTCATTAGTGTCGGAGAAAGCAATGCAAGACATAGTATAACATAATCGTCTTTTCAGCAGTAATCATCAAAAGAGACAAAGTTGTCTTTAGTTTATAAATCGTAGCCTTGTTTGGTTGCCAAATGAATTAAATTCTTATAGGAAGTCATACTCCTCAGGAATTAACTTCCCTTGAAGTAATACAAATGTGTTTGGGTGCTTGTATGAGAAATAAAAGTTAATGGGAATTCATTCCTATGTTTTGTTTGATTGACATAACACTTCTCGTGAAATACAATTAAAATTATTATTATGCCCATGTTCCATCTTTTAATATCATTGAAAAAGGCTGTTATAGGTAAACTTGCCATAATCACAGATTAGGAGAGGTGGAATATAAATTAAAAGTAATGAAGGAAATAGAACTTATCTAGGGGGCTAGGTAATTCGAACTTTGCACATCCTACCTACTTCCCTCGTTACCAAACAAGCCCTAAAAACGACACTTTTCATGAATGGAAACTTCACTAGTCTACTTTATATATATATATATATATATATATATATATATATATTTGATGAGAGAATAACAACAAAAATAAACTCGATGCCTCAAAGGGCTCAGTATGAGAAATGTGAGATGTATACAGTCTAACTTCTACATATACAAGGCGCTATTGTGAAGGAAACAAACAGTTAACATATTGGTCTTGTAACCTTCAAGTAAAAAATTAAGGTGATAGAAAGTTACACTGGACTTCGCATTTAATTCATAAAATTACAGCTAAACTATTGAGGCTATATTATATGTGAAATGCTTCGATTTATTGGTTACAAGGAATTGGATGTCCAGAATTATAATTCATAACAAATCGTTTCGAGTTTTGAGTTAATAAAGGTAGATTGTTTTGGGATTTACAAACATTACAGTATAGTTTTGATTGAATTGGATGATTTTATATTCGATTCGTGTTAAGGTTTGAGTTAATTTGGGTCAAGTTTTATTCATTGGTTGAATCGCATCATAATTTGGGTCAAGTTTTATTCATTGGTTGAATCGCATCATGCTTAAACTTTATCAAATTTTGGGTTAATTAGAGGTTGGGTTCGAGTTTTAGTTGGTCATGCTCTCATTCAGTAGGGGGATACAAGTTAGACTGCTTAAAAAACATGAGTTGGCAATATATATGTGTCGTATATCGTTGGGCGATAAATTTTTTTCTTAGATAATGCTAACATGACACATTTCTTTAATAATATAATTATACTTTAACACGACTGACTTTTTTGTAATCCGTTGGATTGTCGTTGTTTAATTGTCTCACATCAATTTTTCTAGTGTATGAGAAATCTAAACAAAATTAGGAGATTTTAACATAGGGTATAATAACATTTAATATCTTATATATATATATAGGAATACCCAGTGCCTCAAGGGCTTCCACCTACTCAGGGTCGGGGGGGAGGGGGGATGTACGCTGCCTTTCCCCTTCAAGGTGTTAACCGAAAGAGAGACTGTTTTCCAGTGATCCTAACCTGAGGGTGAGGACTTCCCAGGAAGTCATCCATCCTAATACTACTCTCGCCCAAGCACGCTTAACTTCGGAGTTCTAATGAGATTCGGCGACGGCGTGTTGGTGCCCTCTTTGGTTTATATATATATACACATCAAAATCATCCGTAAAATCTATTCTCCATCTTAAACAGACAGTGGACATAAGTCATTTTGATTAAGTAAATAAGATTTTAAAAACCCATAAATTTAAAATATATAATAAAATTTAGTTTGTGACGGTATTGTGACCAACATAGCCGTCACAAATGCATTAATTAACCCTACCAAACACTTTCTTTCCTTTTGTGGTCCCCAATATCTCTCCTTCTCTCCCCACCCAAAGAACCCTCAATGCGGCACCCTGACGACTGCTGTCCAGCTTCCTCACCCCTGACGTCCAGCATCGTGACCACCGGAGTCCGTCACCGACCACCACCGCTTGCCACCGTCCGGTCCGTCACCACTGCTTGCCAAACCCAACACCCAAAACCCACACACAAAACCCAAAACCCCAATCACCGCCGTTTGGCACCATCACAACCATCGTTGGGCACTGTTACCACTGCTGAAGTTGTTAGTTGTCCACTGCCAATTGCTTTTGCTTTGGATATATATTGTAAGTATTTTATTGAGATTTTTTTTTTCTTACATATGCTTACATTTTTAGTTTTTAACCTTCACCCATAGATGTAATTTTTGATTTATGTCTAGCTTTTAGTTTATATTTACTTATTTCAGTTTTACTTTTTCAGATTGTTAAGTATAAAATACATGTTTTTGGTCAAGTTGTATAAAATACATGTATATCATCCTCTATATTTAATACCTCAAAGTTTTTTAAATTTTGTTTAAATATAATGTATATATATTTTTATATTTTTTATATTACTAATAATTGTGGAAAAAAATTTGATATTAGTAATTTTTTTTGAAACTTCTAAAATATTCTTAGTGTACAATATGAATGTTTACAAGATATATATCAATATTACGCATTTGGGGTTGTATTGTTTATTTTTTTTTATATTTTAGATTGGTTTTGGTAAATGATGGATGAAATTGAGATATTGAGATTTGAGTGGTGATGTTTAGTGATTTTGATAACTTGATGGTTATTTAAATGGTGGATGATTATTTGAGTGATGGATATTTTAGTTAATTAGATTTTTTGGTAAAAGGCTCTAATTTTTTTTGGGGTGATTTTATTATTAATGTAGTTTTGAATTAATTAGTGATTTTGGATAATTTGGTGGATATTGTGATAAATTTGGCAGTTGTTCTTGAGTGAGTCGTGGTCAATATATTGTATATTTAAATATATATTAGTCTACATTTTAGGTAATAACATAGTGTTTTAGTATTAGTTTTTCAATTTTAATATGTTTGATGATTGTTTCGTGTTTAGTTCTTTTAATGGTTTTTGACAACTGTTAAGTTCACTAAAATTTATATATGTAATGCAGATTATGATAAACGGCTATGGATCGATCATGGATGTATCATCGAATAGTCGTAGGATATATTAATCCTGAGTTTTCTAGAGGGGTGGAAGAATTTTTGCGATTCGCATACTCTACTGGCCAATATGTGTCATCCATTGGGGAAATATGGTGTCCGTGTAAAAAATGTAAAAACCGTATATATGAGGAGCGAGATACTGTTCATTACCATCTTTTAAGTAAGGGATTTAGAGATAATTACACAATATGGACCTGCTATGGTGAAATGAAAACACTAGACTATAGCGATTTTGGACAATCATCACAACAAAGTGAACAATGCAATACTCGGATGGAAAGTGTTAACCCTTATAATTAGTTGGTTATTAATGCACTAGGACCTCAATTTAGGTTTGTTGGGCATGATTTAACACGGGATGCTAGTATTGAAGAGCAACAACCAATAGAAGAAAATTCGAATCCTAATGCTGCAAAGTTTTATTCATTACTTGTGGATGCTGATAAACCTTTGTGGGATGGTTGCTCTGCATATACTAGGCTATTGATCATGTCACAATTGTCAAAATGCAAGTCTGCATTTAATATGAGCGAGGCATGTTACAATAACATTTGTGCAATTATGAAAAATAGTTTACCCTCAGGCGAACAAACGGCGAAAAACTTTTATAAGACCAAAAAGATGGTTGCAGCCCTTGGTTTAGGATATGAAAAGATTGATGCATGTACAAATAGTTGCATGATTTACTACAAGGAAAATATATAATTGTTATCATGTGTTGTTTGTGGCCATCCGCGATTTAAAGCGAAAAATGTTGCTGCGAAACGACCAAAGTAGGTTCCATATAAGGTCCTTTGGTATTTGCCTCTCACGCCGAGATTGCAGAGGTTATTCATGTCCTCTCACATAGTAGAGCATACATGATGGCATGCTGAACATTGATACGTAGATGTTGTCATGCATGGTTTGCTTCTGAGGTCTAAAATGTTTGACTTGGCCTTTGTGCACATGGATTTATTCCATTTGACGGGGGGCTAACTTATTCTTGTTGGCCGGTCATAATTGTACCATACAATCTACTGCCATGGATGTGCATGAATCGGCCATATATGTTTTTGAGTATAGTAATTTCGGGCCGTAAGGATCCGAGTTTCAATATTGATGTTTTCCTAAGACCCCTTATTGATGAATTGAAAATGCTATGGGAAAAGGGGTCTGTCAATTACAATGTTTCGAAAAAGCAAAATTTACCATGAGAGCTGCACTCATGTGGACTATGAGCAATTTCCCGAGATATGGAATGCTATCTGGTTGGAGCATAGGTGGAACTCTTGGATGTTCATATTTTATGGACTCATCAAAGGTTTTCCATTTGAATTTGAGTAATAAAGCATGCTACTTTGATTGTTATCGCTGAGTTTTGCCAATGGATCATCCATATAGGAGACAAACACATGCTTTCACCAAAGATAGAATTGAGAGAGATCGTCCAGCGACAGTGTTGTCTAGTGAGCAAATGTTATCTATAGTACGTTGTCTTCACAATGTCACTTTTGGGGCAAGTCTTACGAAAATTCCAGGGAAGGGGAAAAAAACATAATTGGGTAAAGAAGAGCATATTTTGGGAGTTACCGTATTGGCATATGAATCTGATTGGCCAAAGCCTTGATGTGATGCATATTGAAAGAAATCTGGTTTGTAATATATTCAACATAGTTATGGATATAGACTGAACCAAAGACACTATTAAAGGTCGAGTTTAGATGGAGCAAATTTGTTTCCACCCGCATTTGAACTTGGTGCATGAAGATGACAAAATTTACAAGCTGCATGCCTCATATGTATTGGACAAAGCTAAAATACGTGACATATGTGAATGGGTTAAAAGGCTAAGATTCTCGGACGGTTATGCTTCTGACATTGCAAAATGTGAAAATGTTTAGCAAGGCACAATTAAAGGCTTGAAGAGCCATGACTGCCATATTTTTATGGAGAGATTACTAACTGTTGCATTCAAATATTTTTTTACCTAATTCACTGTGAGATGTATTGACCGAACTGAGTAATTTTTTCCGGGATCTATGTGGCATTGTGTTGCGTGTTGATGATTTGAGGGTGTTACAACACAATATTGTAGAGACAATATGTAAGTTGGAGAAAATTTTTCCTCCGACATTCTTTGATTCAATGGAGCATCTCCCAATTCATTTAGCGTTTGAGGCTATAGTAGGCGGTCCTGTTCAATATAGATGGATGTACGTATTTGAGAGGTTTCTCCAGACTTTAAAAAGCAAGGTCAGCAATAGGGCACGTGTTGAGGGTTCAATAGTTGAAGCGTATTTAATTGAAGAAGTTGCGACATTCACATCTCATTATTCCGAACCAAATATACCAACACAACATAATCGTGTGCCACGTAATAATGACGGTGGGGAAGTTGGCTCAAATGAACGATTATCCATCTTCAACATCCCTGAAAAAATAATTGGACCCGCTAATGATCCAAAATGGTTAAATGATGATGACTACCCTATGGCTCAACTATATGTGCCTATGACCCCGATTCTAAAGTACGTATTTAATGGCAAACATTTTAATATATGGGGTCACATATGTGATTTTCATTGCATATCTCATATGTCTTTATCGTTTTACAGCATTTATGATGAACTGGTAAGACTTCAACCCCCCAATATCACCAATGAAGAACTCGCCAAGAGAAGAGAAATGGAACTCGTGTCATGGTTTACGTATTATGTAAGAATCTAATAATCTTAAATTGTTAATTACATACAAGAGCATTTATAGTAAATAATATTTTTTTTTTAATGTAAGAATCAAATGCTGTATAGGCTTTTGGAGGTTGCCACTATATTGATCCTAAACTATGCCAACTTGCACATGGACCTGCTAAACGTGCCAAGTTCTATAACGGCTATTTTGTGAATGGGTATAAGTTTCACACAGTTGAATATGGTCGAACAAAGTCAACGATGAATAGTGGAGTTTGTGTGAAAGGAAGTTATAATGATACTGATGGAAATGATTATTATGGTATGTTGGTTGAAATATTGGAGTTGAAGTATTATGGGTCCAATAAAGTTGTATTGTTCAAATGAAATTGGTATGACATCTTGCGTGGAACAAGGGTACACCCTCGACATGGACTTGTTGAAATCCGGCATAGGTCGAGACTTAATTGCAATGACTTGTTTATATTGGCATGTCAAGCTCAACAAGTGTACTTCATACCTTACCCGTCTAGAAAACATGAGGCACGAAAATGGAGGGTTGCATGCAAAACAAAAGCGAGGGCTATATATAACATTCTTTCAAGTAGTTCTGTTGTTGAAAATGAAATTTTTTACTAAGAAGACAAAATTTAACCCCAATACCAATCACGCCCACAACTGACCTTGATAACCCTTCAATTTTAGTTGTTCTGGGAGAAAGTGATGAAGTGAACCGTGCCAATATTCTTCTAGAGATACCAATAAACATTGAACAAGAAGGAGAAAATGAACATAACTCAAATAAAGAAGAGCGTGATCAAGATCATGAGGTTCGCAATGATAATGAAAGTGAAGAAGGCGATGATAGTGGTGATGATGATGAAGACAATGCCGATAGTGATGATGATGAGGGTGACGATGATGACTCAGATGAACGATATTAGTTATAGACTCTTTTATGTATGATTGAACTTTATTTTGGATTTTCATTTTATAGTACCATTTTATAGTTATTTATGCATTACATGCTTTATTATGATTGTATTACTATATATTTTTTTATATTATATGTATGGTGGTTTGTTGTTTTAACAACTATTGCAGATAAAATGGCTTATAGTCGAGCTGGTTCTAACAGAAGTAGGTCTGGCCAAGAAGAGGGGACGAGACCCGAAGGGGGGCCTAGACATCCTCCAGCAGACTTAAATGAAATGCCCACTGAAATACCCCTTCATGGTGAAATTATAGATGATTTAATGGCACAGATCATACGAAGTACTTGGTTGAGTACCTCCCCTATTGTCGGCTCTAGTCCTGTGTTTGCGTCATGCATGGGGGTGTTAGGTTGAGTTCCTTCCTAGCTACTGGCTCTAGCCCCATGATGACATCATCTCTGGAGACATCCATGGCACATCATAATGGTCAAACCATACATACTCAGAATTGGAATTTTGTGATGTCCCCTCCTCCTTTTGGTGAGCGAACTTCAAGTGCTTGCCGTCCCACACCTCCTTGGCAAGGATACTATGGGATACCCACCACCCCCCCCCCCCCCCCCCCCCCCCGCAATTTTGGAGAGACCGGTGCATCTGCTTATCGTCATATACCAGCTTAGATGGGCTACTATGGGATGGTCCCCCCATATTATGGAGATGGTGGACCATTTTCATATCAATTTAATCTATTAGGATCGACTCCTCCTCATTTAGGGTCTCAAGAGAGGCCACTCCCCTCTCAGTATGGAGTCGCAGGACCTTCACCTACAGTACCCGCGAGTGCTACAAGCCCTCCATTACCACCTCGTCATCCGGATGATCCTAGTTCTTGTAGGAGCATTGAAATCGATGGGCGTGGGTAAGTACTTTAAATTTTTGTTTGTCAATTATATTTTTTAACTGAATAAAAATTGTATAATAGTTTGTGTTACTTAATATACAGCACTTTCTTTGATTCTCAAGTTTTGGGATCTATTTCGAAGCTCATTACAGAGCACTTCTAAGGCGCATGGAACTCATGTACAGATTTCCCCCAACTTGTCAAAGACGTGCTATGGAAAGAGTTTTCAGTATGAAAATAAGTTTAATTCAATATAATATTTTTTTACATTCTTATTTATATTTCTTTTATGATATTAACATTGATAATTTTATTTATGATATAACAGGAAACTTATTCTTGAAACCTGGAGCTGAATCGCGCTATAAAAGCATTGTTTGAACATAAATTGAGGGATCGACTCAAAAATTTGTTGCATTGGGCGTGGGTGCATGCCCTTGAGTATGCAAATAAAGCAAGAGATAACAACATGAGGCTTCATCCACCTGCATGGATAAGACCAGATTTTTGAGATATATTATGTGATAAGTGGTTTAGTGAGTGGCAGGAACTATCTGAAACAAACAAAAACAATAAAGGCACAGACGGGAATGGTCGATTGAATAAACATATAGGCGGTTCCGTAACCTTTCCGGAACACAAGAGGAGGAAGGCATGTAATTTATGTCATGTTTTCTTAAATTACGTTGTCATGAAAGTATTTTGTTTATGATTGTAATTGCAATTTAGTTTGACAATGGAAAGTCCAGAAAAAGTAGGATGTCTAATTGTGCTTAGAACATGATTTGTGGTTTGTATAGAAATGGTATATAGAAATGGTTATCTTGTAAAGCTCTGCCTTTTGATGTATATATTTGGTTTTGTGTTTAGATTCTCATTAACGCATAAGGGGTTTTTTTTTTATTTTGTGATAGGCATTTTATGTCATGTTTGTTCAACTATTGTTGTTGCTGTTAGATGTACCTTTTTCTCTTATTTTTTAATATGTAAATGCATTATGATACTATCATGCAACAATTTTTGTTGACTATATATTCATTTTGATTTTGCAGGAGAAAGAGACGGGAAGGAAAGTATTAGAAGTGGAGCTATTTGAGATGACCTATGTGTATAAAAAGGGGGTCAAAAAGGGACAATGGGTAGGCCAGAAATCAAAGCAGGACGCGGTAAGATTATATATATATATATATATATATATATATATATATATATATATATATATATATATATATATAAATATGCACAGTGGCGGACGCACGTTAGAGGGACCGGGTGCGTAGACACCGCAGCTTTATCACCCTACTGTTACAAGTTCTATGCATTGGTACCAAAACTTTATAAATAAAATAACTATGGAGCCCGCATTAAAAGTGTACCACGCAGCCGAGTGGGTAAGCACGCCTCGTTAACCTCATAGGTCGCGGGTTCGAAGTCGCATACTTCTTCCATTTTTCCTCAAATATTCTTGTTCGCAGTACAAACTTCTTAGAAAGCAAATTTTCTTTAAATATTAAACATTAACTTTTAAAATCTTATATATTTTCTCTCTTTTATCCTCTCCTACCCTTTTCTTTCACCCATAATAGTTGCAATTTTCGTACTGCCTACCTAATATAACTAGTTGATTTCATTTCTTTTATTTGCATAGATATTAATTTTATTTTATATTGATAATGTATACGTTCATTTTCTAATTTTATAGCAAGTATATATATATATATATATATATATATATATGCGGATTTGTATGAGAAACGACAGTTAAAACTTTTTATCTTGAGGTAATTGGTTTAGATTGTAGCTTTTTCTGTGTTAGCTCATTTCATCTTTAAGTTTGTATCCCTTATCTAAAAATAAGAAATTTTATAGTAGCTGAGGCAGCATGATTATATCTTAGGATGATTTATTAGTAGTCCTCACCTTGTATTAGGAATGTGTATTTTATGGGGTACCAAAAATTTTAACTTTTAGTAATGCTTTGGATAAATGTGTTGTTTGGAGGTTGTTAGTAGAAGTGGTATGAGTGGACTTAAGAAATGGTTAGACTGAGGAGTTTCTAAATTAATATTACTATGAATTCTATTTACTATTAGGTGGATTTTAAGAAGAACATATGGACTTCTTGATGTTAGTGTCATTTTTCAGATGTTTTGGCATGGTTGATTTGTTCCTTAGTGAGAAATATATGATTTTGGAATTTAATGTTCATCATGATTAAACATGGCTCATCTAATGCAAATGTGAGTTCAAAACATTAAGTTTATTATGTTAAGGGCTCTTGGATTAGTTCTTTGGGGGTGTTCTTATTGAGGTAAAGTCTCTATATATATTTATTTATTCATCATATCGTTGTACTTGAAAGATAGGGTGAAAGCGTGGAACCAATATTGAAAGACTAAGTTTAGATTTCTTCTTTAGAAATGCAAGTCTCATTTTATGTGGAGATCCTGTATTGCATTATGTTGCTGTATACATCTTATATATATATAATTTGTAAATTCGTAATTTATATTTACTATTATCTTTTCATAGAGGAAATATGAAGAGGAAATGCAACAAAGATATGGGGAAGGCTCCTCCCAACTAGATTTTAACTTGAATGCAGGGACAACTGCCACGGGATCTGCACTTTCTAGAGATCATATCTATGGTCTCACTCAAAGGCTGGGGGCCTCCCAATGGGGATATTCACAGTCCTATGCTCCGTCTAACACTTCGCATCTTCACGCTGTAGTTCTGAGCCGCGGAATACTGTTCATGACTTGCAGGAGACGGTTAGAATGCTCTTAAGTTAAAGACGAGGACAACAACCCCACAATGATCCTAGCAGTCAACCACCAAGCCCTCCTCATTCTAATGATCGTGATCATGATAAATAGTTTCTTATTAGTTTTTTCATTTCTATGATCGTGTTCAAAAATGAACAGTTTGATGCTTGTGCTTCTAATTTGAATGTTGCTTTTATGATTGTGTGGATGTATTTTTTTTTTTTATCAGATGCAGATGTACTTTAGACAATGCGATATATACTTGCTTATTTTTTTGAAAAGTCAATTATGAAAAAATGATAATATATAAATATATATTTTATATGTATTAAAAAAATTTTATTTTAAATTTTATTTTTATTGTATTTTTTATACTAATAAATTTAGAATTAAAATGTAATATATTACATGATATTTAAAGTATATAAATTAATATTAAATTAAAATAATAAACAAATAACATAGTACGTTATTTAGAGTAAAATAAGAATATAAAATATTAAATAAAACAATTAATTTAAATATGTGACCGTTGCAGCGGTCACAAAGCCTGACACCGTAGTCACAGAAATCGTGACGGTATAAGCCGTCACTAATTACTGACTGGGTATGCGATCACTTATTGTGACCGCTTTTTCGTCAAAAAAGCGGTCACTGTACTGTTTCTAAGCCGTCAGAATATTTTAGTGACCACGTTTTTAGAACCATATTTTTCCCGTTTCAAATGGGTTTCTAATCTTTTTTGTGACGGTTTTCAGGCTAAATTATGATGGCAAATACCGTTACAAATTCAATGTTTTCTTGTAGTGGTTGTTGGGATTTGAACTTGTGAACTCTTGGTCAACCATGCTCTGATACCGTATGGAGGAACTAACTTTTCCATAAAACTTAAGCTAATGGGTAAATGTCAGGAATGGTCTTATACATTAACATGTTTCACAAAATCAAAGGTTCCTGGTGTTGAATAGGTTTGAGATATTAGGCTCATAAGAATTAGTTAGTGACTTGAGTGGAAGAGGATGTTCTTCTATGAACGTTTTTTAAAGAGATCGGGGTAGGATTTCCCACATCTCAAAGCAAAAAGATCAAAGGAAGTTGAAACATCAGGGGTTTGAATGAAAACTTGAAATTTGATAGTATTCGTTAGTCCATTTCCTTGAATTGCCTTTTAACGCTTATGCTACTTGTATTGTCTTCGTAGAAGAATTCTTCCTAATTGGAATATGGTGAAGCCGGCTCAAGTAGCAGACTTGGTTAGATCTCGATTTTATAGATAAGACAGTAAAATTAGAGGTCTTAGAGATCATCGAAGAGGCCTTGCCTTTTGTTAGAGTATAAAACAATTCTTGGACTTTCACCCATAAGCTTAAGTTGGTTTCTTCACATACCTCACTGACTCATTGTCTGCCGAATTTGACATGAAAGATCTTGGCTCTCTTCATTACTTTCTTGGTATTGAGGCAAAACCTATAAGACATGGCTTATTTCTTAACTAGCACAAATACACCTTGGACCTCCTTAGTAAGCATGAAATGCTTGAGGCCAAACCTGTTCAGACACCTCTCAATGTTCGGGTTCAACCACCATTGACTTATGGGGATCTACTTGCGGATCCGACTAAGTTTAAAGGTGTGGTGGTTGCTATTCAATGTCTTACTATGACCCGCTCTATTATGTTGTAAACAATATTTCTCAGTTTATGCATGCACCCAAGACTTCTCATTTGCAAATAGTGAAGCGTATCCTTTGGTACCTTAAGTATACACTAAATTATAGTCTCACCATCTCTCTTGGCTCCTGCACCACCGTCACCGCCTATTCTGATGCTGACTGGGGTGGTTGCCCTGACACATGCCACTACAGTACTGGGTTTGCCTTGTTCCTTGTACCCAACCTTATCTCATGGCAGGCAAAAGAGCAACCTATTGTCGCTAAGTCCACTACTGAGTCGGAGTACCGTGCTGTTGCTTAGGTTCGTTGTTGAATGTGATTGGATCAAATATATCGTGCGTGAGCTTGGTCTCTGTTACTTCGATCCAATTTTGATCTATTGTGACAATCTTATTGCCATGTTGATTTCTGATCCCATCGATTATACATGGTACTTAGACTCTGGAGCCTCTCATCATAGTGCTAGGATTGGTGTCCGAGGAAACCCAATTTTTGGGAATAATTTTATTATTAAATAAATTTTATTTACAATCTTCTATATGTTTATGAGTTTATTATGTATGTGAAGTTATTTCTTTCAAGCAACGTACCATGAGATGGACATAGTCCATAAATGACATTTGGAATATTTGTTTTATTAGATAATAAGATTGAGCCACAGGTAGACTAATAACAAGTCAGAATGTCATTTTAATAGTTAATTCATAGTCGGTGATAAGTTTGGACTACTTGCCTTCTAAGGCTATAATATAATATTTAGATAATTTGTCTTGGTTATGTGGATGGTGATCTAGAAAGTTATATTAGTTGTTTCAATTAGATTGCTACACTGAATTGGGCCACATGATTTGCTCATATCTTTATTACTATGAAAAATGAGCAAGTCATTTTATTCTATTTATATAGTGACACTAAATCAAGAAAATGGTCTGAACTTACACATGGAATATTAGTTGCTTTGATATGCTGAAAGGATTAGGTCACAACACGTGACTAAAATCTTAGGTACGTTGGGTAATGGCACAAAGTGTATCAGGAACATATATTTTACTAGGAATCTATAAAAGGAGGATGCCCCATTTGTTAAATCACAAGCATATGAATTGATTTGAGAGACTTTGATAAGAACATTCCATATGTTTTACATTTGGAATAAATAGAGAAATTATTATCTATAGTAATGAATTATTCGAGAAAAGTGAATTGGGAACTAAGGTGGTAGAAGTGAGAAAAATAATAATAGTAGTTAAAATTATTTTTCTCGTAGACATCTAATAGAGGAGTTAATTGTGAGTAAACTTTCATAGGGAACTTAAAAAATAAACATATTTATTTTTAGAGTGCAGTGAAACTTATTTAGTGGAATTAAGTTTTACTAAATGGTAAACAAATGTTACCATGAGGTAATAATAATATTTGACCCATTTGAAACTAGAATTAAATTATCTCTGAGGACCCTGCACAAGTCTCTATAATATACACCTTTAGAAAAATCAAGAGAATTTATGAGATGACTTATTTATTCATTAGATGAATAAATTATATTTTTTGCTAAACTTGAAATTCATGATATGAATTTATACTAAAAAAAGAGGAAAAACGAAAAATACAGCGAGGGACTAGCATTGGGGGGGGGGGGGGGGGGGGGTCAACATGATGCCCCTGGGCCAACCAGCGCACAACATGTGTCACACATTGGGACGAGGCGGGGTTAGCAATCTATGTCACTTGTTGCCGGTCAATCGGTTACTTACACATGGAACCAATGACGCAACAGCGAAGGCTGCAAGATTTTACGCATTATTGGTTATTTTTTGGATAGATTTTTGGGCATTTTATCGTATCAAAAATCTTATTTTATCTTATTTTCTAATTAAATTTGGGATAATTTTAGTTTATAAAATATCTCAAAAAAGTTTAGCAAGTCATACCTTTTTTTTTCAATTAAAGAATTGAAGAGAAAAGTTCTCTCCCTTTTTCTCTGTAAAGTTTTTTTTTTCATAGATTCTTGATTTTATGTTGCCCACTAACTCGGTGTGAAGAGGAATTGTGGAGAAGACCTCGGCGTTGTTGTTCTCACTTGCTATTACCATTGTGGTCTATATCGAGGTATGTAATTCCTAATCATTCTTTTAAATTCGTATTTAATTCAAGTTTCCTGTTATGTTTGTGTATGCCATGCATTATCATGCTTTAATTAGAGTAGAGACTGTTTTATATTTAAATTTTGAATTTTAAATTGTGATTTTGTTGCACCTAAT
Organism: Simmondsia chinensis; assembly: GCA_018398585.1. Classification (NCBI taxonomy): domain Eukaryota; kingdom Viridiplantae; phylum Streptophyta; class Magnoliopsida; order Caryophyllales; family Simmondsiaceae; genus Simmondsia; species Simmondsia chinensis. The sequence continues at coordinate 8,998,782 of JAGTTD010000004.1, forward strand.
CCGTTAATTTAGGAAATTTTAGTTGATGAAATTAACATTTCTCCCAACAATTGGTAACAAAGCTAGATTTCTAATTTTTCATAATATGCATGAGAACATCAATAGGCATAACTAGGAAAATGTATTAGAATACGACTTCATGATGAGATAATGTTGAAAGAACAATCACATTAGTTGTTGAATGTGTTCGTATAAATTTGTTACATGACTAATTAAATATTTTAAATTGTTTAAAATTTCGGTTAGTAGAACATATTCATCAATGATTGAACATGACTGGATTTAGTTATGAAAATTAGAGTATTTGTGGACTTGTATGAATATTTGAGTAATAGCTTGCACTTGACTAAAATGATGCATTAACTTTTCTAAGGAGCTTTGTTGTGTTGTTTAGAGACTAAAGAAAGAATGGTGGGTTATTGATATTTTGTAAGTGTTCACAAGAAAATATAATAATAGAGAATAGTTCTCAACTAAACTAAGCTCCTTAGGGCCTCGCCCAGGGGGAGTAACGGGTGATTAGTTTGGATCATCCTTGCATTCGTTGTATTTGATTTTGTGGATACCTGATTAATGATTTCTAAATTTGAAAGAAATATCATAGTTTGATGCATGACTCATAATAGTTTATCTTACATCTTTATGGTGTAATAATAATGATGATTGGTACACTACATTCTATACTCAATGACAATGCCTTTACTGGGCCAAATTACCCTAACAGAAAAACGAACTTGGATATAGTGCTAATTCATGAGGGATACAAATTTGTTTTAACTGATCTTTGTTCTCCTGTGCTTGCTAATAATGCGACCACAACTGTCAAGGAGCATTTTGAACGTTAAACCAAAGCCAATGATTTAACTAGGTGTTATATATTGGCTTATGTGTCAAACCTTCTCAAGCATCAGATGCTTCAGATGAAGACCACGACTAAAATAAAAGAATTTTTTAAGAAGATGTTTGGTGGTCAAGATAGAGCAACCTGACAGGAACTTATAGGAAAGCTACTTTTTACGAGAATGTCTAAGGTAACTCCTGTTCAAGAACATGCTTTCAAAATGATGGCTTATTTAAATGAACTGGAGTTCCTTGGTGCTAAGATTGATAGTCAATCGCAGCAGGACATGATTCTCATTTTCTTAGTAGAGTCCTTCACTCAATTTAAGTTGAACTATGCAATGAATAATAAGGATTATTCATTGCCTGAATTGATGAAGGAATTATAAGTAGCTTAAGGGGTGATGATGGCTAAGGGGCCTGTCAACTTGACCCATGTAACATGGACGACGAATATAAAGCCTTTACAAGAAAAGTTTGGGAAGAAGAAGAAGGGCAAAGTTGCCAATATAGCAGCTAAGCCAATAAAGAAAAAGCCTTCAAAAGGAAAGTATTTTTTTTTTTTTTTGTGGGAAGGATGGCCACTGGAAGAGGAACTATGCTGAGTACCTAACTGCTCTTCCTCCTAAAATATGAAAACCATCTGGACAAGGCATGAAGATATCTTAGCTGATTGAGTCATATGTAGTTGAGAGTCCACTAAGGTTATGGTGTGTAGACTTGGGTTCAACTGACCATGTCTACAATATGTTTCAGGGACTCAAGCTGACTAGGAGGCTGCATGATGGAGAGCTATATCTAACGTTAGGAGGCGGGTGGTGCATTTCAGTCTTAGGAGTGGTAGATGCTAGCTTAGTTTTTTGTAGTAAAGTTTTGTTTTTGAAGAACTGTCTTTACGGTTTACTCATGTCCATGCCTCATCTAAACCCTGATAATTGCATGTTCGAATATAACACAAGCAAACTTAATGTACCTCTTGAAAGAAAAGGTCCTAAAATAGATAATGCCTTCAAATGGAACCAATAGCTTGGTCACATTAATTCAAACATGATCCATAGAATAGTGAAAGAAGGACTACTAGAGCCAGTAAACTTGTAGTCTGTTATGGTCTGCTTCATATGTCTGCTTTGCTTTGCTAGGGTTGTGGTTAAGTGTTGTTAAGTGAAGTGTTGCGTTTCGATTGTAAATTCTTGAATGTTGGTTGTTAGTTGTTTTTGGTGCCAAAGCCTTATTGCTATTAGTGAGTCGGTTAGTTTGGGTTGATTCATAGTAACTAGATTGAGTATACATAGTCTTGTTTCAAGTGTAATTCCTCATTTAATCAAAATACAAAATATCTTTTGATATCAATTCTCTCTCTCATCTAACTCTCTCTCTAATCTCTCATCTACTTTCACTTCTTTTCTCATCTAACCTCTCTTCTATCCTATACTTCCATTAGGTCAAGCTCAAGCTTGATCTTGAAGCTTAACAATGTGTATCAGAGCCAGGTTGCTGCCGATCGAGCAAATCTTTGATTGATTGGAGCTGGCAATGAACAAGGAGAAAGAATCAATGGCTGGTGGTGTTACAACTCGATTAGGAAATGCTAATGCTGCTATGAATCCAACATATGCTTCGGTTGCTGGTGTCAGTGTTGCAACAGGAGTTGAGTTTGTTACAGCTGATCAATTTAACAATTGAATGGAGGAAATGTTCACTCGAATACAAAAATTTCAATAGGAGCAAGATCAAAGAATGTTGATTGAGTGATTCAGCAATCACAGTAGTTTGAGGAAAAGTTTGTGGAACTGCAGACTCAAATCAATAGAATGAATGCATCTTCAGGTGTTGGAGTTTTGTTAGCTGCGAGCCAATAGGTTCAACCTCAGGCTGCTAGTGTGGCAGCTAGACCACAGGATCATGTGCAACCTCAAGCAGCTAGTGTGGCAGCTAGAAAACACGATCAACCTCCTGATCTAGTATAGTCTCGAGCTGCAAGTGTTTGGACAATCTGATAATCCACCTTATCAGATACAACAACTGAATTCAGGAATGAATGATGCTTTAGCCAACAATAAGAGTAGTGGTTACAAGCAGCTAAGGATTCAAATTGAACCTTTCGAAGGAAAACAGCCACAGTCATGGATCAGAAGATGTGATCGATACTTTCATTTCTATCACATTGAAGAAGTTGAGAAAGTAGAACTAGCAGCTGTTTATCTCCATGGAGATCATGAGGTATGGATTTACAGTCTTTTGAGGAGTAATCCTTCATTATCTTGGGCTAAATTCGTGGAAGAACTTTGTGAATGTTATGAGATAAGGACTCAAGTGACATAGTTGATAACTTCAACAAAGTAGTGCAAGTCACATCCGTGAATGAATAATGACTAGATTTGAGAACCTTAGAAAGAGTATGATAGCAGCTTATCCTCAAGCAACTGAATCTTACTATGTATCTAGCTTTATAAGTGGCTTAAAGCCAAAGATAAAGAACCTTGTCAAGGCAATTGGGCCTAGAACCATATCCAAAGCCTATGCAAATGCTAAACTGTTTGAAGCTACGGTTCTTGCATGAAATTGTGGGCCTAGGTACAGAGGTGGAAGCTCTAGTCAGCAACAAAAGGGATCAGTTAGATCTAAAGCTACTTGTCCTGTTGAGAAGAAAGCTTAAAGACTATGTTTTAAATGCAATCGGCCTTATCAATTTGGTCACAAGTGCAATCCAAAGTTCCTCATGATAGCAAGATGAGTTGATGATGCTGATCAATTTGAAGAAGATGAAACAAAGGCTGAGTTGGACAGTTCTGATCATGAATCTTAAGAAGAGCTTCTTGAAGATGAGGTGGAGATCTCTATGAAAGCCTTAATAGGAAATGGGGCTCATAGCACCGTTAGGGTCAAAGGACAAGTTGGCAAGAAGTCCATTGTTATTCTGATTGACAGTAGTAGTACTCACTACTTCATTGATCCAAAGGTGGTGAGAATGGTTGGGAAGGATATGATCAAGATACAACCTTTAGCTATGATAGTGGCTAATGGGAATTCCATTCTTACTCAGACCAAATGCCAAGGGTTCCAATGGACTAAGCAAGATTACAAGTTTGAGTATGACTTTAGGATCTTACCATTGGGAGGTAGTGATATGGTTCTTGGTGTGGACAGGATGAGATCCTTCAGTCCAATGGTCTTTGATTTTTCCAAACTGACAGTGACTTTTGAAAGGCAAGAATCTACTATAACCTTGTGAGGCATGGCTGAACATGCTCATTTGCAGTTGTTAAAGGGCAAGAGCTTAGAAGGTGGATTCAGGAAGGGTGCTTATCAGTGGGTTGGACAATTATTTGCAATCTCACATACTGATTTGGGAGAGCCATCTCATCCTAATGTGCAGGCATTGATTGATGAGTTTGAGGATCTATTTGAGTAGCCAAAGACTTTACCTCCCAAGAGGAACTTGGATCACACAATTCCTTTCAAGCCTAACTCAGAACCAGTGAAGTTAAGGCCCTACAAGTACCCTCATTCATAGAAGATAGAGATTAAGAAATAAGTGGATGACCTACTCAAGACTTGCTTTATTCGACAGAGCCACAACCCTTTTGCTTCTCTTGTGATACTGGTTAAGAAGAAAGATGGCTCAGCTAGAATGTGCATTGACTATAGGCAGCTTAACTCCCTTATAGTCAAGGATAAATTTCCAATTCCTATCATTAATTAATTGTTGGATGAGCTACATGGTGCTCACTTCTTTTCCAAGCTTGATTTGAGGCAAGGCTATCATCAAATCAGGGTGATGGAGCAAGATGTTTACAAGACTGCCTTTAGAACTCTCCATGGGCATTATGAGTTCATGGTTATGCCTGTTTGCTTAACTAATGCTCCAGCTACTTTTCAGGCAGTAATGAATGATGTGTTTAAGATGTTCTTAAGGAGATTTGTGCTGGTATTCTTTGATGATATCTTGATTTACAGTTCCACCATGGCAGAGCACTTAAAGCATCTGAGGGAAGTGTTTTTGGTGATGTGCAATCACAAGTTGTTTGCCAAATTGACTAAGTGCTCTTTTGCTCAGACTCAACTTGAGTACTTAGGTCATGTGATCTCTCATAGTGGGGTTTGTACTGATCCTTCTAAAGTTCAGGCAATAAAAGAATGGCCAATTCCAATTACACTGAAGCAGTTGCGAGGGTTCACTGGATCAACTGGTTATTACAGGAAATTTGTAGCTGGTTATGGAGCAACTACTAAGCCCCTAACTGATCTGTTGAAGAAGAATGCATTTAAGTGGTTTGATAAGGCACCGGAAGCATTTGAAGCCTTTAAAACAGCTATGTGTGTAGCACCTGTTTTGGCGATGATAGATTTTGAAGAGGAGTTTGTTTTGGAAACAGATGCTTGTGGGAGTGGCATTAGAGCTATATTATCTCAGAAAAGAAAGCTAATAGCCTACCTTAGCCAGGCATTAAATCCTAAGCACCCAGAGTTGTCCACATATGAGAAGAAGTGTCTCGCAATCCTTCTAGCAGTTGATAAGTGGAGACATTACTTAGATGGCCGTCGCTTTATCATCAGGACAGACCACCAAAGCTTGAAATATCTGCTTAAGCATAGGATTGTTACAAGAATTTAGAAGAAAGGCTTGATGAAGATGTTAAGACTTGATTATGGATTTTGAGTATAAGAAGGGAAAAGAGAACCAAGCAGCTGATGCTTTATCTCTAAGATTTGAAGATTTTGAGCAAGGTTATTGTGGGGTTGTTTCAGTGATTCTTCCAGCCTAGATGGAGGAAGCGTACAAGTCCTATGAGAATGACAATTTTTCACAAGAATATATAACTGCTTTCAGCATCAACAAATCTAGCCACATTGCTCCTAAGGTAGAAGTATCTATGGTCAAGGGAATCATCAGATTGAAGGGGAAATTGTACATTGGATCCTCTACTGATCTGAGACAACAAATCATCATTGCTTCTCATGATACAGCTTGGGGAGAACACTCAGGTACTGATGGTACTTATCAGAGACTGAAAGCATACTTCAATTGGGCTGGTATGAAGAAGGAAGTGAGGGAATTTATGCAAGCTTGTGAGACTTGTCAGCAAACCAAGGTTGATGATCATAGGTATTAGGGACTTCTCCTACCTCTACCTATTCCAGTTGGTGCTCGGTAGACCATAAGCATGGACTTTTTTGAAGGCTTGCCAAAATCAGAGGGCAAGGAAGTTCTTAGGTAGTAGATCATTTTACCAAGTTCAGTCATTTTATTGTATTGGCTAAACCTATGACAGTAGAGAGGCTCGAAAGAGTATTCCTAGACAACATCTATAAGCTTCATGGATTACCACAATCCATAGTATCTGATCGGGACAAGCTCTTTGCCAATCATTTTTGGAGGGAGTTGTTCATCCTCATGGGCATAACCTTGGCTTTGAGTTCTTCCTACCATCTACAGACAGATGGCCAAACGGAAAGAGTTAACAAGTGTATAGAACATTACCTCCGGAGCATGGTATTCAGTCAACCTAAAGTCTGGGGAAGATGGTTATCTTTGGCTGAGTACTGGTATAACACACATGCTCATGCTCCAATTGGCACCACACCATTCAAGGCTTTATATGGTTATGATCCTCCTTCACTAATGATGTTGCAAAAGCTAGTGAAATCAGTTCCTAAAGTGACTGATTTGATGCTGCAAAGAAGACAGTTGGTGCAACTTTTGAAGGATAATCTTCATCAAGCTCAAGCAAGGATGAAGTGTTATGCATATAAGAAGCGTGTGGACAAAGCTTACGAAATAGGAGATATGGTTTAATGGAAGCTTTAGCCCTATAGACAAGCTTTAATGGCAGTTAGAAAGAATGTCAAGCTATGTGCTAGATACTTTGGGCCATACAAAATCATTGAGAAGATTGAGGAAGTAGCTTATAACTTGGAATTGCTCCCTAACTCTTACATTCATCACGTGTTTCATGTGTCCCTTTTGAAGAAATAGGTGAAGAAAGGCCAAGACAGTTTAGCTCAGCCCCTGGAAGTTGGTTCTAATGGTGCTTTGCTATTGAACCCTGCTATAATCTTAGATTCAAACTGCAGAATGTTGAAGGAAGATAAATCAAAGAGGTTCTGCTACAATGGATGAATCTGGACAAGAAGGATGCCACTTGGGAGGAGTTGCAGTTCATGAGAAGCCAGTTCTCTACCCTTCATTCTTGAGACAGGAATGTTTTCAAGGAGAGGGGATTGTTATGAACTGCTTTATATGTCTCATTTGCTTTGCTAGGCTTGCAGTTAAGTGTTGTTAAGTGAAGTGTTGCATTTTGATTGTAAATTCTTGAATGTTGGTTGTTAGTTGTTTTAGGCGCCAAAGCCTTATTATTATTAGTGAGTCGGTTAGTTTGGGCTGATTCATTAGAACTAGATTGAGTATAAGTAGTATTTCTTCAAGTGTAATTCCTCATTCAATCAAAATCAAAATATCAATTCTCTCTCTTATCTAACTGTCTCTCTAATCTCTCATCTACTTTCACTTCTTTTCTCATCTGACCTCTCTTCTATCCTATACTTCCACTAGCATAAGCTCAAGCTTGATCTTGAAGCATAACATAGTCCTTACTAGTCTCTGAATTCTGCTTAGAATAAAAGATGACTAAGCATGTCTTCATGAGTAAAGGCAATAGAGTTGGTGACTACTTGAGTTGTTTCACAAAGATGTATGTGGACCAATGAATGTTCAGCAAGAGGAGGATATGAGTACTTCATCACTTTCATTGATGATTGCTTAAGGTATGTGTATGTTTACTGATGAGGCAAAAGTCTGATTATTTTGAAAAGTTCAAATAGTTTGAGGCTGAAGTTGAGAATTAGTTAGGTCAACATATCAAGGCACTTCAATTTGATTGAGGTAGTGAGTACCTCTTAGGAGATTTTCTAGATTTCTTAACTAAAAATGGGACTAAATCTTAACTTTCTGCACTAGGTACACTACAGTAGAATGGTGCTGTGGAGAGAAGAAATAGGACGTTGTTGTAGATGGAAACAACGGCTTGGAAATAGCGGCTTATGTTCTTAACATGGTTCCATGAAGTAAGTTCCTGAAATGCTTGTAGAGTTGTGGATTGAGTGAAAGCCTAGCATACGATATCTTTGTATTTGCAGATGTCCAGCACAAGTTTTGAAAAAGAATCTTGACAAGTTGGAATTTAGGATAGAAGTATGTTTATTTGTAAGTTACCCTATGGGTAAAAAATGGGGTCTTCTTTATAGTCCTACAAACCCAAAGGTGTCTGTTAGGGCAAATGTCAGGTATTTGGAGGACTTTTTGATGGACTACAAAAGTAAAAGTAAGATAGTGTTAGAGGAAGTGAGGCAATCTAATACAACATCCGAAAAGTTTGATATGCCTTGAGATCAAGTAGATGTATTAGATAAACCCGTAGTTGGTCTTGAAATAGTTCCTAGTACACAAGAGCATTGGTATGGTGGGCGGATTGTTAGGCAACTTGACATATACATACATGGAGCCTTAATGGTTGAACAAGATGATGTGTTTAATCCTCTTAGTTATGCTAAGGTGCTGGAGGGCAAAGATGCCAACCAATGGGTATAGGGCTGGCAACATTTGACAAGACATGATAACACAACATGTACAGGAGATGAAGTTAGAGGGTTCGGGTCGAGGGTTTTAGTGTCGGGTTGAATTTGGGTTGACCCGTTTAGCCCATTTAAAGAATTGGGTTCAAATTGGGTTTGGGTTGTGTCAACCTGTTTTTAACACGATTAATTGTAGGTTTATGAGGGTCATATTCATAGCGGGTTGAATCCGCTTACCATTTACATATGGATGAAAAAGGAGTAAACCTTGAAAATGTTAGTTTATTTAAATTTTCAAGTAGAAGCAAATAGCTTGTTTAGACATCTGCTTTTTTTGGGGGTCAAATAGCCATCCTAATAATAGTATTACCTATTATAGGATAGTTACAAAGGAGTAAACCTTAAAAATGTAAGTTTCTTTAAATTTTCAAGTAGAAACAACCGTCACTTTTTGAATCTTGAAGTGACTTTTACATTATTTTTATTTTTATTTACTTTGTTCATCTTAACTTTTATTTAAACGGCTGTTTTATTTGCTTTCAAACAAGTCAACTCCTTTCCTTTTAATTCTTCTTCTATCTTACATTTAACCTTATTTGTTGTCACCACTAATTTTAGTACAACTAAGTTCACTTTGTATATTTTTGTTTAAATTTGTAGTTAATTATTTGATTTAAAATTTTCTACTTGCAAGTATGAAAGTAAGTTTTTTGTATATTAAGTTCAAATTTGTAATTAATTATTTGATTTATAGTTTTCGACTTTGCTAGTGCAAGTAAAATTTTCTTTTTCGTATTTTTGTTTAAATTATTAACTACAAAATAGGGTACCAACACGCTGTCACCGGATCCCATCAGAACTCCGAAGTTAAGCGTGCTTGGGCGAGAGTAGTACCAGGATAGGTGACCTCCTGGGAAGTCCTCACCCTCAGGTTGGGGGCACTGGGAAACAACCTCTCTTCAGGTTAACACCCTGAAGGGGGAAGGCTGCGTACATTCGCACCCCCAGACCTTGCGCAGGGGGGAGCCCTTGAGGCACTGGGTATGTTCCTTTTATATTCCTTTATAGTTTCCTACTTTGCCAGTACAAGTACATTTTTTTTGTGTATTTTTGCTCAAATTAGTAGTTAATTATTTTGATCTATAGTTTTCTACTTTGCTAGTACCTGCAAGTTTCTTTTATGTTTTTTTTAAAAATTAATAGCTAATTATTTGAATTGCAATTTTTTATTTTTATTTAAATATTTTGTACCTCAACCCACTTATTGAAAATATTTCTACCTCAAAATGTATACTACAAATTGAGTAATTAATTATTAAGATTTATGTTAAAAATATATGATAAAAAATATGATTACTTATTTATATTTAGTAACACTAAATATGTAAATTAATTTTAAATAGTGTACAAGTATTACTAATAATATATATTATTACACTAGACTTTTTTATATTTTAGTATTATTTTTAATATAACGTACAACAAAAACAGTCCCAGTGTCCCAAGGCCTCCCGCATAAGTAGGGTCTTTTTTTTTTTTTTTAGGGGGGGGGGGGGGGGGGGGGGAGATAGATGTGCGCAGCCTTTCCCCTTTAAGGTAATAACCTAAAGGGAGGATGTTTTCATGGAACCCCAACCTAAGAAACATGTCATCATGGGAGCACAGTAGCCTGGAAGCATGAGAGAAACATAGTATTAGAGCAATACATAGCACTAGTGAAGCGTTATGACGCAGAACTCAAAGGAAGGTTGCTGTAGGTACATAGTCGACAAGTACGCAAGTGGTCAAATGCACAAATAAGCAAATAAGGACTCCAATACATGGTCCAAGGAGGAAGTTAAGACACCTAGAAACACTAGAGCAAGCACTAAAAGATGCACTATTTTAAGCCGCTACATCCGTTACCCTTATGCTAGCCCTCCATCGAGTTCTATCTAAGGCCATCTCCTCCCAAAAGTTTAGGTGGGTGAGGTCTTGTTGGATCGTTTCCATCCATCTCTTCTTTGGCCTGCCTCTCCCTCTCCTCCCTTGCGTATATGGGGCTGTTCGCATCTCCTAACTGGAACAGTGGACAGTCTCCTCGTAACATGACTGAACCACCTCAAACGTTGCTCCCTTAATTTATCCTAAATTGCAATTTTCCTCTTATGACGTCGATCCTAATTCTATTCTTCCATGTGTGTTTGCACATCCACCGCAACATCCTTATCTCTGCCACCTTCATCTTCTATGTGTGATGTTGTTTCATTGGCCAACACTTGGGCCCAAAAGACATAGCCGCTCTCACTACCTTCTTGTAGTATTTCCGTTTTAGCTTTAGTGGGAACTTTCTATCGAAAAGTACCGCGGATGCCACCCTTCATTTATGCCAGCCTACTTTAATTTGGTTGTTGACATCCTCGTCCACTTCGCCATTCTGTTGAACCATAAAACTTAAGTATCTGAAACTCTCTTTTCTTATTTTTAGTATAAAATATAAAATATAATCTTAATTAAAGTTGATATATATTTTTGTTTATTCTAGTATAATAATATATTTTTTAAAATAAAATATGAAAAAAATTTATTCAATTTTAAGGTGAGAACTTGCTATTATAAGTAATAGTTTCTTATGTTTTGTATTTAAAATGTTAAAAAATTTATTATTTATATATATTTAGTTATACTAAATAATATGTTCATATAGATACTAATAAAGATTTTGATAGTGTACAAGTGTTAAAAATATATATTATAATTATATCTTGATGTATATAAGTATTTCTTTTACTATGACATATAGAGTTCAGTCTTTACTAAGGTTGATATATTTTTAGTGTACGACATGAATGATAGTTATTTAACTTTTTAATTAGAAATGTCTATGAGAAAATATGAAAATGAAAGTGATGCACGAATATAAAAGTTTGCTACAATATTAATGTAGATAACCTATTAAAAATTTCTAAATATTTAAAAGTGGCTTTTTTTAAATTTAAATTTTTTAATTTATATAAAGTTTCTAATATGTTTGAATTTATATGTATTTTTTAGATATATTGGAACCATGACCAATAATGAGAGTATTGAGCAAGGAATGTCAAACTTGCCAATAAATATTGATTTGGAGGTGATCCAACAAGGTGACACACCAATTGAACTTGACCCAAACCCTACTCCAGTATATAAGCCTACAACTGATAGTGTGGTTGTACACAAGAGAAAACTCAACTCTTCTCTCATCAACACAGCCGCAAAGCACACAAACACTCTGAACCTCAAGAGCTCCAAAATGCCGAAGTCGATCCCGGGTCCATAGTCGCTGTCGAGAAGCAAGCCAGAGAATGAAGGAGTGTCTCGGTATATGCATCTGAAACCACAGAAGGTGGTGAATGGTATCCTCCTCTCTCCTACTCCGCAGCATCTCCCAAGCGGACTTGGTGGTGAAGCGCCCCGAGGGGTCACCCAACCACCGGATAGAGTCCACTACACCAGCCCGAGGGCTAAAGTCAATCATGTCCTAGATGGGTCGGAGCTCCAGACAACCCTGTGGAAATCTCCACTGACCACCCTCAATAATGGATGAGACCCGAGAATCCCGAAGAAGCCCAGAAGAGGTGAGCAGTCGAGTAGGGAAGCGCTCCGAAAGACGACCGCATGGCAGCCAGTAATCGGTCCATAGGGCAGTGTCAAGGCCATCTCCTATGACATGATAGATCAAACCAGCAGAGATGGTGAACTGATAAAATCTGACGCCACCACCAAGAAGCCGAACTCGTCGCCTGAATAGTCCAAAGGCTCCTCCCTCAAAGGCGGTTCCGATGAACCCAACGCGCCCATAAAGAGGAGGATTCAGAAAGTAGGAACCAGATGTGCTTCATGATTGAAGCCTGGTTCCACTCAGCAAGACGCCGGATCCCGAGACCACCCTCCCGCCAAGGGTAACGCAGATGTCTCCAAGCAACCTCTTCTTCGCCTGTTCTTTTTCCGCCTCGGTTTGGAGTTCTGCTGCTCCGAGTACATCTATCGCTTAGCCCACCCTTCCTTGGGATGCTCTTGTCACCTGGGCTGCTCAGCACCTCAGGGGGCGCGAGATTGGCAGTATCATAGCTCGACTCTACCTCTCTGCGACTGTGTATATTGTTTGGTACGAGCGTAACCTTCGGGTTCAGCGTTCTCAGTCCAAATCAGTCGCAGCCGTACGAGAGGAGATTACGGGTTTAGTCAGGAGCCGCTTGCTTGTTGCTTCTACGTTCAGAGGAGCTCACTGTCACGCCTCATTGCTTCAACACTGGGGGTTTGAGACTTAGCTTTTTCTTTGTTCCTTTTGTTATTCTTTGGTTGCATGTTGTATGAACTTTGTCTAAACTTTTTTGACTTTGATTCATACTTGTAGGCTTCGGCTGTGTCCTGGAGTATGCCCCTTGTAGCTTGTACGTATTTTCTTTCATCTATATATTTCGCTGACTTATCCAAAAAAAAAAAAAAAAAAGAACTCAATTCTTCTATTTGGGTATATTTTGATATGCTTTCTATGGGATCTAATAATAAACAAATGTACAAATGTAAGAAATGTGGACAATCTTACAATGTCAATGGTAGGTATGGGATCGGTAACCTTAGGCGTCATGTTGATAATTGTGTGAGAAATGGTACAAGTGACATAAGTCAATTATTGTTGCATTTAGACAAACATAGTTCTTTAAGATCAAGATCTCCTAGGTCTGAGATTGAAATTTTTTGAGAATTGTTTAGTATGGCAATAGTGAGACATAATCTACCATTTCAATTTGTTGAATATGATGGTGTTTGGAGATTGTTGTGCTATTTATCTGAGGATGTCACGTTTATCTCAAAGAATACCGCCTAGTAAGATTTGTTTGACATCTGACTATTGGACTTCGATCGCTACTAATGGTTACATTAGTCTCACTGCACATTATGCTAACAATAATTGGATGTTACAGAAAGAGATTTTGAACTTTTCTTTCATTCTCCCTCCGCACACCAGTGTTGCTTTAACTGGAAAGGTTTACAAGTTATTAACTAATTAGGGGATTGAAAAACAAAAAGTTATGGCAATCACTTTAGATATTGCATCGTTGAATGACGCATTTGTGGATTTGTTCAAAAGTTTAAGTGGAGATCATTTCCATGGTCGTTGTTCTGCTCACATCTTATTTACACCCTAATTTTGAAAGGGCTAGGATAACACCGTTTTGGGCAAGCACCATGTGTTCAGCACGTGAGGTCCACATTGAGGCAAGTCTGGCCTTTATGTGCTAAAATAATAGCATCTCGAGCCTAGCATCTTAAAGAGATGATCACCCTAAAAATGGTATCAACCACTCAAGGACTTGAGGTGGTTGAAGGGTAAAAGGAGCTCGAGTTCAAGAGACTGCTGAGGAGGCTACAAGACAGGTGGTTTCTAGGCTTAAGATGGTTACTCAGATCTCAATCTACTATACTTAGGCACTAAGCTTAATCCAAGAGGACATGGGGCTTCTAGAAGGGACTTCCGCTAAGATTACGGACATGGGCACCAAGGAATTCCCTCCAATACTGAATTAAGGACACGTTCGTTGATATTTTTTGTGTGCAAGAGGAAGCTTAGTGGCCTGACGTGGGCAGACTTGCTGCAAAATTAGGAGCAGCAGTTATTTTTTGTTTTCTATAAATAAAGAACTTTGTGTTAGCCCACACAACAACATAATTCAAAACTTCATCAAGCTTTTTTTATAGCACACTTGTGCTGTTTTCTTAGGAGTCACTTAACTTAGCATAGCTAAACTTAATGAAGAACATGTTGTTCTTGCTTCATCTGTAATGTAGTTTCTCGGGCTTCATGTATGAACTTTCAGTTTTACTATTCCTTAATTTCGACAAGTTGAGAATTTAGGTTTTAGTTTAAGGATTTGATGGCCAAGGCTTGACCTTGATCACGTTGGTCTTAACATTGCTGCCACTGCTTAATAAGTCAAGTGAACTTAGGTTCACGCTATTGTCTAGGGCTTTGACGGCCAAGGCTTGACCTTAGTTGAGTTGGTCCTAATCTAGTGACCTGAACCGGGTTTGCTCCGTCTTGATCTTGTCAGAACTAAACTCATTCGAGTTATTATAAGTCAAAAATGCCAGGCTTGAAAACCAGATTGACTCGAGCTTGTAAGTGGATTGGTGAGCTCTTGGGTTTGTCTGCACTCCAGTTCTAGACTTCTAAGTGTACGAGGAAAGGTGTCTGTGGGCCCTAATCCATCATTGTAACTGTCACTTGAGTTAGGTCTATATCCTTTTATTTTCTGTATATATATATATATACACACACACACAAAAAAAAATACTTAACAAAAGTCTTCTTAATTGAAGCATAAGCTGAACTCACAGTATTATCGAAGTCAGATTCACCAATATACCACAACCTTTTCTCCAAAAATGAGGAGTGGTTGAGATCAAATACTCACAATTCTTATTTAGACTTACTCCCTAGTCGTGGTGGGTCCCTTTTTTCATGTTCACTTTGTTTTTACATTATAGTGACCATACCACACTGAACTACATACAAAATAAAACAAACATGCCTTTTGTGGACCACAGTGGGAGGCTTTAAATAAGACTCCATCGCCTTCAGTCCGTTGTGGATTACAAGGACGTAATTTCAAGCCATTTACAAATGGTCAGAACTAAGAGGTCCAGTGCTCTTAAGCATGAGGAGCCAGAGGGCTTAGCCTGATTGGATCCCCACTTGAGCGTCCTCTTAAATAAGGCTCTACAACATGAAGAGGTGAACTAAACCATAGCCATGGCAGCAAAAGCAGTGGTGATGATGATATCCTTTTAGATGAGCGCATTCACATTGATGGCCGTTCTCACAAAAGTTTCATGGGTATGCTGAGGCCATTTAGAAATTGTGGATCAGAGAGTCCAATAAACAATGAGAGAAGCCTTTGAGAGATAACGTGCTAAAAAAGGGTGCAATCTAGTGGCCCAGAGTGAAAATGCTGCCGCCGCAAAATTCGTGACAAATAATATTGGAACCGCAATGCATGAAAGGCTTCACGGGGAGACTGACAGAGTCTTAGTTCAAATGAACTCAACATTGTCTTCTACTACTACCCTTAATACTTAGGACATGGTAAGAGAGATAGAAGTTCGGGTTGAGCCTATCTTGTTTACATAGGCGAAGGCTCATAATGGCTTGGTTCAAGCCATATACTCAGCAACTTAGGACTACACGTCTTCGGTCAGCACCACTTGATATCCTCATGAGGCTCTTTCGAGCTCACGATTACCAGCAACCCAGGTTGACTATAACGTCCCTGAAAGAACGACAAGCCTAGTTATGGCCAACCCCGGTGTTACGAACTTGGAATCCAGTTGTAGGAATAAGGTGCTAGCAATGGTTGTTGACCCTTTGAATCAGAGTTTTTCTTTGGTCTTGAGGGATCTCAATGTTAATGTGTCAGTGTTGCTTGTCTCTGAGATGGGGGTGCTGAACCGTCCATACCCTCCTCAGGTAGTACAGGTTACTTGGAGGCCCACTCAAGGCCTTTTAGTAAGAGTGTAAGGGTAGGGACCCACTTCTTGGAACTAGCCTCTTCTTTCTAGGCCTCTTCATACTTATCAAACCGAGAAGCAAGTTAACAACCCACTTCCTCAAGATCACGACTGAGGGGCTGATCCGATAAGGATGAACCAATAGCCTACTAATATTTGTGTGCTTCCAGTCATGTCATAAAATGTAGGCCCTGCTAGGACATACTTTGTGGCCAACTAAGCACAAGGCCAAATTGATCAGGGGGCTTGACCCTGGGAAACAACAACTGTTCCTGCACCTGGTTGTAGTGGGTGCTTAGGGGTATCCTATAGATTTCCCTCGAGATCCTTAGGCACTTGGGGGGCAATGCTAGGTGCATAGCCATGTGCCTAGCCTACCCCTCTAGGACCAACAAGCTGCCTTCATCGAGCATATGCATGGGCCAGGCCTTAGAAGGGTCACTCGAGTTTACCTTCTTCTTAGGGAAGGGACTTTTGTTGCCCTAAAGCACTTGGCAAGATTTAATTGCTAGTGTAGGGAACTGGCTGACAATCAATATCTCAAGCTCAGGCCGTTCCCTAGTTCCCTAACTAGGACTGTTTTTCAGTGGTACATTAGCCTTCTTTTTAACTCCATGTATTGCTAGGATGACATGGCCAGGAAATTCTAGGCCCAATTCTGAAGAATGGAGCTAGGACCTTCCAAGTTTGACTTGGATCGAATGAGACAAAAGCCAGGTGGATTTATGGAAGATTATATTAACTGGTTCAAGAGAGCTAGGTTAAAGTGCACGCAGTAGCCCTTTCTGAAGTTGAATACATAGAGCTAGCCTTAAATGGCTGGGATATTGAATTTAGGAAGAAATTTGAAGGCTCTAGTTTCACAATGCTCCTACAGCTAGCAAAATGTGCCGCTAGATATGAGGCCATCTTGAATGAAGAAAGCCATAAGGAAAAAAAAAAAAAAAAAGGCATTTATGGAACTTATATGCACGACTTAAAAGAAGAGGATGAAGATCCTCCATATGAGATTGACATAGTTGAATATGTCGAGGGGGCCCCTATGTTTTGCAATCCGTTGGTTAAGAAGGATGTTAAAGCCAAGAAGTCTTATCAATCCCAAGACTTGAGAAAGTACTCATTTCATCTCTTAAGAGCCGATGTAATTGGCTTGAAGCAAATAACAAACTCAAGATCAGGGGTAGACATAGAAAAATTGACCCCAATTATAATAGGGGGAAGGTATACTGTAAATGGTACAATTCATTGATCCATTCAACAAAGAACTGCATTATCCTTAAGAAAGTGGTTCAAGATGCCATAGACGTAAGAGAATTAATCTTCCCAAGAGAAGGACGAATGAGTGTTGACAAAGACCCCTTCCCTAGTCTAGTCCAAGTTAATATAATCGAGGTAGCAAATGCTCGTGATTCCTATCATAGCCAAAATAATGGCAGCTCTTTATGTAGGGTGGATATGGGCAAAGATAGGCAGGGCGTAGCCAATGCTTTGTTTGACAGACTTTTAGAATATAGAACACTTAGGTTCCTCAAAACGGTGTTGAGATTGCCAGAGGATTACTGCAAGTGGCATATCACTGTTGACATTCAACACACAGTTCTACTATACTCAGAAGGTTCTTAAAGAAGCAATTAGAAGAAAGTATTATTCTTCTCTCTAAAGAAGAAGAGTTAGCCATGGGTATTCTCATTGATGACCACTAGTAGACAATCTTCGCTTCTAAGAAATAGGTGTCGAGGAAACTCCTGTGATTTGTGCATGACCTCTATGAAGGTTGTGGTCACAAGTTAGTGTCAGAAATGAAGAACTTGAGACTTCACCCTAAGAAGAAAGCAACTCTCTCGAAAAAAACACCACTAATAGGACCTCCACGTGGTCTTACTTCAACGACCCGGATCATCATGGGAACTAAGCATCCAAAGAAAAACCAGAATTACCACCTAATAGACGTGGGCACTAGTCAAGCACCACGATAGTCATAACACCAATCTTCTATCCAATTTGTTAATGTTTGGTGAAGGAATCACCTCGTATAAGGGAAGGCTAGTCCCTCTAGCCTTACCAAAGCTCAAAAGAGGAGGCAGGTGCAGAAAAAGGCAACTCAGTGTAGGACTTTGCTCAATACTTGCTTCATTAGGCTCTCTCAAGAGGAAGCCCGAGTCCGCATGTGCAATAAAACTGAGCACATGGATAATGAGGATGCAACGACTAAGTCCAGGCCTTTTATTAATGCCGGTAAGGGGTAGACACACAAGAAGCTCGAGAGATGGGCTAGCCTCTAATCCTCTAAAGGGTGAGAGTCTTGGTGGGATCAACTTGCCAAGAATTCCCTAGCTTATGGAGCAGCTAAGGATGATGAGGAGTACTTCCCTCTCAGCATCAACTTAGTGAACTTCTAGGCCTTGTTAACCCACCAAGTTCTGTTATAGAGAACGAATTTTATGAGAAGGACTTCCCCTAACCAATGATAGAGTCTCATACTCCATGGGTTGATCCAGGGGACTGACCTTTAGAGCAGGATACGCCATTGAATAGCAGTCATCAACACCAAGATCAGGACACACCCATGGTTGTCAGCCCAAAAAAAGGGAACGGACTAAGAGATCCAGATACAATTTGGGACGCTCCCAGAAAAAGTTGATGATAGAACCACATTGCTTCTTCCTTTGGAATTCATGGGAACTAATACTCAAGAAGGGCTTAAAGGAGATGTTATAGCATCAAACTAGGATCCTTAAGTGGAACTTGGCTGAAGTAGCAGCCACTAAAGTTAACCTTGATCCCTTATTTTTTAAAGTTAATACCCAACATTCAAATTGCCTGATGAATCACTGACATAATGAAGATGATGCTTGATGGGCTAACACCACCAATAAACACATCAAGTCCCTATACATCAAGGCCAAATGTGATGGCATTTTGGTGAACAGGGTCTTGGTGGACAATGGCGCAACCCTTTTTGAAGAAGAAAATTTCCAAGGCATGCTAAAACCCTAATGCAGAGGGGCCAAGACCTCCTAGTAATGGCCCAAGAGGCCATTTCTTCAGCACTAGCAAGGGTCATGGCCTGGCATGCTGAGGATCAACTTTGAACCGAGCAACCTTTTAATAACTTCTAGGTCCATACCCACAAAAAGAGGAGCTGGAACTCTCTGATTTACAAGTAGCACTGGCCAAAATGGAGGATTTGAGTGCTCAAGTCCAAGATCCCGTACTTAAGTTTAATTTAGGGTCGATAGAAGACCCAAAACCTACCTAAGTGCTCTGCTTTCTAAAGAGCAAAGAGAGCAGTACCTAACTTTGAATCGAGAATTCAAGGATTGTTTTGTTTAGGATCATGGGCTAGATAGAAAGGTGGCTGGGTGTAGGCTTCCCGTCAAGCTAGGTTTGACACCCATCATTCAGGCCTAGTGGAGAATGTCCCAACAAGTTATTGATTTGGTTAAGGAAGACATCAAAAGGCTCTTAACGGCTAAGTTTATCAAGACTGTGAAGTATGTCCAATGGTTGGCAAATATTGTTCCTGTCGTTAAAAAAGAATGGAAAAATAAGGGTATTGACTTCAAGGATCTGAATGCAGCCACCCCAAAGGACGAATGCCCAATGCCTATTGCTGATGTGCTCATTGACTCAATTTCGAGGCATGAAGTCTTGTCCTTCATAGATGGCTACAATCGGTACTATCAAGTTATGATTACTTCAGAGGATACCCATGAGATGGCATTCTGGTGTCCTAGGTCTCTAGGGACATTTGAGTGGGTGGTTATGCCATTTGGTTTAAAGAACGCTGGCGCCACCTACCAAAGAGCCATGAACAAGATCCTTCATAATCTCATTGGCAATACCATGGAAGTCCTTGTAGATGAAATCTTAGTCAAATCAAAATCCCAAGTTAAACCCTTGGAAGAATTGAGGGCACGTACCTTAAAATAAGGACCCATAACGTCAAGATGAATTCATTAAAGTGTGATGTTGGCATGAATGCTGGAAACTTTCTGGGTTTTCTGGTGCACTAAAGGCAGCCTTGAGGTGGATATTAATAAGAATAAGACTATCCAATAGGCCAAACCACCTTTAAATAAAAAGGAGCTTCAATGCTGCCTAGGACATGTTAATTTCCTATGATGTTTTATCTCAAATGTTGCAAGAAAAATGAAATTCTTCTCTCCACTATTGAGGCTCAAATATGAAAGGGACTTCAAGTGAGAGGAGCCACATGAAGCAGTCTTCAAGGCCATTAAGGAGTACTTGATTAGGCCCCTAGTTCTTATTCTACCAAAGCAGGGCAAATCTTTGAAGATCTATGCCTTCGCTTATAAAATATATATTGGTTGTTTGCATTTACAAGACAATGAGCAAGGGCTTGAACAAGTTGTGTTCTACCTTCACCGTTGCTTAAATGAATGTGAAATAAAATACTCTTCAATTGAGAAATTGTGTCCATCGCCATTCTATGCATCAGTAAAATTAAGACATTACTTCTTAGCATTTTCTACATATGTCGTTGCTCAGACAGATGTCCTTAAGTACATGCCAGAGAGACCATATATAATGGAAAGGTTGAACAAGTGCAGCATTCTTGCACTTCAGTTTCAGCTGGTTTATGTATCAAAAAAGTGAGTAAAGGGTCAAGCCTTAGCAGACTCTTTAGCTAACCACCCAAACATTAATACTGGTTTAGACTCTGAGCCAGACCAACTCTTAGTAATGAAAATGGTTCCTTGGAAGTTATTCTTTGATGGATCAAGGACCAATTCAAGTACTGAAGTTGGAGTTGTCATAGAATCTCCTATAGGGATCATCACGAAATTGGCCGTTACTTTCATTGGTGAATGTTCCAACAACATGGCAGAGTATAAGGCATTGACAATAAGTCTACAAACACTCCTAGAAATACAAGTCCTCAATGTTATCATCAAGGGGGATTCACAGTTGGTAATTTCCCAAGTAAAAGGTGAATTTCATTGTTTGAGTGGTACCTCAAATTGATACCTATAGTAGTACAAAAGTAGAAGAGTAAATTCAATGGCATGCAGTTTGAGCATATCCCTAAAAAACAAAACAAAGTAGCCAATGACTAGGCCCAGTTAGCATTAGGGTATAAATTGCCTAAGAATTTATGGGAAGAAACCATTGTCATTAAAACAAAAGTTTTGGTCTGTGACATCGAGTTCACTAAGTCTTTCTGTCTTGAGAGTGAAGTAATACCAAGTGAACACTTGTAATGCTTTTGAAACCCATCAAATTGTCCCGAGTCAACATGAGGATTGGAGGAAGCCTCTAACAGATTACTTTAACAACCCTCAAGATTACGTTAAGGATAGAAAGTTGAAGATGAGGACTCATAGATTCCATCTTGATAATGAATCTGGAGACTTATATAAAAGGGATACTAGTGGAGTGCTTCCCAAGTGCCTTGAGTAATATGAAGTAATGCTAGTGATGGTAAGAGCCCATTAGGGTATCCATGGATCCCATCTAGCTAGAAACAAAATGCACTAGCTCATCAGACATCATGGCTATTATTAGCTGTCAATGATGCATGACTACATAAAGTATGCCAAGGGGTGCACAACATGCTAAAGACATGGTCATGTGCTAAGAATCCCTGTAGCCTTAATGCATGCTATTGTCAACCCGTAGCCATTCAGAGGTTGGGCAATAGACATCATAGGAGGAATTAACCCTCCTTCTAGCCAGTAGCACTCTTACATTCTTGTGGCCACATATTATTTCACAAAGTGGGTGGAGGCTAAGCCATATAGGAACATCTATAAGCAAGATGTGATTGATTTTATCAAAGAATAAATCCTATGCAGGTTTGGTATCCCAGAAACCATTACTTTTAGCCAAGCTAAAGTATTTAATGGAGTAGAAGCTAAGGAGTTTAAACATAGAAATTTTGAACTGAACTCCTTACTATGCTCAAGCCAATGGCCAAGCAGAGTAAACCAATAAGATTCTGAAGGCCAATATTGAAAAGATGAATGAGGATAATCCTAGGAATTGACATGAATTGCTACTGGATGGCTTTTAGGCTTACAGGATGTCCAAATGAGATGCAACTGGGATAAGTCCCTTCCAATTGAGGTATAGCCATGATGTCGTGCTCCCAATGGAAGTAACGGTTCAGTCAATTAGACTAGCTCACCGAGGGATATTTTCTGAATTTGAGTATGAATAGGCTATGATAGATGACCTGACCAGTTTAGACCAAGATAGGCTTGGTGCTCTTCACAAGTTGGAAACACAGAAGAAGAGGGTGGCCAAAGCCTACAACAAATAGGTCAAGCCTAGGTCTTTTGACTTAAGAGATATAGTCTGAAAAGTGGTTTTACCCATTAGCCAGAAAGATCATGTCTTCAGGCTATGGTCCCCAAACTGGGAGGGCCTGTTTAGAGTCATCGAGGTGTTTAGAGGAAATGCTTATTTACCCTAAGATCTAGATGGAAGAATTCACTCGAGGGCTATTAATGGAAGGCTCCTAAAAAAAATGTGTGCCATCAATTTGGGATTCTAAGAAGGAAGTCCTTAAGTATAGATTGTTTGAATTATGGGCTCAGTTTCAATACCAATGTCTTGAGGATCAACCCCATTATCCTTAAGTTAGAAAAATAGAGGAAAAAGAACCACCAATCTGAGAGGTGTATTAAACAAAATGCATATTTCATTAACCTTGTGGAAGAGTACATGGCTTACATAGAAAAGATATCACAAGTGAGTGACTTGTACAACCAAAAATCCATTTACAAGAGTTCAGATTGAAAGAGAGTCCTAATTCTCACTAAGGATTCCTCTATTAAAGATAGCTAGCTAGTTGTTATCGTTCAACTAATGATATAAGGAGAGAGATTCTTCTTGAAGAGCTTGGCTACTCCTCTGGGCCTCCATAGTAGCTTCTTTGAGCCTTCCAACCATAATGCCTTGAGATAAATTTTGTTGTCCTAGGGCAAGCAATTCTCCCCTTAGATGGCTTAATCTCTCGTCTAAGTGTTGAATTTCATCCTCGAGGTCTATGATCTCTTAAGCTTGTTAGCTTGGGATCTTCCTGGCTACCTCAAGTTTTTCATAGAGAAGTTGCAGGCCACTAAGGTCAGCTGAGCGCCATAAGTCCCTTATGGCATTTTGGCAGTGCCGCCTGTTCTAAAAAAGAGTTGGAACTTCTTAGTTCATAACTCCTCTAGAACCTCGAGTTCCTTGGCAATAGTAGGAGCCACCATTAGATCCTCCTTCTAGGTTCTTATCAAGTATATGGCCTCTTGAAAAGTGGCCTCCTCGGCTAGAGTCAAGACAGGGAGATGTATAATTTCCCTTAACCTTTAAAGTTTGGGAGACTCTTGATCTTGCTGCTGAAAGGCCAATCTGCCACTCGCTCCTAACTTCTTTAAAGGATAAGACATTCCCTCTAACCTAGGGAAAGGAATGGCTCTTGGTGGTGTGACTTGTAAAAGGGTTTACGTCAAAAGGACTTAGGACAAATACTGACTTTGGGAAACAACAAAAGTTAAAAGAACTTTAACCTTTGAAACCTTAGCTTGAGGGAAAATATTTTTTTTTCTGCTGGCTATTTAACCACAGGGATGTCTTCTTAGAAGGGAGCCTCTAGGAAACAATGCTTGCATTTTAGAACAAAATATGGTTTGAAACATAAGGAGTTGGAAAGGCAAGTTACAAAATCTTACCTTCAAAGATTTCCTCAATGGAAATTGAGCCTCTTAGGAGGCGGAATGAAGCCCGCATAAGGTTCTGGTTCAGAGAGACTAGGAAGGAAAGCTCTTGTGAGGGATAGCTGATAATTGGCTCCATAACAAAGGTAGGCATATCACCTCCTTCTTCAATACTTGAGTTTAATGATTCGGTACTCTGATTAAGCTCTGGTGCAATCTCTTGAGGTGGAGAATCTGGTATCTCCACAATAACTCAAGCTAGCTGTTCCAGTGGCTAGAAAAAAGGGCCAAGTTAGGAGCTGCTTTGATAAAGATGAATGAGACACCAATCAAGAAAGGCCGATGCCTCTAGTTCAAGGGGCCTAGCTCTTCTTTTTCTCACTAGCTATGAGGTAAGTACTTCTTCATTTTCTTCCTCTTTTGCTACCTGAATGTCTCCAGTAGGAAGAGTTTGGGGAACCTTTTGCACCTTACTTTTCCTCGAGCCACCAATATTAGGGGTTGGTGAAGAGGTTCCTGGAGGGGATTTCTCTAGCAACATCTTAGTAAAGCTCCTAGTCCTAGTGCTCTTGGGGGTTGTTCGTACAATTGCTATAAAAAGAAAATTAGAAAAAAAAAAAATAGAGATCACCCATCTGAGTATTACCCCTGAAGAGAGGCTGTTTTCGAGCGCCCCCAATTTGAAGGTGAGGACATCCCAGGAGATCACCCATCCAGGTACTGCTTTTGCCCAAGCATGCTTAACTTCGGAGTTCTAATGGGATTCGGTGACGGCATGTTGGTACCCTCTTTGGTAGTCATATATATATATATATATATATATATATATATATATATATATATATATATATGGTTTCCTCTCAAGATGGGACATGCAAGCTTAGATGAAGGCATACAATACTACTTGGCACATCTGGCCTCCAAGGAGAACCGATAGGCTTGAAACCAAGCTGCAAAATGTGGTGTGGCACACGAGGTGTAGCTACGAATAATGGGGTACCCGTAAAGGGATTTCACTTCTTGGTTCAGCTCAGAGAGCTCCCTAAGTTGGACAGGTTGGATGGAGATCCTCTTTTCCTACCAAAGGTTTCTTGGTCCTCAGACTAGGAAAAGCGATGTCTTGGACCATAACAAATTGCCTGGCAAATAATCCAGGCCTATGCGTTTCTACACCAGGATGAGTCTGGTGATGGAAAAATAGATCGTGAGGGCACAAGACTACTTGCTTGATCTGCGAATTGATGTCCATAGAGATGGCATAATGAAGGTCCAGTTTCTTGAATGAGAGTGGACCAAGATTCCTCCCCTTGAAAGGAGTCCTTTGAGTCCCCATCCTACCTCAAGGAGATGTTGATTTCTCAAGGCATTGGTCAAAGAAGCATCCTGAGGGTAAAAGGACCCCACGATGAGCGAAATACTCTCCAAAGAAGAAAACTCCCCACCTGTGGGAGTGTAGGGGCCTTTGGAGCAGAGCTAAGAAAAATAAGCTAGGGCCCAAAGTTAGACCAGTCTCAAAGGTTTTGGACAGCATAGCTCTTAACTGTGATGTCCCTAAGGCAACCATATACTTAGGCCAAAAATAGTGGTCCCAAGGCCAATGAACTAGTGATAAGGACTAAGGTTATATACAAGGTCTTCAAAAACTTCAAGACTGAGTTAGAGGAGTTAGTGAAGAAAAACTTGTTTAACCATAATAGGTAAAAGCATGCCTCTTATTCTCTTGAGCCTTGCCCAAAGTCATGAGCCCCTGTTACAAACATCTTAACAAAGGTCTCATAACAGCCGGGCAAATCGGTTATAGAGAAGGACGAGGCGAAAGCTTCAACCTCATTTTAAATAAAAGAGCCAGGAGGCAAATCCCTCCAGGAGGACAAAAGCATTATAACAGGTGTTCCAACAGCAACTGGGCGCCATCATAATAGAGTAACCATACCTCAGAGTGATGGTGGAGAGCTTGATGGCTTTGTAATACGAAGATTCTTCCTTTTTTCTTCATGGATCACCATTAAATTGGCCACCCACTCAGTGTAACTCTTTGTCAAGAAAATCCACCCTTTAGAAGGCATCACTTCAATTAAGATGCGTCTTCCTCTCCAAGAATAACCTCTAGAAACTATGTGAAGTAGAGGAGATTCGTCAGTATCTTGAAAAAGTTCCTAGAGACTTAGAACATCTTGGGAGGGTTCAAAGATAGGCCCTAGGGCATAAGATGCGAAGGATGACAAATGATCATTCTCTAATAACAAAGATAGATCCTCATCAATGGTGTTAAGATCAATTATCAATGGTGTTATGATCAATTGGGCTATAAACCACATCAGAGATTATCGAGATGTTTAATTGAAGTAAACGCGTTAATTGCTCAATTGGGCTATCAGCTTGAGCAACGAGGGAAGAGATAACAAATGAAACTTGGGCCATCATTAGATCAGAGGAAGTGATGGATGGAAAGCAGATTGGATCAAGATTAAGATATTCGAAGAATGGGAGTAAGAATTTGCTTCAAAGAGAGAAATTAATGGAAACGTGAAAATTTTAAGCCCTTCCTGCCATTCTCATAGACGCACGGGAAAGAAGAGCAAGTGATGTACAATGTTCTCTCGAGCTCATTGTAGTCGTTGAGGGTCAAATTAGGCAGATTTTTTACCTATTGCAAATTTGAATTTACCAACGACTAAAAGGGAGGCATTTGCTTACACCCTAATTTTGAAAGGGTTAGGACGACACTGTTTTGTGCAAAGTACCACGTGCTCAACAGGTGAGGTCCACCTCAAGGCAAGTCTGGCCTTTAGGTGCTAAAATAATGGTGTCTCGAGCCCTGCATCCTAAAGAGATTATCACCCTAACAAGGATATCAACCACTTACTGTTCGAGATGGTTAAATTGTAAAAGGAGCTCGACTTCAAGGGACTACCATGGAGTGGTTACTTGGAGTGCAATCTCAAATACTTGGGCATTAAGCTTAATCCAAGAGGATGTGGGGCTTCTAGCAGGGACTTCCACTAAGTTCACCAAGGAATTCCCTCCTATACTAAATTACGGACACATTCCTTGATATTTTACATGTGTAAGAGGAAACTGCAGTTATTTTCCATTTTTTTTATTAATAAAGGACTCCGCGTTAGTTGAAACAACAACACAATATAAAACTTCATCAATTTTCTTAACAGCTCACTTGTGCTTTTTTCTTTGGAATAGCGTAACTTAGCATAGCTTAGCTTAACATAGAACTTGTTGTACATGCTTCATCAGTAATACAGTTTCTTGGGCTTCAGGTATGAACTTTCAGCTTTAATCTGTTCCCAGATCTTGACGAGTTGAGAACTGAGGCTGTAGTTTAAGGCTTTGATGGCCAAGGCTTGACCTTGATTGCGTTGGTTCTAACCCAGTGGCCTGAATATGGCTTGTACCATTTTAATCTTGTTAGATATAACCTTATTAAAAGTCAAGGGCTCCAGGCTCAGAAACCTAATTGACTCAGGCTTGTAAGTGGATTTCTTATCACTTGATTTGTCTCCACCGTAGTTCTTGACTTTTAAGTGTACGAGGAAAAGTGTCTGTGGGCCATGCTCCATCGCTATAACTGACACTTGAATTAGGTCCATATCCTTTTATATATATATATATATATATATATATATATATATATATATATATATAACAAAGGTCTTTTTAATTAAAGCATAAGCAAAACTCATGGTATTACCAAAGTTAGATGCACTAACATACTACAACCTTTTCTCCAAAAACAGTGAGTAGTTAAGGTCAATGATGTGGGGTTCATATTTAGACTCACTCCCTATTCGCAACGAGTCCCTTTTTGCACGTCTGTTTTGTTTTCACATTTATGGAAACCACCTCACATTGAACTACAAACAAAATAAAGCGAACATGCCTTGAATTTAATTGTTCAATGAGGATTGAAACAAATAGATGAGGCTATTTCCAAAGTCAGAGAGAGTATTAAGTATTGTAAAAGTTCTCAAATGAGAAAGAAAAAGTTTCACGACTGTGTCACTCGCGTAGCTCTTGAACCAATTAGAGGGCTAAGGTAAGATGTTCCCATGAGATGCAACTGGACATACCTTATGCTAGAGAGTGCATTGTACTACGAGCATGCCTTTTTCATTCGCAACTGATTGACTCCAACTACAAGCATTATCCAACTCCTGATGAATGGACAAGAATTGAAAAAAGTTTGAGGTTCTTAAGTATTTTTTATGATGCTACTTGTACATTCTCTGAAACCAAGTATGCTACCACCAACTTGTATTTTCCTATTGTTGCTAATGTGAGATTGACATTGAAAGAGGGGATGGAAAGTGGTGATGGATTTATCAAGAAAATGGAAACACAAATGCTTGTGAAACTTGAGACCTATCGGTCAAACTATAGTACAATAATGGCCTGAGCTGTCATTTTGGATCCTCGTTTCAAGTTTCAACTCGTAGAGTTGGTTAATAAGAAATCATACGGTGAAAACTATACATTGGAGGTATCAATAATCAAGAGCAAGTTGTTCTTTATGTTTGATGAGTACCTGATTTGCTCTTCCACATCTTCCATGGATAGTGGAGGTCATGATAAGGGCAGTGCTTTGAATGCTAGTTTTCAACTTGACGAAGATGTGAAAGAGTCCTTGTTGAAGTTAAATTCTAATTTTCAACAAAATTACATATATTTGGATTATTTATGCCAAAGGTCCCCGTACTTTGCTCACTGTGTCAATTTAGTCCTTGTACTTTTAATTGTGTCAATTTAGTCCCCATACAATTCAAAATGGGTCAATTTAGTCCTTATAAAAAAATTTATGTTAAGTTTTCAATAAAAATTTTAATGGTTCGACCACGAATTGAGTTAAATTGAGTAAATAAATGAGTTTATAATAAGTTACTTGCATCTAGTATAATTTTACCATTTGAAATTATGTCATTAACTTAAATTTGATCAAAAGACTAAATTGATACATTTTAAATTGTTTAGGGGCTAATTTGACATAATTAAAAGTACAAGGACAAAATTGACATACTAGACAATGTACAAGGACCTCTTGCATAAATAACCCTGTATGTTTTGTATTTTTTCATTTATTTTTCATTTAGCACATTATTTAATGATTTATTTGTTATATTCTTTTTCAATAGGAATTCGATATTTATGAAAGCTTAAAACATGCTACTACTGCTAAGTTACATTTGGGGGAGCCAAAAGTACAACGATAATCAGAAATTGATGTCCTTCAATATTATAAGGGAAAATAATATCGATATCCAGAGCTCTCTTTCTTGGATCAATTAGAGTAAATGAGTAGTCGAAATATAACTTTTGTTACAATCAGCTTATTATCAAATATTACAAAACATTACAGTCGTCTTGTTCTCAAAGATTACAAAAATTGATGAAAGAAACAACTTTAAACAAAATAACAGTAGGGACAGAATTGACCGAAGAAATTGTCGCTCCATGAGAATCCACTGCCCTAAGTCATTTGTGCCCCCACAGAGGTATAATGGGATGAATGGCATTCCAACCCCCCAGGGTTAACCCGGCACCCACCTCAATAGTGTACTCTGGGGAGATGGATTAGAGTACGCCCCAACTTTCTTAGTAATAAAAACAAGTTAGAATTTTAAGATAGTAGAGAAGATTGGTGTGTTAATTTTCAACCAAGGAACCATCAAATTTATAGGGAAAGTAATGGGAGTCAATGCTTGCTCCCCACTCAAAGTGTCGGTGCTTGCTCCTCATTGAAAAAATTACTTGGTTCCCAATCATAATACTTGTTGTCCAATCAAAAATTATTTGGTGCCGAATCAAAAATTACCTTGTGCCCAATCGTAGAAGTAAACAAAAATTGAAGCATTTTCTAACAATCCTCCTCATGGTTCAACTTTTAGAAACAGAAGGAAAGGAAGAGTATTATTAAGCACTGAGACTCACACTTTACGATGCATTGTCTTTTGGACGTGAATCAACACTTAGTAACTAAGCATGTCCCACAGCCATCCATTGGTGAACAAGGTCTTGAACCATTAGCAGTCATACCTAACCCCTTCATGTGGTTCTCGAGGTAGAAATGCACTCCGTAATTAGGACGTATGAGGTCCCTCAAAATAATCCAAAACTTCGTATCAGGATTGTAGAGCAAAATATGAAATTTTCAAAACATGAATTTCCCTGTATATAAGTTGCACATAGGTTTAATTAATTTGGAAAACGAACCTATTCAAGGTGATGTACACCCTTAATTACATCTCCCTTAGGAGAATACTCTTTGATTCCAACTAATGATATGTTTATGCTTTAATCAATCGACGAGATGACTAGCCGATTAATCGATTTAAGTCAATTGGGAGAGATTTTAGGTTGATTTGTATTTTGGAAGGTCCAACTTGAAGGTTATTTGGGTTTAGTTTTGGTTTAGGAGTCATTTGTACTGAGGTTAGACTCGAAAAGTATTTTGGATTTAGGCTTCACTCGGAAGTCTTTTTGGACAGAAGTTTAACTTGGGTTTAGGTTTGACTCGAAAATCATGTTGGACTTGCTTTGGTTTTGGTTTAGACTTGACTTGAAAATTTGGACTGGGTTTGAAAATTTGGACATTTTTTACTTGGGTGGGAAATGATTTGGGTCTTCATTCGTTACATTTAAAAGTAGTCTCGAGTTTCAGTTTGCCTTGAAAACCATTTTATATCGGGGTTTGACTTGAAATCCATTTAAATTTGAGTTTGACTTGGAATTTCTCTAGATTGGGGTTTGACTTGGAATTAAATTGGACTTGTTGTTTGACTTCAGACTAATTTGGATTTGGGGTTTGACTAGGTTTTAATTTAGATTTGAGGTTTGACTCGAGTTAAAATTGACTGAAACGTCATTTAAATTTGAATTTAATTTGGAAGATATCTTAACTTAGGCTTGGCATTTAGGATTTGGAATTAACGTGGGCTTTACTTTGAATTTAGATTTGGCATAGAAGTCAGGCTGGCTTTAAATTTCGTTTGGCATGGAAGCTCTTTTTGATTTGGATTTTAACATAAAGCTGGGTTTAAGTGTGACAAGGAAGTCGATTTAGTTTTAAGTGTGACATAAAAATCAATTTGGAAGTTTGAGTGTGACATGGAAGTCAATTTGAGGCTTAGGCTATTTTGAATTTGAGCTTGAGCTTGATAATATTAAATTTATATTTCGGTACAAAATGAAATTTAATTCGGGCTTAGGTTTGACATGTGAGTCGTTTTGGATATGGTTTTGACATGGAAGTCGTTTTGAATTTGGACAGGATATTAGAGGTATTTTGTTTTGGATTGGACATGGAAGTTATTTGATTTAAGTTACCCAAGTCAAAGCGAATTGAGTCAACTAATTTGCATGTTGACTTAATATTAATCCCACGGGAAGAAAAGAACTTATTTTTTATTTGGGCTGCACCTGAACTTGGTTGCCTACGTACCTTTTTAAGGAATCAATTCATTCATAGTTCAACTTTATGTTAGATTTATTTTAGAGGTGTTGGATCCCATTTAGCTAACTAAAGCATATACTGTCCAACTCGTTTATATTTCCTCTCTTTTTTTTTTTTTTTTCTCTTTGAACTTGGTGCTCAAGTTTTTTAATGTTATTTTGTACCCTGGTCAAATCAACCTTAATTTTAAGTTGTTATTTTGTGCCTTTTCTGGATCACGTCAATGTAGATCGAAAAAATTAGAATATCAAAATTTTCAAATCAATTTTTTAAAATCCATAAAAGCATTTGACTTTATTTTGGGTTTCTACATACCCTTTTTGGGATCAGGCTATCATAGTTCTAAAATAGAAATTGAGATTTTCAACTTTTGATTTTAAAGTTGAAACAACACATTTTTGTTTTTTGTAACATCCATAAAACCATTTGACTTTTAGATCAAAAAAAAAAAAAAAATTTAATAAAAGCATTTGACTTTTATTTATTTGTTTTTTTCTTTTTTCTACCTTTGAAAATGCTTTTTTCCTTTTTTTTAAAATTGTTTTGTTTAAAAAAAAAAAAAAGAAAATTTTTTTTGAGGGGGGTACGGTACAAATCCGCTCGTCCCCCTATTTTTACTTGATCTTCTCTCTTTTTTTATGAGATAAGAAAAAAGTTTTATGGAAACGTTAATCGAATTTCATTAATTCCGAGGAGCTTGATTGGAACCGAACCCGACTTACAAATCTATTTTTTTTAAACTTTGTCATTGGTCGAAATGAGTTATAAACTTTTTTTTAAACACTCCCATATGAGATCTTTTAAATCCATCGTTGGTTAAAATTTTATACCCTTTCAGGTCAACTCACGTATGATTTTTTAATCCACCGTTTGTTAAAATTAAGTATCCTTTCGGGCCACCCCACGTAGAATTTTTCAACCCACCGTGGGTTAAAACTTACTACCGTTGGGGTTAAAACTTACTACCCTTTTGGACCATCATCACGTAGGATTTTTCAATTTGCAGTGGGTTGAACACTCCCCACATAGGATCTTTAATTCCATCGTGAGTTAAAAAATTTTAAGATTTAACGGGACATGGTAATTTTTTGAATCCCATTGAAAATGCTACCCCTTTTTGGAAAAAAAAAATGATAAAATTTTTTATAACTTTTACTCTCTATCCTCTCTCATGTCTCCTCTTTCCTCTTTCTTCTTCATCTTCATTGTTGCCTCTTTTTTTTACCTCCTCTCTTACCTTTTCTTTTTTTTTTTTTTTAATAGGGTATAGAAAGTTTAAAAAAAATCAAATCTTCTTCATAGATTAGAGAGAAATGAAATTCTTTTTTTTTGAATTCAATTCGAAAAAATAAAATCAAAATTTTGTTTCGGAGAGAGTAAAACCAATTTGAGATAGGGGTAGGGAAAGTGAAAATTTAGGAGCAGAGAAAACGTAATTGAAAGTTAGAGGATAGAAAACGTCATTGCAGCAATACCTTGGTCTTCTTGTAAATTTTTCTCTGGACGAATATTTTTTTGTTCAAATCTTTTTTTTTTTTTTTTTTAATCTCTTCCTCTCTCTCACTGATTTTTTTTTTTTTTCAGTTTTCTTTTATTGGAACTTTGTTTATAGATAGTACGGAGAGAGAAAAGGAAATTGACGGCTAATGCCTGTATTTCATTTAATTAAAATGACGACAAAAGTCCTTTATATACAAAAGGAAGAAAAAGGCGGGAAACATAACAACCCATAACTGACTAAATAACAACACGTGCCAATAACCCAAAATATCTAAAATTAAAAGCTAGAAGTATAATACGCCCCCTCAAGTTGGAGAAAAGATGTCAAGAAGCCCCAACTTGCGTAGAAAAGAAGTAAGACTAGGTCCAGGCAAAGGCTTGGTGAATACATCGGCAAGCAGATGAGGAGATGGGATGTGAAGGACCTTGAGAACCCCTGCAAGAACCTTCTCACGAACAAAATGACAGTCAAGCTCGATGTGTTTGGTACGCTCATGAAACACAGGATTGTGCGTGATATGAACAGTAGCCTGGTTGTCACAAAAGAGTAGTGCAGGTTGAGGATGAGGAACACCAAGATCGAAGAGAAGCCGCAGTAACCAAACAATCTCACAAGCAGCAATAGCAAGGCTGCGATATTCAGCCTCGGCAGAAGAACGAGACACAATATGTTGCTTTTTGGAGCACCAAGAGATGAGAGAATCACCAAGAAACATGTAGAAACACGTCACTGAGCGACGAGTGTCGGGGCAAGAACCCCAATCAGCATCAGCAAAAGCTTTGAGATGCAAAGAAGTGGAAGAACTATAGTAAAGTCCTTGGCCAGGAGAAGTCTTGATGTAGCATAGGACACGAAATGCAGCATCAAGGTGAGGCTGCCTGGGAGCTGAAATTAACTGACTAAGCTTGTTTATAGCGAAGGAAATATCGGGCCGGGTGATGGTCAGATATAGAAGACGACCAATGAGTCTGCGATAAAATTCAGGATCAGACAGAAGAGGACCATCTTCACTGCTAAGAGGAGTAATAGGATCCATGGGAGTGGAGCACGGATGACAGCCCAGCATACCAGCAGACTCCAGGATAGTGAGAGCATAATGCCCCTGACAAAGAGTGACACCAGAAGGTCTGCGTGCAACTTCAAGGCCCAGAAAATATTTCAAAGGACCCAGGTCCTTGAGCATAAACATTCGGTCAAGATCCTGTTTAAAAGTCGTGACAAAATAAGTAGAACTACTGGCAATAATGATGTCATCTACATAAACCAAAACAGCAGTGAAGTGGGAAGAAGTAGACATAGTAAACAAGCTATAATCATTTTTAGACTGTGTAAAACCAAAATGCAACAAGGCCTGGGAGAACTTAGCAAACCACTGACGAGATGCCTGCTTGAGCCCATATAGACTTTTCTTCAAACGACAAACCAGAGGCTGAGTCGCCCCCTGAACCTGAAAGCCCGGAGGAAGGGCCATGTAAACTTCTTTAGTGAGATCGCCATGGAGGAAGGCATTGTTGACATCAAGCTGGGATAGATGCCAATTCTTGGCTGCAGCAACACTAAGAAGAAGTTTGACAGTGGTAAGTTTAGCAACTGGAGAAAAAGTATCAAAATAATCAATGCCTTGCTGCTGAGTGTAACCTTTGGCTACCAAGCGAGCCTTATAGTGCTCAAGAGTGCCATCTGATCGTAACTTGACCTTGTAAACCCATTTGCAGCCTACAACTTTCTTATGAGGAGGTAAGGGCACCACATCCCAGGTGCCATTAGCTTCTACGGCTTGAATCTCTTGACCCATGGCATGGCGCCAGTGAGAATGTTGTACAGCCTGGTGATAAAATGTGGGTTCCTCATAAGAAGAAAGGGAGACAGAGAAGGCCTTATAAGAGGGAGAAAGACCATGATATGACACAGCATTGGTAATAGGAGATTGAGTGGATGTGGTGGAGTTAGAGGAAGTAGAGGTGAGAAGATTGCAGTGATAATCTTTGAGATAATGAGGGGGATTGTGAGGGCGAGAGGACTTTCTAGAGATGACAGGAGAAGGGGAAGATGCAGAAATGACAGGAGAAGGAGAAGATGCAGGAGGAGAAGGAGCAGGTGAAGAGGGAAGGACATGATGAGACATATCAGGGGGAGGTGTAGGAGGTTCAGTGGACTGGGAAGGGCTATGGGAGGCATTTGTTGGCTCAGCGGGTCAAGACCTGTTGAGCTGGGAAGGGGAGGTTGCTGAGTTTTGTCCACTGGATTCAGGATTGTCATGGGATAGAATAGGGATAGGTACATCATAAGATGTACTAGCTAGATCTTCTTGGATAGTGTGAGGCCTTGGAATGTTAATATGAACAAAAGGTTCATCATGTGCTGGTAAAGTTTTAAATGGAAACACATTTTCATGGAAAATAACATCCCGAGATATAAAGATTTCCCTTTTATGTAGATCAAACAATTTGTATCCTTTAACCCCAAAAGGATACCCCAAAAATATTGCATCTCGTGCCCTTGGGGAAAATTTATTGCATTGAGAGGTGAGAGTGGATGCAAAGCAAAGACACCCAAAAGTTTTAAGGTTAGTGTAGTCGGGTGCCCTTTTGTGAAGTAATTCATAGGGAGTTTTTTTGTCAAGTAGACGAGATGGAAGTCTATTGATAATGTGGATAGCAGCCAATACACATTCACTCCAAAGAAAAAGGGGGGTGTTAGCTTGGAAGTGTAGGGCACGAGCTACACTAAGGATATGTTGATGTTTCCTTTCTACCACAACATTTTGCTGAGGTCTATCAACATTAGAGTGTTGGTGTATTATCCCATGGGTTGATAAAAATCAGTAAGTTGGAATTCCTTACCATTATCAGTTCTAAAGCATTTGATTGGAATTTTGTATTGATTTGAGACATAAGCATGGAAAAATGGAAGTAACCGAGAGACATCAGATTTCAATTTCATCATATAAACCCAAGTGGTGCGTGTACAATCATCCACAAGAGTAAGAAAATATCTAAATCCAGCAATAGAAGGAACATGGAAAGGACCCCATATATCATAATATACAATGTCAAAGGGATGGGGGGAAAGATTATTATTGCAAGTAAAGGATAAACGTTTTTGTTTAGCCAATGGAGAAACTAAACTTGGTGAATCAGATGTTGTTGCCATGACATCTGGAATGAATCTTTGGAGAGCTTGCATTCTACCCTTAGACGGATGTCCAAGACGAAGGTGCCAGATATTTGGGATTGAAGCAGGTCTGAAATCAGGGAGTTCATTAGGTATGGAGGGAGATGCACCACATGCAGCTGCCAGCCCTCTTTCTGGCAGCAGCACATACAAATCAGCACATCGCTTACCCACTCCAATCGTACTCGATTGGGTGAGGTCCTGTATGAGACAAGAATCAGGGGTGAATGTACAATAGAGACCCAAAGATTGACATAACTATCCAACAGACAACAAATTGTACTTGAAATTAGGCAAGAAAAGAACATCAGTCAAAACAAGCGTTGGTGTGATCCTAACAACACCTTTATGACTAACAGGAGAGGAAATACCATCAGGAAGAATGACATTCCCTTCTATGATATGGGTCATTTTCTCAAATAAAAGAGCATTTCCACACATATGGTGCGAAGCACTAGAATCTATAATCCAAGAATTGACAAAGAAGTCATGAGTGGTTGAGGCTGAAGCAAGGGAGTGAAAGGATGCAAAGGAATTTATACCTGTTAGTGAATGAGGATACCTAGGAACATTACTAGTCTGGCTGACAGCATGGTCTCTGTTGGCATGTCCCATGGAAGTACCGGCCATATGTCCACTGAACAGAGTAAGGAGATGTTGGCACTGTTCTGGTGTGATGGATAACAATGCAGAACCTTTCTCCTTTGAATCCATTGCAGGAGTAGCAGCTTGTTTCATGTTAGAACTACTTCCTTTTCCTCTTGGTTTATAACCTGGAGGATAACCGTGTAACTTGAAACACTTATCAACTGTATGTCCAGCCATCCCACAATGAGTGCAAAAAGGGCGATCCTTCTTGTACTGCTTTACTTGCAGCTTCGTCTCCTCTATTTTTCCCAACATTGCTAAACTCTCAACCGGAGGTGCTATGTGAGGCTTGGCATTGTTGATCTCGTTCTGTGCCTCCTATTGTTTTATCTTTGAAAAAACAACGTTGATTGGAGGGAGAGGCTCCATCAACAAGATCTGATCCTTGACAGCAGTATATGTCTCATTGAGTCCCATCAAGAATGTCATGATATAATCTTCCTGTCAACTTTCTTGCATCATTTGGACACATTTACATCCTTTTACACCACATGCACAAGCAGCTATGGCCTTATATCCAATATACTCATCCCAAAAGGTATTTAGTTTAGCGAAATAAGCAGTTACATCCATTGTCCCCTGTTTCAACTCAGTGATAGATTGCTTAAGTTCAAAAATGCGCGGTCTATTCTTTTGTGAATACCGTTCCTTAATGTCAGACCACATTTCCATGGAGGAACAGGTGCCAACAATGCTTGAACCAATATCGACAGAAACACAGTTCGTAATCCATGAAGTGATCATAGAATCACATCTATGCCAAGATTCATAGAGAGGATCATCCTCTTTAGGTTCTGGAATTGTTCCAGAGATAAAACCTAACTTGTTCTTCGATATAAGGGCCGTCCTCATTGATTTGGTCCAGGTATTGTAGTTCGAAGGTCCGATTAAAGGTTGTCGAACAAAAATCATACCAGGATTGTCACTATTACTCAAGAAGAAAGGCGAAGCATAAGGATCCTCAAATGGAACAATCTGCATGTTCGAAGAAGCTTTCTGCATGTTCGAAGAAGCTTTGTTCGAAGTAATTTTCTGTTGTGTTGCATCTTGAGTCTCTGATGCTTCAATCGCACTCCTCGCGTTGGATTGGGGTTCGCCATTGAAGAGTTTGGACGAACAGACAGAAAATCGGAAGAGGAGGAAAGGACGAAGAAAAATGAAGTAAAGTGACGACTGAAATTTGAGATAGCTTGCAGTGGAAGGAAAAGAGCTACTGTAGCTCTGATACCATATTGTAACTTTGTTTACAGATAGTACGGAGAGAGAAAAGAAAAGTGACTGCTAATGCCTGTATTTCATTTAATTAAAAATGGGGACAAAAGTCCTTTATATACAAAAGGAAGAAAAAGGCGCGAAACATAACAACCCATAACTGACTAAATAACAACATGTGCTAATAACCCAAAATATCTGAAATTAAAAGCTAGAAGTATAATATCTTTCCGATTTTTTTTTTCTCTCACTCTCTGTGTTGCTGAGAAATTCTTTTGGAGTTTGCTTTTTCTTTTTTCTTTTTTTTTTTTTTTGAATTCGAATGAATTGGGTATATATAATGATATGCAATTAACCTTCAATGCCCCAAAAAATTAGACATTTTTTTTCAAAATAACCTAAATTTTTAAAAAAATTTGAGAAAGTAATCCACTTACAAAAATATTTAGCAATCTAACATGGTTTATTAGAAAAAGGTATAAGGCGCCATTCCCAACGGCTCCTTCACTTAATGGAGCCGTTTGAAACGGCGCCATTCACTCCCATTCCCCAACCCCCCTACCCCCTACCCTTCCCTGTTAGATTCCCCTACCCATTCCCCAACCCCCTGCCAGATTCCCCTACCCCCTTGCCAGATTCTGCCCGACCCATGCCAAATTCACCCGTGAAATCCCTCCCTTCTCCATCTTCATCTCCACCTCCACCTCCATCTTCATCTCCATCCCCATCTCGTTCTCTATCTCTTTCTCTATATAAACCATACTACTACATTCAAAAATTTTACATATGTCAGTCATTCAATATATTTTCATTTATCTTACTTCTCTATTTCACCTTCACTCTTAAGTAAGTTAATAATATAACTTTACAGTTTTATTTCTTTTTATATATTGTAATATAATGTTATTTTGCATTGCCAGTTTGTTATTTTGCTTTTGTTAAATTTGTTTTATTCATATAGTATTTAGTAAATAGAATATTAATACTCCTACATTCAAAATATTATATTGTTGTATAACAGCCAATAGTTTTTAATTGTTTTATATGTACTTTGATGAATATTTTGTTATTTGATTATTTATATTGAAATATTTAAATAAATTTGTTTGTTTAAGAATTTTTGGTTTAGATACTCGTTAAATTTTTGCTAAAAATATCAAAATGACTTGTTCAATTCTTATTATTATTGAAATTCTAAGCATATTTTACCTAAATTTTATATAATAAGATATTGAACAATAATGAGAATATAACAAATTATTTTAATATTTTTAACAAAAATTTTTAAAAAAATTACAAGATAATATCTTTTGTGGCACCCAACTTGATTTACTAAGCTTATAGAGCTACATGTGATGAGACCATTACTCACTCACCCCCCTTCTGATAGTATTTAGTATGTAGAATATCAATTATATTATAATGTAAGTTAATTAATATGGAGTTATTAGTATTAAAAATTTGTATGTTATATTATCGTAAACCATAAACCATTAAATCATAATTTTTTTGGTGGATATTTGTAGTTAAATTTGATTATATGTGTATAAAAATATAATAATATCTACTTATATATGTATAACCAATATATATAATATGGAAATATTAAATTGTAAAAAGTAATATTGAATTATTTGTTCTAACTTTGTGGATATTAAACGATAGACTTTGTGAAAGAAGTAAATAATCTACATTCTTCAGTTACATATACTAATTGTTTGTTGTTTTGGCTAATCAGCTATAAATTATGGCATGCACTATAGTGAGTTTTTTGTGTCATATTGGTGGAACTATGATGCAAAATGTTGATGGGGTTAATTATACGGGTGGAAGACGGTTTGTACTTAGGGCACGAGCTGGGATTTCACTAGCGGAGCTGAAGGGGTTGATGCATGAAGCTATTGGATGTGATAGTAACACAAGTGAAATAGTGATTATATGGAGAATGTTGGTATCCCAAAACCCTATGTATTATGAACCTGTTGAAATCAATTGTCCGATAAATTTGAGGTCTATGTTCGAGGTGGCCGTGAAAAATAGGGGAGCATGCATACAGTTATATGTAAATGTTGTGGATGTTGCAGGAAGATCTGAACTTCATGCATCACGTTCTCAATTTGAAGCTTCTGGCCCGTCTAGAAGCGTTGATGCTAATGTTTCATTGATGGGAGCAATCATCGGAAACGAAGACAGAAGTATGTTTGATAGAGCTTATGCTAACAATGACTCTGACGTGTCTGATGAAGATGCAGATGTAGGCATTGATGCTTGTGAGGTTGAGCCAGATGATGATGACGAGCCTACAATTGCTTGAGCACCTGTTCCTGAGTTTGAAGATGTTAGTTGGGCAGACTAGGCAGTATGTTCTGACTGGGAGAAAAGTACAAGACAGAGATCCATGGGATCTGGCCTGGAACAGGGGCTATGGTTCCAAACGAAGAAGGAACTAGTCCATTATGTAAGCTTATGGTGCATTAAGAACAAGCTACAGTGTATGGTGTACAAATCGACACCTCAACTTGTAGTCCTTAAGTGTGTACAAGCACCACAATGTGCGTGGTATCTACGTGAAGCACTAAAACAGAAGACATGGTTATTTGAGATATCAGTTTTGAAGGGGCCACATACATGTTCTACCACTGTATTGGCAGAAGACCACCGACTCCTGTCCTCAAGAGTTATTGCTGATATGGTGTTACCTATTGTCATTGCTGATCTTAGACTAAATGTTGAACCAATTCGAGCTGCAATGAAACAACAACATGGGTACACTGTCTCGTATTACAAGGCAGGGAAATCTAAGCAGCAAGTGCTTAAGTAGTTGTTTGGCTTGCACGAGGAAGCATTTCCAAAGCTCCCTAAGCTGCTCGCTGTATTACGACAGTCAAATCCAAGTACTGTTGTGAAGTGGAGTTTTTCGGTCATTTGGAGCATCCGACAGGTTCAAGTATTGTCGTCCCTTGATTAGTATTGATGGTACCCATTTATATGGGAAATACTTGGGAAAGTTGCTAGTAGCAATCGCATTTGATGCCAATAACGGTCTGTATATACTGTGTTTTGCTTTAGTGGATAAGGAGGATGGATGGAGTTGGACTTGGTTTCTGTAGTGTCTACAGACCTATGTGACAGGTGAGGACGTCCCATTGTGCATAATTTCAGATCGACATGCTGGAATTAAGAATGGGATGTTAGTGATATGGCCTAAGCCTATAGGATACCATCGATACTGCACTCGTCACCTGGTCAGTAACTTCAACCACAAGTTCATCAATCCTGCCCTAAAGAGAAGGTTGAATTTTATGGCGAGGGAACCTTCTAGGAGAAAGTTTGATGCATGGTATGATCAATTCATCCATGTCAATGATGAGGTGAAACAGTGGATCGAAAGAGAGCCAAAAGAGCGTTGGGCGCTTTCTTACGATGGTGGTTATTGTTACGGTAACATGACCACCAATTTATCCGAAGTGTTCAATAATGTTCTGAAAGGTGGACGAGCACTCCCAATAATAGCCCTTGTGGAATTGACATTTTTCAGATGCAACAATTACTTTGTCTGTCGCAGGGATTTTGCTCGGGAGTTCCTTTCACGGGGTGCTCCATGGCCACCTGTTGTCTTTACTGAATTAGTTCGAGCCACCACCAAATCAAGACACCATACGTTCATGCTATTTGATCAGAATACCATGTGCTTTCAAGTAGCAACTCCTGCGCGTCAGACTGAAGAAGGGTTAAGAGGGGAGATTCGTCATATCGTAACATTGACCGAATCGAGTTGCACTTTTGGTACATGGCAATTGTTTCACCGCCCATGTTCACATGTAATGGCATGTTGTGCAGCATTTAAAATCGACTATGGACAATTTGTTGATCCGTTGTACAACCTTGACATGTATGCACGCTCGTATGCTCCATTATTTCACCCTTTCTTGATGAATGTTTATGGATGGAGTACGCAGGGCCCACGGTGGTTGCAGACTATACTAAGTGGCGGTTTGCCAAAGGACAACCGAAATCAACTCGTTTGCATAACGAAATGGATGCTAGGGAGGGATCGTCAAAAAATAACTGTAATATATGTGGCTAGAGAGGCCATAATAAAAAAAACTTGTCCAAGTAGACATCATTAATTTTGTAATTAGGTTCATAGTTTGATATTTTTTCATTGTTTCCATGATTTTGTAGTACTATATATTGTTAACAATTTTGTTAGTTTTATTTGAAGTCATGTTCTTGTAGCTATTTTATTTGAATATTAGTTGTATGATATATGTAATGTCAATGCATTTAAAGAAATGGTAAGGACAAGAGGTGGACGTACATCTCGTGGTACCAGTTCTATCGAACAAAATCTAGGTCCGGACAGTAGATCAGTGTTACGTCTTCAAGACCAACATCAGTCAGAGGATGTTTGGGTCCGTGTGGTATGTTAACCTTATTTACAGTGCCATAATATTTTATATTTAAATTATTGTAATAGTTGTGTGACATATCTAATGTTAATGTATTATAGGGCGATGACGAGATTAGAGTGAGGCACCTTCATCTGTTACCCCTTAATGATGCAGTGCGACCTTATGTCATTTAGGCAGGTTTTATTGGATTAATCCAGATAGGTCATATCCAAATTGATAACTGTTTGATTGGTGCTTTGGTGGAGAGGTGGAGGCGAGAGACTCACACATTCCATATACGGGTTGGTGAGATGATGCCAACGTTGCAAGATGTAGCGTTCTTACTAGGTTTACCAATAAATGGCATGGCAGTTACTGGCACCTCAAATTATAATTGGAGGCATGTGTGCCAACAATTATTAGGTGCAACTCCACCTCCTCATCGGTTGCAAGGTGGAATGATTGCCAATCAGTGGTTGAAGGAACAGTTTCAAAATGGACCCCCAAATGGCGCTGGGGAGCAAGTATTTCTGCAACATGCTAGGGGCTATATCCTCCACTTGATTGGCATAGTACTATTCACCAGCAATACTCGGAATTGAACACCACTCATCTTCCTCCCATTGCTTGAAACAATGGAGGAGTGTAGGTCATACAGCTGGGGGTCAGCAGTTTTGGCCTACCTTTACAGACAATTGTGTTGGTGTTGCATGAAGGGGGCCAAGCAACTTGGCAGATGTGTCTTGTTGCTCCAGGTACGAACCATAATGATATTTATATTTAATTTTTAATGTGTTGTACTCCTAATTTTTACAATTTATCATGTTTCGCTATGGTCATGGGAGCACTTACACATCGATCGTCCAATTATCACCTCCCGCCATCAACAAGTTATGCTTAATGATCCGATGCCTCCATTGGGCACTCGGTAAGAGAAAATAGTTCAAAAATATTACTTTAATGCATATGCAATATTATGTAGGCATTGTAAATAATTCCTTACCCATATAACCAGGTGGTTTGTCGGCCATACGTTTCGTGAGAACCCAAGGTATTCTCAGTCCTTCTACAGGGACCAATTGGATGTGCAAGAACCTCATTAGGTATATAAGTCAAAAGAGACATCTTTTTTATTGTTTAATATTCAATATAATGACCAAGTTATTTTTTCCTTATGCTAGGTTGTTGGACACCGTATCGGTAACCCCGCTTAGCCACTTTGCTCGATATTTGTTTCGAGGGTAGTGACATCTGGCGATATGTAGGACCTCTTATATGCTTTGATATTGTTGAACTGCATTGTCCTGACCGAGTGTTACGTCAGTTTGGACTCATGCAACATATCCCAGATCATGTCGACACACCCGACTCTCTACATGAAGCGTGTCGTTGAGGCAGATCCAACGAAAATTGGGCTTTCTACCATGCCAACTGGATCGCGATGTGGAATACACGAATGCACTATATCACCTATGAGCTTCATCCTCTGACATCGGCTAGTGAATACATGGAATGGTATTTATCGATCACTAGGTGTGTCCTGACACGGCGTGAGGTGCATGTTCCGCCTTGCTCCCGGCTCCGTTTTGACCCAAGTGGCAACCATTTACAGCGAGTAGTATGTACTTTGAAAATCTTTTTTTTTCCCTACTTATTCAATACTATGTTATATTAATGTTTATAAGTATTACATGCCAGGTCGACCATCTTGTTGATCAGACTGCAACAGCACTAAGGGCGTTCTGTAACAGTGTTGGCCATGCTGCACAGTCGATCTCTGCTGATTGGCTTAGAGGTTGTCGTACCGCACTGGATGCTGCTGGTGAGGAACACCAATTTCGGTATGTCCTAGAACAACAAGGTGTTGACCCCCGCTTATTTAATGCCGCTGAAG
Source organism: Simmondsia chinensis (assembly GCA_018398585.1). Taxonomy (NCBI): domain Eukaryota; kingdom Viridiplantae; phylum Streptophyta; class Magnoliopsida; order Caryophyllales; family Simmondsiaceae; genus Simmondsia; species Simmondsia chinensis. The sequence goes on from JAGTTD010000004.1 coordinate 9,042,676, forward strand.
GAAGTAAACGAGCAAGGCGTGGTGAACATCCTCTACGACACAGTTTTTCGGTTCATCAAGGGTTTTGAGCCTCATCATCCAAAGATCATAGTGAACCTAGTCGTAGATCTACTTCTAGATTTGTACCATAATTTGTACTATTTATATTTCTCATATTTATTATAAATTTTTTTTAAATGTGATACAGACATAAATAAAAAATTTTAGATTAGCTATTTTAGATTAGAAGGAGATAGCGATGGAGATGAAGATGGAGGTGGAGGTGGAGATGAAGATGGAGAAAGGAGGGATTTCACGGGTTAATTTGGCATAGGTAGGGGAGAATCTGGCAGGGGGTAGGGGAATCTAGCAGGGGGTTGGGGAATGGGAGTGAATGGAGTCGTTTCAAACGATTCCATTGTGTTCTTTGTGATTGGCGCCGTTTGGGACAGCGCCATTTGGTCACACTGTTGATTGGCGCCGTTTCAAACGGCTCCATTAAGTGAAGGAGCCGTTTGGAACGGCGCCTTCTAACTTTTTCTGACATACTAGGTTAGATTGCTAAATATTTTTGTAAATGGGTTACTTTTTCTAATTTTTTTAAAATTTAGGTTATTTTAAAAAAAAAGTCCAAAAATTATGGGATATGGGGGATCATGGAAGAACCCCCTTCCCACGTTATTGTTCTTCTTTCTTTTTTTTTTTTTTAATTTAAATTCAATCTTTCTTTTTAATTAAAGGGTATTATTATTATGATTATTATTATTATTATTATTATTATTATTATTAATTATTATTATTATTAATTATTATGATTATTATTTTATTTTTGTTTTATGTGTGGGTTGTAGTTTGTTTGTTTAATGTGCTCAACAACTATAATTCTTTTGTCCCTTCTTTTTTTTACCTTATAATTTAAGGGATTTATTTTTTTATTTTTATTTTTTTTAATTTGAATTTTTTTTTAATTCCTTTCTAGTTAACTGCCTTCCCATATTCTCCACTTTGCTAATTGGGAGGAAATACGGGCATGACAATTTTTTGATCACTCTTTTCTTAATTATTTTTCTCAATAAAAATAAAAAAAATAAAATATTCAATTTACCCTTTTTTTTTTTCGATTGGCCAGGCAGGCCCATTTTAGTGGATTTAGGTAGCTGAATACATTTGCTTTGGATTTGTCATATTAAGCCAATTTAATTAGCATCTCATGTACCTTACTTCTAAGCCCATTTTATATTTTGTGGATATACTCAAATTTGTATGAGTTCATTTATGACAACTTAAAAATTGCTCACAATATGCAATGTTTTTTAAAAATACTAAATCTAAAGGCTAATATTTAAAAATTTATGAGAATTTCATGTTCAACAAGGACTGCTCTTGAGAGTAAGCCCCGATAGGAGGACTTCCTAACCCCACAATCCTATAGGTGAGTCCATCAGGTGCGTTGCTCCACACCATCATAAAAAGCTATGGACAACATTAAGAGCATTAGGCTCATCCCCACATATCATGGCAGTAGTCGTGCGTCCATCAGGTGTGCTACCCCACACCACCACATCGGGCTATAGACAAAATTAAGAGCTTTAAGCTCAACCTCTGTCATGGCAGATTCAGCAGATTCCAAAGCCACTCATACAACAAATATGGGAAGGGCTCAAGTGGCTATAACAAATTTGCCAGTCGCTAAATTCGTTTGACCCATTCAACATCAAGAATAACTCCCCAAGACGTGTATCTGCCAGGATTAGGACACACATAGGGGCTTTAGGCCCATTCCCTCTACAATCATTTATCAATTTCCTTGTAAGGCTTTTTGTTAGAAGATCTGCTATATTTTTCTCACTCCTCACAAATTTGAGTGAGATCACATTATTCATGATCAAATTTTTCCAACACCATGCCTGAGGTGAATATGCCTCTTCTTGCCTTTATATACCTCACTTTGAGCAACTCCAATGGCTACTCATGAGTTGCAGTTCACAGGCACTGAAGGTATGGGTTTCCCTGGCAATGGAATGTCTCCTAGGACACTCCTCAGCCATTCAGCTCGCAAACCTGCCATCTCAAGCGCAATAAATTCCGACTCCATGGTCAATTTAGTAGTATAGTTTTGTTTAGATTATTTCCACGATATAGCATAATTAGCAACCAAAAACACATAGCCACTTGTAGAATAAATTTGACCACAATCAGACACCCGATTAGCATCACAATATCCCTCTAACACCGCAGGGAATATTTTATAGTATGAACCCCTGTTCATTGTACCCTTAAGATACCTTAACAGCCTTTTCAATGCACTCAAGTGCTCATCATTAGGGTTATGGGTGTAACAGCGAAGTCTACTAAGAGCATAGGCAATATCAGGACGAGTGTAGTTCATTATCAACATTATGCTACCAATTCTCTTGACGTACTCAACCTGTGATACATTATCTCTTGTGTTTCATTTCATATGAACACTAGGATCATATGGAGTTTTAGCTGGTATGTCATCAAAGTGACCAAACTTTCTTAATATTTTTACCACGTAATGGGATTGGCTCAATGTTAAACCCTTAGGTGGTCTAGTTATTTTTAACCACAAGTATCACATTGGCCTCACCCAGGTCTTTCATATCAAACCATTTGCTCAAGAAAGACTTAGTATCATTCACAATTTTCACACTCGTTCCAAATATAAGCATGTTATTACCATATAAGCAAATAATCACACAATCATTATCAACATGCTTTGAATACACACATGCATCACCACTATTTACTACAAAACCATACGTGACTAGGGCACAATCAAATTTTTGATGCCATTGTTTAGGAGCTTGCTTAAGCCCGTACAAAGTCTTTACAAGTTTATGAACTTTATGCTCCATACCAGGGTGCTCAAACCCCTTGGGTTGTTCCATATAAATTTCTTTCTTATGGTCACCATTCAGAAAAGTGGTTTTGACATCCATTTGGTGTACTACAAGGTTATGTATGGATGCTAGAGCTATCAGGGCTCTTACAGTTGCAATCTTAGTTAAGAGTGAATAAGCATCAAAGAAATCTATTCCTTGTTTCTAAGTGTACAATTTAGCCACTAGCCTAGCTTTAAACTTCTCTATGAACCTATCTGTTCTATATTTCTTTCTAAACACCCACTAATACCCTATTGATTTGCATCGTTTAGGAAGGACCACTAACACCTAAGTGTTATTGCTCATTATCAAGTCAAGTTCATTACTTATGGCCTCTCTCCGGAAAGGAGCATATATGGTTCTCATTACCTCATTATAAGTTTTGCGATCTTCCTCTAGCATGAATGCATTCACAACATGTTCATGAAAATCATGAAGCTTAGACAAGAAAGCAATAATGAAATTTGGTCCAAAACTAGTCTCAGTTTGAGCCCTCTTACTTCTTCTAAGTTCTTGAGTCTCAAGCTCAGGAGGCACATGACTAGATGATGGTGTAGATGTAACCGGAATAGGGGTAGGCAACGAAGCATGCATAGATTCTTTAATGGGAAACTTATTCTCAAAGAATTCCGCATCACAAGATTCCATTATCTTACCGAACCCAGGGCTCGAGTCATTCAATAATAGCAATCTATATGTAGCACTATTCATGGCATATCCAACAAAGATAGCATCTGCAGTTTTAGGACCAATTTTAGTTTTTTTTAAAATTCAGGAATTCCTACTTTAGCTAGACACCCCCACACATTCAACTATTTCAGGTTAGGCGCATAGCCCTTCTATAATTCATAAGGGATTCTATCTAACCTTTTATGTGGAACCTTATTTAGTACATGACAAGCAGATAACATGGCTTCCCCCCACAAGCTTGAGGGTAAGCTTGAGCTAATAAGCATGCCATTCATTATTTCTTCGGGTCCTATTTTTCCTCTCAGCTATACCATGTGTATAAGGAGCCGAAACCTTGTGAATTATGCCAAGTTTCTCACAATATTTCTTAAGGAAGGCAGTATCATACTCACCTCCTTTATCAGCCCTAATCCCTTTGATCGTACAGTCTAATTGGTTTTCAATCTCAGTTTTATATTTAAGAAACATTTCCTCAGCCTCGTCTTTTGTACTTATGAGATACATGTTAGTGAATCTTGAGTGGCCATCTACAAAAGTAATGTAATATCTTTTGCCACCTCTACTCATGGTGCTTTTAAAGTCACCTATGCCAGAATGCACTAGCTCAAGCAAGCTTGAAATCTTTTTAACTAATTTGTTAAATGATTTTTTTTCGATGCTTGGCCTCGACACATATTTCACATTTACCTGGTTTGGTTAAATCACAATTAGGAATCAAACTCATTTGTTTATTTTTTAACTGAGTTATAATTTACATGTCCAAGTCTAGTATACCACAAATCCAAAGACACAATAATATATGTAGAAGTAGATGCATTCTTAATCATCACATCAAGTACAACAGACTACCATTAAAAAACGCTTTCCCGATGAAGTTGGTGCTTTTAGTGAGAATTAACTTGTTAGACTTGAAGGTGAACTTAAAGCCTGTGTTGTTTAACAACGCACCTGAGACTGAATTCCTACGCACATCATGAACATGCAGCACGTTCAGCAAACACAGAGTTTTTCTAGAGTTGAGTTTAATGAGGAGCTTTCCTGTGCCGAGGACAAGGACCAAACTAGAATTTCCCATTAATACCTTATCCCTATTAGTGGCTATCTCATATTCATGGAACAATTCCTTATTGGTGCAAATGTGCCTCGTGGCACCAGTATCTTATACCCACTAGACCGTGTTCCCAACCATATTCACCCCGGAGATCATGGCAACAAACATATCTCCTTCCTTAGTGAGATTAGCTTGGAGCCCGTGTTCTATGTGCTTTCCAAGTCTAAATCCCTTCCTACAGTTCCACGAGGCACTGCCAATCTTACCACAAGTCCAGCATGTTCCTTTGTTCCTCTTTTGGCCATCATCAGCAATTGGCTTTGCTTGTTGCTAGAGCCTTCCTCCCGAGCATTTGATCTACCCTTGTTTCAAGGTTTCTTGAATTTGCTTTTCTTTTCTACATTTCTTGATTAACAAGGTTAGCATCCAAGGAGGAGTGCTCATAGAACTTCCCCTTGTCCTGTTTTCAGTTTTGATCTTCCAATTTAATGTGGGAGATCAATTCCTACAGTGTTGTGTCCTTTTTCTTATATTTTAATGAGGCCTTGTAACTGCACCAAGAGGGATGCAGTTTTTCAATCAAACAGCTAGTTTGGAATGTTTCACAAAATTTCATTCCTTCATTTCGTATATTAGTGACAAGGTCTCATATTCATGAATTTGGTCAAGAATTTGTTTTTCACCAACCATAGTAACGGACAACCACTTATTACAAATATATTTCTTAGTAGTGCTATCGTCCGTACTTATTTTGAAGTGTTTCCCATATTTCTTTAGTGGCTTTCATACTACTATAAATTTGATAAAGAGACACTGTCATATAGTGGAGAAGTATTCCCCTACTAGTATGGTTATCTTTCTCAAAGTCCTTATTCGACCTCAGCGGGGATTTATCATTAAGGAGAGTGTAAAGAACCTCTATTTGGCCTAGGAGGAACTCCATCTCGTCATCCCACATCTTGCAGTTCTTCCCATCCAAAGGCTCAATTTTTTACATATCCGGAATAATAAAGCTAGCATGAGTCATATTGTGATTACTCATTATTTTAAACAACTTAGATTGCTGGATCAAATAGAGTAAATGAGTTGTCAAAATACAACTCCTATTACAATCAACTTATTCTCAAATATTGCAAAACATTACAATTGGCTTGTTCTCAAAGATTACAAAAACAGATGAAAGAAACAACTTTAAACAAAATAATAGTAGGGAGAGAAATATAACTCTTATTGCAATCAACGTATTCTCAAATATTACAAAACATTACAATTAGCGTGTTCTCAAAGATTACAAAAACAAATGAAAGAAACAACTTTAAACAAAATAACAGTAGGGAGAGAATTGACTGAAGAAATTGCTACACTGTAGAGAATCCACTGCCTTTAGTCATTTATTTCTCCATAGAGTTACAATGGGATGAATGGCACTCGAACCCCCAAGGTTAACAAAGCACCCACCTCAGCAGTGTACTACCGGGAGATAGGTTGATGTATGCCCCAACTTGCTTAGTAATAAAAACAATTTAGAATTTTAAGAGAGTGGAGAAGATGGGTGTGTCATTTTTCAACCAAGGAATCATCAAATATATAGGGAAAGTAATGGGAGTCAGTGCTTTCTCCCCACTCAAAATATTACTTGGTGCCCAATCATAAAATACTTGTTGCCCATTCAAAAATTACTTGGTGGCCAATCATAAAAACTTGGTGCCCAATCACAGAAAGCAAATAAAAATTGAAGTATTTTATAACACTCTCAAATAGCTAGAGACATACTGACTATCCCTATTTCTATGGTGGCTTCAGAAGCAGCTTTTGGTATTGGTGGAAGAGTCCTTGATCAATTTCGGAGTTCCCTCAAGCCTCAAATTATTGAAGCTCTAATTTGTACGAGAGATTGGATAGTTGGAGAAGAAAATAAATACTTTTTTTTAGGCACAACAAAGCCTAGTAAGTACTTAAATTACAAAATATTTATTTCTATTGTATGTTAATTGTGCAAAGCCATTAATGTTTTGTTTCTTTTTAATTTTGTATGTAGAAAATCGGGCCATGGCAAAGTTGAATGAATTCTATCAAGATATCATTAAGTGAAATTAGAAAATGCTATAGAAAAGAATGCCATAGTTCTTCCTCCACCTATGAATGCATAGTGCTCTTCTTGTGAAGAATCTTGAAGCTTTTGGAAGAAGACATCTTGTGAGAGGATGCTGTGGTTTTTTGTTGTGCTTTGAAGAGGAATCATACTAGAAAGACTTCTTTTTTTTGAATTCTTAGTTAATATGGGTTATTTTTGTTAGCGTTAATTGGGCCTAGTTTTTGATTTTTGCAGGCATTTGATTTAGGTTGATGTACTTGTAGCAATCGGCATTGCATGATTTAGGCTATATATCATTAGTATTTCATGGTTTGTTTTCATTAATTTTGACATATATTTAATAGATTTCTTAAACATATGCTTTTGACATGTTACCGGGTTAGTGGGTTGACTGGTGACCCGATAATGACCGTTTAATTAAGTGGGTAACCAGCAAGTTACCCATTTATTAATTTGGTCATGTTAGGGTTGGGGGTACTCAAGCCGTTTAATAAATGGGTTGTGCTCATGTCAACCCCTTTAATAGAGCCCTTCTATGTGACAAGACATGAACTCGACTCGACATGACATATTGGCCACCCCTAAATGGGTATTAGCAATGAAAGTAGAGATATAATTCATGCATTCTAATAAAGTCTGGAATCTTATAGAGGTGCCATCTAGCATTAAGTCCATTGGATGTAAGTGAGTCTACAGGAGAAAGAGAGGAGTGGACGGGGAAGATTGAGGCCTTCAAGGCAAGACTAGTTGCTAAGGGTTAATACCAAAAAGGAAGGTGTCGATTATGAAGAGACCTTCTCGCCAGTAGCCATGTTAAAGTCCATTAGGATACTCTTATCTATTGCTGCCCATTATGGTTATGAGATTTGACAAATAGATGTCCAAATGACCTTTTTGAATGGTCATCTTGAGGAAGAAGTTTATATTTCAATACCAAGCAGTTTCATTGAAAAAAATCTGGAGCATATAGTATGCAAACTGAATAAGTTCATTTATGGACTGAAACAAGCATATCACACATGGAATAGAAGATTCAGTGAAGTGATTAAACCCTATGGTTTTGAGCAATTGGTTGGCAAACCTTACGTGTACAAGCGTAACATTTAGAAAATATGACTTTCTTAGTGTTATATGTGGATGACATCCTACTCACTTGGAATGATGTAGGAGTTTTATTAGCTATTAAGATTTGGTTGTTAAGTCAATTCGATATGGAAGACTTAGAAGAAGCCAGCTATATTCTTAGGGATCAAACTTCTGTGAGATTGTAAGAATAAGATGTTGGTTATATCTCAGGCTTCCTATATAGAAAAAATGTTGTCTAAGTATAACATGGTGGACTCTAAGAAAGGTTTGCTGCCTTTAGGGCATGGAGTGCCTCTTTCTTTAAAGTGGTGTCCTAGGACACCTTAAGAGGAAGAGCGGATGAGGAATATTCCATATCCTTCAACTGTGGGAACACTTATTTGTGCTATATTATTCACAAGACCTGATATTTGTTTCGTTGTGACAATGGTGAGCATATATTTGTCAAACCTAGCTCCTTTACATTGGTTGGTAGTGAAACACATTCTCAAATACATAAAAAGGAATAGAGATTATATGTTAGTTTCTCATAGTGATTAGCTAATTCTTGTTGGCTGTTCTGACTTAGATTTTCAGTCAGATCGAGATGCTAGATGTTCGATGCTTGGATATGTTTTTACTCTTGGAGGTGAAGCCATTAGTTAGAAGAGTCTAAAGCAATCTTGCATTGTTGACTCCACCGTGGAAGTTGAGTTTGTAGCGGCTTTTGAAGCTGCCAAAGAGGCTTGTTGGCTAAGGAAGTTCATGATGGATCTTGAGGTAGTTAGAGAAGGACTTACACCTGCTGCAATATTTTGTGACAACTCAGATGCAATGGCAAAGTATAAAGAATCTAGGAAGCACAATCGATCCAAGCACATTGAAAGGAAGTATCACCTCATTATATGGATAGAGAGGAGATTACAGTTCTAAAGATTGATACCATAAATAATTTGGCGGATCCTTTCACAAAGACTTTGACTCAAAAGTCATTTGAGTGTCATTTGGATAGGATGGGAATTGACAAATTGGATTTAGGACAAATGGAAGATTATTCGAATTGGAGCCCTAGGAAACCCAATTAATGTGAATCATTTTAATACTGAATTAAGTTTATTTATTATCGTCTATATATTTACGCATTTATTATACATGTGATGTTATTTCTTTCAAACAATGTACCATGAGATAGACGTAATCCTTAAATGACATTTGGAATATCTATTTTACTAGATAATGAGATTGCACCACAGGTCGACTAATAACATGTCAGAATGTTATTTAATAATTAATTCATAATTGGTGATAATTTTTGATTACTTTTCTACTAAGGCTATAATATAACATTTAGATAATTTGTCTTGGTTACGTGAATGGTGATCCAAAATTTTATGTTAATGTATTTCAATTAGATTGTTACATTAAATTGGACCACGTGATTTGCTAGTATCTGCACTATTGTCAGAAATGAGCAACTTATTTTATTTTCTTTATACAGAAACTCTAAATCTAGAAAATAGTCGGAGTTTGTGTATGGAATATTAGTGGCTTTGATGCGCTAAAAGGATTAGGTCACAACCCGTGACTAAAATCCTACATGCGTTGGGTATTGACATGAAAAGCAGCAGGAACATATATTTTACTATGAATTTATAGAATAAAAATGCACCCTTTGTTGATTTGCAAGCATACGGATGGATTTGAGAGACTTTGGCCAGAGCATTCCATATATTTGACATTTCGAATAAGTACATAAATTATTTTCTATACTAATAAATTATTCGAGAAGGGTGTCGGGAACTAAGGTGGTAGATGTGAGGGAAAAAAAAAATTAGTTGTTAAAATTATTTTTTTCATAGACATCTAATAAAGGGGTTAATCACGAGTAAACATTCATGGGGAATTTTAATGAATAAATATATTTATTTTTAGAGTACAATAGAACTTATTTAGTAGAATTAAGTTTTATTAAATGGTAATCAAATATTATCATGAGATGATAATAAGACTTGACCCGTTTGGAGCTAGAATAAATTTTCCCTGATTTGTGCAAGCCTCTATAATATATACTATTAGAAAATTAAGAGAATTTATGAGATGAATAAATTATATGTTTGCTAAACTTAAAATTCATGGGATGAATAAATTGTATATATTTTTCTAAACTTAAAACTCATGAGATGAACTTACACTAGAAAATAACTAATAGAAAAAACCAGAAAAATGGAAAATACATCACCGGCCAATCAACACGCGACATACGTTGCCTATTGACTGGCACAGGGGGGCGATCCGGGCGATGTCCCCACAGGCCAAGCAGCGTGTGACACGTGTTGCGCGCTGACATGAGGCTGGGTTAGTGATCCATGTCACTTAATGCAGGCCAATTAGGTGCTGACACTTGGTACATATGATGCAGTGGTGAAGGCTAAAGGATTTTACGCTTTTTCATTATTTTTGGGATATATATTTTGGTCTTTTGACTCATCAAAAATCTTATTTTATTTTAATTAAATTCAGGATATTTTTAGTTTATAAAATATCTCAAAAAGGTTTAGCAAGGGATACTTTTTTTTTTCAATTAGAGAATTGAAGAGAAAAGTTCTCTCCCTTTTCCTCAGAAACGTTTTTGTAGAGATTCTTGATTTACTGGTGCTCACTCACTTGGTGTGAAAAGGAATTGCGGAGAAGACCTGGATAGTTTTTTTTCTCACTTGCTATTTACACGGCGGTCTATATCAAGGTATGTAATTCATGTTTCATATTATGCTTATGTATGCTATGCATTATCATGCTTTAATTGGAGTAAAGATTGTTTTATATTTAAAATTTTGAATTTTAAATTGTGATTCTGCTGTACCTGATCCATTAATTTTAGGAAATATCAATATAAAAAATTAAAATTTCTCCCAACACATATGACTTCCAGCTTAGGTATGTTGAAAAATCTACACTCTTACACTGGCTCAAAATCCATTCAAGTTGGCAATGAGACTCGATTACTTGTCACTTATAGTGGCTTTTCTATTCTTCGTACTAAACTACATGATCTATTGCCGTCTTAGGTCCTCTTAGTCCTTGGTCTTACATGTAATATTTTGTTCCTTGAACAGTTGTGCAGTGATAATAATTGTGTTGTTTAATTTGATTCTTCCTTTTTATTTTTCAAGGGCAAGGTCATGAGGATGCCTCTCCTCAAGGTACACAGTAATAGACCATCTATTGGTTTTCTTCTTACCTCACTAGACTGGTTGCACAAACAGTTACTGCTGATTTCTGGCACAGGCTATTATGCCACTCAGGAAACTTTGTTTTAGATGTTTCCAAATGCCATTGTTTACTTTTTTCTATTTTAAACATGGTTAAGCATTGTAATCCATGTTTATTAGTCAAATCAAATAGACTACCATTTTCTTGTATTATACATAGCACTACTGCACCATTACAACTAATTCATTTCAATGTTTGACAAGCTTCCTTTGTGTCTAACTCTAAGTTTTATTAATATGTGATTTTTCCATCCCTTATCCTCACCACCTTGTCAGACCGATCACCATCCCTACCTCCTGTCACCACAACACATCCTGACCCCTAATAGTCACTACCTTCAATCCCTACATCTACTATTTCGAATCCGGTGTTGCTGCGACAATCTTGGTTGCCCCCTCCTCCACCTGAAATGGGTTCCGTTCTCTCACTACCTTGTCTTGCTCTTCCTTCCCTACCACCCATGCTAGATTTCGTATATTGCGGCCTGCCTCAAAGCTCCTGCATGTCTCACTTTCGTTCCTCTCTATTACCCCACAATGGCCTCAGTTATGGCTTTACAATCTACTATCATACTCTTTAATTCCTACCTTCCTACACACTTGAATCATTACCAGTCTTGTCACTGTTGAACTTGAGTATTCCACTGATTACACCACGTGGCCCGAACACATTTTAATGATTCTTCTATCTAATTGTGTCATGTTTATGGATCTATACCCTACCCTCCCTCTCACATTCGACGTCCTGATGGTACTTCTCTTCCCAATCCTAAAGTCATAGCTTTGAACTGTACTGATCAGAGTATTCAATCTTGTCTCTCTACTGCTTTAGCCCATTCAGTCTTAAATGATGTAATTTATCACCCTACCTCCAAAGGCATGTTGGATGCCCTCATCAAACGCTTTCGCAACCATTCTCTAGTAAAAGAAATTAATCTTCACTCTCAACTTGTTACCCTATGCAAACACAATAAAACCATGGAAGCTTACCTCACCGAGCTGAAACCATCGCTGACAACCATTGGCTCCCCGGTTTCTAGCAAGGAGTTGACTTACTATGCCCTCTTTAAGCTTCACCCAGAGTATGGTCCCTTTAACACCTTCATGCATAACATCTCACGGAACCTCACTTTTAAAGAACTGAAAACCTCACTCATAAATGAAGAAGCAACATTTGCTCTACTACAGGCTTGCTCTAATTTTTCAATCATGGTAGTGCTCTCACTACTCGTCGTTAGTCTTAGGATTCCACGAGCAATTGCCGTAGCCGTGGTGGACGAAGGCAGTAATTGCAACCCCAATCGCAATGGTGGCCCTGGAAATCGGGTTGGGGGCCATGATCAACAGCCAACAGTGTCACTCTAAGGTGGCCCATGGATGTCTGGAGCAAGATTAGTAGGACCTTGTGGGAAATCTTCGCACTTTCAGCCTCAAGTAAGAAATGCAAGTATATCTTCTCATAAATCTAATAATGGTTTACTTGGGTTCGGGCCTCTTGTCTATTAGATTTGTTATCAGGTATGCTGCCTCTCACTGTATTCATGTCTACATCCAAATTGATCTACCCCAACACCTCTCATTTTCAATATGAATATAATTTAAGCACAAAGTATGAGGTGGGTCTATGTACTATTCATGCTTCAAGCCCAATGGGCATTTGCATGAGGGGGTATGTTGGAGTATAAAACCATTCATGGGCCTTCACCCATTAGCTTCATCTTTTAGAAAAGTTGGTTTCTTTACACATTCGAAGCTTATGGTGAAAGGTAGGAACTCCTTGCTTATTGCAGTTTATGGCTTTAACACCAAGGATGATCTTATAGATGAAACGGTAGAATTGGCCATGTACATGACAAGAAAGTCTGATCCTTGGTCTCATAGATAGAGTATTACTTTCACTCATTTATTGTAAAATTTTACTCGAGGCTAAATACCACAAAGAACAAACATAAGACAAGGGAGTATGAAGAATTGGAACACAAGCATTGAAGTGGAAAATTGAATGAGTATGCATCATATAACACAAAGTAAACTATTTATAGTACAAAGTAAGAATGTCAAAAGACTCAAAACTACTAGCTATCGTAAAGAAAAGTTAAGTACAAAATTCATGGTAGAAGTGGAGGGGGGTCGGTTTCCATAGAAAGGAGAGAAAGTAAATCCCTCACTAAGTAGCCTAATGAATACAATTACTAGCTAGTAACATCCCGAATAATTACAAAAATAAAAAAAATGCATGAAATACAAACATATTACAATATCATGTAGTTCAATATTTATCTTGGCTCGAATTGATTAGGGGCGGATTTGTTTTTAAGAGGCTGGGGGCATGGGCCCCCAGTGCCTAAAAATTAAATTAGTACAAAAAAAAACCCACTACCTATTAAGCCAAAATAAAAATGGCCCCCACTCCCTCCCCTACTTTTCCCCACGTGGACCCCCACTCCCTCCCTCTCTTCCACTTTTCCGTACCCACACGTCCCCTCCCCTCCCCCCACCCCACAACAAGCTCTCTCTCTCTCCCCTCTCCCACTCCCATTTTTTCCTCCAAAAATTTCTCTCACACTACGTTGTCTTTCTGTACCATTGGCCCACCGCTTTGTTTCTTGTCTCCTACTCACTCTCACTCTTTGTAATTACAGGTCTTTACCCACTCATTGACTTGCATTTTAATTCTTAATTTGTTGTATTTAGTTTTTCTGTTAGTTTAGGGTATTGCTATATTAAATAGAAAAGTATGAGTGTTGAGTTTTAATATATAATAATTACAGATTTTATCATCTAGGTACCATTAGGTTTGATTATTTATTACCCAAGTTGTGTTGTGATTTATGCATATTCTTCAATTATTTCATTATTTGTACTATTCATATTTTTAATATTGAGTCAACCAACTATAATTATAGAATTAGTTTACAAAATTTGTAGATTGCATAAGATTTCATCATTAAAGAAATATATATTATTTGTGATAGATAAAATTATGGAGAGGTTTTTTAAAAGAAAACATCCATCCACCACACAAGATAGTGAAAGTGGACCTTCAAGTCGAAATGACCAATTCTTCTTCCATGCAAAAGAAAGTTGATTTGGACAACCTACCTTCCGACCCCGTAGATAGGCTAAAGATTTTTGATTATCACCCTAATGAAAGAGATGAGATAAGGCAAGCATATTGGCTTAAAGGGCCTTCTCAGCCTCGTGGCCATGAATTTCCTAAAAAATTTATTGGAAAAAAGTTGCAGCATTTTAATCTAGCTTGATTTGATCAATATCCAAGATCGTTGGAGTATATCATAAAAGAGGATAAAGCATATTGCTTGTGTTGCTACTTGTGTAGAGACCAAATTAGGAAACAAGGTGGGAGTGAGGCATTTATGACCGAAGGGTTTTCATGTTGGAATAAAACTAAAAGATTAGCTACTCATGTGGGTGATGTCAATAGTGCTCACAATCATGCTTTAAAAAGATGCGAAGACTTAATGAAGCAAAATCAATCCATTCAAGTTGCTCTTAATAAGCATTCATATATTGTGGAAAATGAATACCGAATTCATCTTAATGCCTCAATTAATGTTTCTAGAATTTTGTTACACCAAGGATTAGCTTTTCGTAGTCATGATGAGTCTGAAGAATCCGACAACAGAGGAAATTTTCTTGAATATTTGAGGTACACTGGGGAACAAAATGACATTGTAGATAAAGTCATTCTCCAAAGTGCTCCAAGAAATCATCAAATGGTTGCCCCAAGCATTCAAAAAGATATTGTTCATTGCTTTGCGGAAGAAATAGTTAATGCAATTATGGAGGATATAAGTAATGATTTGTTTACATTATTGGTTGATGAATCTAGTGACGTATCCAATAAAGAACAAATGATATGGTCTTGAGATATGTTGATAAAAGGGGATAGTGAAAGAGAGGTTTATTGGTATTATTCATTTTAAGGAGACTTCTGCTGAAGCTCTTAAAGATGCCTTTGATTTTTTGTTTGCTAAATATAGGCTAAGCTTATCAAAGGTTCGAGGTCAAAGTAATGATGGTGCAAGAAATATGCGAGGTGAGTTTAAGGGTTTGAAAACTTTGATTTTGAATGAGAACAAATCAGCTTATTATATTGATTGTTTTGCTCACCAAGTTCAATTAGCACTTGTAGCTGTTGCTAAAACAAATCTTGATGCGCAAGATTTTTTTAGTATGATAAGTACTATGATAAATGTTGTTGGAGCCTCTTGTAAGCATCGGGATATGGTTCGAGAACGCAATTTGGAGGAGATTATGCAAGAGGTTATAAATGGTGAGATTCAAACAGGGACAAGATTAAATCAAGAACTTGGTCTTCAGAGGCCCGGGGATACACGGTGGGGGTCCCATTACAAAGCACTTTTGAATTTATTAAAGTTGTATCCTTCTATTGTTGAAGTGCTTTAATTTGTTAGAGACGAAGCTAAAGATTTAGTGCAACGAGCTCCAGCACGTGGTATTCTGAGATATTTGCAAACATTCAACTTTGTGTTTCATTTGCATTTGATGCAAGGTATATTAGGAATCACACATGAATTGTCATTGGCTTTACAAAGGAAGGATCAAGATATCATGAATGCAATGGCGCTTATCAAAGCAACTAAGCAACGGGTGCAAATGTTGAGAGACAATGGGCGGGAACCTCTATTGAGTAAGATTTCTTCTGTTTGTGATAAATATGATATTCCAATATTGACTATGGAAGAAGACTTTATTGATCCTGATCAACCATGGCGCAAAACTATTAAGAAGAATTTACATCGCTGTCGGGTTGAATTATTTTGTGCTATTGGGGATGAACAACTTGCAGAGCTTAATTATCGCTTCAGTGAAGCAAATTTAGAGTTGCTCCTTTGTGTGGCTTGCTTGAGTCCAAGTGATTCATTTTGCAATTCTGATATTTCGAAGTTGGTGAGATTGGCTCAATTTTACCCTAATGATTTCTCTAATGTGTCGGAAATTGAAAACCAACTTGAACTTATATCAAGGATGTACACACAGATGACAGATTTACTAATCTTGGTGGTCTTGGTGATCTTTCTAAAGTACTAGTGGAAACAAAGAAGCATCTTTCATTTCCTTTGGTATATCGTCTTTTGAGTGGGCATTGATTTTGCCCGTGGCAACTGCAAGTGTTGAAAGATGTTTTTCGGCAATAAAATTTGTGAAGACAAATTTGCGGAATTGAATGGGAGATCAGTTTTTGAATGATTGTTTAGTATGTTCCATAGAAAAGCAAATCCTTGAAACTATTACCAATGAATCTATAGTACATCGTTTTCAAAATATGAGAACTCGTAGAGGGAAGTTATGAATAGATGTTTCTATCTTTCTTGATTGTGGTTATGTACCTTTGTATATTTTCCTAATATTAATTATATTAGTTTTTGTAAGATCTATACCTTATAATATGTGCCCCAGTGAGTATTTTTTCTGGATCCGTCACTGGAATTGATGAATGAAGTTTGTTAAAGGTTTGAAGAATAAATTGGCATCAGTGTAGAGGTGAAATTACATAAGCTTTGGAAAAAAGGAACTCTTGATGATTAAGAGAAGATGAAGGCTTTGATTATTTAAGACTTCATATATGAGTTCAGTAAAAAATAAAAAATAAAAATAGCGTCAGGGGAGAGAAGAGGCCAATATATAGGATTGGTGAACTACTTCAGCTAATGCCAACTAGCTTTAGGATAGAATCATACTTAAATTCTCACGTTAATCTCATATATACTATTCCATGAGTTAGGCCTAAGGCCCATTGAAATTTTACATTGATGCTGCGACATTGTCAGACTCGTACCAATAACTATTTTGTGTGTGAATATTTCAGAGTATTTAAGGATGAATTGAATTAATTTGTAAAAGTCTTGAGACACAGAGCTGCCATGATTTAAGCTCTATGTAGTGAGATTGAGCAAAAAGGATGAAGATGAAAATTGAGGTGAGAGGAAGAGAAGATAGAGTAGCATATAAGAGTCTGAGAAGGAAGCTTGTGAATGAGGATATAGAGAGGAGGTAAAGTTGAGGAGAGAGAAAGAATTGTTATTAAACTTAATTTCTTGATTACCCACGAATATATCTAACAAATAACAATTACAACTAACTCATCACCTAATTGTAACAACCTAACCAATTGGATAATATCCAACTTATTTGCCAATTATCATATTTGCAATGTATTTACTAATTACTTGCTATGGCTTATTGCAATGTAACGAGACTAAAATAATGCTTTGTATGCAAAACATGACATTACTTCCCCTTTATGAAATGTTTGTCCTTAAGGATTTGAAGTAAAATATGGAAACTGGGAGGCAAGTGCACTGTAATCTTAACAAGTGGGGCTGGGTCAACAATTCAATCAAACGATATTAAGCATTATTTCCCACCTCTTCTCGAGAAACAGGTGGGCTATTTCTTTGATTCACTATCATCTAAATTCACCCACTTCACCAACCATTGAGTGACTGGAACATTGTGTCTCTCAACAATTCTTCTAGCAAGGACTCTTTTTGGCTCTACCTTCATTTCACCTTGGGAAGTTGTTTGAATGAGATTGGGTTGCTCTAAAAGCTGAGTACCAATATTCCTTTGAAGCTGAGAAGTATGGAAGGCTTGGTGTATAAGGCAGCCAATAGGCAATTGGAGTTTGTAAGCAACTTGGCCAATGTTTTGGAGAACTTGAAATGGACCATAGAATTTGGAGGAAAGCTTTGAGTTCCTCCTCACTATTGCAGAAGACTATTTGTAAGGCTGTATTTTCAAATACACCCAATTACCAAGCTGCAGGAATCTCTATGTTCTATTAGTAAAATGCTTCATTCTTGATTATGCATGGCTTAAATTAAGCCTCAGGTGCTACAACATGAGCTGTCGTGTTTCTAACCAGTCATTCATAGTAGCTATAATAGGGGCTGGCCCAGGAATCCAGATCAAGTCATGGAGGGGCATAGCCATAAAGAGCTTGAAAAGGAGCAAACCGGAGGCCGGCGTGGAAGTTGGTATTGTAATACGACTTTGCAAGTGTTAGCCACTTATGCCATTTCTTTGGTTTATGCATACAAAATTATCTAAGGCAAGTCTTAATTTATTGATTCACCCTCTCAAATTGACCCTCTAATTGAGGATGATAAGAGGAGTTTAAGTGGAGTGAAATGCCCAACAAATGAAAAAGCTCTTGCCAAAATTAACTTAGGAACACATTGTCCCTATCAGAAACAGTGGTGATAGCCAAGCCATGTAACTTATGGATATAGTTCATAAAAAGGCTAGCCACATGAGATGCAGTTAAAGAGTGAGAGAGGGAAACAAAGTTAGTATGCTTTGTTAATCTATTCACCACTACAAGAATGGTATCCTAGGCCTCAAAATAGGGTAAACCCTTAACAAAGTCCATGGTAATGTGTGTCCAACATTGAGTTGGAAAGTGCAAGGGCTATAACAATCCAGGGTAGGCAGTATGCTCTGCCTTACTAAGTTGGAAAAGGTCACACTCTTGTACAATCCTCTTGACATCAGCCTCAAATTGAGCCCAGTAAAATAACATCTTAAGTCTCTTGTAGGTAACCTGAAAACTGAAGTGGTCACCAATAGGGGAAAAATGGATGGATTGGATCAATTACGCCCTTGGCTAACAAGTATCCTTTCTTGAAATCTAATCACCCCATTCTTGATTGTATGACTTGGGTGACTACCAGGAGCAACCAGGAGTGCGGATAACTAGTGTACAGGAATCATCTCCTTCATAGCTTTGGACAACTTCATTCACCAAAGGGGGCTAATGGACTGAAGTGGTAATGGAAAGACAAGATTGATCAAATCTCCTAGATAATGCATCTATCACTGCATTCTATTTTCCCTACTTGTAAGATATAGTATAATCCAAATCCAAGAGCTTGGACATGCTTTTCCTTTGCACATTAGTGGTTATCCTTTGTACTAGAAGATACTTAAAGGCTTGAGGATCAGTTTAATTACAAAGCTGCCTGCCTCTAAGTAATGTTTCCATTAGGAGACAACTAATAAAATTGCTAAGAATTCCTTCTCATACGCTGAGAGACTCAGGCTTTTGGGCCCAAGGACATTACTTAAGAATTCCAGGGGCCTGCTTTGTTGCATAAGAACAGCTTCCATACCCCTATTACTAGCATTTGTTTCTAGAGTGAAGGCAAATGAAAAATCAAGCTAGGCTAGACCTGGGGTACATTCTATGGCATCTTTGAGTTCTTTGAAGGCTAGCTCAGCTTCTGTGATCCAACAAAACCCACCTTTCTTAAATTAGTTAGTGAGAGGCTTGGCAATTGAGCCATAGTTTCTCACAAATTTTCTATCGTGGCAACTACAGCCAAGAAAGAATCTTAATTCCTTAATATTTTAGGGACTAGGCCATGAAATTATAGCCTTCACTTTGGAGGGGTTAGTTGCCACTCCGTTAGCTGAGATAATATGGCGCAAGTACTCTATTTGGTGTTGTGCAAAGCTACATTTGGATTTTTTGGCATAGAGTTCATGATTGTTGAGAGTCTAGAGTATTTTTTTTAGGTGGATCAAGTGGAAATCACTAGATTTTCCATAGACAAGTATATGATCATAGAATATAAAAACATATTTCCTTAAGAACGGGGAAAATACTTCATTCATCAATGCCTAAAAAGTGGCAGGAGTATTTATGAGGCCAAATGGCATGACATGAAATTCAAAATGACCATAGTGCGTTCTAAAAGCAGTTTTAGAAATGTTTGGCTCATGCACTCTAACTTGAAAATAGCCAGCTCTCAAATTCAATTTTGAAAAAAAATAGAAGCCCTTTTGAGCTCATCTAACAAGTCATTAATATGTGGTACAGGGAATCTACTTTTTATGGTGAGATAATTGGGTTGTTTACTGTTAGCACAAAAACGCATGGTCCCATCTTTTTTCTTGACTAATAGCACAAGGGAGGAAAATCGGAAACAACTGGGTTCTATGATGGAAGATTCTTATATTTCTCTGACTTGTCTTTCAATTTCATTCTTTTGCAAGTATGGATATCTATTTGGTTTGATATTTACAGTCTTGGCATTAGTTTTAAGAGGTATATGGTAATCAGGGGATCTGGGAGGGGGCAAGGATTTTGATTCTTAGAACACAACAACATACTCAGCAAGAAGTGAACAAACTGAAAAGGGTAAGGTCATAGAATGTACCTGTGGAGCTTCTTGCCCTTGTATTAGCATCAATGTCGTCACAAATTATTCCTCCTTCTTATGGCGTAGGCCTCGAAACTTCTTTCCTGAAAGCATCTTCACAGATCCAAAGTCAGAAAAGCCCTTTAATACCACTATTTTCCCATCGCTCACAAAGTTGAGCTTGGGTTGGTTAAAGTCCGATGACACTGAACTATACTGCTTCATCTAATCAACTACGAAAAGCATGTCACATCCCCTAATCTTCATTAGTCTAATGTCATACAAAGACATATGACTCTGCATATACCACTTAGCCAAGCATTGTTGCTTACTGACCATTGTTTGCCCATTGGCCACTCTAATGCCTAGAGGAAATGTATCTTCTAATGTGAACCTTGCCTCCCTTGCCAGTCTTAGGTTAAGGAAGCTGTGAGTTCTTCCACTGTCTATCAAGATGATGAAAGACTTGTTCTGTAAGTGCCCAAGGCTCTTGAGGGTATTTGTGGATGCATTCCAGTCAAAGCATGAGTATATACCTCCTGGATCTCTTCATCACAAGTGTCTGAGGCTTCTTCCTACATTATTGCTACCGATTGCTCAATTTTAGAGTCTAGGTTAGGTTCAAGAAGTTCAATGGCTTTTAGTAGGTTCTAACAGTTATGCCTAGGATAACACTTATTATCGCATTTGTAACAAAGCTCTAAATTCTTTTGGGGTGGGTATCTAGTGCAATTTTGGTTTGTTCTCGGAAAATTGGACTAGTGTTTTGGAAGGTTTGTGGTACTGCTAATACTGGATGAAGAGTGTATGGTTTTTAAGAGATTTTTGGCCTTCTGTAAGGATACATTAGAGGATCTAGTAAACAGTTTGGCTTCAGAAAAAGCTTTGACAATGTTTTGGGTTTAAGGGTTTTGACTAAGGGTTTTATTTCCTTAAGTTGGAAATGTATGAAGACAAGAAATATTCTATTCCTTCACTGAATGACCAATTAGTAGTTAATATAAGAGATCTAAGCTCCTCAATATTTTCTTGGTACTCTTGTATGGACCCAGTTTGTTTTAGCTAGTGGAACAGACTCACAACATCAGTGTCCTCATTACCTTTAAACCTATCACACAATTCCTTAAAGAATTCCTTCCATCCTGCTTCTCCTTTGTCTGCTATGAGACCCTCTAACCACACATGTTATCGTCTAGGTACACAGCCACTATCTCTAATTTATCTGATTCTTCAATTTGGTAAAGAGAAAAGTATCATTGTCATCCCCTAACCTAGCTTCTAGGGTTTGTGCCATTAAAGATGGGAAAATCAATTTTTGGTTTAGGTTTGAACCTTTACCTCCGAGAGAACTCCCAAATTGGCTATTCTCCCCATTCTTGGAGAAAGACCCTAAGATTGGAGGTCTACCAGCAATAATCTGTCCCGTATTCACACATGATTCATGCAATTGCACCTTTGCCTCTTGGCTTCGCATAGAAACTGTAGGATTAGAAATATTTACTACCAATTGCTGCAATAATGCTAACATCTGAATGCTAGTTTAAAATATTCGAGCGCTATTTGGCTGCTTGACTTCAAGCAATTGAACATACCTTAATCTAATTTCCATCCCATTTCAGCTCGATGTTGTGATTCCACTAGCTTATGCACCAGACCTCGCATCGGGCTCTCGATTTCTACCATGGAAGGATTTTTCTTGCCTCTAGCTTGTGTGACCTAAAATTAAGATTGTAGAGAAAAAACATTTTGTGCTCAAGATCAAGCTCTGATACCAAATGTCATGATTTAGGCTCCATGCACAAAGATAGAGCTAGGATCGAAGGTGTAAATTGAGGTGATAGAGAAAGAGAGAGAGAAAGTAAAGTTAATAAGAGAGAAAGAATTGTTATTAGTTTTCATCATGTGTCTTAATTTCTTGATTACACACTAATATATCTGACAAGTAACAATTACAACTAACTCATCACCTAATTGTAATAACCTTGCCAATTGGATATAACCAACTAATTTCCCAATTATCACATTTTCAATGTATTTACTAATTACATGCCACGGCTTATTACAAAGTAACAATACTAAAATAATGCTTTTCTATACTACATATGGCAGGAGCCTTGACTGAAGCATATGTTAGATCTCCAGAGAAAATTGTGGAGACCCTTTGGAAGGGCTGGCCTGCACTTCTTATCTATTTGTCACAACATAACGACTTGAAGTCAGGGGTGTTGGGGACTTTCCATCGTACTTCAATACAAGAAATGTCAAGAAAATAAAGATTAAGCCTTTTAAGAAATTAGCTGACTAAAATGCATCTAATACATGATTAAGACTCTATCAGTTATAGAGAGCTGAAAAAGGTCAAAGGGCTATGTTATGTCTAGGGTGAATAATGCCAACTTGGTCACAAGTGTGAAGGTAAGAAAATCAAACAAGGTTAAAGATGATGAAGATGTAGTTAAATTGATGGTCCCATGATACCATAAGGCAAGAACACACACAAATATAAAGTGAACCATGTTGTTGGTATATTTTCAAAATAAGGAAAAAAAAGGTCGTTTTTTTGCACCTTTCGTGAAAGGGCGCATCTCTTCATGTGAAGAGATGCATCTCTTTTAAGAGACACTTGAAAAGATATAAATACGCCCTTTCATTCTCAAGATTAGAGTATCCAATAAAATTTGCCATTCTCTTGTTCTTCAATCTCAAAAATTTTCTACATATAATTTCACTTTGTGCTTTAGTTTCATTGGATCCCCGAAACCCTTTCGATAAGGACAAAATAAGTCTTAAGGAAAGTGATTCCCTATAGGCCTTGAACTTGTTGTGATTTTCATATCTGTTTCATTGAATTTCCTATCAAATTCCTCCTTGTCATGGACAATTTGACTAAGACTAATGCCTAAGCCATTAATGTAAGGTATACATTAGATAAAAGAAAGTATCACTAGTGGTACCATTCCAGATATATTGGAACAGGGTGTAATTCAGACCAGTTTGAGCCTATACACATCTACCCGAATTTTGGTTAGATAGAAAAATGGCTCACAACAATTATGTGTGGACTACATGGAGGTTAACAAGCAAATCAGCATAGATAAATTTTCAATAGCATCAATAGAAGAGATTTTAGATGAATTGGGTGGATTGACTGTTTTTAGGAAATTGGACTTTCTAGTGAGGCACTATGAGCTTAGACTCCACCTGGATGATGTGCATAAAATAACGTCAAAGATGGCATTGAAATAATTCGAGTTCTTGGCTATTCTGTTTTCCTTAACCAATATAACCATTTCGTATTAAATCGCGATAAATCATGTTGTAAGGATAAAAATAGTCAAACCAACACTAAAATCAAATAATAAAATACCGAACCTAAATCTGAATTAAAATTGACTAAGTATGCATAAAAAAGGGATAAAGACAAAATAAAAACCCCTCTTCCCTCTAACTCTCTCCACATGGCGCCCCCTCTCTCCTTCCATCTTTTTCTCTCTCTTATCATTGTGTAGGACTCTCTCTCATCCTATTCTCTTTTAATCTACTCTCTCTCCTCAACCCATCACTCTCTCCTTAGCCTCTCCTACTCTACCAAGCACTACCTTCAACCCGGTCAAAACTCGGTCAAGCTAGTCAACATGCTGAGTCACCCTCTTGCCTTGCCGAGTCACTGTCTTGCCTTACTAAGTCACTCTCTTGTAGCCTATGATTTAGCTACGTAGCCTTACTCGGGTTAAACTACCTAAGCCATGACCCACTCTCAGCCCTCCTAGAAGACATACATGTAAGCTTTTCTCCATAAATCTTACTCCCTAAGGCAATGCCTTAGCCATTAAGCACCAGGTGACATGCTAATGCACGTGTCAGCTTGAAGACCAATCCATATGCCGCCCTTGCCTCCTTTGCTTTTATAAATAGCAATTCCCATTTCCTCATTCAACACAAGCTCCCTTGCCTGACTCTCTCTCTTCTTACATCTTCTCTTTTCCTTTCTCTCTCTGACCAAGCCACAACCCTAATACTTACTAACCAATTGATGTCCAACTACTAGTTAACTGTCTCCAATATCCTACTCTTCCCAAGTATTCAACTCTCTCTGATTAGCCAATTCTCCCCAGGTATCCAAATCTTCCCAACACCTCCCCTCCCGCAGTATCCAACTCTTTCCAAGTATCTCCAAGTATCCAACTCTCACCTAGTGCCATACTCTTCTATACGTCCTACTCTTCCCAAGTATCCAACTCTTCCGAATGTCCTATTCTCCTCAATTACGCAACTCTTCCCAAGTATCCACCTCTCACCAACATTCTACTCTCCTCAAGTACTCAACTGTCCCACTACTAGCCAATTCTCCCACTATTAGTCAACCCTCCCTCCTCTAATAGCCACCTCTCCCCTATTAAACCAACTCTCCTCCTCTATTTGCCAACTCTCCCCAAATCCCCGAGAGCTGCTAGCCAACTATGGAAGGCCTCGTACTCAACTCAAGCTAGGTATTCTACCTAAACAAAGTACTTCATTACGCTTATTACTTACTATGACGCAGCACGTGTATGGGAAAGTAGGGGTACGGGAAGTTTCAGTGTCTTTCCCTTTAATTTTATTAACCAATAATAAAAATAAAGAAGAAAAAGGATAACTCGTTTCTCACAACCAAGAAATCGAGGATCAAATAACACTTCAAAATTCTTGAAAAATATCCCCCTAAACCCTAGAGTCGTCCCCCTTTATATAGAGGAGGAGTTGGAGAGAATCGAGGAAGGAAATAACTAAAAAAAAGAAAGTAAAATCAACATTTGAAATTCAAATTCAAATCAGGATTGGATCTCGCGAGTCATGTCCTGAATCTCACTGCTTGCCATAATTTTTGTCCCACGTTACACCCTGGGCTTCACCAACACCAAGCCGCTCGGATCCTCCGCTACCAGCCGAAGCTATCCTCTCGCCAACCGTGCTCCCGCCATAAAACCCGCCAACCTTGAGTATGCGGCTGTGTCCTCCCCTTGAGCCTCCCCTGCCAAGGCCTGTTGCCATGGTGAGGCTGTCCCGCCTGTGCCAACCCACCAGTAGTGGGATGGCGGCTGCATCATCCTCTTCGGCCTGGAGAGAATTCACCCTCGAATTCTTAGTGGGGTCTTCTTGATTGCTCTTGTCACATGGAGTTTGCTCACAACATTCACTACCCTCACGCAACTCCCAACTGCCATGCTCCTCTCGGTGCTTGCTTTTGTCTTCTTTTGCCAATAGTCAGGACGTAGTTTGTCCCGCCATGGTGTGGGCTTCATCATACTATTTAACAAAGATCCTTATTGACTTAAGCATCGAAAGGGTCTCTCATGTACCAATCCACAGGACCCTTTAACCATTTGCTTGTTTTGCAGGAAACACCGGGTCGAACGTACAACTGTTGATTTCCGATGACAGCTTGAGTCCGGCTCTCATTCTAATGAACCTCTCTCAATGTTTTTTTCTCAAAACACATATGTTCTGGCATTTCATAAGTTTGTTTTAGTCTTCTTTGACGACATTCAAGTTTATAGTTGGGACTAGTCCTTCCATCTACAACAACTCGGTGTAATGCTAGAAACATTACACTGAACTAGTTTGTTTATTTCAGCAGATGCGTGTATTGGGCGACTCAAATGGAGTATTTAGGACACCTGATTTCAATACATTTTTTAAAATAATTATAGGAGGATTCAACCCAATTTATACACACGATAAATCAAAAGATTGAAATATGTAATCCATAGTCCATTAATAGACTCACTACATACAATAAATTCATTCATATTTGGGTACAAAATAATAAATCAAACATATAACCATTTGGTAACTTTATGTTCCCCTGCTAAAACTATTTTCAAAATATTTTTTGCTAATGTTAGGGCAAGTATTTTTTGTTTATTTTCATGTTATTACCCCAACATTAATAACACGGCCTCTTAGAGTAATACCACAATTCTCTTACTACTTACACTTGTTTGGCAACATCTTATGCTTAGACTTTTTATTTTAGTTTTAGAGAACCAAAATGTACAAAACTAGTTTTTCCTGCTTTGGGTTCAGTTTTTAGTTTTCAATTTTTAGAAAGATATTCGGGTAAAAACTAAAAACTAGTAACTATAGCCAAGAAATCTTCATTTCCAAAATATGATTACTGGGTTTCTCAAATATAAAAACTAAAAGCACAAAGCGATACCAAACAAGTACTTAAGTTAATCAAAGGACACTGTGAAAGACAACGATCTTAATACTGAGACCCGACCCAAACCCAAATAGAACCCCCAATTCCAACCCTTCCCCAGTGGTGGCCCTACCTTCTTCCATTGAGTTCTTCCTCAACTCATTCAATATGAACAGAACACACGCACTCGATATGTTCCCATGCTTCTTTAACACATTCCTTGTTGCCTTTGACCTCTCTTCTTTCAACCCCAATTGGGACTCCACTTGGTCCAATATTTCTAGGCTTCCTAGATATGCAGCCCAAAATATGTTGTTCCAATCACTAACCCCAATAGGCCCAAAAGCATCAATCAATAATTTTTATGTTGGATATGCTCAAATTTTAATGTGAGAAATTTGTTCCACATAAATATTGCTAACTTAGTACATTTTCAGGTGACTATTTGTTACCATTTATAGCCGTTGTAAGCATTGAATCAGGCCGTACTAACTTCTCTCATTGAATTGGATCATTAATGTCCCCATTTATTTGTGACCATTACATAGGCTTATTGAAGCCTAAATAATGGTAGGCCTCTCCTTGGTTGAGACATGCACGAATCAAAGTTTTCTATCTCTCCTTCTCTCTTCGTATGATTGAGCAAATTTTGGCACATATTTTACTCCGATAACCCTCGAGTACACGGGTGTTTTAGGCATCGTGTTAACCTTGGGGGTCGGAGTTTCATTTTGTCCCGTTTGTACTAGTGTGGGGTATAAATGACTTGAGGGCAATGGTGAACTCCACCGCATGAGGAAAATCTTTGTGTTTTCAAATAATTTCTAATTACTCTTCCCTTTGTTTTCCAACAATCTAAAATCGTTTAAGTAAATAATTAGAATATTGGCGTTTGACCAAATCTAAAGGAAGCCATCTAGATATTTTTTTATTTAGATTTGGAAGAAGCCGTCTAAAGATTGATTTATATCTCATGTGATCTGCAGTAAAATTTAAAGTATTTTCGTACAAAATAAAAATTTTTTTTTGAACATTAACATTGGAAAGAATTGATGTAAATGTACAAGGTGTACTGCTTTAAAAAAAAAAAAGAACTGTAAATGTCAATGGGCGCATGGATCGCACTGGAGCCGGGCGGGGGTGCTCAGCCGGTGGTCACGGCGGCATAGTTGACCGTCACTGCTAGAGCGCAGTTGTTCCTCTCTCACTGTGGCAGTGGCTCGTCTCACTACATTTGATGGGTGAATGCCAGCCATCAGTGAGGTCCGGTTGGTGACACCAGTTACACAATGATGGTCACGGTGGTTGAGGTGAGCTAATTGTCCCTGGCGCTGCCTGGCATAAGTACTGGCTTCTGCTAGGCGATAAGAGAGAGAGAGAGAGAGCGTGTGCGCAAGGCGGTTGAGATGGTTGTGCTCAAGCAGTTTAAATATTAATCGAATTTTGTTAGGCTTTAAGTAATGTTATTCAAAATAGTTTGATAACACGGCACTTATGAAATTTTATTAATAGATTTAATATTATTTGATCTTCAAATTTGATCTTAGTATATCTAAAATTTGATCTTCAAAATATGTCACCATAATTCTATGCTAATCCATGCAAAACTATTTAAGCAAAAAGATGCTAAAAGGACAATTAAGAGTCCGTACCATTCATGCCATCCCAAAACTCAATCCTTGCATTATACTCCATGCAAATCAATGAAAGTAAATACAACCCAGAAAAAGAAAGAGACGACATAAGGTACCGCATATTCAGCTATACGTGATGAGCGAATCCAAAAAAGGAAGACAGAAGCCACAAGCTGCAATCGGAGACAGAAGACAGAATACTAAACAGACTTGTTGGTAGTGTTAGAAATAAGAATCGTACAAGTGTTTAGTAAAAGCGAAACAAATTAGCATGGTAGGGATAACAAAAGGATCTGCAATTGAAAGGGAGTTCATGCTAAAACGATCAAATTAAAACACGTACAAAATTAAAATTAGGTTAGGTTGCCTCCCAAGAGCTCCAAGTTCAATGCCTTTAGCCAAACGCAATTTAAAGCACAAAGTCATCCAAAATCCGAGGCAATATCTGCCATAGAAATCCGGTTGAGGTAGTAGGGATGATCACCAAACCCAGCAACATTTCCAGATCCATGACTGTCAAGGAGGGAAACATTACTAGTATTGGGTTGCGAATTTGTATTCTACCAAGTGTAGCAGATATAGCACAGGTATCGACATAGATAGTGATACTATTATAATCAGAAGTTTTAGTAGAATCGAGTTACCCGACTCTACCAAAGGGTCAATATCATCAACCCTATAGTAGTCCAACGCGTCCTCAGCGTCAGGGTGCCGAATGAAGTTTGAGACCTTCAATTTTCCCTTGAAGTTTCCAAAAGAAACCTCCAACTCTTCCGTTTTATAGTGAATCACAGTGTCAGCAGTTGCTAGGAGCGGTCCACCTAGAATAATGGGAGCATTGTGCTTTTTGCTAGGAGTAGGGTCTATATCTAATACAATAAAATCGATAGTGATGACAAACTTGTCAACCTTGACAAGTACATCCTCCACCACTCCACAAGGTACACGCTCTATCCTATCGGCCAAGTGAAGTGTGACATTTATTGGCTTAAGGTCTCGTATATCCGATTCCCAAAAAATTGAATAAGGGATGAGGCTTACACTCGCTCCTCAATCTAGCAAGGCTCTGCTGGTGTAATGCTCTCCTAAGACACATGGAACTGTAAAAGCCCCAGGGTCTCAAAACTTAGGCGGGGTGCCTGACGCTAAAATGCTACTCACCCTCTCAGTGAGTTGGAAGTTCTTCGGAATACGCGCTTGTCTGCGCTTCTTTTTCACACAAAGGTATTTAAAGAACTTGGCGTACATAAGAATGTGCTTAAGGGGTTCAATCAATGGCAAGTTGATCTTCACATCCTTAAACACATTCATGAGCTCAGCCCTCTTTAGGCCATCCTTTTTCTTCTGTCCTATAAGGGCCGAAAGAAAAGGGATAGCAAGTTCATAACTATCTTGTGAGCCCTCCCTATCAGCAGTAGGGGAGGGATCCGTGCTCTCCTTCTCAATCTTAACCTCCACATATATACGGTTCCCCTCTTTAAACACTAACACAACCTGAACTTGCTCATAAGTAAGCAAGTTAGGGGAGAACTAGTCGACCCTATAGGAATTGTGAGAGGTTGGGAGGGTAACCTCCCTCTCTCTCGTCTATGAAGTGCTTGGGTCAATTGTCATATATCTGGTGCTCTATTTTAGCAATAGACTAATAGTGTGATGGGACCAATTATGTGGCGTCCTACATGAATCGGAGCATATGCTCCTCGAACTGAGCAAAATATCCCGGAGGTCGGGGAGGGGGGGTCAGCATGCAAGACGGGGTGGGCAGGTTGAGGAATATACGTCTTCCCTGTCGAAAAAGCAAGAGGGTTTGCGTTACCTACAATAGGATTTTGTTGTTTCGTGGGTGGATTCTGATGGCCATTCTGTCTCCTAAGATGTTTCGATGGTTGCACCATGCAAGATTGTAGGTGTTTCATAA
This sequence comes from Simmondsia chinensis, assembly GCA_018398585.1. Classification (NCBI taxonomy): domain Eukaryota; kingdom Viridiplantae; phylum Streptophyta; class Magnoliopsida; order Caryophyllales; family Simmondsiaceae; genus Simmondsia; species Simmondsia chinensis. Next base: position 9,072,658 of record JAGTTD010000004.1, read on the forward strand.
TGGGTCACCGCTCTTCGAAAAGCCCTGACCATTAAAACCTGTTTCTACACAAATTCGGGAAATTGTGAGGCGTAAAGGCAGTCAAGTACAAAATGGTCAACGCTAAAACAAATGCCACGGGTGTTGGCACAATGTGATGACTTAGCAGCATTAATTGCATGCAGATAAGTAGGATTATGATCTGATCAACTTTCCTACTAAGCGCTTCGAACCTAAATGCGTTGTCATCATTTGGTGCCACCCCGTAGACACTATATGCATCTCCCCGAACCATCTTAGCAAATGAGGCCTAGTCAAGGGAGTGCTCACTAAGATGCTCAAAAAGGATCCACGCTTCATTCTCATCCTGTTGGTTAAATGCTCCCCCGTATGAAGCATTAACCATCTGTTTGTAGGATGCAGTGAGACAATCATAAAAATTTTGCACTAGAGCCCATTTGGGAGATTCATGGTGGGGACAGTCCTAAGAAGCTCATTGAACTTGTCCCAACTCTCGTGCAATTACTCTCGGTTGTTTTGTCCAAAACTATTTATAGCACGCCTAACAACCATTATTCTAGCCTTAGGATAAAATTTCACCAAAAACCTTTATTGGATGTCATCCCAAGTTGTGATTTCACCCTTTGGTGAGGATTAAAACCATCTCTTAGCTACATCTTTTCACGAAAATGGAAAAAGACGTAGTCCAACCGCATTAGATGAGACACCTTGATAATGGCACGTTTCACAAATTTCAAGGAATGCATCAAGGTGTTCGTATGGGCTCTCAATCTGCTTCCCATAGAAAGTGGGAAGCATGTTGATGATCTAAGGCTTAAGCTCAAAGTTGGCGTTACCCATGGTGGGTAACATAACCCCAGTGGGTGCGGCCTACGTTTAGGGAATTAAATGGTCCTCAATTGTACGCGGTGGGAAGTTAGCCATAATGGAAAAAAAGTAACTAAAATTCAAAATTGACTTAGCTTACCGATTCCTTGGCTACGGCGCCAAAAACATGATGTGTACGAGATTGTTGCAGCTAAATCGGGTATACGGGTCGTATCCACATGGAATTGGTATTAAGTCGGACTTAGTGATTAACGAGGGTTGGAAAATCAGTTTTGATTTGGTTTGAATGATTTGTTTACAAAAATTGAAAAATTAAATATAAATCAATGGTGTGAATTCAATTAATGTTAGTTGAGGGAGTGACTTCAGGATAGCTCTACTCATATTTTGTCATTATATTCTACTTAAGACAATAACTTAAAGGAATTAGGCTACAAGTTCTAAGCTTGGGTTAATATATAAATTAGGTCTTAGGGTAATGAACTAGTCTAAAGGCATAACTTATCTTATCACCCTAAGTGTAGCATAGGTTATCTCACCAGCACTACTTAATTGCTTTATTACTCCTACTTCAATATTAACTATATGAAAGATTGTGCTCAAGGTTGGATACAACCTCAAATCTGACCATGTGTGAAAAAAATGTTATGTTATGGTCTAGGCTGTAAGCACAAGACTAATTGTAAAAAAGCTGGAGATCTAAACATGGCTACAAGCACACATATAGAAATACTAGGCAATCATGAATAATTCCCCACAGGGTTGCGAATATAAGTTAACTAAATTATTGTCAAAAGCACAATATAAATCTGTAATACAGGCGCCTATCAATAAACTACAAGTCCACTCTTCCTTAGGAGTTTTACACATCATTTAAATTTATCAAAGATAAAACAACAAATAAAAATTAAGGAATTGAAGGCTCCCCTCAATTGAAGTTGGCGTTGATGCTTACTTTGATCCTTCCAGTACTCTAACCACCTGCACTGCGGCATTTGAGAACTTCTTGGATCTCATCGCAGCTTCGTGAAGGAGAGGAGGAGAGGGGATGTGTTGTAAAAGATGGGCAAAAATAGAAGTCTCCCTCTCTAAAAATATACCCGCAGCGTGACCTAGGTCACACTGCGGTGGGGCGAATCGATCGGCCCGAGAATTGAGCCAATCCCCAATTGATTGGCTGGCCCTCTGTAGCTAGTTGAATGATTCGCTCTATTTCCCAATCGATCGGTAGTTCCACTGTAAGGCGTGGGCTGCTGACCGATCAGTACTTTACGCCGATTAGTTGTTTAGTACTTGGATGTTTATGAGACCGATTTGAGTTGCCATGTTATGAACCGATGGGTCATTCTTTCATGCACATGGTTGGGTTTCTCAAAGTAATCTTCAAAATTTCTCGATTATGCTTGATTCTGCCGCTTTTCAACCTCTTTCTGCTCCATTGTACTCTAAGCCAAAATGTACCAAAATTATAACACAACACACATATAAAAGCGAAATATGTCGCAAAAAAGAAGCATACAATATGCAAATTTAGGGCACATCAGCATTGAATTGACACCTTTAATTTATATTTTGTTTTACTACTTTAGTAAACAATTAATTGAAACCTAACAAAAACTGAATTTCCAACCGTTCATTAATCACAAAGTCCAACTTAACTCCAATTCCCTATGATACAACCGGTATACCCGATTTAGTTATGATGATCTCATACTCTTGCGAGTACACGATTTTAAAGCACTCTTTGAAATCACATCATTTACTCTATTTTATTTTAGTGTTCGAATGCCATTTAGGGGTTGAGCTTAATGCTTACCTATGCATAGTCCATGAAGGACGATGTGAGCATTGCACGCTTGATGGGTTTGGAAAGTGAAGGGCATGTTGCCCTAGCTATGATATGGGGAGACACTTGAGATCTCACTCAAGTAAGGAGTGAGGCTACTTATCCTCTATCTAAACCTTTTAAGAAGGTGAGAGACGGGAAAATGTCTACAGACCTTAAGAAGGTGAGACGTGATACAACAAAGGGAATGGGGCTTAAGCCTATTTATGTGTCTCGATCTTGATGGTTCCCCATCTTGAGAATTATTCAAATTTGGAATTAGTGTCCTGGAAAATCTACTTAGTTTGTTCTAAATATTGAATAAAAAATTATTTTATTTATTTATAGTATGATTATGTTTTACGAGTCAAACATGCGTGTGATTGTTTTCTAAATCATTCCATGAGATGGACATAATAAAAGAAGACATGTTAGGTTTGGCTTAAGTGGTCCATGAGATTAAAACACAGATAAAATTAGATCAAACTAGTAATATGTTGTCAAAGTATGTTCACAGTCGGTGATAAGTTTGGACAATTTGCCTGATAAGACTATAATATGATACTTTTGATGACTTTCCTTGGTCATGTTGATAGGGATCCAAGAGTATTATGTTGTGTTATCTTTAAGATTGGAAAAGTGAGTAGGATCACCAGAATTATTTGTTAGGAAATAGTCTGAACTTGTGCATGGATTTTTCGTTGCTTTGATGTGCTAAATGATTAGTCAAAGTGTGTTGACTTGAATCTTACATTCATTAGGCAAAGGAATGAAATATAGTAGGAATAGTTGTATTATGTGGAATATATAGTCTCTAACAAGATAAAGATGTCTTGTTAGTTGATTCACAAGCATACAAACAGATTCTAGAATCTTTGGTAAAAGTATTCTATATGTTTGATATTTGAAATTAATACAGAAATCATTTTTTGTATTATTCGACAACGGTGAGTAGGAAACTATGGCGAGAGATGTGAGAAAAGTAACTATAGAAGTAAAAGTTACTTTTGCTCGTGGATATCTAATAGAGGGGCTAACTGTCATAATAAAAGTTATTTGAAAATTTTTGAGTAAATATATTTAATTTTATAGTGCAGTAAAACTTATTTAGTTGAATTAAGTTTTAAATGGTAATCAATTGCTATCATGAGAAGACAATCAGATTTCATCCATTTGGAGCTAGAGTTAGATTGTCCTTTAGATATCTTCCCAAGCCTCAACTTGAGCATCATTTGAAAATGTTTAAAATGAGATTATGAGATGAATTATTTATTCATAAGATGAATAAATTAATTTTGCTGAGCATAAATCATGAGATGAATTATTTATTCATAAGATGAATAAGTTTATTTTACTAAATTTAATTCATAAGATGAATTTATACATGTTGAATTTCAAACGGAAAGGAAGTGTGTATAGAGTGGTAATCCATGCCCATGTGTTTGAGCCATTCACGGCGTAACCAATCCCATGTGTTTGAGGTAATCACAGAGTGTGCCACATGTCACATCGTGACTAGAGAGGCGGGCATCCGTGTGCCTACATATGGGTGTCTCATACCGTGTATGGAAAGGCAAGCATCCCTGTGCCAGCGTGCGACATGTATTGCAAGCGGGACCTTCCATCATCACCGATGCGTGCTTATAGCGCGGAAAATCAATGCATTCCACATGGTTTCTTTAATAGAGATACGACAGTTCACGTGTTGAGTATTAATTTCTATAAATATGATATTTTATAGTGAGAATTTATGAATTAAGGTTTTTGCACCTAGTTTTGTCCCATGACAAAATCCTAAAATTGTTTAAGGGATTTTATAAATTATTGTTTAGCATAAAATTTTTTTAAAAATTGCCTTTTGAAAAGATTGAAGGAAAAATTCTGTACTAAAACTTTTCTGAAGTTAAATATTTTTGGGAGCCCACACTTCCGGTGTTAGAAGAGGCCATTGCGAAGAAGACCTTGAGGTGTTGAGAATTCTTCTTCTAATTTTATATCTTCAAGCAGAAGTTGGGATTCACGCTTCAGGTGTATCTAAATTAAATATTTGATATTTATTTATTTATTTATTTTTTTAGTTCATTTACTCTACATACTATGTTTATACTTGTTTTATTCAATATTTTTGTTTGTCATATGATGAACCTATTATGGTAGGATCTAAATTTAATTAAATAGTTTAATTAGGCCAGGGCTTTAAATTTAAAATTGAGAATTTTGAATTGATTTTCATTGCTCCTGATCAAGCCAATCTAGGGAAAATTTCTAAATATATTCCCAACATTTGGTATTAGGGCAAACTCTAAATACATTCATGATTGACATTAAAAGCATTAGGCTTAATAAAATTAGAGTATGTAGAATTACAAAAGTATAAAATTGGGAATTTCATTAAAGAAGATAGGTAATCATGAAGATTGGTGTTGAAGAGTTCAATAACAATATTAAATGTTCATTAAAGTTTTAAATTATTTAAAATTTTAGACAAGTCATGATTCAATCAAGGAGGAAATTCTAAATTGGATATTACGAGATTAGATATTTAAAGAGTTCAATGATTTAAATTATTAATCTAGTGTGATTAGATTTTCAACCAATGTGTGAAATATTCAATTATTAACTATTTTATAATAATCTAACACAAAAAATATGCAATAGGATTAGATGTTCAATTTATGATCTAATGAGATTAAAACCGGATTTAATTAATTAATTATTTATTTAACTAATAATTGAAATTTTTAAAAATAAAAATTAAAAATGGGCGCTCTTTATCAATAAAAAAAATATTTTTTAAGCATTAGTATTTAAATAATTAAATAAATAAATGCTTAATTTGCATGAGACCCTAATTAAGATTATGCGATATTCTTTCTAAAAGAGTTTAGAAAAATCTTTAATTCTTTCAACCTTTAGGCCTTAAGAGTTATTATTCAAATCGTTTTGTAACAGGTTACATATTAAATTTTTGTTCACATGTTCAATATTATTTAAACGAGTTAAACATTACATATGATGTGAATAAAGTTATAAGGCCATATAACTTGGTGAACTATTTGATTTCGTTGAGTTGGAAAATTTTTTCAAATAGATCTAATATAATTAGATAATTATAAAGTCAAATTATTTGAAAGAAAAATTCTCATAAGGTATCTAATGAGATTAGTTTACATAGGTTGGGTAATTAAAAGAACTTAATTGGATGAGGGTTTTATTTCATTGATAAATAAAATTTAGAGCATGATTCGAATAATTGATTTTGAGATAATCAAACTTAAAATAAAGGTTCACCATTCAAACTATCCAGTGGGAGCGAGGTTCAGGAGTTGATTTCTCACTGTCTCAAGTGCTGTTCTAATAGTATAGTGGATAAGCGTTACTCCCCAAAGAGGGTGTTTGTTCACGAAATACGGGGTTAGACTTCTTTATGAAAGATGGAGGTACAAGAAAACAGATATGATCACGTATCCGCGGTGTATCTTGTTGACTCGTACTAACATCTAAGCAATGGTATACAATTGAATAGGATAGTATGATAGTCTCTTAGGGAGCATTAATGGTGAGTTAAATATGTTTCGGAAAATATCAATTGAGAATAGTTCTCACTTTACTGATAATTTGTTACGCCACTCTCTCATGGAGGAACAGGTAGATTGGCTAGCTCATCGTTACACACATATAGAGAATGGTTAAGTGGATTCCATGCTTTTTTCGTTGGATAAAATAACTAAAAGTTCACAAGGCATAGAATATCAAGTGGGAGTGAGCTACTAAATGAATGCCCATGGCCTTCGTTACTGGTCTAATAGTGCAGTAGGTACGTGCGGCTCCCCTAAGGAGAGCGTTCATTTGCAGAATACAAGGTTAAATCTCTTAGTATTGACTGAAGTGTTGGAAAAGCGGGTGGGGCCACGCCGATGTGGAGTACTTCATGGACTTGTATGGATGTCGAGGTAGCGGTGTACACTTGACTGGGGTGTACGTCTACCTCCTCCACGAGTTCTATTGTATGACCTTAGAAGCTGAGGATGGAGTGGTATATTAAATATGTTTAGTAAATAGTTTACAAGAAAACATATTTATTGACAAATTTTCTCACCCTTCTAATATCTCAATTCGGCCTCGCCGATGGGAAGTTTTGGGTAGTTTGGTTGGGTCGCCACGGCATACATGTAAGCATCGGATTGTGAACTCTAAACTTTCATTGTTTGCTAAAAGTAAGAAAAATAATCTTGTATGTTATATGACTTATTTACAGTTTTGATTTCAGACTGGTTGTTATCTTATGTATTGCGATCAGTACTGGTATGTTTTTACTTGGCTATTTTGTTATGCTCACTGAGATTTAATATGTCATAATACATGCTTAGTTTGCTGCTAGTAGATCTACTAAGTTGAAAGAATGTTATGAATGTTAGACTAGATTAAAGAGTTAGTCAATTACAACATTTCAACATTAGATGTTGAATTTGTTTCTAGTATTAGATACTTGAAAATTCAATTATACTAGAGATGATCAAATATTTGAAAGAAGTGCTTGTTAGAGAACTAGTAGCACCAGAGTAGCTAATGAGAAAGATGACTGTGTTAAGAAAGTTCAGTTCCAGAGCATGTCATATGATGATGGCTTATTTAATTGAACTGGAATTCTTGATGCAAATATTAATAGCCAATCTTAATAGGATATGATCTTGACTTAAGGTCTTTCTATCGGTTTATATTAGATATATTGAGTAATAGAGATTGCTCATTGACTGAACTAATGAAAGTGCAGTTTTGAGAAAAGGGTGTTATTAGAACTAAAGGAAGAATCCACTTAGAGCAAGCATCTATCTCAGGAATTAGGAACTTCAAGAGGGTAAAGTAAAAACATGAGTCAAAATATTTTTGCTGCTTTTATAAAAGCACTGGATATTAGTATTTAAACAGAATTTCCTAGGTATCTAGATACTATTATTGCCAAACAGAAAGCCAATAGGGGCATCAAGAGATAGTAGTTTAAGTTAAGAAATGTAGTTGTGTATTATAGTAACTATCTTGACGTACTTTAGAAATTTGATTTGTATACACTATTTTTAAAATAGTCTTTCGGACATTTTTAAAAAAAAATAGACTAATGGTTAAGTAAATAAAGTGTTTATTACAAAGGGTACATTGATAGATAGATGACATATTTTAATCAAAACTATGTTAATGGCAATTTATTAATTTAATACAAGCTAAGCTGTTTAAACATATAAAAGAAGAATTTCTTGAATTCCATATAGCCTTTAAGTGGCACTTGATCTTAGGTCATACTAATCTAAACATGATTGAAAGCTGGTTTGATTTGTCTTATGCAATCATTAAGTATTAAAATGATAACTATTATGTGAATCATATTTGAATTAATGGTGACTAAAAAAGTCTTTAACAATAAAGGCAACAGAACCACTAAGCTTTCAGAACTTGTTCATAAAATGCTTATGGCCTGTTAAAAGTTCAAGTAAGCGGAAGCGATGAGTACCTCATGAATGTTTATGAATGACTACTCAACCAGTTGATATATGGATATACCAGAGAAAATTGAAGTCTTGAATCCTTTGAAAAGTTCAAAGAATTAAAGACTAAAATTTGGATCAATTAGGTAACTATATCAAGTCACTTTGATTAGATCGAAGTGGTGATTTTAGGAGAGTTCTTATTTTTCCTTATTATAAAGAGTTGCATAAATGTTCAATAATGTGTTATTGAATATGGTAAGATTATATGATGAGTCACATCTACATATTAAAAGGTTTGTTATGTAAGAGGTTTTAGAAAGTGTTCTAAGAGTACAACAAATAGCTTATGTTGGATAGATTAATAGTATGTGATACTGTGTCTCTACAGCTTGCTATAACTTATAGTACAGATGATATATTAGATATCTCTTCAACTAGGTTATTGTCACACTAAAATATATGAGAGCTTTAGTGTAGTGAGAGGATGGTCAGGGTCACTTGATGGATTCATGTCTTCAGTCTTAACAGTTAAGCATTACGATGAATGTAATCCTTTGGACTACAATAAAACTCTTGAGGATAAAGATGCAGACCAATTAGTCATGGCAATAAAAGTTAAGTTAATGTTATTGTATTTAACTAAGTCTAGGAACTTGTAGATGCAGTGAAAGACATTAAGTCCATTAGATTTGATCTAAATGGATCTACAAGAACATAGAGTTGAGTGGTTAAGAAGTTAGAGACCATCAAGGCTAGATTGATGGCTAATAAAAAGAATTGCCTTTGATAAAACCTTCTAGCTATATGTCATACTTAAGTCCATAAGGATACGCTCATCCATTGTATTTCATTTAATGAGATACGGGAAATGGAAATCAAGACAACATTTTCTGAATGGTCATCTTGGAAGGTTATGTATATGATAGAACCCAACAAGTTTGTTGCCAAGAGTCATGAGCATATACAATGCAAACTAAGGAAGTCTATTTGTAAACTTGGATAAGCATCTTGTTCATTGAATTGTTGATTTGATGACGGCTAATCAAGTCCTAGGGATTTGAATCAATGGTTAGTGAACCATGAGTATGCAAGTGACATGACAGGAAAGTAGTAACTTTCTAAGTGTTGTATATAGATGGGATTCTATTCATTGAGAATGGTGTAGAATTGTAATGAACTGTTATGGTTTAATTGTCCAATCAATTAAAAAGTAAAAGACCTAAGATCAGTACACTATATTTGAAAGGTCAAGCTTATATGAGATTCAAAAGAAAGAATGTAAGTTTGTCATGGCTCGTTTGTTCTAGACGGAATTTATATGTTAGAGGGAGCCATTAGATGGTGAAGAGTGAAGCAGTCTTGTATTGCTTACTTTATTATCGAAGTCGGGTACTCGATAGCTATGAAGTTGTTAAGTAGACTACTTGACCTAAAACGTTCCTCATAAATGAACGCATGAGAGCAAAAGAATGGGACAATGAAAGATCATTATTGGTTAAGTTTTATGGTCAAAGAGTTAACAGATCTTTAGGGGGTGGTTATGCAATAAAAGGCTAATTTGGTTTAATACAAATGAGAGATTGTTGGAATTTGCGTCCCAAAACATTCAATTAGTTAGTTTTAAATATTAAATAAAAAATTTATTTTATTTATTTATTGTCCGATTATGTTTTCGAGTCAAATAAGCATGCGATTATTTTATAAAACATTCCATGAGATGGACGTAATGCAAAATGACATGTCCAGTTTGGTTTAAATGGTCAATGAGATTGAGCGACAAATAGAGTTAGATCAAACTAGTGATATGTTATCAAATTATATTCGTAGTCGGTGATAAGTTTGGACAAATTAATCGATAAGACTATAATATGATGCTTTTAATGACTTGTCTTAGTCACGTGGATAGGAATCCAAGAGTATTATATTGATGTATTCTATAAGATTGAAACACTTGCGCAGGATCACCTGAATTATTTGTTTCTTAACTTCTTTCTGAAATAATTAATTCTATAAAATGATAACTCTAAATCTAGGAAACAGTCTAAACTCGTGCATAGACTGTTCACTGCTTTGATGTGCTAAAACGATTAGTCAAAGTGCGTTGACTTGAATCTTATGTGTGCTGTGTAACGGCACAAAGCGTAGCGGGAACAATTGTTTTACGTGGAATCTATAGTCTCTAACAGGATAAAAATTTTTCCTTAGTTGATTCGCTAGCATATGAACAGATTTAATAATCTTTGGCTAGAGTATTCTATATGTTTGAAATTTGGAATTAATATGGAAATTTTTTTTTTAATTATTTGAGAGGGGCGATTAATACGGCGAGAGATGTGAGAAAAGCAATGATAGTAGTTAGAGTTACTCTTGCTCACGTATATTTAATAAAGGGTTTAATTATCGTAGTAAAAGTTATTTGGGATATCTTGAGTGAATATATTTACTTTTAGAGTGCAGTAAAACTTATTTAAAGGAATTAAGTTCTACTAAATAGTAATCATACATTAGTGTGAGATGACAATCATATTTGATTCATTTGGAGTTAGAGTTAGATTGTTCCTGAGGTCCCTTCGCAAGCATTAACTTAAAAATCGTTTGAAAATATTAAAAAGCAATTCATGAGATGAATAAATTAATTTTACTAAATATAATTAATGAGATGAATAAATTAATTTTACTAAATATAATTCATACGATGAATTTATACATGCGAAATTTAAAAAAAAAAAAAAAAAAAAACGTGGCATGTACAGGGTTGCAATCTATGCCAATGTATTCAAGCCAATCAAAGCACCACATGTGTCGCGCCGTGACTGGAGAGGCGGGCATCTAGGCTGCCCATCATCAAGCGTGAACAAATCAGTGCATGCCACGTGGCTTCTTGAACAGGGGTGCGACTATTCACTCGTTGAGTAATTTTTTTTTTTTTTTTTTAGAAATACAGTATTTTTTATTGTGAGAATTTATGATTTATAGTTTTGGAGTCTGGTTTTCTCCCACGACGAAAATGCAAAAGTTATTTTAGGGGTTTTTAAAATTATTGTTTAGCATAATTTTCAAAAAAAATATTGGTTGGAATGATTGAAGGTGCAATTTTTAATACTTTTGTGAGTCCACAGTCCTGGTCCTGGAAGAGGTTATTGAGAAGAAGACCTTGAGGTATCAATAATTCTTCTTCTAATTTGAGATCTCCAAGTCAGAGTTAGTATTCGTGCTTCAAGTATGTCTAAATTAAGTATTTAATATTTAAATTTTTTTTCTTTATTTTATTTATTTTACATAGTATATTTATACTTATTTCATTCGATATTTTTATTTGTCATATTATGAACCTATTAGAATAATATCTAAATATAATGAAGTAGTTTAATTAGGTTAGGGCTTTACATTTAAAATTAATAATTTGAAATTGGTTTTGTGCTGTGCCCGCTCAAGCTAATATAGGAAAAAATTTTGAAATATGATCCCAACGTTCACAAGTTCAATGGGTCAAAAAAGTCAAGGTTAAGAAAACTAAAATTTGGTAACTCGAGCCCATTCTGAGGTATTGCAGTTTTGTGGCCTAAGGATTTGTTGATATTGTCATGATTTTCAGGCTGACCTTAATGCCCTTAATATTGCCCATAGCCCGCTGTGGTGGTGTGGGGTAGCACACTTGATGGACATACTGATCTACCATGATATTGAGGATGAGCTATGTGCTATTAGTGACGTCCATAGCCTGTGATGGTAGTGTGAGGCAACATATACCTGATGGACTCACCAAAGGGAATGTGGGGGGTGTAAGTCATCCTTTGTCGAGAGTATGGGCTTACTCTTTAGAGTGTTTCTAAGAACCCAGGTTTCAAGTTATAGTAAGGGGTTATACAAGTCCTATTAGCAAAATGTGTCTCAATACTGAAGTTACATGAAGTGGGTGCATATGTTCTTCAAAATAACCTTTCAGATTTAAGATATAGTTCAACTTATAAGGCTGTGAAACATGCATACTCACTAGGTATCAATTCAAGTCCAAAAGATATTGGTATCGTCAAGTGTGATTTCCTTTGCTTAATTATTCATTTCCTCTAAACTCTGAAATTGTACCATGTGGGGAATTGTTGGATATGCTCCCATTTTAGTGTAATAAATTTGTTCCACATAAACATTGATTACTTGGTCTATTTTTATGTGGGTGTTTGTTACCGTTTACAACCGTAGTGGACATTGAATTTCACCGTATTAACTTCTCTCATTGAATTGGTTCCTTAACGTCCCCATTTAATTCTAACCTTTACGTGGGCTTATTGAAGCCTATATAATGGTGGGCCTGTCCTTGGTTGAGCTATATACAAATCAAAGTTTTCTATCTCTCTTTCTCTCTTTGTATGACTAAGCAATGTCTAGGGCACATTCTAGTTTGATAACCTTCGAGTACACGGGTGCTCAGTTATCGTGGTTGTCCTGGGGATTGGAGTGTCATTTGGTCCCATTGTACCGATGAGGGGCATAAAAGATTTTGAGGCAATGGTGAGCTCCATGGCATGACAACAATATTGTCTTTTTAGATAAATTATAATTACTCTTCCATTATTTTTTCCAACATTTTCTATGTTCTTTAAGATGAACCCATGAACGTCCTTTAACAAATGGAAAGTGAGCTCTACTTCGTTCAAATGCACATCAATTTCCCCTTCAGAGTTGAGTAGGATGGTTTTCACAACCCATCTAAATTGGAAAAAGGGTTTTTCAGTAGGGCTAGGGTCAAACCCAACAATGATAGCACCAGTGCCGTCGCTGAAAAGGGCTTGGCTAGCCATGGAGTTGAGGTGAGTGTCATTGGGGCCGCGGAAATAGGTGGCGGTGATTTCTGAGCAAACAACTAGGATGTGAATAGCGCGGTTATGCTCTGCGACTTCTTCGGCGATGCGGAGGATGATGCCACCGGCAAAGTAGTGTTGTTGGTAAAGCACAAAGTGGAGGACGGAGGGTCGGAGGCTGAGGAGTTTGGTGAGTTGGTAATATGCCAGGCATGTCGATAGCGAAGGTGGTGCAAAAGATCACGCGAATCATTTTGGATTTGGGTTTGCCCCAGTCCTTGATTGAACATGAGGCTGCTACCTTGGAATAGCTTGGCGATCTCTACAATGACCATATTTTCACACGTGTCCAAAGAGGGGGCCTTGTAAGCACACATGTTGGGTTCTCCTTCAGGATGTCCTTAGTTAGGTACATGTAGTGCTTCTTGATCATGGACCTCTCACCTACGTCGATCAATTGCACAATTAGTTTCAATGTCAAGGTTGCCGTTCAAATTTATTAGTCTTGGTGTCAGGTCAGATTAATGATGCGTCTTAGATAAACGCATCCTTTAATTGTTATTTTAATTATTTTGCACCTATTTAATTATAAGTTTACACTAATTTTGGCAATTTTTATGTTTAGCAGGGTTGAAATTAAAGTTACCAAAATTTTCAAATGTTGGAGCAAATAAGACAAATTCGATGCGTAAACAATTAAATCAAGTCAATCGAGATTCGGAAAAAGAACGCATAAGCTCGACCCGCATCGACCCGAGCCAGCACTGTTCATCACCTTCAAACGCCAGATCTGCACCGGCCCAGCACCCCTGCCATCTTCAACCTCATCCCACCAACAAGCACAACGCAAACAATCAAGCCCATAACCGTTCGGCCCAAACACCGTCCAACTCCGGCCCACCCGCACAAGTCCCCAACTCAGCCCAACACACGCACAGGCCCGTCTTCTCCAGTCCGTCAGCCACCAGCCCACAGCTCATCACCGACACAGGTCACATCACTAGCCCATCTTCACCGGCCCATCTTCCCAGACCTCCGGCCCATCAACAACACCGGCTTAGGGTTTCGTTTAGCAGCAGGGCAGCGTTTAAATTGGGAGAGGAGTTGAGATTTGAAGCTGGTTCTGGAAGGCCCCTGTTTTCTCTCTCTCCTCTCAGCTCTCCCTCTCTCTTTTAGATTTTTATTCTTCTTTCATTTTCGTTGAATTGGAACGAGAGCAAAATTAGCGTGAAGACCGACATGAGCTCGTTCATCTCCTCCTTCACGGGATCATCCTTGAGGGAGAGCTAACTTGCTCTCTGGGGTTAGATAAAATCTTAGCCTTTACTTTTGTTTACTTTTAATTCAGGTTAAGTTGATTGTTTGCATGAATTACTTGGTTGCGATAAATACTTTGAAGTATTATATTTTTATTGTTTATTCAATTGTTATGATTATTGAGTTTTAACCTTTAATTGTTGATATTGATATTTATAAATTAGTACTTTGTGCTTGTAGCCTTAGGATTAATTAATCAAGCAATAGTATTAACCGAATCGTTAATTAAAGCCTATCTTCCCTATGCTTTAGTTAGATAGGGTTAGATAGGGTCAATACGTAATAATTAATAATGCGCTAGGTAAAGCCCATTTTCCTTATGCTTTAGTTAGTTAGGGTTAATATGCAATACTAACAACATTATCTTAGTAGGTTAAAGCTTATAGCCTAAACCACTACCCGTGTGTCAATCAATATTCCCAATTTAAGAGTTGATGCAAAAATAATTGGCTAATGATGGATTTGAAACCCTAGGCTCCAATTTAATACATGTTCCCAGTAGTAGATTACTTTAGTTTAATTGTCGTTTTTTGTATTAATTAATACAAAGATATCACTTTTTCTTAAATCAATTTGGGTCATAGATTAAATTCACACCACTCTTAGTCCCCGTAGTTCGACACCCTCTCGCCCTACACTTCAATTTAGGTGTGTTTAATAGATAGGGTTTTATATTAAATTTTGATAGACGTAGAAAAATACATCAAGATTTTGGCGCCGTTGCCGGGGAGTAGGCAACGTTCGTGATTTTCTTTGATTTTGAACTTTCTATTTCTTCTTTAATTTTAAATTAATTTATTTTATTTTTCAACCCAAGATTTGAAATCTTAATTTGATCCTTAATTTTGAATTTTGAATTATCTTTAATTGTTATTGTCTCTTTTCTTAAAAAAAAAAAGAAAATATTTTCTTTTTATTAGTATTATTTTTCTTGTGATTTTTGTCCATAAGTAGATTTTAGGGTATCTTGTTATTTGTCCTTTTTTTAGTATTTGTTTTTTCGATTTTATTTGTTTTGCTTATTTAATTTTTAATTTACTTACTTCGTGTGGTCAATTGTTCATGCACGGTAGTCGCTCTTTGTCTCTTAACCTTACCATATTCGACCTTAAAATTGAAAGAACTTTAAGAGGCCTTAGAGTCCAATATCGAGCAAAATCTGCAAGTGCTAACTCTGATTTAGTAATGGCTGACGAATAACAACCACGTTCGCTCATGGAGTATTTTACTCCCACTATATACACCTCACTGTCTTGCATTAGATTGCCACCCGTAGCCCATCAGTTCGAGCTTAAGCCGCATACTACACAGATGCTTCCTTCGTTCCATGGCTTAGGCAATGAGAACCCGTACACACACTTGGACAATTTCATGGAGGTTTGCTCAACCTTCAGGATTCCTAACATTAGTGATGACGCCATCTTATTTCGTCTTTTTCCTTTCTCTTTGAAGGAAAAGCCTAAATATTGGTTAGGCACCTTAACTAGTGGAACGATTAGTACTTGGACTCAAATGCAATAAGAATTTCTTAAGAAATTCTATTCCATTAGTAAGACTAACACTGCTAAGAGAGCCATTAACAACTTCACCCAACTCCCTACCGAGGAGTTTCACGAGAGTTGGGATAGGTTTAGGGAACTCTTACGAGCTTGTCCACATCATGCTATCCCTAACTAGCAACTAGTGCAAAATTCTACTATGGGTTAAACGAGAAGGGTAAACAAACTGTTGATGCCTCATGCGGTGGTCAATTCCTCAGGAAGAATGAGGATGAGACGTGGGAATTGTTCGAACTTTTGAATGAGAATTCACAACAATCCGCCGCACATACACTTCTTAATGCTACTAGGTTAAATAGAGGAGTAAATGAGATTGCTCACACCTCCATCTTAGTTAAGAAAGTAGACTCTCTTACCTCTTCCGTATACTAGTTAACTTTCCTATTTAAGATGACACTGGTCCCCTCTACTGTACCTAATGTGTCTCATGTTTCAAATGCGCATAGTGTTTGCTCTTCATGCTATAGTGTCTCTCATTCTACACATGACTGCCCCTCTGCTTCACCTTATCTGGAGTGGTCGGAGGAACAAGTTAATGCAGCCCAAGGATTCCCATGAAACGACCCATACTCTAACACATACAATTCAGGCTGGAGAAACCATCCTAACTTCTCCTGGAGGTAAGGAGGAGAAGGACAGTTTATGCCACAACAACAGAACCCACAACCTCAACAACCTGGTATGCCCTGGCCTGTTGGTTTTCAACTACAAGGGTATGATTCTAACTACTCTCAACCTCCTAATTTGAGCTCTAACTCAAATTTTGAAGAAAAGGTTTTGAGTGCGCTGAAAGGTTTAGAAGTTAATTCCCAACTCTTCCACTCCTATACACAATCGATTGCAAAGCTAGAAACCCAAATAGGTCAACTAGCTAACACTCTTAGTAGGAGAGATGAGGGAAGACTCCCTAGCCAGGCTGTAGAGAACTCTAGGAACTGTGTAAGACAAGACAACTATCCTTCCTAGCAAGAACAAGCAAAATCCATTACAATGTTGAGAAATGGGAAGGAGGTTGACAATGGGGTGAGTGTTGAGAGTGAAGTACCCATAAGTAGTGAAGGCAAACAGAAGAGCAAGGAAAGAGAGAAGGAGACCAATGAGGTCACGCACCCTTCTCCCATTCCTAAAGCCTCTGATCTTCCCTCATCATATGAACCTAGAGTACCCTTCCCCCAAGCGTTAGTTGCATCACATCCAAATGGGAAGGACAAGAAGTGAGATGACATTTTGGAGACGTTTAGACAAGTAAGGATAAACATTCCCCTTCTTGATGCAATTAAATAGATCTCAGCCTATGCGAAGTTCATAAAGGATCTACTGAACCAAAAGAGTCGATCTAGAGCACATCTGCCTAAAAAAGTATTTTTAGCTAGCAAGTAAGCTCTAATTTGAAGTGTGACACTCCAATTAAGTACAAAGACCTTGGTGTTCTTACCATCTCTTGTTCACCTAGAGACTACCCCATCGATAAAGCTTTGCTGGACTTAGGAGCGAGTGTCAACATTATTCCTTACTCGGTTTATGAGAAGTTAGGCCTAGGAGAGTTGCAACCCACTGCGGTGACCTTGTAGTTAGTGGATAGATCAACTAGGATCCCCCGTGGTGAGCTGACTAACGTACTAGTGAAGGTAGACAAAGCCATGTTTCTTGCTGATTTTCTTGTGTTAGATATGGAACCTTCTAGTTATTTGAAAAACAATATCCCTGTCATTCTAGGTCGGCCTTTCTTAGCGACGGCCAACGCTACCATTAACTGTAGATCGGGGGTAATGGATGTTAGTTTTGCAAATATGGCTATTAGGTTAAACATTATTAAGGCTTCTTTGTCACCCACTAGTGAGGATGAGTTAGAGTGTTTTTGTGTGGATATTCCTGATGATTTGGTAGACCAAACACTCTCCTCTACCCTAGTTAGCGACACTCTTGATAAAAATGCAAAACCTTCTAAAGAGATGCAATGAAGGTTGAACCCGGACATGAAAGAAGTCTTGGGTTGGGAGAAGAATCACAATGTTATGCTTCAGGAGGAAATTATACTAGGCCATAGGTTGTCTACGGAGGGTATTGAAGTTGATAGAGCTATGATAGATATGAATGTGAACTCGCTCCCTCCCTCAAATATGAAACAAGTTAGAGCATTTCTAGGTCATACGAGTTTCTATAAGGGATTTCTTAAGGATTGTGGGAAGTTAGCTAGACCATTGACTAGTATGCTATCTAAGGACATATCAATTGAGCTCAATGAGTCTTGGTTAGAAGCTTTTCATAAGTTTCGATCTACACTTGTTGTTGCCCCCATCAGGCATCCACCCGACTACTCTCTCCCTCCTGAAATCACGTGTGACACTTCTGATTGTGTTGTAGATGTTGTCTTTGGTGAGCTCGATGAAGTTGTTTCTTTGGTTGATGCCATTACTTGATCTTCGCTAGACCCATTCTGCCCGGCTGAAGGTGTAAAACTTAGCGCTCCTAGGAGGCAGCCTAGGTTTGTTATTTCTTGTTTTAATTTAGTTTTTGAACTAATTAGTTTCTTAGAGACTTGTTTTCTCTTGTTTTAGGTTCTTGTCCCAGATTGAAGGAGTCATATATACATGTTCACGCGGCCTTGTTAGGTTGTATTGCTCCATCTCACCTATCTCTGGTGCTTTAATGATTAATGCTGTTGCATTTGAGGACAATGCATGATTTAGGTGTGGGGGTGAGGCTCATTTGCACGTACTCATTTTTGGTCGAATTTTTAAAATTTTAAACAATTTTTTGTGCATTTTGAGCATGCATTATAACCATTTAACCAAGTTTTCCTTGATCGACGTGTATGTCACGATGACAGTGGGATTAGTTGTTTATTTCGTTCTCTTAATTCTATGAAGTTAAATGATTTTACTTCATGCTTGTTAATGAGTATTGTTGATCATTGTTGATATTAATGGGTTCTACTCATACCGCTCACATATTCACTATGCACAGGACTTTTGTATTGTGGAAAATATAAAAATTTGAGTAAACAACCCTATGTATCTTGAGTTTTGCAAGCCTGCATTGACTTATCCTAATCCTTGCCATTGATGTTGTGTAAAGTACTTGTTGATCAATGTCAATTATATTGTTGAGGTACTCGTTATGAAAAAGTTAAAAAAAAGAAGAAAAGAGACAGAAAAGAAAGACGAAACAAAAAGGAAAATGAAAAAAAGAAAAAAAGTTTCCTCCAAAAAAGAAAAAAGGGGGCAAAAGAAAAAGAAAAAGTAAAAATTGATATATGTTCATGATACAGTTGTTCTTCTTTTGTACTATACTGATGTCAAAATGTTGTAAAGTGGTCACTCATGCCACTTAGAATTTCTCTATGTATAGGCATATTTTTAGGTGATTGAATGGTGTGGGTGCACAAAACCTTTACATATTTGGTTGAAAGCGAGAATTTGAGAAGATTCTATGACATGAAATCCTATTCACTTCCACATGTGTGTTGCTTGTGTAGTTCCTATTAGTTGATACAAGGTTAATGAAATTCTATTATGAGTTTTGAAGGTTCATCATTTGAATTCATGGAATTGGAGAATGCTATAGATGATTAAATCTTGCCTTGAATTGTAATATAGGTGTTAATCTTGGAAAACTTGGTAAACGTTGGGATAGTTGGGTTAATTGGTCACTTTAATCTATATGTTAAATCATATACCTTGCTCGAGGACTAGCAATGGTTAGGTGTGGGGGTGTTGATGCATCTCAGATTTACGCATTTTTTAATTATTATTTTAATTATTTTGCACCTATTTAATTATAATTTTACACTCATTTTGTCAATTTTTATATTTAGCAGGTTTGAAATTAAAGTTCCGAATTTGGCAAAAGTTGGTGCAAATAAGACAAATTCGACGCGTAAACAATTAAATCAAGTCAATCGAGATTCGGGACAAGAACATATAAGCTCGACTGGCATCGACTCGAGCTAGCACTGTTCATCATCTTCAACCTCCAGATTTGCACCGGCCCAACACCCCTGCCATCTTCAACCTCAGCCCATCGACCAGCACAACCTAAACAACCAAGCCCACACCCGTTTGGCCCAACCACCGCCCGCACCAACTCCGGCCCACCCACACAAGTCCCCAGCTCAGCCCAACACATGCACAGGCCCGTCTTCTCTAGCCCGTCAGCCACCAGCCCGTAGCTCATCACCGACACAGGTCACATCACCAATCCATCTTCATTGGCCCATCGTCCCAGAGCTCCAGCCCACGAACATCACCGACTGAGGGTTTCGTTTAGCAGCAGGGCAGCATTTAAATTGGGAGAGGAGTTGAGATTTGAAGCTAGTTCTGGACGGCCCCTGTTTTCTCTCTCTCCTCTCAGCTCTCCCTTTCTCTTTTAGATTTTTATTCTTCTTTCTTTTTCGCTGAATTGGAACAAGAGCGAAATTAGCATGAAGACCGACATGAGTTCGTTCATCTCCTCCTTCATGGGATCATCCTTGAGGGAGAGCTAACTTGCTCTCTGGGGTCAGATTAAATCTTAGCCTTTACTTTTGTTTACTTTTAGTTCGGGTTAAGTTGATTGTTTACATGAATTGCTTAATTGAGATAAATACTTTGAAGTATTATATTTTTATTGTTTATTCAATTGATATGATTATTGAGTTTGTAACATTTAATTGTTGATATTGATATGATTATCAATCAATAGTATTAACCGAATTGTTAATTGAAGCCTATCTTCCCTATGCTTTAGTCAGATAGGGTCAATACGTAATAATTAAAAATACGTTAGGTAGAGCCTATTTTTTTTATGCTTTAGTTAGATAGGGTCAATACGCAATACTAACAACATTATCCTAGTAGGTTGAAGCTTGTAGCCTAAACTACTACCCGTGTGACAATCAATAATCCCAATTTAAAGGTTGAAGCAAAAATAATTGACTAATGATGGATTCAAAACCCTACGCTCCAATTTAATACACGTTCCCAATTAGTAGTAAATTACTTTAGTTTAATTTTCGTTTTCTATATTAATTAACACAAAGATATCCCTTTTTCTTAAATCAATTTAGGTCGTAGATTAAATTCACGCACTCTTAGTCCCTGTGGTTCGACACCCTCTCCCCCTAGGGTTTTATATTAAATTTTGATAGACGTAAAAAAACACATCAATTAATCACCTCTCATATAATCCACTTTATTTTATAATAGCAACTAATTAACGATGGTGCGAATTTTTTTTCCAATAATCGAGGTGTATGTGCCAACTCAAGAACACACCGAATAATCCCCTTCATAATATAATATCAAATAATATGAACGCACAATATTTTGTATTATACATAAGTTGTATCTGTAATTATGAATGATGATGTTTAATAGAAGCAAACCAATCCTTAACAAGTAGAAGTCTTAAACAAATGCTTGACTTGCTTCTGGTCTTAACCAACCTTGTGATTAATTGAGTTTTCTAGGAATTCAACCAATATGTAAATGTGATTTTACGGACATGATTTTTTTATCCCCCATAAAAGCAGAGAATAGTGCATATTCTTCAAAATTAAAGTAAAAAACAAAATCTAAAAAACTTTAAGACAAATGTTGGCTCAATTATCACTTGAAAAACTAATTTAAAAAATGTGACTTTGACCAAAAATAAAAAATAGAAAAACAATATTTGCGGCTTTGGCCTTGAGTAAAAGATGAGTCAAGTTTGGAGAATGACTCAGTTAGCTAACAACTTGACCTGGTCTTAGAGTATAAACAAATCATAAGCCTTTGGCTATCAGATTAAACTTTTGAGAAATCCTCTTTCCATATTAGCATTATTTTAAACACAAGGTATGAAGTGGGTCATTAAAAGTTGATGTATTTCCAAAATTAAGTGCTTAATGAAGTGTTTTAGACTTGTTCATGTTTTGCTTGGTTTGAGTAAGGTGTGTGTTGACACATGTGCAGTGTGTGTCAACCCACAGCTCCGCAGAAACACTCTCGAGATCTGAGTGTCGACACACCAGTTCTGTGTGTCGACACATAGATCTTACAGAACCCTGTGTGCTGATGTGAGTGTTGATACTCACTTCGATACACAATCTTACAGTAACCTATGTGTTGATGTATGTGTCGACATTCAATTTGACACACAGTCTTAGAGAAGGCTGAGTGCTGGTCAGTGTGTCAACACTCACTTCGACACACAGGGCAATTTTGGTCATTAATCTGCATGGTTAAAGTTAGTTTTCGGGGGTTCTTTTGCTTCTTTTGGGAAGAGATGCGTCCCTTCATAAGGGACACTTGCTTATCTATAAATGCCCCTACCATGATTTTTTACATGACTGATTAAAAACTTGTGCAATACTTGAAAGATCATTCTCAGTCTACATCTTTCTTTCTTTCTTCCTCCTCATTATCTCACTTTATATTTAGTTGTCATTGTATCTCTAAGACTATTTCACTACCCTTGAAATAAGTTTTAAGGACAGTGGTTCACTACACGCCTCGACACTTGAGACTATTTTGATTGATACCCTCTTGGTACAAAATTCTCCAACAATCTTAAGAGTTACTTTTTAAGTTTGGGATGGCTTCTTCCCTGCATGAAATGACTCCGAATTTTTTGAAACTTAATCGATTTGATGGCGGAAACCTCTCCTGCTGGCAAAGGAAAATGCATTTTTTTGATTACAACGTTGAATGTTGTGTATGTCCTGAATACACCAATCCCCGATCATCCATCTGATGAGGAAACACTGTCTGAGCAATGAACACGACGGAATTGGGAGGACGATGACTATATTTGTAGGGGACATGCCCTCAATGGCACGATGAATGACCTCTTTGACATATGCTCCAACATGGTTGCCGCCAAGGAGTTATGGGATGCGCTTGAAACACGATACATGGAGGAGGTCGCAACAAGTAAGAAATATCTTGTTAGTCAATTTAACAATCATAAAATGGTATATAATCATCAAGTCGTGGAACAATTTCATGAAATCGAGAGAATATGAAACCATTTTAAGTAACACAACATGAATATGGACGATACCGTTATTGTTTGCTCCTTGATAAACAAACTTCCTTGGTCTTGGAAAGATATTAAGAAAGAACTTAAATACAAGAAGAAGGATATGTCTATCGAGAAGTTCGCTAACCATCTCCACATTAAGGAAGTTTATAGGCTCCAGGATGAAAACAAGGATCGCCCCGGTGACATTGGAAAGATTAATGCCATGGAACAAGGCCAATCGAGCAAAAGACTGAAACAAACAAGACATTTCCCAAAGAGACGGGATGACAAGAGGCCGAAGCCTGTCTGTTAGGAGTGTCACAAGCCCGGTCATCTAAGGAAAGACTGTTATCGCCTTAAGAATAAAAAAAGGCATACGATCGAACCATCGCACTAAAAATTTGATTAATAATTTCGTGGCGATGATATCCGAAATCAACCTTGTCCAAGATTATGACTTTTAGTGGGTTGATTCAAGGGCTACAAAGCACCTATGTAAAGATAGAAGGTTCTTTAAATCGTTTGAACCCTTGAATGATGGAACTGTGTAATTCATGGGTAATAGTGTAACCATACTGGTCAAGGGTAAGGGAAGGTTGATTTACTTTTTGCTTCGGGAAAAACCCTTACCTTGACCGATGTGTGTTAAGCCCTGGATGTGAAAAAAACCTCATGTTTTGTAGCCTTCAGAATTGTCATGTGAAGAAGAACCTTGGCCAACAAATTTTTATTGTCTAAGGATGGGGCATTCATTGGCAAAGGATACTGGTATGAAGCCATGCTTTTAATATCCATAATAAGACTATTAGTTCGGTGTATATGCTTGATTTCCCGCTTCTTTGGCATCAAAGACTTGGTCACGTCAATTTCGTAGAATGCATGAAATGGCAAACTCATCATCAATTCCTCATATTGACAAAGTTAATGACAAATGTAAAACATGTATGCTCGCGAAAATATCAAGATTACCGTTTCCTTCGGTTCAAAGGAAAACAAGTCTACTTGATCTAGTGCATATTGATTTGTGTGATTTTAAGAGCACTCCTACTTTAGGAGGAAAGAGATACTTCATTACGTTTATAGATAATTTCTCTAGATATTTTTATGTCTTTCTCGTAAATTATAAAGACAAATCACTTTACAAATTTAAGGAATTTAAGGTTGAAACCGAACTATATTGTGAAACTTTCTTAAGATGCCATAGAATTGATCGCGGTGGAGAGTATTATGATCCCAAATATTTCGAGACCACGGGAATAGTACTTGAGGTCACAGCACCTTATATGCTACAGCAAAGTGTCACGGCTGAGCAAAAGAATTAGACTTTGACCGAGATAGTGAATGCCATGTTGTTATATTTCGGACTCAATAACGGTTATTGGGGTGAGGCCATGCTTATAGCCCATCACATCTTGAGTCATGTTCCTAATAAGAAATGTAAAACTTCCCTGTATGAATATTGGAACAAACGAGCCCCGAATTTGAGTTATTTCAGAGTTTGGGGGTATAGGGCAGTGGTTAAAGTCCCTGAGCCTAAAATGAAAAATTTAGGTGAGAGAAGAATCGATTGTATATTTGTAGGTTACGCGGCTCATAGTAAAGCCTATCGGCTCCATGTGACTGAATCAAATGATTACATCAACGTTAATACTATAATAGAATCGAGAGATGCTTTTTTCAATGAAAAATATTTTTCCTCAATTCTTATGCCAAAGGGTAATGTATCAGTTGAAAATGATGTCCATGTGTCACATGATAGAGACTATCATGGAAGGGAAGAAATCCCCAATAACGCTCCGAACTCCAAAGAAGTAAAAGAGCTAAGAAAAAGAAATCTTTCGAACTGGACTTCTACACATTTTTAGTAGAAGGCACTAGAGGCAGTGTGGACCATGTAACTCCATATTGTTGCATCATTGAATTGGATTCTATGACATTTGATGAGGCTATGAAGTCTCATGACGCTTCCGTTTGGAGAGAGGCGGTAAACGATAAAATGGACTCTATCATGGGTAACAATACCTGGATTGTAGTGGATCTTCCACAAGGAAACAAGCCCATAGGGTGTATGTAGATCTTCAAGAAGAAGATAAAAGTTGATGGAACTATTGATTAATTCAAAGCCCGGTTGTTTGGCTAAGGGGTTTATCCAAAAGTATGGGATAAACTATTTTGATAGGTATGCCCCACTGGTAAGGATATTGACGATTAGAGTACTACTAGCTCTTGCCTCAATGTACAAGTTAAAGATTCACCAAATGGATGTGAAAATGACAGTCCTAAATGGTGAGTTGAAGGAAGAGGTGTATATGGAACAACCGGAAGGGTTTTTTTTGTTTTAGGCCAAGAGAAGAAAGTATGTAAACTCATACTGTTTTCGACAAATTTGGTCAGCGAGCTTATTCATCGAATAGGAGTTCGATATGAGATGGGGTTAGTAAGGATGAGCTGAATTCAAACTCTAGATGCATGCTCGGCTTGGTATTTCCTGCAAGATTCAAACAAACGGTTAGAGGGCCCACGGGGGACCCCTTCGATTCTCAAGTCAATATTTATCTCATAAAATAATATTAAAAGTAGGTAATAAATACATATAGAAGATATAAAAGACTTAGCCTCAGAAGAGTAGAATATTGGAGTAGTTATTACTCCAGAGAGATGACCGTGAAGTACGAAGGAAAGTTGAGGTGAGGCTTGCCTTGAGAGGGAGAGAGAGTAGGAGTGGCAGAGCGGAAATGCTAGGGAGAGAGTTGGAGAGAATCCCCCCTTAATCAAGGAGAAAGCACCCCTTTTATGGAGCAAAATTAGGCTTAACGCCAAGCGGTCAACAAGTCCGGTCAACGCTGGTAGTCAACACCGGTCAAAGTCTAGTCAACTCTGGCAGTCAACGCTAGGTCAACACCTAGTCAACTCTGGTGGTCAAACTTGGGTATCCCTAGTTTGTGTGCTTGCAAGTGTTTAGGTGAATGAATATCGAGCTCTAAGAGCTAAGCATATAAAATACCAAGCTAATATTTTAAAATACCAGGCTAGCATTATAAACATATAGTCCCCCCATTCCATGGGTGAACTTTTCTCATTCCAAGTTTGGCCATGGAGTGGAGTACAAGTCAGTGCTTAGCCGTGGTTTGCTAGCGCGCGATATCTGCTTAAGTGTTGGGGGCATTTAGCATTATGTTTTGGTTTTTTGCAATTATTATTCATGCTCATTAACAGGGCAAAGTGTAGGGCCTAAGTAAGCTGTGTATCAAGGTTTTGGGTTTTAACTGAATGTTTAAGTCGTTTCGGCTCGTAGCTGGGCACAGGGCCCATCGTGAGCGGTAGCAGGGCTTTTAGCTCAATCGTGGATCTTAACAGATTGTTTAACACATTAGTTGCCCTATTAGTGCGTTTTAGCCTTTTATAGATTTCAAAGGAATATTTGGGGCAGTCTTCATTTATGTAAGAGCGTTTAAAAGAGTCTGAGCTTTTGGGAACCCTTGAACTTTAAAGTATTTACATCATTCAGTTCCTTTATTCTAATAAGCGTTTTTGCAACATTTTTGAGTTTTATGTGATAAGCATATGAGGATCTTACTATATGACTAGCCACTAGTTATGTGTGCATTTGTAATATCCATAAAGTGGCGAGTATGATGCATTTCGATATTTGGTTGGAGCTTCGGGCGGACGATTTAAGATACTCATTTAATATATAGGCGATACGCGTAACACACTTGAACAAGGTTAGAGCATTAAGTATTTTGCGCTTGCTTTTCCACCGAAGTGAACCTTTTGCTACATACTCAACTAATATCAATACGGCGAGTATGCCCCAATATTCTAGAATCAAGGATGACACTAATTTGATAGGAACGAGCATGCTGTTGTTGCGTATCTGATGAAGGTTAGCATACCCTTTAAACCTGCAGATTGTAAGTAATAAACTATACATCATATCTATCAAATGAAAATTGGATATCGGTGCTCACTGTAATACATTTAGATAACCCTTAAACGAATCATGGTGTTTCATATTGTATTCATTACTATTGATTGCACTAGGACGGACCATGGTGATGGTATTGCACCCATTGCTGGTGGTTGCACTAGGGCGGACCATGGTGATAAGCATTGCACTTGTTGCAGGTGGTTGCACCAGGGCGGACCATGGTGATATGCATTGCACCCATTGCGGGTGGTTGCACCAGAGCAAACCATGGTGGTTGGTACGTACGTGGATAATCATCCGATGTTACGTGCAGAATACATGGATAAAGTCAGGCACACTAGAGGCAGTAGGTCAAACCAAACATGTTAGTGTAAGACACTTGTCAAACAATGAATATGTCGGGAATAAATATCAAAATAAAGACAATGTTGCAAAGAATAACACATTTCTAAGGTCATTTCCTTTTAGATGACAAACTTATAGGACGTCAACGGCTAATGTTCATTTGCCTTAGACGTTTATTTATGAACTAATGAGCTTGGCATGGCTCATGTTGAGTAAATCACATGAACCTTTACTAATGTCGATATGACAGCCATTTATGCACAATGTGTGACTTACCAATAATGAGTTTTTTTGATAGCTTGTGGTATGTCATTTATGTTGGTATAAAAAGCTCTATAAGTGAGTTTATAGGATGTTAATGACAAAAGAGCTTTAAGGATGCCATTGATATAGCATACACATTCTTTTGCACATATCAATCTTGTTATCCTAGCTTTAGGATCGCGAGCTATCTCTAAGGACTTGGTGATTCCTTAGTGGGTGTTTTCCTATCTACAGCTGTCATTGCTAGATCGAACAAGCTATGAGAGGAGTTCAAAATTATTTGTAAGAAAGTTCAAGACAACCTCGAAATAGACTACCATGTGTATTAGACTGTTTTTTCCATATTGTTACTTATTTAGCTTGTTACCCTCTTAAGGGGTTTTTGCTATTGAGTTGTTATGTTGTCAAGAAGTTGTTTCTGTGTGCCGATTATGTGATACCATAGAATGTATGTGATTGTAAAGGTGGCGCTAAGTAGATGAAGATGATATCTTATACTGCCCTTACTAAGTTGGTGACTGGCAGTGGTACTACATGGCTTAGTAGAAAGTTGGTTAAAGTATAAGTGGTTCAGGTACGGTAATATGCATGGTTCATGCTGGACTTTTAAGTTGGAAATGCTTTATTGGGTCAAGATAAGAGGCTAAGTTGCTTAATTACAACTCGATCTTTAATTTGCAGTGAATAACGAAGTCTCTTATGTATATTGCTATGTTGTGTTAAGCGTCATTACTAAGGGTAAAGCTCACTTGTCTTCGAAAGGGATTGATATCTCATGGATGAGTAGTTCCTGACTGGTGGCTGCTCTAACATGATTTGCATCATGTAAAAGAAATGTACTCTCACTCATTATTGATTGTGATTTCTCTCATTCTTGGAACGGTTTACCCTTTGTGACAAAAATGACATCTAGCCTTTGACTCAGAGGTGAAGTTCCATAATTGTGAGAAATGATATGCGCCATCAAGAAAAAGAAGTCAAACTTTGTGAATCGAGACGAAGTCCCTCAGTCCTAAAAATGATTTATGCTGCTAGGATAAGGAAGTCTAGGTTATGAACTATAATGAAATCCCCCTGTCCTAAAATAATTTGGCACCAGAATAAGGAAACGACTGAGGCGAAGTCCCCAAATCCTAAAATAATTTACCACTAAAATAAGGAAATAACTGAGGCGAAGTCCCCCAATCCTAAAATAATTTTGTACAAACGACTGAGGAGAAATCCCCTGGTCCTAAAATAATTTGCCACAAACAATGCGAAGTCCCCTAGTCCTAAAATAATTTACCACCAGAATAAAAAAACGACAGAGGCGAAGTCCCCTAGTCTTAAAACGATTTGCCACCCCGACATAAAGGATATCATGGACAAGAAAAACTTTCTCAATCCTTACCATTTGTGAGACTGTTTTTGTTTTGAATGTATTGCAGATTTAATACCTCTTGAAGGTGCTTAGCTTCTGATAACATTTGATTTTGAGAGATTTTAGATATCGTTATCTAGTTTCTTCGATTAAATTCCCTTTGTTAATGACTTGTCAGCGAGCACGATTGCATATGGCGGGTAGCTTAGTTTCTACGGTGACAACTATGCCCTGTATTTTCGTTTGATGAATTGTATGCTTTGGAGTTGCTTTTGTGGGTGAATAAAATATATGGATGGGAAATTCATAGAGTAATTGGGTTAGTCAATGATGGAAAGAGACAATAAGCCTGTTTTGCAAATCCCAAGTTGGTTATGAGGTTTTTTGCATGTCCCAGCAAAGTCTTTAAAGTGAATTATGTAACTTTGTCATTTTGATGTTGGTGCTTTTGACACTTCTGAACTTAGCGCTTGTATGTATCTTTTGATTTGCACTTGTGTCTCGGAGTTGGATCGTGTATGTTTTGTATTCCGGGATTTGTAAAAGGTACGATTGATGACTTCGTTCCTTCAATACCCCTAATTTAGAATTCTTGCTTTTGACTATTAACTCGTCAATTCGCGAGTATAATTATAATGAAGTATAACTTCTGATATGAAAGATGTATTATAGTGAAATTGATTGCTCGATATAGTGGCCGGTAGGCATAGACAAGCTTTCCTACTAACTGGCTAATAAAAATAATTTGCCCAACTATCAGGGTCAGAGTAATCAAGGATGGTAACAAAAACTGACCCAATTAGGATTCAGTTGAATAGAAATTGTGACAAAGATGGGTTCAATCAGGGCTGAATTAAGCTATGATCATAATAAAAATGATCCAATTAAGGCTTGATTGAAATGAGATTGTAACGAAAATTGGATCAACAAAGGTTGACCTAAACTTAGTTTGTGTTGAGAACTAGTTCAAGTAGGGTTTAACTAAATTGAGATTGTCTCGAGTAGTGTTGAAATAAATTGACAAACGCAAGTTCTTCTACTGCTAATAATCCTACTTTGAAGTACATGCATTCTCTTGCACCTGCTGCTTTTTCCCTTAATTCATCAAAGCTTGCTTCTAGTCAAACTTATCAACCAACATAATTCTTATAAAGTGCAAGAGTTAACACTACCATTAGCTCATTATACCTTATATACTGGACATTGTAACTTTCAATTTGTTGGTTGATGACGGTGGTCGTTCAGGTAGCATTTGATTAAAATGGAATTACAGCTAAAGTTGGATCAAACAAGAACTTATTAGAGTGGAAAGATTTAACTCTTTAGGGTTTGATTTGAAATGGAGCTGGCGCGAAGATTGGTTAAGTTGGCTATAGGACGATTATTAATTTAATTGAGGTTACAACAGGAATTTCTCCATATAGGCCGAGTTAAACTAAGATTGTAACAAGGATTCATTCTAAAAGGGCCGAATTGAACAAATGCTACAACGAGGATTTGTTCAGACGAGATTGAACTAAGCTGAGATTGTAGAAAAAAGTGGTCTAATCCAGACCGATTTAAATCGATTATTATAACGAAAGTTGACACTTTTATGGCTGATTTGAATAGAAACAAAGTTGAAAATTAACCTGTTTAGGGTAAAATCGAACTTAAGATCATAATGAAAATGATTCAATAAAGGCTTAATTGAACGGAGACTGTAAAGAAAATTGGTTCAATTAGGACTGAACTAGATTGGGCTTATCATGAAAATTAATTCAAATAGGGATGAATCGAATTAAGATTATGATAGGAACTAATCCCATTAAGGTTAAGTTGAACTAGGGAGATAACGAAAATTGGTTTTACTAGAGTTGACGAAAATTAATGCATGTAGAGCTAAAATGAGTAAGAAACGCTGCTAAGTTGATCTATTACAGCTGAACATGATTGAAATTGCAAGGAAAATTAATCCATTAAGGGCTGGATTAAACTGGGATTGCTATTTAAAATTTTCTCAATCAAGGTTGTGCTAAGTTGATATTGCATCTAAAATTAACCGTTTAAGGTTGAATTAATGCAGTAGAAATTGACCCAGGTTAGGGTTGAGTGGAGCAGAGATCATGATGAGATTAACATATTAAGTTTAGGTTAAACTGAGATTGCATTGAAAAGTTGACCCCTTAGGGTTGACTTAAGCAAAGATAGTAATGAAGATTAACCCTTTTGGGGTTGAATTAAACAAAGATGGTAATAGAAATTGAACCCTTTAGGGTTGATTCAAACAAAGATAGTAATAGAAATAGACCCCCTTAGGGTTGAATAAAACAAAGATTGTAATAGAAATTAACCCTTTTAGCGTATAATAAAACAAAGATTGTAATAGAAATTTGCCATTTTAGGTTTTAATAAAACAAAGATTGTAATAGAAATTAACCCTTTTAGGGTTGAATTAAACAAATATTGTAATAAAAATTGGACCTTTTGTGATTGAATTAAACAAAAATTATAATTGAAATTGACCCTTTTAGGGTTAAATTGACAAATATTGTAATAGAAATTGACCCTTTTAGGGTTGAATTAAACAAAGATTGTAATAAAAGTTGACCCAGATTCAATGGAGGAAAGTGAGAGAGAGCCACCGGCAGGGGTGGCTAAAGTGGGTTGTTGGTGGCAGCTTGGCAGCACTAGAGTAAGGCATACAGCGTGCCACTAGTAAAGGCAACACACGCGTGTGTGAGTTGAAGCATGGATGGGTAGGAAATGGGCGAGCTAAAACCGGTGAGCTAGGACGAGAGTGCTAGGACGGGCGAGCTAGGACGGCGAGTTGGGATTGGTGAGCAAGAGTAGCGATCTAGGGTGGCGTAGTTGCTTGCGGTGGCCATGGAGATGGGGTTGGAAGTGTGGTGCAATGGTTTGTGGGGAGGATGATGGTCAAAATAGTAAGGGTCTTCAACACACTTATCTTCTTTTTTTTTTAAATATATAAAGTATTATATAACTTTGAACGGATATACCTTTCTATCCGTAAGTGATTATGGAGTGAGTCATATAGCAAAATGAAGCTCTTGAAAAGTTCTACACAACCATTATAATATCCATATTTTAAAGAAATAACTGCAAAGGCGTGGTTGGCATTTATCCAACATGGTAGTGATTAATGGCTTATATAAGTCGACCCGAAGACTTAAACAAACCTAATTTTTAATCCGCAAAGTCCCCTAGTCTTAAAACGATTTGCCACCCCGATATAAAGGATATCATGGACAAGAAAAACTTTCTCAATCCTTACCATTTGTGAGACTGTTTTTGTTTTGAATGTA
Source organism: Simmondsia chinensis (assembly GCA_018398585.1). NCBI lineage: Eukaryota > Viridiplantae > Streptophyta > Magnoliopsida > Caryophyllales > Simmondsiaceae > Simmondsia > Simmondsia chinensis. The sequence continues at coordinate 9,104,658 of JAGTTD010000004.1, forward strand.
TTGCAGATTTAATACCTCTTGAAGGTGCTTAGCTTCTGATAACATTTGATTTTGAGAGATGGCGATATCGTGCAATGTACCAAGTGGCTTCAATATGGTGGGATCCAGTTTCTTCAATTAAATTCCCTTTGTTAATGACTTGTCAGCGAGCACGATTGCATATGGCGGGTAGCTTAGTTTCTACGGTGACAACTATGCCCTGTATTTCCGTTTGATGAATTGTATGCTTTGGAGTTGCTTTTGTGGGTGAATAAAATATATGGATGGGAAATTCATAGTGTAATTGGGTTAGTCAATGATGGAAAGAGACAATAAGCCTGTTTTGCAAATCCCAAGTTGGTTATGAGGTTTTTTGCATGTCCCAGCAAAGTCTTTAAAGTGAATTATGTAACTTTGTCATTTTGATGTTGGTGCTTTTGACACTTCTGAACTTAGCGCTTGTATGTATCTTTTGATTTGCACTTGTGTCTCGGAGTTGGATCGTGTATGTTTTGTATTCCGGGATTTGTAAAAGGTACGATTGATGACTTCGTTCCTTCAATACCCCTAATTTAGAATTCTTGCTTTTGACTATTAACTCGTCAATTCGCGAGTATAATTATAACGAAGTATAACTTCTGATATGAAAGATGTATTATAGTGAAATTGATTGCTCGATATAGTGGCCGGTAGGCATAGACAAGCTTTCCTACTAACTGGCTAATAAAAATAATTTGCCCAACTATCAGGGTCAGAGTAATCAAGGATGGTCACAAAAACTGACCCAATTAGGATTCAGTTGAATAGAAATTGTGACAAAGATGGGTTCAATCAGGGCTGAATTAAGCTAAGATCATAATGAAAATGATCCAATTAAGGCTTGATTGAAATGAGATTGTAACGAAAATTGGATCAACAAAGGTTGAACTAAACTTAGTTTGTGTTGAGAACTAGTTCAAGTAGGGTTTAACCAAATTGAGATTGTCTCGAGTAGTGTTGAAATAAATTGACAAACGCAAGTTCTTCTACTGCTAATAATCCTACTTTGAAGTACATGCATTCTCTTGCACCTGCTACTTTTTCCCTTAATTCATCAAAGCTTGCTTCTAGTCAAACTTATCAACCAACATAATTCTTATAAAGTGCAAGAGTTAACACTACCATTAGCTCATTATACCTTATATACTGGACATTGTAACTTTCAATTTGTTTGTTGATGACGGTGGTCGTTCAGGTAGAATTTGATTAAAATGGAATTACGGCGAAAGTTGGATCAAACAAGAACTTATTAGAGTGGAAAGATTTAACTCTTTAGGGTTTGATTTGAAATGGAGCTGGCGCGAAGATTGGTTAAGTTGGCTATAGGACGATTATTAATTTAATTGAGGTTACAACAGGAATTTCTCCATATAGGCCGAGTTAAACTAAGATTGTAACAAGGATTCATTCTAAAAGGGCCGAATTGAACAAATGCTACAACGAGGATTTGTTCAGACGAGATTGAACTAAGCTGAGATTGTAGAAAAAAGTGGTCTAATCCAGACCGATTTAAATCGATTATTATAACGAAAGTTGACACTTTTATGACTGATTTGAATAGAAACAAAGTTGAAAATTAACCTGTTTAGGGTAAAATCGAACTTAAGATCATAATGAAAATGATTCAATAAAGGCTTAATTGAACGGAGACTGTAAAGAAAATTGGTTCAATTAGGACTGAACTAGATTGGGCTTATCATGAAAATTAATTCAAATAGGGATGAATCAAATTAAGATTATGATAGGAACTAATCCCATTAAGGTTAAGTTGAACTAAGGAGATAACGAAAATTGGTTTTACTAGAGTTGACGAAAATTAATGCATGTAAAGCTAAAATGAGTAAGAAACGCTGCTAAGTTGATCTATTACAGCTGAACATGATTGAAATTGCAAGGAAAATTAATCCATTAAGGGCTGGATTAAACTGGGATTGCTATTTAAAATTTTCTCAATCAAGGTTATGCTAAGTTGATATTGCATCTAAAATTAACCGTTTAAGGTTGAATTAATGCAGTAGAAATTGACCCAGGTTAGGGTTGAGTGGAGCAGAGATCATGATGAGATTAACATATTAAGTTTAGGTTAAACTGAGATTGCATTGAAAAGTTGACCCCTTAGGGTTGACTTAAGCAAAGATAGTAATGAAGATTGACCCTTTTGGGGTTGAATTAAACAAAGATGGTAATAGAAATTGAACCCTTTAGGGTTGATTCAAACAAAGATAGTAATAGAAATAGACCCCCTTAGGGTTGAATAAAACAAAGATTGTAATAGAAATTAACCCTTTTAGGGTATAATAAAACAAAGATTGTAATAGAAATTTGCCATTTTAGGTTTTAATAAAACAAAGATTGTAATAGAAATTAACCCTTTTAGGGTTGAATTAAACAAATATTGTAATAAAAATTGGACCTTTTGTGATTGAATTAAACAAAGATTGTAATAAAAGTTGACCCAGATTCAATGGAGGAAAGAGAGAGAGAGCCACCGGCAGGGGTGGCTAAAGTGGGTTGTTGGTGGCAGCTTGGCAGCGCTAGAGTAAGGCATACAGCGTGCCACTAGTAAAGGCAACACACGCGTGTGTGAGTTGAAGCATGGATGGGTAGGAAATGGGGGAGCTAAAACCGGTGAGCTAGGACGAGAGTGCTAGGACGGGCGAGCTAGGACGGCGAGCTGGGATTGGTGAGCAAGAGTAGCGATCTAGGGTGGCGTAGTTGCTTGCGGTGGCCATGGAGATGGGGTTGGAAGTGTGGTGCAAAGGTTTGTGGGGAGGATGATGGTCAAAATAGTAAGGGTCTTCAACACACTTATCTTCTTTTTTTTTTTTAATATATAAAGTATTATATAACTTTGAACGGATATACCTTTCTATCCGTAAGTGATTATGGAGTGAGTCATATAGCAAAATGAAGCTCTTGAAAAGTTCTACACAACCATTATAATATCCATATTTTAAAGAAATAACTGCAAAGGCGTGGTTGGCATTTATCCAACATGGTAGTGATTAATGGCTTATAAAAGTCGACCCGAAGACTTAAACAAACATAATTTTTAATCCCTGAGGTGCTAAGAGTTAAATCACCCATCAAAACGAAGCTCTCGAAGAGCTCTGGCCACCCATATAAAATTTTTTAATGTTTGATGAAATAAAGTACCCGAAAAATGATTTAGGTGAGCTAAACGCAGGTCAGGCGTATAACTTACCTTGTAATTTAAAACAGGTGTAACATTCAATCAGTGAATAGTTACCAATCGAATTTTCTATCAAAAAGAAGCTCTTCAAGAGCTCCAGGCACCCATATAAAACTTTTAAACATTTGATAAAATAAAGTACCCGAAAAATGATTAGGGTGAGCTAAACGCAGGTAAGGCGTATAACTTACCTTTCAACTTTAAACGGGCGTAACTTTCAATCCGTGAAGAGTTACAGATCAAATTTTATACCAAAAAGAAACTCTTGAAGAGCTCTAGGTGCCCAGTAAATTTTTTGAATAATTAGTTCCCCAACACTTGATTAACATAAAGCGAAAATTCCAGAACAAAAAAAAAGGAAAGGATAATTTACGTTAGATTATTCCAGTACAAACTAACAAATTGAACACGAAATACTAAATGAAAACAAAATTCAAACAAACAAAAGCTCATAAAAAGTACCGAAAACAAAAATTGAACAAAAGATTTCAAAATGTTGAAAAGCTCAAGCTCGATTAAGCTGCTGCTTCAGTTGCTTGCTCGACCCTTAAAACGCTTGAGCCTTACAAGAAACATCAAGCCAGGCGTGAGCTTGTGATCCTTCCCACGGACGGCGCCAGTTATGTTTTCAACGAATTTGGTCAGTGAGACTACTCATTGAATAGGAGTTCAATATGAGATGTGGTTCGTAAGGACGAGCTAAACTCAAGCTATAGCTTCACGCTCGACTCGGTATTTCCTGCATGATTCAAACAAACGGTTAGAGAGGCCCGCGGGATAACCCACGAGGGGATCCCTCCGACACTCAAGTCAGTATTTATCTCACGAAATAATATTGAAAGCAAGTACTAAATACATATAGAAGATATAAAAGACTTAGGTTGAGAAGAGTAGAAAGTTGGAGTAGTTATTGCTCCAGAGAGATGACCATGAAGGATGAGGGAAGGTTAAGGCCAGGCTTGCCTTCAGAGGGAGTGGGAGTGGTAGAGGGGAAATGCTAGAGAGAGAGATGGAGAGAGTTGCGCACCCCCCCCCCCCCCCCCCCCCCCCCCCCCCCGGCGAATCAAAGAGAAAGCCCCCCTTTTATAGAGCAAACTTAGGGTCAACGTCCAGTGGTCAACAAGCCCGGTCTATGCTGGCGGTCAATGCCGATCAAAGAATGATCAACGCTGGCTGTTAATGCCAGTCAAGGCTGGCAGCCAACGCTTGGTCAACGCTGGTCAACATTGGCGGTCAACGCCCGGTCAACTCCGGCGGTCAAACTTGGGTATGCCTAGTTTGGATGCTTGTAAATGTTTGTGTGAGTGAATATCGAGTTATAAGGGCTAAGAATATAAAATACTAGGCTAATATTTTAAAATACTGAGCTGGCATTATAAACACATACGATCTCTATATTGGCTAAACCAAGTCCTTAAACACTGGCATCAAAAGTTTGACCAAGTTGTTCTGAACAACAAATTTAGAATCAATGAATCGGACAAGTGTGTTTATAGCGAGTCCAAAAATGACATAGTTGTCATCATTTGTTTTTATGTCAATGACATGTTGATTTTTGGTTCTGATTTGGAACAAGTGGAAAAAACTAAACAATTTCACTCGATAAACTTTGCTACGAAAGACATGGGTGAGGCTAAGGTTATTCTTAGTATAAGAATAATAAGGAGTGGTGATACACTAACCTTGACACAATCTCACTATATTGAAATGGTGTTGAAAACATTTAACTTTGGTGCTTGGTCACCCTGTGTCAATACCGATGAATTAAAATATGAAACTTGTACCGAATGATGGTACTCTTGTAGCACAATTGGATTATGCCAAAGTCATAGGATGTCTGATGTACACTATGACTAGCACAAGGCCCGATATCGTCTTTGCTGTTGGAAAGCTAAGTAGATACACTAACAATCCAACCAAATCATATTGGCATGCAGTATATGGAGTATTGAAATATCTTAAAAAAACTATGGATTATGGTATTTCTTTTTGGAGGATACTATAATGCCAGTTGGATCTTTGATGTGGAAGATCATGTCTCTACAAGCAAGTGGATTTTCTTGCTTGGTGGGGGTGTGGTTTCTTAGGGTTTCAAAGAAACAAAAGTGTATTTTAAATTCCACCATCGCAGCGGAGTTCATGGCTCTCGCGTCTACATCAAAATAAGTCAAGTGTTTGAATGATCTCTTGTACGAGATTCCTTCGTGGCCTAAGTCGATCTCACCTATTTCTATCCATTGTTATAGCTAGGCTACGCTTTCAAAAGCATACAGTGAGGTGTATAATAGAAAGTCCAGACACATTGATGTAAGACGTAGTATAGTGAGACAACTTATCCAAGAAGGGGTCATCAATGTGGACTTTGTGAGAACGAGTCAGAGTCTAGTGGATCCGTTTACAGAAGGTCTTGCTAAAGACTTTGTTTAAGAATAAATGAAGAGATGGGGCTGAATTCATCTATTTAATCACCCACGATGGACCCTCAACTCAACGCCTGGTACACACTAGGTATTGAGTTCAATGAGAGAGCTTTGTCATCGGTGCGACTACAAGCACTAAAAGTGAAATTCTATCCCGAGTGCAGTACTCGGTAAGCTGTGACAAAAGAACAAAGAGGATGAGCTTATGCTCTTAACAAACCCCAGTATATTATTGAATGTCATGTTGCAGGGACATGATCAATGGGGCCTGCCTATGTAAGTGTGAAGTTGGCCGCTTCAAAAGAGTGATTTAATGACAAGGTTTTGGCTCTGAAATACTTATGAAAGGTATAGGACAGAAGCCCATAAATGTGTCAGTTTGGGGATGAGGTGTGTGTAGGGAGTAAGTCTTGTGTGTAGAGATCTATCCAATTAGTCAAATGGAATGTATGGTTAGAAGCTTAGTCTACCATTTTCGTACCGATTAATTGTGACGTGTCTTTACTAGGTGAGGGTTTAATTGAAAGACACTCTTATTGATGCATAAAAGCTTCCTATTATTTTGAGATATTGTAATTGTAATATGAGAATTAATGTGATTTGAAAATGGTGGGGGAATGTTGTTGTATTTTAAAAATCAAGTATTTAATGATGTTTTTCAGACTTGTTTATGTTCTGCTTGATTTGAGTGAGGTGGGTGTCGACACATGTGCAATGTGTGTCGACACACAACTTTGCAGAAAAACTCTCGGGGGTTTGAGTGTTGACACATCAGTTCTGTGTATTGACACACAGATCTTACAGAACCTCGTGTGTTGATGTGAGTGTTGACACTCATTTTGACACAGAATACAATCTGATAGTAACCTGTGTGCTGATGTAAGTGTCAACATTCAGTTCGACACACAGTCTTACAGAAGGCCAAGTGCTGGTCTGTGTGTCGACATTCACCACAACACATAGGGTAATTTTAGCCGTTAATCTGCACAGTTAAAGTTGGTTTTTGGCAGTTCTTTTGCCTTTTTTTTTTTCTCCAAAAGATGTGCCCTTCATAAGGGACACTTGCTTATCTATAAATAACCCTACAACAATGTTTTATATCACTTATGAAAAACTTGTGCAATACTTGAAAGATCATTCTCAATCTACATCTCTCTTTCTTTATTCATACTCATCATCTCACTTCATATTTGACTGTCATTGTATCTCTGAGGCTATTTCACTACCCTTGAAATAAGTCTTACGGACAGTGGTTCGTTACACTCCTCGACACCTGAGACTATTTTGATTGATACTTGATCTGTAAGAAATTCTCCAACATTACTTACAGGAAAAAAAAGAAAAAAGAAAAAATGAGTATGTATATCCACGCTACAAGCCTAATGAACATTTGCGTAAGGGAGGCATGCTAGAGCATGAAACTAATCTTGAATCTTCACCCATTATCTTAAACTTTTAGGAAAGTTAGTTTCATGACAATTAGTTACACTCGAACTCATAACCAGCTGAGCCATGATGTATTCATTTAGGCTCTACTAAGTAGAAAAGGGTGTTATGGCTACCAATACCAAAAATTTTACAATTGGCATACAATAACTAAAAATAGCAAATAATAACTTGAAAATTCTTTTAAATAAGAGAGGTTGAAAATTATGAGATTTGAATTTGAAATCGCTATCATAGGAGCTCAACTGATGAATAGGAGATAAAAAGTACATATACATGCGTTTGAGCTTCTATATGAAGACGAAAATAGAAGCTAGGGTAATCATCTTGGTAGCAGGCACAGTAGCGAGCCCATTGACTTTATAGGCCTTGAGGATGTCCTTGACCCAATTGACTATAGATAAGGATATATTGAGGTCCTTCACTCAGTCCAAGCTCCCGGATAATTGTGGGCTAATAAGCCCAACAGAAGGTTGGGCCTAAGATGGCCCAGTTAGCAGAAAAATATATTCCGCTTCGGTGGCCCAATTCATAGAAGAGTCCATTGTGGATCTTGAGGCATCCTCCCGAATGAGATTGCCATATGTGAGTGTCCCTAATAGATTTCTGTACTAGAATTCCTTTGAAGAAGCAATGATCATGGTGGCTGCTTAGAAAAATCTAAATCTTTCTTATATTGAGATATTTTTTGCCATTTTTTTGGCTATTGTGCCTGCCCTTATTCTCATAAATAAGGAAAATGTAAAGAATGAAAGGTACGAATGGAATCATTGTTACTTACATATTTTTTTCTTTTCATCAACATAGTTCATTTTCTGATAGGTTCCAGGCTCGAGTCTTGGAATTTATCAATTGGTATCAGACCATGTGATCCTTGGTAAACTTCCGATGCCGCCACGAAAGAATACGGTGGGCCAAGCACCACGACACAATCTGGGGATGGAAGTAGCTCACTGATGGAGGTAGCTCACTGATGGGCCAAGCATTTACCTTGACCAGTGAACCAGTAGCTTCGATGTTACCTGCGCCGTGATCATTATTCTTGGGACTCGTTGCTAGCAGGTCCACATTCATCCCACTAGTTTGGATTGGGCATTGTGTTTGGCTCCGACAACCCGATGGGGAGCGTAGCGGGATTGTCAATGGTCAATCTAACGATAGTGGCAGGAGGAGGAGGTCCACTGTTGAACAGGATTGCGGCGTCGTCTGCCATCATTATTGTTGAACCCCAACTTGGTCAGCCACTAAATATATCTTAGTTGTTGAGATATAATACAGATATTCTCACTGAAGTAGTGGGGATATTTCCTCCCTCCTTTTTGAACGAGTATTAGATTAGAGAAGGACCAGATTTTAGTACCTATATATAAAAACCTCTCCTCTCCTTAGTGTTTTAAGCTATTTATCTAATTATAAAATCAGTAACTTCTTCAGTACTCACCTCTCCCTACAGAGTTACCATCCCCGACTCATGGTTTTGTGATGTGAAAAACCTAGAAGACGCTGGTAACCTTCTAAATCGACACTTCAAGTTCTTCAAGCGATCTAGCAAGGCAGTAAAGAAGTCTTGGTCCTATTCTGCAACTGAGGTGTTCCGTAAACTTAGTGTTTGTTTATTTACCTATATTTTCCATCAGTAGTATCAGAGCCATGATACTTGTCTTCGCCAATTAACTACTAATTATATGTTAATTAGTACAATGAATTTGTTAGATGGTCGTGGATACATCACATGAATAATTCGAAATTTTCAGTGATGTTGCTATGGGCATTAGATTGGTTTTAAATAGATTTTATAATTCAAGAATGAAGCTCAAATTTCCATTATAAGCTATGTGCATGGAGATTTGGGATATGAATGCGTTTCATGAACCTAGAAACCCTAAACATTAGTATTTGATTTCTTAATTTGCCCAAACAAGCCACCTAATGATTAACCTCAAGAAACATAGTGCGTGAACCACCGGAGCCGCCGCATGTGACGTTAATGGAAGAGCAAAATTTGCTCTTAATCATTAAGTGGTGTTTGTTTGAACCTTGGCACCGATGTACGGTATAGCATCTGACAGGTTTAGGTTACTTTGAAATCGAACACTAGTGAGGTTTGGAATCATAACTCTGGTGAGTCAAATTTCAAAAATCGACACCGACGGGCCCATTCAGCGGCGCCAGCGTCGAAGAAACGCCTATGACTGTGGGGAGGATAAGTTCGTCGTGGAAGCAATGGCGGCGACCGAGCGTCCACGACGACGACAAAATCGGAGCTCTAACGCCACTGACATCGGTTGCTGGCAACTATTTCTAGCTTCCTCTGCAAGGCGGCGTGGAAATCGGGCAGAGGGGGTGACAGTTACCCTTCTCCCCTTCGAACGCGAGGTGTTGGGTTTCATGGGTTGGTTTTATTTGGACTGGCCATGCGAACCTAATTCAACCGAAAAAAAAAAAAAAAAGCTAGAGTAATAATAATAATAATTGGGTGAGCTTAATTTAAGCGATCATTCACAGCGACCAATTATATAAATTTTTTTTTAATTTAAAAAAAAAAGGCCATAGTATTATTTAATGGTCATATTATTAATAGGTGAGCCTTATCATATTTTCTTTTAAGTAAATATTCTTTATGACCTGAGTCTTTTACTTATATTATTTGTGTAACATATTGACTTATGTAGTTGACATGAGCTATTAAATTTATTATTGATTATGTTTCATTAAAGTAAAATGGATATGTTTTTGACCTAATTGTGTTAATTGATATTAACTTTTATAGTCTTATATGTGTTATTAAATTAATCATTTGATGTCTCCATAAAGAAAAAAAAGGATATGTTCCTTATTAAACCAAAGCAATTGTTAATGACTTTAGTAGTCATATATTATTTGTTCAATTTTACTATCTAAATGAATGAAGTGGATTTGTTCCATATAGAAACAAATTTGTTCTTGTTACTAAAATGAAGTAACTTGCTATTGACTTTTGCGGTCAAATGTGAGTTTCAAATTTATAAATTGATGATTTAATCAATAAAATTGTTTTATTTGGTAAAGAAATAGATTTGTTCCTTTTGTTGAAGAGAAATAAATTTCTATGGACCTTGTTGTCAAAACATTACTTGTTAAAATCGAAATAGATTTTTATTGGCTTTTGTGATCTTAACATCAGTTGTTCAAGTCAAAATAAATTGTTATTGACTTTTGTAGTCATAACATCAATTGCTAAAATCATATTGGATTTGTTCCTTAAATTTTATTAATTATTGTGGATTTTTGTGGTCCTTGAGTTATTGAAATGGATTTGTTTCTTATTGAGTTGAACAATTGATTAGATTTCACAGTATAGATTATGTTGTTTGAGATAATTATAAGCTTAGCGAAATTTTCGATCTAATGGCCTAAGAAGTAATTTGATAATCTAGTTAATTAAAAATTGAAAGTATGTGCCTTAGTTTAATGTTGCCTTTGTTCATTATGTAAGTGATTATGAAGTATGACACAAGAAGATAACTTATCTATTCATTAGAAGAGTTTTAGAAACTCTATCCCATAACTATATCCGTAACAAAACTCGGTGAGTCAGAACAAATAGAATATGGTAATCGTAATTGTTGGTTGGAAAAGACCGCAATGCACATTATATTGTGTTGTATTATATGCGCGATGGCCTTAACAGCATTTGAGAACAATAGTAGTGCCAGAACTATATGAAACTAAGTTAAGAATCACTTATGTTCATGTTCTTCCTTTTTCTTTTTTTTTTTTTAATTTTCAAAAAAAAAGGAGATTAAAAGATTCAAATGGTCTTTAGGTGATCACCTCTAGGTGATATACGCCATTATCCGGTGGCATGTGAGATTCTAGAAATGAGAATTAACTGAGCGATAGATTCTAGCAGTGATATGGTCACTACATGACCCTAGGTGGAGCCAAATGGAGCCACTAATAATCACTGATAAGTAAATTAAGATATATTTTTTTTTATCTTAGGTTGGAATCAAAGTATCAAGAAGCCAATCGAGTCACTACTCTAATTGCTTGGTCTGTGAGACCTAAGCATGAGAGTTTTGTGCCCAAGCCTAGCTAATTTTCTCAAAAGTCATCTACTGTAGTATATTGTCTTAGTAAACGACACATTGTCATAGAATGGTTAAGCATGCTCTTGTATGTCTTGAGCTAAAAAATGGTACCTTTCTCTACCAACATTCGAATTATGCGTGTGTTTTCATTTAGCTTTAGTAGCTCTTTCATGTTTGGACATATTTTTCTATGTGGAGTTTTGTCCAAGTTTGACTTGGATTATTGTATCTCCTGAAAAGTATTTATTACCTTTTTTTAAGTGAACTATTATGTGGCATGCTTGTTTTTTTGTATTTATTCGAAAATAATAAACTGATTAGTTCGGGAAGGCTAATTATGGTCTATACCTAAGTACACCTTTCTTTGCAAGTTGTGTCAGGTGAAAAGGAAAATTCAAAAGGCTTTTTAATAAAGTTTTATTGATAACCCACTCATTAGAGTTTAATTCGTTCAAATATTTGTATACTTATGAGTGTAAAGGTGGGGAATAGTGTGCTTCACTTTGTTACATTCACAGACCACCATTTGCATTATAGATATGGTTACCTCTTATCTTGTCCTTTTGAAGCATTGATTTGTTCAAAGTGCTTCTTGAGGATGTTCAAAGTCAAATGAGAGTTTTGTGTAAACTCTTTGTAACAATAAAGGTTGTTAATATTTGTTTGATTTGTTCAAGGCATTTGTAGAGGAAGGGTGCTAGTAGCCAATAAACGACTCCTAAAATGCCATAACAAAATGATGTTGTGGATCAAAGGACTCAAAACCTTTATCGAAATAGGAAGTTTGTGAATAGTGGGAGTGGGATGAGTTATAATTAGGTTAGACCCATATGTTGGGATAAACCGAAACCGCGTTTAACTGATCATTGTCTCATTCTGTGGTGCTGTTCAATATCAAAAGTAAGTGTCTTGTACACTCTTTGTTGAAATAGGAAACTGCTACATATGCAGCAGCATTGACTTTACCTACATCTTTGAGAATGGTAATCAATGTGATATGATCATATACAACATCTGGGAGTTGAACGTTTTCCTACATGGGTTTAAATATATTAGAAGCAAGTTGGCCTTGTTTATATATTAAGATTAGGTGTGTCTTATTTATTAAGCACAAAGCAGATGGATCAATTAATGAATATGAGACCATTTAGTAAGTGGTTGTTTATATTAAATTAAGGGTACGGACTATAATGATACATTTCTTTGGTGGTGAGAATTGCCTTAATAAGCCTAACTTCTTGTCATAGTTGCTTAATTGGACTTAGTGTTCTTCAAAATGGATGTCAAGATGATTATTCGAAATTGATAGTTTTAATGCAAAGACTTCTATAGGTTAACCCTTTTTGTTTTGTCACAAATGTCTCCTAGATGATCTATTTATAGTTTTCAGTAATCGTCCTGCAATGGAAGTGGAATTCCATACTATTTGTGGTTTGTCCATAATAGGTGGGGACTATTTTCATTATGTCCAACAAAAAGAGAGAGAGAGAGAGAGAGAGAGAGAGAGAGAGAGAGAGAGAGAATCTTGTTTCTCTCCTTATGTGTTAATGACATATGTTGGAAGAAAGTAACATGGAAATGGCTAACACTACTTAATGGTGGCTGTCCTTTATTTTCGGATGAAAAAAAAGAGTTGATAAGTCATTCTAAAGGTTTCTTAGTTTGTCTTGAGTGACCTTTATTAAGAAAACCCATATGATTTTTGATGCATTGGAAAAACTTGTTGATAGTCCTATCATGGAGTGTCGCAAGTAAAGATTTGAACATTGCCTCAAAACAAACGAGAAAGGGAATAGATGACTGATGTTCCTTATTCAAGCATTGTAGGAGGTTAGTGTATACTATGTTGTGTTGATGTATTTTCAAAATATGTAATGAATAATATGTTAAATGTTTGTTTAATATGTGTATAAATATGTTTAAAATTGTCCCATTTTATGTTTTAAGTGTTTAAGGTTTGTAAGGGATGTGTGTCGACACATGGGCCATGTGTGTTGTCACCCAGTCTAATAGAACCGCAGGAGAATAGCTGTGTGTCAACACACATCCTTTACAAAAGTGCACGAAAGAAATCTGTGTGTCGACACACAGAATAGTAACCAGTGTGTCAATGTGTGCGTCGGCACATAACGCGGTTTAACATCTTTTTTGCACAATTTTTTCCCAGTTTTTAGCGGTTCCTTTTGGGATGTTTTGGGACGTCTTAAGCATGATATAGACTCATATATTCCCCTTGTTTTGACACTTGAATTTGATTCATAAGTTTAAGAGAAAAAGTTTACAAGAGAGAATCAAAGGGCAAACTTCAATCTTTGAGTGCAAGTGTTTGTGTTCTTGTGAAAGAAATATCAATCTCTCTTCAACTCACTCAATCTCTCCTCTTACATACTCTTACTTTATATTTGGTTATTGTTGTATCCCCGAGGATATTTCGTATACCGAAATAAACCTTAAGAAAAGTGATTACACGGCCTCAACACCTAAGATCATCTGGTTACCCATTTGCAAGGTTTTTGCGAGTATTTGAAGATTTGGACTGACAATCTTAAAGTTAGTTTTCTAGTTTTGGAATATGGCTTCATCACTTTGAAAAATGACAGCCAATTTCATGAATTTGGACTGATTCGATGGTGAAAATTTTCGCCAATGGCAAAGGAAGATGCACTTCTTCATTATGAATTTGAATGTGGTATATGTATTGAATATACCATTCCCTTCACCCACTTCTGAGGAGGAGGAGACCTTGGCCGAACAGAGGGCCAGATTGAAGTGGGAAAATGATGACTATATATGTAGAGGGCACATCGTGAATGGGATAATTGACGCCCTGTTTGACATCTATTTACCGACAGCTAAGGAACTATGGGACGCTCTGGAGGCGTGCTACATGACTGCGGATGCAACGAGTAAAAGTTTTCTGGTCAGCCAATTTAATAATTACAAAATGGTAGATAATCAACCTATTGTGGAGCAATTCATGAAATCGAGCAAATCTTGGATAACTTTGAACAACATAGTATGAATATGGACAATGCAATAGTTGTTTCATCCTTACTTGACAAACTTCTGCCTTCATGGAGAGGTGTTAAGAAAAGTCTCAAACATAAGAAGGAAGATATGTCAATGGAGGAATTGGCTAACCATTTGTGCATTGAGGAAGGCTGCAGGGTCTAGGGTGACAACAAAGACAACCTCAGTGTTGTTGGGAAAATCAATATCATAGAAGAAGGCTAGTCGAGTAAAGGACCCAAGAGAGCTGGACACTTCTAAAAGAAGAAAGATGACAAAAGGCCGAAATTGGTCTGTTGGGAGTGTCAGAAGCCCAGTCACCTACATAGAGACTGTTACCACCTTAAAAATTAGAAAGGCAAGGGGCTTGATTATCGCGCCAAAAAGTCCAATGATAGGTTCATGGTGATGATATCAAAAGTCAACTTAGTCGAGAGTGATAACTCTTGGTGGGTTGACTCAGGGGCCATGAAGCATGTGTGTAAGAACAAGGGGTTCTTCACGACATTTGAACCCATGGACAAAAAAACTGTGTTGTTCATGGGTAATGGGGTGACTATACCGGTTAAAGAGAAGGGAAAAGTTGATTTGCGTTTTACCTCCAGAAAAACCCTTGCATTAACCGATGTATGTTATGCACCAGACGTGGACAAGAATCTAGTGTCCGGTGGCCTACTAAATCGGTTTAGGTTCAAGTTGGTCTTCGAGGCCGACAAGTTTGTATTGTTTTTTTTTTGGGGGATCATTGTTTGCAAGGGATATTTATGTAATGGGATTTTTAAGTTAAACACTGATGACAAAGTTGACAGTTCTGTTTATATGCTTGACTCATCATTTTTATGGCATCAAAGATTAGATCATGTGAATTTTCATAGATTACATGAAATGGTTAATTCTTCGTTGGTACCTCACATAGACAAGATTGATGATAAATGCAACACGTGCATATTAACAAAAATAACAAGATTTCCATTTCCTTCAGTGCAAAGAGAGACTAATTTACTTAATCTAGTACATAGTGATTTATGTGATTTCAAGAACACACTGAGTTTAGGTGGAAATAGATACTTTATAACGTTCATAGATGGTTGTTTATCTAATAAATGACAAGGATGACTCGCTTGATAGATTTAAAGCATATAAAGCAGAAACTGAACTAAACTATGAGACCTTCCTAAAATGCCTTAGGTTGGACCGTGGTGGGGAATACTATGATCCCAAGTATTTTGAAACCACCAATATTTTACATAAGGTCATAGAACCTTTTACATTACAACGGAATGGCTGGCTGAGAGGGAAATCAGACTTTAACTGAAATAGTTAATTCAATGTTATCGTATTCCGGTCTCAGCGATGGATTTTGGGGTGAGGCAATGTTAACTTCCTGCCATATACTAAATCGAGTTCCAAACAAGAAAAATAAAATAACCCCGTATTAATTATGGAATAAACAAGCCCCTAATTTTTAATTATTTAAAGGTGTGGGGGTGTAGGGCAGTCATTAAAGTCCCTGAGCCTAAATGTAAGAAGTTAGGTGAAAGAGGCATTGATTACATTTTTGTTGGATATGCGCCTCATAGTAAGGCGTATCGGTTCTATACAATTGAATCTAATGATTATATCAATGTAAATATAATAATAGAATTGAGAGGTGCCATCTTTGATGAGAATCGGTTATCGGTTCTATACAATTGAATCTAATGATTATATCAATGTAAATACAATAATAGAATTGAGAGGTGCCATCTTTGATGAGAATCGGTTTACCTCTATCCCTAGACTGAGGGATTATGGACTAGTTGAGAATGACATTCCAATGTCAAATGATGATGTTCGTCGTGGGAGGGAAGATGTCCCTGAAAGTGATCTAGAACTCCGAAAGAGTAAGAAAGCGAGGAAAGAGAAATCTTTCGGTTCAGACTTATACACGTTTTTGGTAGAAGGTTCGAGGACCGATATGGATCATGTGACTCCATATTGTTGTGTCATGGAGGCTGATCCTATGACGTTTGGTGAGGCAATGAGGTCTCATGATTCCTCCTTTGGGGAGAGGTAGTGAATGATGAGGTGGATTCCATCATGGGTAATAATACATGGGCATTTGTGGATCTACCACTTGGAAACAAGCGCATCGGGTGTAAATGGATCTTCAAAAAGAAGATGAAAGTCGATGGAACGATAGATAAGTTCAAGGGTCGATTAGTGGCTAAAGGGTCCACCCAAAAACATGGGTTGGACTACTTTAACATGTATGCCCCCGTGGCAAGAATATCAATGATGAGAGTTTTGATAGCTCTTGTCTTAATTTATAAGCGAGTGATTCACCAAATGGATGTCAAAACAGCATTCCTGAATGGTGAGCTAGAAGAGGAAGTGTACATGGAACAACCAGAAGGTTTTATTGTTCCGGGCCAAGAGAGAAAAGTATATAAACTCGTACATTCACTGTATGGGCTAAAGCAAGCCCCGAAGCAATGGCACCAAAAATTTGATCCAGTTGTTTTAAACAACAGATTTGTTATAATGAATCAGATAAATGTGTCTGTAGCAAGTTTGACAATGGCAAAGGGGTCATTATATGTTTGTATGTCGATGACATGCTAATATTTGGTACTGATGTGGAACAAGTAGAGAAAACTAAACAGTTTCTCTCAAAAAACTTTGTAATGAAGGACATGGGTGAGGCGGAGGTAATCCTCGGTATAAGAATTGTAAGGAAAGATGTTACCATTTCCCTGACTTAATCTCACCACACTGAAAATGTATTGAAAATATTCCACTTTGATGAGTGTGCATCGGAGTCCATTCCAATCAATCCTTGTGTGAAACTTGTATCGAATGTGGGAGCTCTAGTGTCCCAATTAAGATATGCCCAAGTCATTGGTTGTCTTATGTACGCCATGATGATCACAAGGCCGGACATAGCCTTTGCTGTTGGAAAGCTAAGTAGATATACTAGCAATCCCAGTAAGGTACACTGGCATGCTGTGGATTGTGTACTAAAGCACCTTAAGAAAACCACGGATTATGGAATTTCTTATGTAGGATATCCCCCACATTGGAGGGGTACTCTGATGCAAGTTAGATCTCCAATGTGGAGGATCAGGCATCCACATGTGGATGGGTATTCCTGCTTGGTGGGGGTGCGATTTCTTGGGGTTTCAAGAAATAAACTTGCATATCTGATTCCACTATGGTGGTAGAGTTCATAGCTCTTACGTATGCAGCAAAAGAAGCTGAGTGGTTAAAGAATCTCTTATATGAGATCCCTTTATGGCCTAATTCGATCTCACCATTACCTATGCATTGTAACAGTCAGGCTACGCTGTCTAGAGCGCACAGTGAGTTGTACGGAAGTCCAGACACATTGGTGTAAAGTGTAGTATAGAAGATGAACTAATGCTCTTAATGGACTTGGTTTTAAATTCTTATTGAATGTTGCATCATAGGGACATGATCAATGAGGTCCACCTTAGTTTGTGTTGAAGTTTGGCCTCTTCAAGGGGTGATTTTTGATAAAGGTTTGGCCCTGAAACACTCACGAAGGGTACCAGACACAAGGCCATAAATGTGTCGATCTGGGAGTTGTAGTGTGTGTATAGGGAGTACATCTTTTTCGTGATTAGATAATTGGTTAGTCAAATGGGTTGTATGGTTCAAAGCTTAGTCTATCATTTTTTATTCAATTAACTATATGGTCTCTTTAGTAGCTAGGGGTTCAGTCGGGAGACACCATCATTGATGCACAAAAAGGCGTCCCTTAACTAAGATGTTAATTTTGAGATTGATTGTATTTTGAAAATGGTAGGGGAATGTTGATGTATTTCAAAATATGTAATGAATAATATGTTAAATGTTTGCCTAGTAAGTGTATAAATGTGTTTAAGATTGTCCATTTTATGTTTTAAGTGTTTATGACCTGTGAGGGATGTGTGTCGACACATAATCCAACAGAACCGCAAGAGAAAAGCTGTGTGTCGACACACATGGCCTGTATGTGGGCACACAACCTTTACAGAAGTGCATGGAAGCAATCTATGTGCAGACACACCGGAACTATGTGTCGATGTGTGTGTCAATACACAGCTTTGACACAGGGCGGATTTGACAGTTTTTTGCGTGGTTTTTTCCCTATTTTTGGCGGTTCCTTATGGGATGTTTTTAGGACATCATAGGCATGATATATACTCATTTATTGACCTTGTTTTGACACTTGAATTTGATTCATAAGTTTAAGAGAAAGAGTTCGCAAGAGAGAATCAAAAGGAAAACTTCAATCTTTGAGTGAAAATGTTTGTGTTCTTGTGAAAGAAATATCAATCTCTCTTCATCTCACTCAATCTGTCCTCTTACAAAATCTCACTTCATATTTGGTTATTATTGTATCCCTGAGGATATTTCGTACTCCGAAATCAATCTTAAGGAAAGTAATTACACAGCCTCAAAACCTAATATCATCCAGTTACCCATTTGCAAGGTTTTTTCAAGTATTTGAAGATTTGCACTTACATGTTGTATACACTCTCGAATATTGGTTTGACTATTGAGATGGTATGTCCATGCTCATGTTTTCATACTAATTAATTAACAGATAAGAAATCTTCAATTACCTTTGTGGTACTACAGTTTTGGTCCATTGTTACCTAGGTGGTGATATAAGAATAATTAGATTATTAGTTCGGATATTAGGTGGTGACCAAGATGAGCGTAGGCACCTGACAATGTGTTCGTTCTTAAAGATGGTGGTGTTTCTTTTTCTTGAATGTGACAAGAAGGCATTACCCTGTCCATGTCAGAACCCAAGTATGAAGATTGTGCAGTAGCTTGAAGACCTATGTGGTTAAGAGAGTTTAGCTATGGTTGAATGTAACGCCTATTTCCAGACACCTATTATAGTGCATGTTGACAACATGGCTACAACACAAATATGCAAATGACCTGAACTTATTTCTAATGCAATTTAGTGAATGTTTTCTATGTGATTCATTCTTGTTTGCATAAGTGACCTAGGGCACTTAAATATAAAGATGTCACCCGGTTACGATCAGTCCACTCACACAGATGATCGCCTCAATGCTGAGTGTGTGGGAGATGAGACTAAATGAGATCATGTTTTGAGTAAATATGGATCTCATTATGCCTTGTACATGAGTTGTATGAGAAGCATGTGAAACAATGTCACCTCAATTAGTCTGAGATGAGTTTTGAAAGAGTCGAACATGGATTTCATTAACGCATTGCATGTCATGCTTATTAGATATCCAAATTTTAGTGGCATATTGTGTATTGCCTGTGATGAAATTCGTGTGGCATAAATGATAGAGTGACATGCCCAGTTCAGTGGTAACTACGCCATAATATACATATGGTACTGTATGTGCTATGAGACAACCAGAGTTGAGAGTGATTGAATGGATACCCTCGTCTTCAATGTGTGAGCTCTTGGACTTAATAGTCAATGTTGGTACCCTTTGGGACTTGGAACCATGTCATGAAGTTGGTGTTGCTACTTTAGCGTGTAATCCAAGGGCCACGATAGATACGGTCCAGCAAAACACGTCTAGGAAAGCGACTAGGCTAAGATGGATTGGTGTGTGTATCCAAGGAAAAGCTGTTTTGGTGCTACCTAAACTGCCAGGCGATTATGTGACATCAGTTGTGATGTAATCATAGTTGTGTGAATTTAGCACATTTCTTTGAGGGATCGACGGTGCTAGATTCTTGGTGGTGCCAAAATGGCTTGGGATATTATGAACTTACTTGTGTGTTCTTGAGGTATTATGTTAGTTAGATTGTGGCTCAATAATGCGCTCGCTTATTCTTCGTATCGTTTTGGTCGCACGTCTCATTACCTATATGAAGTGAAAGCGTTGCCTTAGTGGCTGATTGGGAGATGTGGGATGCTTACTTGGACAACCATTAAATATATCTCAATTGTTGAGATATAATACATATATTCCCCGCTTAAGTAGTGGGGAGATTTTGTCTCCCCCCCCCCCTCTTCTCTCCTTTAAGGGAGTATTAGATTAGAGAAGGACCAGGTTTTAGTACCTATATATAGAGTCCTATCCTTTCATTAGTGTTTTAAGTTATTTATCTGATTATGAATTCAGTAACTTCTCCAATACTCACCTTTTCCATAGAGTCATCATCCCTGACTCTTGGTCCTGTGATGTGAAAAACCTAGAGGACTCTAATAGCCCTTTAAGTCGATGCTTCAAGTTCCTAAAGCGATATAACGAGGAAGTAAGGCAAGTCTCGATCCTATCCTGCAATTGAGGTATTCCATAAACTTAGTGTTTATTTATTTACCTATATTTCCCATCAATTATTTTCACTCTCCTTCCGGTTTCGTCCCCTTCATAGCCACCGCCATTCAACGCTTCTCTTTATGGGGGCCCCTTTTTTCCCTACGTCTTATATTCCTAATTCCCCCTTTGGGCCGCCTGACGTTGGCCGTTATATGCCCCACTCTGCCAGCCCTCATGTTTCCACTCATTTGGCTAAGCTAGAATTTCCTAAGATTTTAGGGGCTAATATTAAAACATGTATATACAAATGTGAGCAATATTTCTTTTTAATCGTAACCCTCCATGCACTAAAATTGATTTGGCCTGCGCCCATATGGAGAGGGCCGCTCACCGGTGGCATCAAATTTTTATTCACAAGCACAGTCCTTATATCATGAGAGATCAATATAGACACGGCGCTCTGGACTATTTTAGGGAACCTTGTGAGGATTCTATGCCCTATTTGTTAAAGCTACGTCAAACGGGTATGGTCTGTGAATACCTCACAACCTTTGATTCCCTCTATGCCCAAGTTTTGTTATGCGAGTGTTTACACCGTAAATTTGAGGGAGTTTGGACAACACCGTTTTGAGCAAGGTCCTTCTCGAGGAAAATCGGGCCTCAGGATATTGAGATAATGATTTTTTTGAGCCCAACCACTTAAGAAGTTTAGAACCCTTGCAAGGATATCGACTGGTCGAGATTTAAGATGGTTGAGGGGTAAAAGGAGTTCGAGCTTAAGGCACTTCCTAAAAGGCTACAAGAAAAGTGGTTTCCAAGCTCGAGATAGTTACTTAGAGTGCAATTTCTAAAAGTGTGGGCATCAAGCTGTTTGGAGCAGTGTCCTAAAAATCTAAATTTATCATGTAATAATTACTTTACTATAAAATGAAATTTGAGTTCCAATTGTTTCCTCGTTAAATTGTGTAAGTCTGTATATATATTGCATTTCATTCTCTTTTAAGTGACATCCATGAGATGGATATAGTCCTCGCAATGAATTCAATGCATTCACAAGTTTATTCTTAATGGATTATGAGATTAAGACGTAGATACACTTGGAACAAATGGAATGAAATGTTATCTAAAAACTCGTAGTTAGTGATAGGTTTGAACTACTTGTCTACTAAGGCTATAAGTGACACTTTAGGTGACCTGTCTTGGTGATGTGAACAGTGATCCAAAAGTGTTTTGTTGGTGTGCGCAATAAATTAATACACTAAGTTGGACCATCTGAGTTGCTTATTTCTAAACTACTATCGGAAATGAGTGATTCATGATGTACTATTTGAACAACCACTCTAAACCTAGGAGTATTATGGACCTCTGTGTGGAATGTTAGTTATTTTAGAGTACTATAAGCAAGATCTCAATAAATGGCCAAAGTCCCACGTGCATTGGGTAATGGCATAAAGTGTGATAGGGATCAGGTATTTAATATAGAATCTATAGTCTCTTATGAGATGTAGACGTCCCCTTTGTTGATTGGCAAGTGTTTGAATTGATTTAGAAACTTTGGCCTAAGTGTTCCAAGTGTTTGACATTTATAACTTATACTATGAATTTGTTCAAGTCTAAAAAAATTATTCGGAAAAGGGCGAGTTAGTAACTAGCAGAAAAGCAATGAAAAAAAATAATTGCAGTAGTTACGATTATTTTTCACCATGAATATCTGATAGAGGGCTTGTTGTTGTCAATATCATAAATTTGGAAATTATCGAAAAGTCTAGAGTGCAGTGAAATTTATTTAGTAGAATTAAGTTCCATTAAATGGTAATTAATTTAATCCATTTGGAGCTAGATTTAAGTTGCCCCTGAGGTCCCTTTGCAAACAACAATAGCAACAACAACAACAATCCCAGTGCCTCATGGGCTCCCTCAGAAGCATGGTCTGGGGAGGGTGGATGTACACAGCCTTACCCCTTTCGAGTGGAAGAGAGGCTGTTTCCGAGGACCCCCGGCCTGAAGGATATTGTCATCCTGCGAGCATGATATCCTGGCATCCTGAAAATGGTTAGTCACTTTAATAGGCAAATAAAACATATGCCCAAAAAAGCTGAGTAATTGGAAAGTAACTAAACATCAGATACGTACACTACCCGGGGTTATGACTGCCTATAGATCTTAAACTACCTGTTACTCGCCGCACTAAACTACGCTGCTACATCCGCTATTCTTATGCTAGCCCTCCATCGTGCCCTATCTAAGGCCATCTCCTCTCTTAGGTTTAGGTGGGTTAGGTCGTGTCGGATCGTCTCCAACCAACTCTTCTTTGGCCTACCCCTCCCTCTTCTGCCTAGTGTAGTGTGTAACCGTTCACACCTCCTGACTGGCGATGTGGTCGGTCTCCTGCTAACATGTTCAAACCATCTCAGGCGGTGCTCCCTCAACTTATCCTCTATTGAGGCTACACCCAATTTACCTCTTATTACATCATTTATGATTATGTCCCTTTGCAAACCTCTATTTTAAATGCCATTAAAAAAAAAATTAAAGAATTCATGAGAAGTGTAAATTTAAAATTGCTTAACAATGTTCATTAGACGAATAAAAAAATTAAAATTATAAAATATAACAATTTTTTAAAGATTAAAATTTGTAAGATCAATTTTTACATGTGGGAAAAACAAACAAAAAATCGGAATTTGGTCACGATCTGCTTAGCGTAGAACTGGGGCGTACTGCTAGGGTGATCCTTGCCTTTGGGAGCAGACCAGTAGAAGTGTGGCGCGTGGCAAGCTCTTTGGTAGCCCCAACCGTCTTGGACGAGTCTTAAGCTACCATGTGGCAGCTTCGACGCATCAAAGGACCCAGGGTCCCCACATTTTCTAAACGACGTTGTTTTGGTTATTTGAAACACATCCCGCATCGAATTTTCATAATTTTTCCTCCAAGAGCCTACTATAAAGGGGCTCATAAAATTAAGGTTTAGAATCCAATTAATCAAAATTAAAAGGTGTCCTGAAAGTGTTGACTTTTGGAGATTTAAAAGAGAGAAAAGTTCCATCGAAACCTTTTCTCTTTGTTTAATATTTTTCGGAGCCCACACTCCTTGTTTTTGAGGTGATTGCGTCAAAGGTCTTTGGGTCTCTATTTATTTATAGTATTTTATTATGCTAGTTAATTTTCATGTTATTATTATGAATGGTTTAAGAGTATGGGCCCATAGATTTAAAATTAGGAATTTCGAATCATCTGTAGGTCTAAAATAAGGAATTTTAAGCCATTCCGCTGAGTATTAGAGCTAGCCTCTGATTATATTAATAATATACATGAAAGGCATAGTAAGATTGAAATGAACAAACAAAATAAAGATTTTGTAAAACGACAAATGGAATTAATAGTTAGTTCAGATTCGTCAATTTTGAATTTTTTAATTATATTTAGTTTACATATGATGAGATTGTCCATATATGGTTAAGATTTACGAAATCGACAATATTTGATCTAATGAGATTAACATCGAAATTCTAATTCTAAAATTTTCAAAATAAATAAATAAATTGTTACTGACGCCAACGTCAGTGGCTGACGTGACGTCAATGATGATGTGGAAATTCAAAAATAAAATTTATATTTGGAGATGTTAGTATTGAATTAATTAATAAAAATAATAAATTAGTTTTATTAATTAATTAATTTTAGAATAAGATTCTAGCATAGATTATGAGATAATCTAGTTGTAAATGCAATTTAATTAAAACCAGTAGTTTATAAAATGCAAGCAGAAGTGCGAAGTCTAATGGTTGAGACCTCACGGTCTCAATTACCGGTCTAGCGGTATAGTGAATTTACATCACTCCCTGCGGAGGGTGTCGGTTTGCATGTTACAAGGTTAGACTTCTTACAGGATAAACTAAAGTGCAAAGAAACAATGCAACAACGCTGCCATGGAATATTACATCTATTTGTATGGAAGTTTAGGTAATGGTTAACACTTGACTAGCGTGATACATTAGCCTCCCCGAGGAGCTCTGTTGTGTCACGGTAGAGACCAAGGAAAAGTGATGAGTTAATCATGTTTAGTAAGTGTCACGAGAAAGCATGTTAATTAAGAATAGGTCTCACCTAAACTAATTTCATATGGCCTCACTGCCGAGGAGTAAGGAGTGGTGTGTTAGTGTCATCATTGCATGCATGATAGTTCAGTTTTGTGGACACCTAACTCATTTTGTTTGCTAAAATTTAAAGAATAGATGTCATTGTATTATACATGACTGATATTATATAGTTATACAAATATTTGCATTTATAGAGATTCATAATGGCTGTGACTGGTACACTTCATTTTATTCTTAGGGATAATGCTCTAATTAGACCTAATTATTTTACCTGGAAATTAAATTTGGACATTATATTAATACACAGGGGTCACAAGTTTGTTCACATTGATGCTCGTCCTACAGTGCCTAATACTAGTTCTACAATTGCTATTAAGGAGCGTTATGAATGCTGGCAAAAGGCTAATGACTTAGCTAGATACTACATTTTGGCCTTTGTGTTAAATGTTCTCCAGCGTTAGATGCCTGAGATGGAAACAATAGCTGAGGTGATCAAAAAATTAAAGGAAATGTTTGGTGGTTAAAAAAGGGCAGCTAGACAAGAGCCGATAAGCAAGCTCCTCAACATGAGGATGTCAGAAGGGACACTAGATCAGGAACATGTCATGAAGATGATGGCGTGTTTTTCTGAGCCAAAAATTCATGGTGCTATCCGTCAGGCTCAGCAGGACATCATCCTTCATTTTCTATCCGGCTCATTCACTAAGTTTCAGCTTAATTTTGCAATAAAAAATAAAGATTATTTAGTGCTTAAGCTAATGAAGGAGCTGCAAGTAGCAAAGGGCATGATGTGGGGCCAAAGGGAGTATCATTTGGCACAAGCATCAAGGACCAGTGGGAGTAAGCAGTGTAATGGTTCGACTCGAAAGAAGGAGAAAGGCAAAGTTTGTAGTGCAGTGACTAAGTGAAATAAGAAGCTGGCAAAGGGAAAGTGTTTCTTTTGCTGCAAAACAGGTCACTAGAAGAGGAACTGCACTAAATATTTAGCTACCCTTCATATAAAGACTGCCAAACTATTTGTGAAGGTTTGTTGACACCTCAAGTCCACCAGGTTCCTGGTGTATGGATTCAGGTTCAACTGCTCATATCTGTAATATGTTAGAAGGGCTCAAACTAACTAGGAGGATGCATGATGGAGAGGTGTACCTCACTATTGGAGACGGTACAAGAGTTGCGGTCTTTGGAGTATGAGATGTTAACTTAGTTTTTAGTGGTAGGATTTTGATTTTTGAGGATTGTTTATTTGTACATGCGTTACGCAGGAATTTGATTTATGTGTCTCGTTTAGTGAATAATGGTTATTCAGTTAATTTTAGTTGTGAACTTGTTATTACATGAAATAAATTGTTTATTTGTAAAGGTACATGTGTGGATGGTTTGTTCATGTTATTTCCTAATCCAAACTCTGATAGACGTTCAAATGAATCTGACACATGCTCACTTGTTCAATCTCTGAAAAGAAAACACCTTGAAAGGGATAATGCCTTCACATGGCACGAATGTTTAGGCCACGTTAATTCAAATAGGATCCAAATACTGGTTAAAGATGGATTGATAGAACCTTTGGACTTGAAGTCCTTGCCAGTCTACAAATCTTGTATAGAAGGTAAGATAACCAAGTCTATCTTTAAGAGTAAAGAAAACAGCGTTACTAACTTGCTTGAACCAGATGTATGTGAACCAATGAATGCACAAGCAAAAGGTGGGTATGAGTACTTTATCACACTCATAGATGATTACTCTAGGCATAGATATTTACCTAATGAGACATAAGTCGAACTCTTTTGAAAAGCTCAAAGAGTGTAAATATAATGTAGAGAAGCAATTTGGTAAACAAATCAATTCACTTAAATCGAATTGAGGTGGAGAATACCTTTTAGGACAGTTTCTGAATGTCTTAACTAGAAGTGGGATAAGATCTTAACATTTTGGTTCGGGTGCTTCGTAGTAGAATGGTTTTGCAGAAAGAAGAAATAGGACATGGACATTGTCGGAGATGGTAAGGTTCATGATGAGTCATGCTACTTTACCAATCTCCTTTTGGGGTTATGCTTGGGAAACAACAGCATATCTCTTTATCTTAGTTCCATCTAAGTCAGTTCCTAAAACACCTATAGAGTTATGGATTGGGCGAAAGCCTATTTTAGGGTACCTTCGAATTTGGGGATGCCCATATGTGTTGAAAAAGAACCTTGACAAATGGGAATCAACGACAGAGGTCTATATGTTTGTTGGTTATCTCAAAGGTTTAAGAGGTGGTCTTTTCTATAGTTCTTTTGAGCAAAAGGTGTTTATAAATGCAAATGCCAATTATTTGGAGGAGGTTTTTATAGTGGACCACAAAAGTCAAAGCAGAATAGTGTTGGTGGGACTGAGAGATAATGACACCATTTCTAAGCTAGAGACATCTCGAGACACAGTTGATGTATTAGATACACTTGTAGATAGGGCTGAGGATGTCTCGAGTACACTAGAGCCTGGACATAGTGGGAGGATTATTAGTGCACCTGATAGATTCATAGTGGGAGCCTTAATGGTGATTGTGACATTGAGTCTGATCCTCTTAGCTATAATGAGGCAATCAAAAACAAGGATGCTGACCAGTGGGTCTTGGCTATGAAATCTGAGATAGAATCTATGTGTTCTAATCAGGTCTGGGAACTTGTAGAGGTGCTGAAAGGGATTAAACCCATTGGATGTAAATGGGTCTACAAGAGAATAAAAGGAGAGGATGGGAAGGTGGTGTCTTCAGGGCAAAACTAGTTACTAAAGGTTTTACACAAAAGGAAGGAATCGATTATGATGAGACTTTCTCACCAGTAGCCATGTTAAAGTCCATAAGTATCCTTATATCAATTGGAGGTCATTATGATTATGAGATTTGACAAATGGATGTAAAAATGGCCTTTTTGAATGGTCGTTTTGATGAAGACATATATGGTGCAACCAGACAGTTTTATTTGACGACATACTACTCATTGGGAATGATGTAAGTGTTGGGAAAAAATAACTCTGATGCCGATTGTTGGGTTCATAGTTCTTAACTATGGTCACAACAAAAGGCACCTGTTAGAGTACTTAGAGTAAGAGACTCTTCTCTTTACTTAAGCACCCAGTCGGAGAGTCACGCTTCGGGACACCTCACGTGTGAGAGTTCCCGGGAATGGGTTATCTCTACAAATCCCTTTGCTCCAATATTGTTTATTGGGACGAATTTTAAAAATTCTCCTTAGTTTTATAAAGTTTACACAGCGGAAGGGGCTTAGAATTCATAATTCTAAACCTAGGGTCGCTTTAAAATTCATAATTTTAAATCTACAGATTTAAATCCATAATTTTTCCGATGTAAAAGTTTATCTTATGAATTTTAGTTTTTCAAAATTATTTTATTCTATGATTTTCAATTTTTATTCATCACATGAATAATGTTTGGCAAATTTAAATTTACTCATCTCATAAATAAATTAATTCATCTCATAAATTCCTTAATTTTTTTTTTCCGATGGCAATAAAAATAGAGGCTTGCGTAGGGACCTCATGGGCAATAAAAATCTAGCTCCAGATGGGTTAAATTAATCAACTTATGAAATAATTTAATTACCATTTAGTAAGACTTAACTCTACTAAATAAATCTCACTACATTCTAGACTTAAACCATTTATTCCATATTTTCCTAATAGATTGTATTGATGACAACAACCCATCCACCGGATGTCAATGACAAAGGATAAATATATCTACGACCATTATCCTTCCCATAGCTTCTTAATTAGCTACTGACTTGCCCTGCACTAAATAATTCATTCATACTTGGACATATTCACAGTATAAATTCCAAATATCATACACTTGAAATACTTTGGTCAATGTTTTCAAGCTATTCAAATATTTGCAAATCAACTAAGGGGACATCTGTATCTCATAAGAGACTTTAGATTCCCTATTGAATACGCTGATCCTTGTCACACTTCACACTGCTACCCAGTGTGCGTGGGAATTCAGTCATGCGTTTAGACCTTACTTATAGTACATTAGAGTAACTAACGCTCCATGCACAAATCCAGAATACTCTCAGGATTTAGAGTCATTGTTCAAACAGTATAACATGAATCACTCATCTCTGATAGAGGTCTAGAAACAAGCAACTCGCATGGTCCAATTCAGTGTGCCAATCTTTTTAAACACACGAACATAACACTTTTGGATCACAATCCACAAGACCAAGATAAGTCATCTAAAGTATCACGTTATAGTCTTAGCATACAGGTGGTCTAAACTTGCCTTCAATTACGAGTCTTTCAAACAACAATCTATGCCATTTGTTCCAAGTCTATCTGTGAGTTAATTTCATAAACCACTTAGAACAAACATGTAAATTGTAGTCTGAGGGCTACACCCATCTCATGGATGTTTTAACAAAGAAAATCACATGCAGTATAAATGCTCATTTACACAAATTTAATAAGGAAACGATTAGAACTTCAATTTTATTCTTTAATAAAATAATATTAACGGAATAAATTTAGATTTTAGGACACTAATCCTAACAATCTCCCACTTGTCCTAAATCCAATTTATGACAAGCTTTGTGCCCATCTCTTTTGTGTATGATCCAAAAGTCTACTAGTTAAATTATTTT
Source organism: Simmondsia chinensis (assembly GCA_018398585.1). Lineage (NCBI taxonomy): Eukaryota > Viridiplantae > Streptophyta > Magnoliopsida > Caryophyllales > Simmondsiaceae > Simmondsia > Simmondsia chinensis. Next base: position 9,133,808 of record JAGTTD010000004.1, read on the forward strand.
ATCTAAACAAACATGCCCTCTATGCAGCTTCTGAAGCTCCAACATATTTAGCCTCTATGGTAAAGTCAGCAATACAATACTGCTTGAGATTCCTCCCACTAATGGCTCCTACTCTAAGGGTAAAGACATGCTCATACGTTGTACGTCTAGCATCTCTATCTGACTGGAAGTCTGAATCCGTATAGCCAACTGGAACTCGCTCGCCAAATTTTTACAGCCAATAACACCCCCACATCATTCTCAATAAATAGTATAACATCGAGATACAATACTAAGAAAATTACTACTTTCTCTTGATGTCGTTTGTACAAGGATGGTTCGTCAACCAATTGCTCAAAACCATAAGACTTAATCACTTCATTGAATCTAATATTCGATGAGCATGATGCTTGCTTCAGTCCATACATGGACTTCTTCAGTTGCATACCATATGCTTTTGATTTTTGCCAATGAAACTATCTGGTTGCACCTTATAAATGTCTCCTTCCAGACGACTATCCAAAAGGGCCGTTTTGACTTCCGTTTGCCAGATCCCATAATGAGTTGCAATGGATAGGAGTATCCTTATGGACTTTAGCATGGCTACTGGTGAGATGGTCTCATCATAATGAATTCCTTCTTTTTGGGGTAAAACCATTAGCAACTAGTCTTGCTTTGAAGGTCTCTACCTTCTTGTCCACTCCTCTTTTCCTCTTGTAGACCCACTTACTACCAATGAGTTTAATGCTAATAGGCGCCTCTATAAAATTCCAGAACTGATTAAAATGCATAGATCCTAACTCAAATTTCATTTCTAAGACCTATTGGTCAGCATTCTTGTCTTTAATTGCCCCATTGTAGTTGAAATGATCAAATTCAATATCACGGTCAACCATTAAGGCTCCCGCCATGAATCTGTCAGGTGCCCTGACAATCCTCCCACTACACCTAGGCTCTCATGTACTTAGAACATTCTCAGCCTTAATAGTAGGTGCATCTAATGCATCTATTGTATGCCAATTCGTGTCTCGCTATTTAGAATTAATGTTATTTTCTTTTAACTCCTCTAACACTACTCTATTTTTTTGTTTTGTAGTCTACTACAAAATCCTCCTTTAACAATTTCGCACTTATATTTACTAAAAACGTTTTGTTCAAAAGAACTCTAAAAAATACCATCCTTGTTCCTTTAGGATAACCCCGAAAAGAAATTGATAAGGTATCATGACTCATCATAGACCTTACCATCTCAAACAATATCTTATTCCTTCTTTGCAACACCATTCTGCTGCGGTGCACTCGAAGCATAAAGGTTAGATCTCATCCCATTTGCAGTTAGAAAATCTAGAAACTCACCCGAAAAATATTCACCACCTCAATCTTATGGAAGTGACTTAACTTATTTACCTAATTCCTTTTCAACTTTAGCTTTGTACTCTTTGAATTTTTCAAAAGACTCTGACTAATATCTCATTAGGTAAACATATCTATACCTTGGTTAATCATTAGTAAATGAGATGAAGTACTCATACTCACCATTTCTTTGAACATTCATTGGTCCACATACATACGTGTGAACCAGCTCAAATAAGTCACCAACCTTGTTGCCTTTACTCTTAAAGACAGACTTGGTCACCTTTCATTCTATGTCAAATTCGCAAGCTGGTAATGATCTCAAGTCCAAAGCCTCTATCAGTCCATCTCTCACCAGTCTTGCATCCTGTTCAAATTAGTGTGACCTAAACATTGGTGCCATGTGTAGGCAATATCCCTTTCAAGGTGTTTTCTTCTAGGAGATCGAATAAGTGAGCTTGTGTTAGAATATTTTAAACAAATATGAGAGTTTTGATCAATAAACAACATGAATGAACCATTTATACATATATATTTTGCAAATTTATTTCTTGTATTAAAAGGTCCATAATCAAAATCAACTGAATAACAATTATTCCTAAAACGAGATACAGAAATCAAATTTTTGTGTAGAGTAGCTACAAATAAACAATCTTTTAAAACAAAAACTCTAGTAGCAAAGACTAAGCTAACATCTCCTACACTTAAGACTACTGCTCTTGTACTGTCCCTTACCATCAGGTACAACTCCCCATCAGGCAGCCTTTTGGTTAGCCTGAGCCCTTATAACATATTACAGACATGGTCAGTAGAACTTGAGTCCACACACTAGGTACCTGGTGGACTCTCAACTTCGCATAACTCAAATAAGTAAGATATTAACATAGCTTCATCAGATGGTTTAGTAGTCCTTCTAAGAAGAGAAGCTAAGTACTTAGCGCAGTTTTTCATCCGGTGGTTAGTCTTCCCATAAAAGAAACACTTTCCTTTTGCCGACTTCTTTATGGACTTCGTTGCTACATTAGCACTCTTGCCCTTTCTTTTCTTTTCAATAGGTCCCTTGTGAGTAATAACTAAGCCCAACTTGGTTTTGCTAGGCAAAGTAATTTGGTCCAATGAGTTCATTATGCATTAGTAATCAAGTGAAGTTCACTAGTTGTATCCATTTCAAAATACTGTGAATGCAAAAATTCATGTAACTATACAATAAGAATCATGTATAATGCAGTGATATCTATTCTTTCAATTTAGTATACGCAATACGTCAGATATCCACAAAATTGTACTATCATGAATACAATAATGACCCAAACACACCACTCCTGACTCACCGGCAATGGGGTCGCACGAAGCTAGTTCAGGTGAGAGCTATTTTTAATTAACCTGTTTTCTTGTAACACTTACTAAACATGATTAACTCACCACTATACCTTAGTGTCTAGCATAATAGAACAGAGCTTCTCGGGGAGGCTAATACATCACGTTAGTCAAGTGTAAACCATTACCTAAACCTTCATACAAATACATGTAATACATACGGCTGCGTGGTCGCATCGCTTCTTTGCACTTTGGTTTATCACAATAGATGTCTAACCCGGTAATCTGCAAACCAGCATCCTCCGCAGGGAGGTCTATCAATCTATTATACTGCTAGACCAGTAATGGAGACCATAAGGTTACAACAATTGAAACCTCGCTCCCACTTGATTTTTTAAAACTAGTGATTTTTAATTAACTTGCATTTACAACCTGGATTGTCTCATAACCCCCTTTAGAATCTCATTCTAAAATTAACCATAATTAATTAATTTATTTATTCAAAACATTATTGTTTTACAACATCGGTTATCTCATAATCTTGCTTTAGAATCTAATTCTAAATTTATTCAATAAAATTAGTTAATTAATTTTACTTTTAAAAATGGTACTATAGATTATATCATAACCTATTCTTTAGATTCCCATTCTAAAATTAAATAAATTAATTTTAAATTTTTTTATTTAAAATACTAAAACTTAGATTATCTCATAATCTATTTTTAAAATCTAATTCTAAAATTAAATTAATTAATAAAAGTAATTTTATTCAAGATCAGTAGTGATTTAGTGCTTAGACTATCTTATAATCTTTTTTTAGAATCTCATTTCAAAAATTAAATAAGCATAGACTATCTCATAGTCTATTTTGGAATCCTATTTTAAAATTAAACTAATTAATATAATTAAATTTTATTTTTAAAATAATATTGACATAGACTATCTCATAGTCTATTTTAAAATCTTATTCTAAAATTATTTAAAATAATATTTTTTATTTAAAATAACATTGATTTACAACTTAAATTATCTCATAATCTAGTTAGAATCTCATTCTAAAAATAAATTAATTAATTGATAATTATTATATGAACCAGTAAATAATTTTTTTAATAATTGCCGATGCTGACGTCAGCTTGATGTCAGTGCTGACGTTAGTCTGATGAGTGCTGGCGTCACGTTAGAAAAAACTTTTTAGCTATAAATTTTTAATAAAAAATAATTGAATCTAATATCATTAGATCAATTTTATCAGATTTCACAAATCATATCAAACATGCATAATCTCATTATACAGATAACATAATTGCTAGTTTATAGATTGATAGATGTGAATTAACGATTTAAACAAATTAAATCGATAATGTAAATAATTTAATTAGCAATTAATTCTTTAACAATTTAAATAATTTAAACCATTACTTTAAATATCCCAGTTAATATTTAACTCTTTTAACGATTTAAAAATTTTAAGTCGCCATTTAAGAAAAAACTTTTCTTCTTACTATAATCTCAAATTTATTAAATCACAAATCTATTTAATTCGATGTTATTATATCTATTCATTATATTATGAATGTGATCAGAAACTAGCTCTGATACTAATTGTTGGGAAAAAATAACTCTGATGCTGACTATCGGGTTCATAGTTCTCAATTATGGTTACAACAAAAAGTACCTATTAGAGCACTTAGAGTAGGAGACTCTTTTCTTCAACCAAGCCCCCAGTCGGACAATCACGCTTCGTGGCACAACAAGTGCGAGAGTTAAAATCCCTTTGCTCTAATCCCAGTTTCCCTAGTTTTATAAAGTTTACGCAGCGGAAAGGGCTTAGAATTCATAATTCTAAATATAGGGTTGATTAAAAATTCATAATTTTAAATCTACATATCTAAATTCATAATTTAAATCTACAGGTTTAAATCTTAATTTAGATCTATAGGCCTTTTACTTTAATACATTCATAACAGTACATAAATTTAAACAAATATAATAATAAATATTGTAAATAAATAGAAAAGAAAAAACTAAAAGAAGAAAGAAAGAAAACATGCCTGAATTTGGTCCAAATAAAGAAAAATAGAAAATAACAATAACCTTCAAAATTGAGACCCGACGATCTTCTATGCAATGACCTCGAGCTGCTCGGAGGGCGGACTCTAAAAAATATTAAACTGAGGAAAAGAAAATTGAAACGAAAATTTTTGTCTCCAATTAGGTCTCTGAAACAATTCTAGAAAACCCAAAATATTTCTTTCAAATTGAATCCCAAACCTCGGAATAGGTACCTCTATTTATAGTAGTCTACCGGAGCGAAAAAGAGCTGATTTTTCGATGTGGGATTCGCCTGTTTTAGAACAAAATGCAACATTTTGGATAGATAACAACTATAAACGCCGCGTTTTGTCACAGGCCAAATCACCCGTACAGTAGCCTCACACCGCATGCCACGCAACAGGCCATAAATGGCCCTTACGTGTTGCCGTGGATCACCCCAGGGGCTAGCCAGTGCACGACACGTGTTGCACTCTGGTTCGTTCATTTGCGTACTAATGGATCGAGCTCCCCTGTACGATTTTCTTTATTTTTTTGCTTTATTTCCCACGTGTAAAAATTCATCTTATGAATTTTAATTTTTTAAAATTATTTTATTTTATAATTTTTAATTTGTATTCATTTCATGAATAATGTTTGGCAAAGTTAAATTTACTCATCTCATGATTTCTTTAATTTTTTTTAAATAGTCGTAAATATTGAGGCTTGCATAGGGACCTTAGAGACAATTTAAATCAGCTCCAAATGAGTTAAATTAATCACCTCATAAATAAGTTAATTACCATTTAATGGGACTTAACTCTACTAAATAAATCTCACTGCACTCCAGACTTAAACCATGTATTTGACATTTCCTTAATAAACTGTATTGATGATAACAACCCCTCTACCAGATGTTCATGACAAAGAATAAATATAACTACTACTATTATCTTTCTCACAGCTTCTCCATTAGTTACTAGCACACCCTTCACTGAATAATTCATTCATACTTGAGCATATTCACAGTGTAAATTCCAAATGTCAAACACTTGAAATACTTTGGCCAAAGTTTTCAATCTATTCAAATATTTGCGAATAAGGGGACATCTGTATCTCATAAGAGACTCTAGATTTCCTATTGAATATACTGCTCCTTGTCATACTTCATGTCGCTACCCAGTGTACGCGGGAATTCAGTCATGCCTTTAGACCTTATGGTACACCAAAGTACCTAACGCTCCATGCACAAGTCCAGAATACCCTCAGGATTTAAAGTCGTCATTCAAATAGTACTACATGAATTACTTATCTCTGAAGTCATCAAGAAGCAAGCAACTCACATGGTCCAACTCAGTGTGCCAATCTTGTTAGACACACCAACATAACAATTTTGGATCACCATCCAAATGACCAAGACAAGTCATCTAAAGTGTCACGTTATAGTCTTAGTATACAAGTGGTCCAAACTTGTCTTTGACTATGACTCTTTCAAACAACAATCCTTGCCATTTGTTCCAAGTCTATCTATGAGTTAATCTCGTAAACCACTTAGAGCAAACATGTAAATTGTAGTATGAAGACTACACCCATTTCATGGGTGTTTTTAAAAAGAAAATCACATGCAGTATAAATGCTCAATTACACAAATTTAATAAGGAAACGACTGGAACTTAAATTTTATTCTTTAATAAAATAATATAAATGAAATAAGTCTGGATTGTAAGACACCATTCCTAACAGTAGGTGTCTTATAAGCTGCATAGATTTGGTTGCCAAGTCTGTTCGATATGAAGGACTTCGGAGAGGCCAACTATACTCTGATCAAGTTTTTACGAGATCATAAGGATAGGATGTCGGGTCTTTCACAAGACACTTATATTGACGATATGTTCTCAAAGTATCACATGGAGGAATCTAAGAAAGGGCTTTTATCTTTTAGGCATGAAGTCCATCTTTTTTTAGACCATTGCCCTAAGAACCCTCAAGAGGAAGAGCGTATGAGGAATGTTCCATATGCTTTGGCTGTCAGAAGCCTCATGTATGACATGTTGTGCATGATAGTAGATATTTGCTATGCTGTAGGGATGATGAATGGATATCAGTATAACCTGGGTCCGATGCACTGGGTGGCAGTTAAGCATATTCTCAAGTACTTGAGAAGAAGTAGAGATTATATGCTAATCTTTCACAGTGATGATTGTACTGATTCATATTTTTAGTCAGATAGAGATACCAGATATTTGACTCTTAATATGTCTTTACCCTTAGAAGTGGAGCCATCATCTGGAGGAGTGTTAAACAGTCTTGTATTGCTAGCTGAACAATAGAAGCTGAATATGTTGTAGCTTAAGAAGCTACAAAGGAGGCACGTTGGCTTAGGAAGTTCCTGAAATATCTTGAGGCATTTAGAGATGGTCTAACACCGGTTACAGTCTTTCGTAAAAACTCGGGTGCAGTGGCTAATTCTAAAGAGCCTAGAACACACAAGACGTCCAAACACATTGAATGGAAATACCTCCTCATTAAAGACTATGGAAGATGGGAGAAATAGCAATCTAAAAGATCGATACAACAATAACCTTACAGATGATTTTACAAAGACTATGACTCAGAAGACCTTTGAATCGCATTTAGAAAGGATGGGAATAAAGTGTAATAGTAAATTAGATTTGGGACAAGCGGAAGATTGTTAGGAACAGTGTCTTAAAAATTCAAATTTATCACGTAATTATTACTTTTTTATAAAATGAAATTTGAGTTCTAGTCGCTTCCTCGTTGAATTTGTGTAAGTGAGTATATATATTGCATGTGATGTTCTTTTAAGTAACATCCATGAGATGGATGTAGTCTGAACACTACATTTATATGTTGGTTCTAAATTGATTATGAGATTAAGCCACAGATAGACTTGGAACAAATGGACTGAAATGTTGTTTGAAAAACTCTTAGTCAACGACAAGTTTGGACTACTTATTTGCTAAGACTATAGCATGATACTTTAGATGACATGTCGTGATCATGTGGATGTACGGTGATCCAAAAGTGTTATGTTGGCGTGTGCAATAAGATTAATACACTGAGTTGGACCATCTGAGTTAGTTGTTTCTATACTACTATCGTAAATGATTGATTCATGATGTACAGTTTGAATGATAACTCTTAATCCTGAGAGTATTCTGGACCTGTACATGGAATGTTGGTTATCTTAGTGTAGCATAAGTAAGGTTTTAATAAATGGCCAAAGTCCCACGTGCATTGGCCAACGGCATGAAGTGTGACATGGATCAGATATTTAATATAGAATCTATAGTCTCTTATGAGATGTAGATGTCCCATTTGTTGATTCGCAAGTGTTTGAATTAATTTGGAAACTTTGGCAAAAGTGTTCCACGTGTTTGATAGTTGGAATTCATACTATGAATTTGTTAAAGTATAAATAAATTATTCCGAAAAAGCTGAGTCGGTACTAACAGAAAAGCTGTGAGAAAAATAATGGTAGTAGTTACAATTATTTTTGGTCATGGATATCTCATAGAGGTATTGTTATTGTCGATATAGTTAATTTGAGAATTACGAGTAAATAACATAAGCGTACAGTGCAGAGGAATTTATTTTGTGAAATTAAGTCCCATTAAATGTTAATAAATTTATCATGAGATAGTAATTAATTTAACCCATTTGGAGCCAGATTTAAATTGTTTCTAAAGTAAGCAAGCCTCTATTTTGAGTGCCATTAGAAAAATATTAATGAATTAGTAAGATGAATTATTTATTCATTGCATGAGTAAATTTAAATTAGCTAAACATTATTTATTGATGAATAAAAAATTTTTAAAGATTAAAATTCATAAGATGAATTTACATAAGGGAAACAAAAAAAGAAAAAAAAAATCAAGTCGAGATCCAAGTCGCGTGGAAATTATCAACCAGGGTGCGACACCACTAGGGCGATTCGCGCCTTTGGGCGTGGACCAATAAAAGCTTGCCATGTGGCACGCTTATGGGTAGCTCCAACGGGTCAATCTGAGCCAATAGACGTGGACCATTCTCGAGCTGCAATGTGGCAGCTCTAACTCTCAAAAGGACGCAGCCCCCCCCCCCCCCCCCCCGGCTCTCTAAACGGCTTCATTTTGGTTATTTTAAACGCATTCCGCATCAAATTTTTCATAATTTTTCACTTCAGTAGCCTACTATAAATAGGGGTCCTGGAATTAAGGTTTAGATTCTAATTAAAAAAAAAGTTTACCTGAAAGTTTTGACTTTAGAAATCTAAAAGAGAGAAAATTTTCGTTGAAATTTTTTCTCTTAGTCTAATATTTTTTGGAGCCCACACTCTGGGTCTTTGAGGTGATTGCTTAGAAAGTTTCCGGGTCTTAGTTTTCTTTACTGGAGCAATTTCCAAATATTCTTCTTTCCCTTTTCTTTTAGTTTTTCACTTCTTTATCTATTTACAATATTTTATTATGCCAGTTAGTATTTATTTTATTATTATGAATGTTTTTAGAGTACATGCCTGTAGATTTAAAATTTAAAATTCTAAATCACCTGTAGGTTTAAAATTAGGTATTTTAAACCATTCCGCTACGTTAATCTAATTAATTAGGGAAAATTTTAGAAATTCGTCCTGACATAAGCTTATCCAGCAAAACGTGGGGCATTTGGAAGGGTCTCCAGCTAAAAAAGTGAACATGGGTTTCCAGAAGGATGCTCGAGCACACGAAATCAAGGGCACGTTCATTGCTTTTTTATGCGCCAAAGAAGCTTTGTGGCTTACGTGGGAGGAAAATGCCGAGGAAATGGGGCAGTCCTTATTTCATTTTTCTATAAATAAGAGACACTATTGTAGTTGTAAAGGGTCTAGCCAGCCATACAGAACTTCTTCGAGTTTTTCTATAGCACATTTGTGTTTTTTTCCTACGAGTAGCATAACTTGGCTTAGCATAGCACAAATCGAGTTTTACTTGCTTGTTTAGTAATACAGTGCTCCAGGCTTCAGGTAAGAACACTTCATTTTAATCTGTTCCCAAAATTGTTAAGTTAAGAATTGAGGCTTTAATTTAAGGCTTTGACGGCTAAGGCTTGATTTTGATTACGTTGGCCTTAACATTACAATCACGGCTTAATAAGTCAAGTGAACTTACATTTGCATCATAGTTTAAAGGCTTTAACAGCCACGGCTTAACCTTGATTGTGTTAGTCCTCATCTTGTGACCCAAATATGGTTTGCTCCACCTAAATCTTGTTAGACTCTGGCTCATTCGAGTTATTTTAAGTCAAGGGTGCCAGGCCTAAAAAATGATTGACTCGGGCATATAAATGAACTATTGAGCTCTTGGGTTTGTCTTCACTCAAATTCCTAACTTTTAAGTGTACAAGAAATATGTTTGTGGATTTGCTCCGTCACTATAACATCAATTTGATTATAAATATATATATATATATATATATATATATATGTATGTGTGTGTATATATATATATATATGTATGTGTGTGTGTGTGTATATATATATATATATATATATATATATATGTAAGATAATGTTATTTACGCTAAAGGTCCCTATACTTTGTCCATTGTATCAATTTAGTCCTTGGAGAAAATTATATGTTAAGTTTTTAATAACATTTTTAATGGTTTGTCTATGAATTGGGTTAAATAGAGTAAACGATGAATTTATGAAGTTGCTTGATTCGAAAATAATTTTGCCATTCAAAATTATGACATTAACTTAACTTAAATTTGACCAAAGCACTAAATTGGCACATTTTAAATGGTCCAGGGACTAAATTGACATAATTAAAAGTATAAGGACCAAACTTATATAACGAGCAAAGTACATGGACCTTTAGTGTAAATAACCTATATATATATCAAAAAATTCAAAAAAAAAAAAATGTAAAAAGTCTCCATAATTAGAGCATAAGCAGAATCCACGTGTTAAACGAACGAAGTTGGATACACCAAAATATCACCTCCTTTTCTTCGAGAAGGTGAGTGGTTGAGTTCAAAGACGTACAGTCTGAATTTAGATTCACTCTATCATTGCAGTGAGTCTCTTTTGCATATTTGTAATTATGGAGACCACATCACACTTCTAACAAGCAAATAAAGCAAACAACGTGGAGCATGCCATTAGTTGTTTCCTTACCAGCGTGTGGGAAGTTTAGTATGGCAGTTCTCTTTTTCTGCCACTTCACTCTTCATGACAAAATGTGTATGGCTAAACTATAAGAAACCATACTCAATGCTCATCGTTCTTGTTTGTTCCATCCATCTCTTGCTATTTGCTCCTTTTGTTTGCTTAATTTCTGTGCGGTCATCGCAAATACAAAATCAAACAAAGATGCAAAATGGGACTTGCAGTGCTAAAGGAGTGAGCCTAAATTCTAGACCACACATGTTTGACCTCAACCAATCACCCTTTTGGGAAAAGGGATGGTACCTTTAGTGAATCCGACTTCTGTTTGTAATTTTAATATGAATTCTACTCTTGCTCCTAAGGAGACTTTTTATATATTTTTGGGGATTTTTTGGGTTTATTGATTGATAAAAAATTAAAGGTATATAGACCCGACTCAAGTGGCAATAAGAGTGATGGAGATAAACCCACGTACCCTTTTTATCGAATACTTAAAAGCTAAGAACAAGGTGGAGACAAACCCCAGAGATCAATTGTCCACTTACAAGCCCCTAGTCAATCAGATTTTTTGACCTGGCACCGTGACTTGTTATAACTCAAATGAGTTAGAGTTTGGCAAGATTAAGATGGAGCGAATCATATTTAGGTTACCAGATCAGGTCCAACGCAATCAAGGTTAAACCTTGGTCATCAATGCCCTTAAACAATGACTCAAACCTAAGTTCATTTGACTTATTACGCAATGACACTGGTGTTAAGACCAATGCAATCAAGGTCAAGCCTTGTCTATCAAAGCCTTATACCAATGACTCAAATCTTAGCTCATTGATTGTTGGGAACAAATTAAAATGACGAGTTCATACCTGAAACTCGAAATTTTGCTTACTTGGAAGAAATCATGTACAACGTAATCTAATGTGCGCTAATCTGGGCAAAGTCATGATACTCCAAGTAAAAAGAATAAGTGTGCTATAAAGAAAGAAAATTGAATAACTTTGTATTACTAGTAAAAAGCATAAGTGTGCTGTAAAGAAAGAAACTTGAATAAGTTTGTATGGTTGTGCTGAACCCTTTACAACTACATCAGTGTCTCTATTATGTATAAAAAACTAGATAACTACTGCATCATACATTCCTAGCATATCCTTCCCACATATGCCACAATACTCTTTTGGGGCATAGAACAAGCGCTGATCATGCCCTCAAATTGAGTGTTCGAGCATCTTTCGAAAAGCCCCACTTACATGCAAATCAATGGAGTCCCTTCTAGATGACCCATGTTCATTTGGGCATACTTGAGGCCGTGTGCCCAAGCTCCTTAACATGCACTTCAAAAACATCCTCAAGCTACAGAATCACCGTCTTGCATCATTCTAGAAAGTTCCTTAAGCTCGACCTCTTTACCCTAATTGACCATCTTGAGAAGTTAACATCCCATAATGGATTTAACTCTTTAAGCAATTGGGCTCGAGACACCATTATCTTAATATTCAAAGGCCCAACATCCCTCAAGGATGATCCTATGTGATAGACACATGACCTTTAGTCACAAAACGGCATCGTCCCAACTCTTTCGAGTTTCAGTGTAAACAAATGCCCCATATTAGCCACTGGTAATTGCAGATTTCAAACAGGTAAAAATCTACTAAATTTGACCTTCAATGGCTTAAGGGAGCTCGAGAGAGCACTTTTTGACGATTAAGTTTTCTTTGTTTTGACATGTCTATAAACATGATAGTTTGGACTTCGAAATTTTTTATCATCTCCTATGTGCTCTCTCTTCATTGCAATCAAGCACAATTAACACTTCTCAACTTTCAAATCTTGTTATTGTCTTTAAACCATAAATATGGCTCAATCGCTCATTCTCTTTCCATATCCATTCCTAAGATGGATAGCCCTATAGAACTGTTGATCTGCTTGGTTTAATGAGACAACATGGTGGTCTTAGAGAGCCTCCAAAACCCTATTGACCTTAACTCCATTGAGGAGGACCTTTAGTGGATGTCTTAGGAAGACTCCTCTTCTTCCTAAGAACCATGCACCCTAGGGCTAATCTTGAACCCTTCCAATGACATACCTATCCTAGAGCGCATCTTCCCTGGTACTGACGATTCCCATTTACTTTGCTCTGTTTCCATAGGTCACTGATGGGGAGGTTGCTGTAATTGCAAAGAATCTGCCCCCTTCAAAGGATGGATATTCTTGGCCAAGTAATACGTAGACTGGGTAAATCGCTTAACATTGAAGTGGAGAAACCTTCATATCTACGAAGCTATCAAACTCTCCAAGATTTCACTTAGGCATGATTTTCCAAACGTGACTGTCATAGGTACAATTGGAACTTCTGTTTAACACTTTTGTCCTTCTTAAGGGTTTTCTCTACATTACATTAGAGGACATAGTGGCCTTGATAGATATATCCCCAAAAGGGGCTGAGTTGCCTTTAGAATCTTTTGTCTCAAAAGAGGATGAGGTCGTTGCTTCTTTCTTCATTGTGCCTTTCTCACCCACCTATTATGAAAACTTTTTTAACTTCTTTTTCTTAGAAGAACACGATTATGGTCAAGGGTCAAAAGAGGAAGAGGTCTTCTTTTACTTGTTTTGGTTGAACAAGTTTTTCTGTGCTAACTAATCCAACACCATTCTTAAATTTGTTAAGACCTAGGCGGTTAACTTGGCCTTTGGTACTATTTCTTTAGCTCTGGGACTAGTGCTTTTGATGCAACTTTATGGTTGCCTTAGGGACATCATAGCGAAGAACTATGCTGTCCAATTCGGAGGACCGCTATGGCTGGTCTAATTATGAGCTCAAGCATACTTCCGTCTGCTTTGTCATAGAGGACATTTTTTTCCCAAAGGTGACACAATAAACTATTAAGTCTGCATGCATAGAGGTCCTTTTACTCTCGGGGTGGTCCTTTGAACAATGTCTTGAGAGACTCTTGTCTCCTCGAGGCAGGCCAGGGATCTAGTGGACTCCATTCCAAGAATGGAGACTTGGTTCTGTTTGGTTAAGAAAACTAGACCTTCACCTTGATGTCTGTATACACGTCAATGCTCTGGCAATCTTGTGCTCAAGAGTTTCCATTCTATCATTAGACTCATCCCGGTGTAGAGACTTATTGGCTTGGATTGCTTGCTAAGAAATTTGGGATGGTCCAAGACGTTCCTTTTGCAAGACCAAAGACGAAGAATCTCTTGTGGGCTAAGAGGATCCCCATGCAACTCTCTTAGTGTAGGGAGGTTTATGAGACCAACCTATAGATTAGATTAACCTATAAGTATCTTGTCCCTTGTCCCTTGTAGGTATGGCGCATGTGCTACACCTCATTTCTCAGCTTGGTTTCGAGCCTATTGGTCCTCCTTATATGCCAGAGGTGCGAAGCAGTATTTAGTGCCTCCCTTTAAGCTTGTAGGCTCTAGTTTGAGAGCAGCACATCTAGCTAGAGTGAGGCAAAATCCAGTTAAGAAGGCATTACCAGGTAAGCAACCAACGCTAGATCTTTGATATGGCCCCAATGGCTTGAATGAACGCTCACTTGGTTTTATTTGTTTTACAGCCCCAACTGCTCAAGAGACACCTAGGAATACCCAAAGTTTTATCAAGTTGCTCTTGGAAGAATCTGCCTCTAAAGCTGTCACATCAGTCCTTGATGTAGGAGGTTCTCAGAAGAGAAGCAGAAGAAGAATCTCATCTTCCCCTCTAGTCAGGTTCACTCATGCATTGGAGGAAGAAGAAAAAGATTTAGAAGAGGTTCCAATCTCACAATTAGTGAGGAAAAGAAGAGCCAAACTTTCTCAATGAAAGGCATTGGCATTTCCATATCAGCTTTATCACTTATTCATTCTTTTTGATGATGTCTTGACTTGCTTTTCATGATGTCAGGAAACTATAGCTCCAATCATAGTGGAGATTCTAGACTCTCCATCTAGAAGTCATACTCAAGGGTCTCCCAAAAGAACAGAGTCATTGAGCTCATTAGTTGGTGAGGGAAAGGGCACTATCACCTCCATTTTAAAGTCCCTCATGGGTGATCAAGTAAGAGATGTTCCTTCTCTAGTTCTCTCAAGGAAGGAACTCACTCAAGCCCCTTTCTTACTCTCATGGAGGCCCTCAATCGTTATTGAAGAGATTCATGAAGGTATCATATCCTTACTTTGGCCTAAAAATCCTTGTTATCTAAACCATAAATTGGTCTTGACATACAAGTATCATTTTTCAGAGGTTTCTCGTCAAGCAAGTGTCCCTATGACAAATGCACTAGGAGCAACCCCTTCTTCAGCTCGAACTAAAATTCCAAAGGTGAGTACTAATCCTTCATACTCTAGTTTTTATTCCAAAGTTGAAGTTCATCACTGAAAATACTAACTCTTTGATCGAACTCCTCCGTCTCATATCTCATGAAGGATATCTTTGAATTTTGAGAAGCTAGGAGTTAGCGGAAGATTAGCAGTTCAATAGTTAGATCAAGGTGCTTTTCCCAAAATCCAAAGGCTAGAAGAGTTGGCCCATCTCCCTGTTCAATCTTTGGCTGCAAATGCTAACCATCGAGAAGCCATCTCACTTGTGAAGACCTTGAAAGAAAACCCTAAGGTGGCACCCTCTTTTATTAGAGAGCTTGAAATGCTAGAAGGAGTGCTCATTAAGATATTTCAAGTAGTCCCCTCGCTCCTTCAGCGGAAGCGGCAGTGTCAGGCTGCCATTACTGATCTTGGACGCTCCATGGGCCTAGGAGGCTTACAGCTTCTATTTGAAAACCTTTACGTGCCCAAGGACATCTAAAGTCAACAAGCTTTGGATATTAAGAACCTAGAGGACCAACTGTATCAGTTGGAGCCGTAGCTAGAGCAGCTCAAGGGTTAGCATGCATTCCGCAGAGAGCAATGTTCCCTCCGAGACTCAGGAGTTCGAGAACTCGAGGGAGCAGCAACAGACAAAAAGAACAGCACACTCTCCAAGGGGAAGCCATTTCAGTACATCAATGCTTAAATAAAGCGACCAACTATTTGCCAATCATAGAAGAGTCATTAGTTACGATTAGGACATAACTCTTCTAAAAGTGTGCAGAAGTAGTAGGCCACACAAATGACTTTCCTGTATTGGTTTGTAATTGCCATTTAATTTTGATTATGTTACTAAAATGCACATCGTGTTTCAGTATGTCTCTCGGATTGGAAGTTCCCTTCTTGGTTTGCGATTCTAACAAACTCAAGGATCATTAACGTGATCCTCAAGAGACTAATATTGAAATTTGGCCCACAACTCAGGAATATAAACTTGAGAATTTTTTTATTAGAATCCCAAATTGAAGGCACGTATCTCTTTAGAAACCTTCTATTGATGGCCCTAGGATGGGTCCTTCCATCCATATCTTGAAGTAGTAGGCATTACCCCAAAACACTTCTATAACTCTAAAGGGACCCTCCCAATTTGGGGACCATTTTCCAAAGACAAGGTCTTTTTGGCCAATGGGTAATACCACATTCCAGACTAAGTCCCCTAAATCAGAGGATCTTGGTTTAACTTTTTTGTTATAGGTTTTGGCCACTCCCTTCTTATGCATTTCCTATGTATGAAGAGCATTAAATGTATCTTGATCTAAGTTAGCCGATTCATCCATCACAGATTACTTATATTCAAGTTTAAAAAACTTCCCATGGGTGAGCCAGCCTAATAGGTTGAATCGTGACTTCCATTAGAAATACAACATCATGGTCATATATTAAATGGATGGGAGTTGTTTCAGTAGCGGCTTTTTTAGACGTTCTATCGGCCCATAGACCATCAGGTAGTAGTTCGTGCCAGCTTATGGCATTATCCTCAATTTTCTCACTATTTGCCTTTAGAATATTGATGGTAGGCTCAGCTTGGATAGCTGCTTAGACATAATAAGGAGTTGAGTTCAAGATTTCAATGTTAAAGCACTTTAGTACACTCCTTAACCTCAAACCCATTAAAAACCTTTGCTTAACCTACATATAGAGGTGGCCATGGGCCGGGCCTAGCCCATTGGCTCGGCCCACTACCGGCCCGACCCTTTGACCAAAAAATATTACAATTTATTGATAAATAACACAACATACAATACAAAACAATCATAATTATAAATAATATAAAATTACAATTATATATTATAAATGAAAATGTATTATAAAAAACAGAATTATAATGATGATATAAATAAATCAATCTAAACTAGCTATGGTTGGTATAGTACTTGTATTGGAGCTAGCATCGTCGTCGTCTTCTACGCTTAATGATTCCAATTTCAGACAATATTAGTCTCTATCCATTGCAGCCATCCAATATTTCAAGTACGCTGACATTTCTAAGGTGACTAGTGCTCGCTTCGCTCTTTTTGATCCAAGCAATCTACCACCTGCGCTAAAAGCAAACTCCAATGCTGCTGTAGACACCGTACATGTTAGTATATCTCGTGCCTTGGTAGAAAGCACGGGATATTGGTTTTCATTAGAATGCCGCCATTAAAAAACTTCAAAATGTGGATTAGCCTCTGTCTGGTAGAATTTAATCATAGGTGAACACATGTAGGAAGAAATCTCATCATACGGCGTGCGATTTTGTTTGGGCTTTTATTAGTTAAACATATCCCACGCATATGATTTTCCTCGAGAAGAGAATGAAGATGATATAGAAGAAACATTAGTATTAGATGATAATTTTTGAGAATACACTGAAAATAAATTAAGTAAATTTTCATTAACTTGAGTAAAAAAAAAGGATTTAACATCAAAACTTGGTATTATTTTTCTTAAAATATTTGGGTAAATAATTGAAAACCCTTATATTTATGACGTGGATAAAAAACAGTGGAAATAAAATATGCTATTGGTAATTCAGTATAATATTTTAAATTTTTTTCTAACATTGCGGCAATGGTGCCCTACAATGTGGGGTTGGAAAAGTTATCCATCATTCGTGCATGAATATCTACTAGTCTAGATATTGCATGTGGAATAGTTGGGTAATAGAATCCAGAAAAAATTGTGGTAGTATCATTAAAAAAATAACAAATTTGCTTTGATGTGCTAAGAGGGATGAAAACTCACACGTGGCTCGAGCATGTGCTACTAGGCGTGTTGAATGGTGGGTGAGGTCTGGCTGGGCAACATTTTGATTGCCGGCTGCCCTACTTCTTAGTGGCAAGGTCAGTGATTGCCTCTGGTGGCCAAACGAGGGTGAATTAAAGGGAGAGAAGGAGCTAGGGTTTGAATGTTGGTGTTGTTGCATGGGTCATGTGGACCTTATTCGGTGACTCCTTCGATCGATGGCTACAACCAGTGACCTTCCCTTCCCTTCGCCGACCCTTGGTTGCTGATGCAGTTGCCAAACAACGACCTGCAATCATAAGGAGCTCTTCCATCCTCACTATCTCTTCCTCTTCTCTCTTCCTCAATTTGGAGCATTGGCTTGTAACTCTTCTTTGGTCCTATACTGCTTGGTGTTGCTGGCGTCTAGGTGCCTGTTCCGGCTGGTTTTAGGCCAGTGGTGGTTGTTGATGTCGCAAGGTGGTGGCGCTAGGAAACCCTAATTTTCTAGGGTCTTTTTTTACTGCTTTATTTCTTTGTTTGTTGCTTCATTTACCATGTCCGAGGTGCATGATAATACTGATGTGGCCGGTTCATTGGGACCTATTAAGGGTGGCACACATCCACCTTCATGGGCGAATTAGGTTATGAGGGTTATACCGCATGATGCAATCTACTTCTGTATGTACCCCCCATCCTTGTTGATGGCAAGGCTATGAGGGTTATACCGCATGAGGTTTCCACTTCTGGAAATAAGAAGTGGGAATGCTGTCTGGTGGAGTGTTTGATGGGGACAGGGTTGGCTTACTCTCGTTCCCAGGAGATTGTGAGTCTTCCTTAGGGTGCAAGAGGGCCTCAGTGTGTACACTAAGATGGAGAGGTTTACATGTTTCAGTTTTGCACAAAAGCGTAAGCCGAAAGTGTTCTTTGGATGGCCCTTAGTTCTTCAAGGGTGTCTGCATGTCCCTTCATCTCTAGAAGGAAGGGCTTACTCTAAAGAACGATCGTCTGACAACCTCAATGTGGGTCCGCATTTGGAGCTTTCTCTTACCATGTGGAAGCCTATTGGGATTAGTGTTGCATGCAACACTATTGGTGCCCCTTGTTCATGGACAAGGTGATGGCTGATTGTTCTCGTTTAGGGTACATTCGAGTACGTGTGGACATTGAGGCTAAGTGTCTTATTCCGAAGGAGACTTAGATTGATGTGGATGGTGCCAAGATCAAGCCCTGTTTTGCGTGTGAGGCTTTGCTTAAGCGCTGTGTGACTTGCTTAGTTTTTGGGCACTCATGTATGCCTCTCGGAGTTTGGGATGGCCTTATCATGGCTGCGCTAGTGATGGGACGTCAAAAGAAATGGAAAAACAAGAAGAAGAGGGGAGCCTAGGTCATTGGTGACTCCGCGGATGGTGTGCTGCCAGATGGGGTGCCTACACTAGCGAGTGCGGTGCCGCCAGCTGATGGTGGTTCGGCTAGCGGGAGTGCTTCGGATGGAGGTGCAGCTAATGCGCTAGGTCCCACGATCATGGAGGGAGTTTAAGCTGTAGAGGAGGGAATTATAGGGGTGGTGGAAAACCCTATCAATGTTGTTAGGTTGCCTGCTGGTGGCGGCCCAAGAGAGTTTGTGGCCCACATCACAACCCAAAGCCTTAGTCTGGTTGGCTTGGTGGAGACCAAGACCAATCCAGTCAATATGGGGTTTGTTGTTACCAGCTATGCTGAGGGGTGGCAGCTTATGTTTAGTGGGGTGAAGAGCTCTCGGTGCCGCATCATTGTGCTCCGGGATCCTGGCGCTTATCGTGTCATTAGAGTGCAAGGTGGGGATCAGTTTCTGACCTACAGAGTTTCTAACCTTTGCGGAGATGTGGGCTTTGTAGGCACATTTGTCTACTGCTTTAAAGAGCCAGGGCCTCGTCGGGATCTTCAGAGGTATATTCGAGAAGCCAATGTGGGTCTGTAGGAAGAGTCGTGGATACTCCTTGGAGACTTTAACGCTATCTTCAATCCTAGCGACATATGTGGTGGTCGGGACACTTAGCCTGGCCTCATGGACGACTTTTGAGACTGTATTTATGAGTCCGAGCTTAATGTTTTGTGGTATACTGGGCTACGCTACACGTGGTCCAATATAATGGATGGGGACGCACTCATTTTGAAGCGTCTCGATTGGTTCATGGTGAGTGAGAGGTGGCTACATCTTTTTTCTGCCTCATCGGTTAAGTTCCTTCCGCGCGAGATCTTCTTTGACCATTGTCCATGTGTAGTTAGAGGTCTTAGAAAGCGCAGCACATCGCAGATTCCTTTCAAGTTCTTGACCTTTTTGGCCGATCATGAGAAGTTTCTTCCTACTGTTCAGAGGGCGTGGGAACCTAGCATTGATGGCTCGCATATGTATCGGCTCACTCAGAAGCTGAAGAGTAAGTTGAAAGCCCTTAATGCTAGACATTACAGTCATATCTCAGCCAAAGTGGTGGCGGCACGGGATACTTGGGCTCCAGGCCAAAGGGCTTTAGATGCCGATCCTAAGTGTATGGTCCTTCAGACAGAGGAGCTCCGTTTATCTCGGGAGTATTCGAGGCTGTGTAGAGATGAGGAGGCTTTCTACCTTCAGAAGTCTCACATTTAGTGGCTTTCCTTAGGGGATCAGGGTACCCAATTCTTCCATAAGTTTGTCGTTCATTGGCAAGCAAGGAGCCAACTTTCTTCTATTGTTTGTCCTAACGGTGTGAGTACCCATGATGAGCAAGATATTTCGAAGACGAGGTCTCTTACTTTCAGGAGTTGTTGACTGAGCCGAGTGGGCCGCTTCGTGAGTATATCATGGGTCTCTTTTAGGCCCATCTTTCTAAGGATCAGGCTAGACCGTTGACACTTCATATTTTTGATTTTGAGGTGCGAGATGCTCTTTTCTCCATGGGTGATGAAAGAGCTCCTGGTCCGTATGCCTATACCTCCCTCTTCTTTAAGAGGGCCTGGGATGTTATTGGTCGTGATGTAGTGCAGGCTGTCCATTTGTTCTCCCAATCTAGGCGCATGCTAGGCACCCTAAACATTACACATATCCGTCTAATTCTAAAGGTGAAGAATCCCTCCACCTTTGGTGAGTATCGCCTGATCTCCTATTTCAATGTGATTTATAAGTGTATCACTCAGATCATTGCAAAAGGCTGAAAGGGGTCCTTACCTTTCTGATTGGTGACTCGCATTCTTCTTTCGTTCCAGGGAGGAGGATTTCAGACAGCATTTTGCAGGCTCAAGAGCTCATGCACGACTATCACCTTTTGTCGGTGACACTTTGATGTGCACTGAAGGTCAATATTCGCAAGGCGTTTGACACAATGCATTGGGAATTTGTTCTGTCTACTATGCACTACAAGGGTATCCCTGGGGTTATGATTGGTTGGGTGCGGGAGTGTCTTTCCATAGCCAGGTTTTTGGTTATCATTAATGGCATGGAGGGTCAGCGAGGTCTGATTCATAGCGCCACTACCAATCCGTCGTCTCGTTTCCACCCACCCTGCGATAGCACTCCGCTCACATCTTTGCTTTGCTAATGATGTGATGATTTTTAGTCAGGCGGATGAGATCAATGTCTCGGTTATTTGGGAGATGTTAGATTGATTCATTGCACTTTCGAGGATGTCCTCAAATGTGGTGAAGAGTACCGTCTTCATCACCCGGATTAATTCTGAGTCTTAGCAGCCTATTCTGGATATACTTGGCTTCAGATTAGGGCAGTGTCTGGTCAGATACATGGGGATGCTGCTTTTATCTTCGAGGCTTCAGTTCATTCACTGTAAGCCTCTCTTGGACTATATCCCGCCTCGCATTTAGCTATGGACTTCTCGGACACCCTCTTATGCTAGGCGACAGCTGATCAGGTTAGTTATGTTCTGTATTCAGGTCTATTGGTCATCTGTCTTCGTTCTCTCAAATGCAATGATCAAGAAGATCGAGTCAACGCTTGCTACCTTTCTGTGGAGGGGTGCCTCACTAGCCCCAGGGGGAGTAAAGGTTGCCCGGAGGCATCTTTGTTACCCTCTTAGAGAGGGTGGTCTCGGGATTCGTCGCTTGACTGAGTGGGACCAGGCTTCTATCATGAAGTAGATTTGGGTTCTGCTTACGGGTTGTGATTCTCTCTGGCCTCGGTGGATTCATACCAACCGACTCCAGGGGAAGAGCTTCTGGGAGGTTCTGCTGACAGGGTCGATTCCTTGGTCATGGAGTAGCATCCTTAGTGTTTGGTCCTTGTGTGATAGCACATTCAAACACATCATCAAGGATGGGTGTGACACAATGCTTTGAGCTGACTACTGGCTACCTTGTGGACACCTGCAGGGTTGATTCAGGACCCGCACTTTGACTTCTACTGGTCGTCTATGGGGCTCAAGTGTTACTAACATTATTGATGGTGATCAGTGGAGGTTTCTGTAAGAAGAGGGTTGAGCTGCTACCTGTTTGGGATTCTGTTAACTTCAAATCTCAGCTAGGTGTAGTTGACCATGTTAGGTGGATGGGTGACCATTCAAGGATATTCACCAGCAGATTAGCTTAGGAGATGATTCGTAGCCAAAGGGAGGAGGACTCCATCCATCATCTTCTTTGGGTCCAGCTACATATTCTGAGGCACTTGTTCTTTCTGTAGCTTGCTTGAACTATGATAGATTGCTGAGGCATTAGGGTCAGGGCGTCCAGTCTTCATATGTGCTATGTGGTTCAGATCATGAGTTGCACAGCCATGTCTTCTCGCTTCGAGCTTGTCTGCTTCTGTATGGTCTAGAGTGTCATCACGCACATCCTTGGCCTGACCTATGCTTCCTTGGCGTGAGCTAGTTACCTTGGCTACTACCGAGCTCTGTGGGAGTGGGGAAGATCGTGTTCTATCCCGTCTTTGCTTCTCTGTGACGTTTTACATCCTTCGGTACGAGCGTAACCTGAGGATTCAGAGCTTCTAGTCCAGACCTTCTTTAGTTGTTATTGAGGAAATCATAGGATTGGTTCATAGCCGTCTCATTGCTGCTCCTATGCTCCATGGTGGTCATTGTCATCCTCAGCTTTTGCAAGAGTGAGAGATTGAGCATTAGTTTTGTTTTTGGCTTTTTGCCTTTGTTTTGCTTGGGCTTCTGTTGGTCATACTGACATTTGTTTTCCTTGTTTTTTGATTCTTTGTCTTAGACTTTGATTCTTTGATGTAGCCCACTCTAGCCATGACTTAGGGGATGTCCCTCGTAGACTTGTATATATATTTTTTTCATATATGGTATATTATGCTAACTTACCAAAAAAAATCTTTAAAAATAACTAAAAATTTTCAAATTTCATTAGTTATATCCCAATCTATATTTTTTAAATTAAAAGAAATTAGATCTGCAGGATTTTGCTGTACAAATTCAATTAAGACATCTTTGTAAAGTATGCATCTTTCTAAATTAAGAACGTGGATGAACACCTAGTACATGCATCTAATTTAAATCTTTTCCAATGAATGCCATGTGAGTCACATAGTTCTTTAAATTTTTGTTGCCTAGTTTCGTATATTTTAATTGCTTTAATTACTTGTCTTAAAAGTAACAGAGAAAAATCTACAAGTTGCATACCATCTATTATCATTAAATGCAATACAGGACATAAGCAACATAAATGAAAACATTTCCCATCTAATATGGGCCTCAAATACCTAACTAATTGTTTAACAAATGAAGTGTTATTAGTAGCATTATCAAACGTAATGCATAAAATTTTGCTTTCTATCCCCCACTCACGGCATTCGTTCATAATGGCATCCATGATAACATGAGTATTGTGGCGATATTCAAATGTAGGAAGAATCAATTTAATGTGCAGTTATGCACATGTAAGGTATGTCGGATTTTGTCTTCCATGTGTCAAACGTCAACTAGATCATTGTCGTGTTCATCTTAAGAATTTCTTGAAGTTCATTTTTCATCAAATTCACTAAATGCGTCCTGCTTCAAAGTGTTGCAAGGGACCCTTTGAGGGCAGGGTTCAATGCGATTTTACAGTGCTGGACAAATCTAGGTTGTTCGCCGATGGTAAACAACTTTTTAGCCGAAATGACGTATCTCATTAATTCATGCCTATTAGTTTGTTGTGTAAACTTTAAGTTTGTAAGCGCACTAGTCACTTGCTGTATGAGAGTTTGTTGGGTTCCATCCGCATTTAATTCGGGGTGGGTTTTTTTTAGGTGTCTTTTTGAAGTGCCAATGCCACTATTAAGTGGATGCCTAAAGGCTTTTAGAGGATCATAAAGAGTACAATATGCTTTAGCATGTTCACGATAGCGTAAAATGTTTCCATACATCACTAGTAGGATGTCCATTTGCTTTTGTGGCACTCGTGTCTTCAAAAATGGGGGTATGAGTTTCATTGTTGGTGCATGTGGTTTGGGTTCAGAACATCCCACACGACTCGATTTTGGACCGCCCTGCTCGTAGAGATGTTCACATTTCCAATCACAGGTGTCTGTGTAGGGAGCTGACCTGATGGGTTCTAAAAAAGTACGTTCCTGGGTATTAAGATCAACTTCTCTAGATTGGTTACTACCGCTACCCATTCTACGGGCTTTAGGCAGTCGAGAAGAGTTAGAACTAGATCGATTAGCTCAAGATGAAGATGAATTATGTACCATTATATTGTTAATTTAGTATTAGAAAATGCAAGTAAGTAAATAAAAATGACAAATAAACAGAATTTTGATACTAATTTTACCGAAGCAAAAACTAAAATTTGAACTTCTATAAATTTTATGAGTAGAACACAATTAAAATTTCAAATTTAAGAGATTGAGAGTAAATAATTAATGATTGTAAAGAAGCGAGAATTAGAGAGGAGAGAATTGATGGTTGTTGTGTGGTAAAATGAAAAAAATTTGGTTAGTATTTGTAGAAAAAATAGATTTTTGTACTAATAAAAATCATGCCTAATGGCATGACAGTGGGGGGAAAGCCCTCAGGCTCGGGCCTCCTCCTTTTTTAGGAGGCCCATGGCCTGGCCCACTGGCCACCTCTACCTACATAGGATATACTCCTTGATAAAATCCATCATATTTTACTAATTGATATTCTTATATGGTTTAGCTTGCACCCATTTTGTGAAATGATCTGTGGCCACTTGAATGTATGAATGTTGCTTACTAGATGGAGGATCCATTTCTCCTATAATATCCATTGCCCAACAATGAAAGGACCATGGCTTAATTATAGCATGCATCTCAGCTGCAGTAACCTTAGGTACATGCCCATACCTTTGGCAGGCTTTCCCCCCCTTGGCATATCTAATACAGTCATTCATCATTGATGGCCAACAATAGCCATAATGTCTCATGAGCTAACACATCTGATTTCCAGCCAAATGGGATCCACAGACTCATCATGTGCTCCAACTATTACTAGCATTGCTTTATTTAAGTCTAGACACTTGAGGAACAAACCACTAGCGTTCTTTTTGTATAGTTCTCCAGATTCATCATTAAGATGATTCTTGTGAGCTCTCATATTCATCCTTCTATATTTGATGAAATCATTAGGGTTTTTAAAGTACTCCACTTAAGACTTCCTCCAATCCTCATGCTGATTTGTGATAGACTATTGTGCCTTAAAGCAATCCAAGTGTTCACCTACAATCACTTTGGTTTCAATGCTAAAGGAGTCAGGGATTTTTGAATCATGGTCTAGAAGCTTAGTCTTGATGATCATGGATTCTTCACACTATGTCCTGGGGAGTTTATACCTAGAAGCTAGTTAGGCCAAATCACCAGCTACTTTGTTCTATTCTCAAGATATATGCTCGAATTCAACAACAACAAATCTACTCAACAACTCTTGCACTATTGTAATATAGTTGTTTGATGTGTCACTTAGACATTGGAACTCCCCTTTAACTTAGCAAATTACCAACTACGAGTCCCCTCTCACAATTATACTAGGAAATTGCATTTCTAAGACAGTGTCAAGGCCAATGATCAATGCCTCATACTCAACCATATTATTGGAGCACTTACCCACAAGGGTAACAACAAGTTAGGCGATAACTCTAGAAGGAGATTCAGTCACAATGCCCACTCTAGACATGATTCTTCCTTAATCCATCAAAGTATCATTTTAGGGACCATCTTAATCATTAGGCGTTTTCCTGGCTCATAAATAGATTCAATTTGAATATTAGAGTGGTTAGCCAAAAAGTTTGCTAGAGATTGGCCCTTCACTTACTTTTGAGTCACATATATTGGTTCAAACTGAAGTGGAGCCATACTTCACTTGTATAATCTTCCTCTCATTGAGGGTCTATCTAGCATATACTTAAGGACATCAAATTTAGCAACCACATAAATGATAAACGGAAAGAAGTGATGCTTTAGCTTTACAGATGCATAGTATAAACATAGACACAACTTCTAAATGAAATAATATTTTATTTCACACTCTTTTAAACAATAGCTAAGGTTGAACCCAACTTGTCAAAATCTTGCTTATTGTCTCATGCAAGCAGAGACGTAGACCTTTTATGGTTTGCCCTATTTAGGTGGAATCAACATTGATGGCCTTATCAAATAGTCTTGGATGGCCTCAAAGGCTGCTTGGTGTGGCTGCTCCCATTTGAAGTCCTTTTCATACTTGAGACTCAACAATTTGAGACAAGACTTTAGCGTTTCCTGCAACATTTGAAATAAAATGTCTTACAAAACTAACATGCCCTAAGAAATGTTGAAGTTCCTTTTTGCTCAAGGGAAGTTTAGCCTCTTGAATGGTTTTAGCCTTATTCATGTCCACCTCAATCTTGCTTTGGTGCACTAGGCATTGAATCCGGATTGAGTTGCTGTCCATCTTTTTTTTATTTCCCACATGTATAAATTAATCTTACATATTATATTTTAACAAAATAATTTTATTTTATATTTTTAAATTTTATTCATCTAATAGATAGTATTTAGTAAAATAAAATTTACAAATATCATGAATTATTTAATAGTTTCCTGATAGTGTAAAAGACAAAAGGGCCTACACATGGTTTTCATTGATCTGGAGAAGGCATATGATAGAGTTCCAAGGAAGGTTTTATGGAAGGTTTTGGATAGGAAAGGCATCCTTGTGCCATATATCTGGGACATTAGGGACGTATGAGGATCCACAAACTAGGGTACGCATAGTGGAAGGGGAGATAGACGCATTCCTGATAACAATCGAGGTACACCAAGGATCAACCTTAAGCCCCTATTTGTTCATTCTAGTAATGGATGAGCTCACTAGGAACATCCAAGGAGGTTTACCTTGGTGCATGCTTTTCATAGATGACGTAGTACTGGTGGGGGAATCGCGGGAAGAGGCTAATGAGAAGCGAGAACTGTGAAGAAGGGCATCGAAATCAAAGAGCTTACGACTCAGTAGAAATTTTCGGCCTAAACTCGAAAGGCATACTTCGGAGTGTTCGTAAGAATGTATTTTTCAAGTCCTCCAACTGTTTTACTTGGGCTTTTTAATTTCACCACGATATCATCAAAGTAGACTTCCATGATCTTGCTAACAAGATCATGAAGGATCATGTTATTGGCTCCTTGGCACTGGCATTCTTTAATCCAAATAGCATGGCCACTCAGTCGAAGGTCCCTATTGACCCTGTACACCTAAATGTGATTTTATGGTTATCTTTTGAAGCAATCACAGCTTGGTAATATCCACAATAGCCATCCGTAAAAGAAAATACCTCATGCATCAAGGCCAAATCGATAAGGACATTAGCTATAGGCATGGGATATTAATCCTTTGAAATCGCTACATTCAGATATCTAAAGTAAATACAAACTCTGATTTTGCAGTTCTTTTTAATTTGCAAGAACAATATTTGCCAACCATTTAACATATATGTCTATCCTGATAAACTTGGTCTTCAAG
The DNA here is from genome assembly GCA_018398585.1 of Simmondsia chinensis. Lineage (NCBI taxonomy): Eukaryota > Viridiplantae > Streptophyta > Magnoliopsida > Caryophyllales > Simmondsiaceae > Simmondsia > Simmondsia chinensis. The sequence goes on from JAGTTD010000004.1 coordinate 9,161,597, forward strand.
AGTCTCTCAATTCCTTCTTTGACCAAGTCTATGACTTTCGGGGACATCCTCCTCTGGACCTCGAGCCTGACTTAATGGGCAGCTTATGCTCAACCACTTTTGTATCTAGGCCAGGTGTCTTATGATAATCTCTAGCAAAGCAGTCCTTGAATTCAAGAAGCAAGCTTACTTACTGCTTCCTTTACTTTTTAGAATGTAAAGCACTCACATACATGAGTCTTGGGCTTTCTACTGAACATAAGTTAACCTCGAAAACATGATCTTAAACCTTAGCTCCCAAATCCTCTATTTTTGCTAGCTCTACTCTTAAGGCAAAAAACTTCAGCTCCATTTCTTGTAGAATTTGGACTTTGAAGCCATTTCCAAAAATAAATGGTTGCTTAGCTTATAGCTGGTCCCCAGCATGCCAAGCCACTAGCTTTGGAAGGAGATGACACTTTGGGCCTTCATTGGGAAGACTTAGCTTCCCCTCATAAGGCATCATGTGTGCCTTGATCTACCCCATCATGAAGGAGGGCTTTCATAGATCTCTAAAAGTCAGAGTCATCTAACTCTATGTCAACCTAATCAATCTCAGCTACAATGAGTGGGCTCATGAAGATGGCGATCATGTCTTCACACTAGGAATCTTGAGGAGTGATCATTGCTATTAGTGGTCCCACACCATCCTCATAGACCTCTGCCTTAACAAAGTTGGAGCAAGCCATGAATGGCCTTTCATCTACCATAATAACCTCATGTTTGTTATGATTTTAGAAGATCAAGAATTGGTGATGTGAAGATGGGGTACAATAAATCTCCCCTAAGCAACACGTTATAGCTTAAGGTCATATCCACTACAAAGAACGTTGTTTGCTTACGTAGAGTGCCAATAGTTAACTCAATTAAGAAGACCCTTCAGACTTGGAATTATCCCCTGAGAATCCACAAATTGCCATGTCAGAAGTTATCAAGTCATCTTAAGATTTACCGATAGCCCCCAACATGTAAGAAGGTAAGATGTTGATGGCTGCGCCATTATTCACTAAGACTCTATTTACTAAAATTCCATCAAATTTGGCCTTGATGTATAGGGGCTTAATGTGTTTGTTGGCTGCAATAGGCCCATAAAACATCAACTTCATTACCTCAAGTTAAGTCATCAGTTGACTTTGATGTCAAAGACTTAATTGTAAAAGTGAATGGATCAAAAATACCTTCAGCGGCTACCACTGCGACCAAAAGCTCCGCCTAGGAATCTTGATCTGTTGGTATTACATCTCTTTCGAGGCTACTCTATACCTCAATTGCCATAAACTCCAGAGGGAGAAGCAAAGCAATCCTGACGTCAGCCTGATTAGGGAGTGACCCAAACTAAATGTGGATCCCCTAATTTGTCTCTTTTTCAAGGCTACTACCAATTTGCATGTCCTGGTTTGGATTCAACCTCAGGGGGTTTTAAACTCTTCCATTAGTTTGGTCAAGTCTACCTCATAGAAGTCATTCTGAATATTAGGCCATGTTGGGTGGACACGGTCCGGAGGTTTCACTAGATTGACGTTAAGGGGACTATAATCCCCCTCATAATCAGACGTTTTTCGAGCCCATAAATTCTTAGCAAGTTGCTTCCAACAAGATTCTCTTCCTTCTAAAGACGAGATACTAGCCCATCTCTCAGGCTTCTTACATGGCTTGTTTCAAGCCTTCGTGGCTATGGGGTTTGCCTTCCCTTTTGGATCTTTGAGATCCATTGTTTTGATACTCTTACCCTTATGTCCTACATCCTCTTCAGTGGGAGCTCTTCTTTTTGCTGCCTTCTTGAGAAGCAGCTTCCTCTTTTGAGGCCAAGTAAATTTAGAAGAACCAGCATTTTCTTGCTTAAGCTGATTTTTCCTCCAAACATTACCAAATCAAAAGCCCGAGGGTCGTTGTCACTATCGTGGTCCCTGGGTGGTATACAATTTAATCTAGTGGTATTTCATATTTTGTTTAGGACGCCTATTCTTCATGATTAGCCGGGCCCTCAAGGAAGGATCTTTAGTTGGCTCATAGACGAAGGACTTCTCAAATGGCATCTTGACTTCCATGAGAGAATCCATGGTTGATATGTAATCTGGGAGGAGCTTGAGTTTTCTCATTACCGCTTGTATTTTCCCACAACATTCATGACAAACTTTGTAGGAGACTGTCGTTGTATCTTGAGATATCCTTTCCTAGTATTTCAAGCTTACAATTTGTCCTAATGTATCGCCAATTTCCATAGCTAATTCTTCAGCCACTCAAGGGTAGGCATGGCCTGTACATTGGCATCGAGGTCGCTTAAGGTCAAAGCATAGCTAAATCTTCAAACATTCCACACGTCGATTCCTATAGCTGTCTCCCTTACGGCCTCCCGAGTTTCTTCTAATATTTGGCACTAGCGTCTTGGTCATCCTAGTTCGGCGAATTTATCTAGCTTAGTTAAATGTCATTCTTTAAATTGCTCTAATAAAGATTCTAGTTCTCGTTTATGTCATGCTCGTTAGCTAGGTAAACATGTTTGTCTTCCTTTTTCTAGTTTGCTTTTCGAAAACTTTTGAGCTAGTGCAGTCTGTTCTATAAACATCTCCCGTGATAAATGTTAGTGGTCATGGTTTTTGTTTGCTCATTTTGGATGATTTTATGCATTATTGTTGGGTGTTTCCTTTGTGCCATAAATCTAAAGTTGTGAAGTGTTTTAAATATTTTTGGGCTTATGTGGTGAATGAATTTGCTTTGGATATTAAGTCTTTTCAATGTGACCATGGTCGTGAATATGATAACACAAGTTTTTTGAGTATTTAGCTGAGAGTGGGATTTTGAATCGTTTTTCTTGTGTTGCTACATCCCAACAGAATGGGAAAGCTGAATGAATGCATCGTGTATTACTTAATATGGTGCATAGTGTGTTTAATGCCTCCTTGCCTTTATGTTTGTGGATTGAAGCTCCTCATATAGCTATTTAGCTACTAAACCTTTTACCCACACCCATACTACAACATTAAACCCCTTATGAGGCTCTCTTTCACAAAAAACCACAGTATGATTATTTACGTGTTTTTGGTTGTGCATGTTATCCCAACCTCTCTCGTGTTGCTTCACATAAACTCGCCCCTCGGTCCTCTTTATGTGTCTTTTTAGGGTATCTTGACCATCATAAGTGTTTTCATTGCCTTGATCTCTCTACTAACAAACTTATCATAACCCATCATATTGTTTTTGATCAAGGTCAATTTCCCTATGCTAATATACCCTATCGACCTTCCCCCACTTATATGATGTGTTCAACTTTCGTGACCCTATTTCCCATGTTCCATTTGCCTTCATGTGTCCGGCCTTACTTACCCAAACCAAAGCTCCCATTAGTCCACCACAAGCACAACCCTATGTAATTCAACCCCTAAATCCAACTTCTCAATCGCAGCCCCCTATAATTGAAACACCTATTACTTAGCCCAAGTTGCCCGTTGTTTCCACAACCAATTTTTATACCATGGCCATTAGAGGCAAAGTAGGTGTGTCCAAGAAAAATTTTATCCCATCTATGATTGTTTCCACTATTTCCTCTATTCCTGAGGAACCCCGATCTCATAGCACTGCCTCTAAAGATCCTCAATGGTGTGCCGTTGTGCATGAAGAGTATGATGCCCTCTTACAGAATGACACTTGGGAACTTGTCCCAAGCCCACTAGAAGCCAATTTCGTGGGGTCGAAATGGGTTTATCATTTTAAAAAATGGTGCAATTGGACTATTGAACATTTAAAAGCTTTCTTATTTGCTAAGGGATACACTCAACAACCTGGTGTTAACTATGATGATACATTTAGTCCAGTTATTAAGCATGTTACTATTTGCATAGTCTTATCTCTTGCATGCTCTTGTAATTGGCCCATTCATTAAAATGATGTTAAGAACCCCTTCTTAAATGGTCACTTGTCTGAAGTAATATATATGCAACAACCTAAGGATTTTGTTGACACTCAATGTCCAAATTATGTATGTCGGCTTAAATGGACTTTATATGGACTAAAGCAGCCTCCCCGAGCCTGGTACCAATGTTTTGCTTCCTTCTTGTTCAACAATGGGTTCATATCTAGCAAGTTTGACTCATCCCTTTTTGTTCATCATAAGGGCTCAGACATGGTTGTTCTTTTACGTTATGTTGATAACATTGTGCTCACAACATCTTCTACACTTCTGTTGCGATCGGTTACGTCTCAGTTAAAGCAAGAATTTAGTATGACAAATTTGGGTCCTCTGAACTACTTCTTGGGTATCGCTGTTACTCAAGACAAACACGACCTCTTCTTATCTCAGTGGAAATATGCCTTAGATCTTCTACATCGCAGTGGTATGTCTCTTGCTAACCCGGTTGATACTCCAATTTATTCTAAAGAAAGGCTTTCTGATGCCCCTGACAGCTAGAGGTGGCCAGTAGGCCTGGTCGGGTTCCTAGTTTGGGCCAGGACGAACCGAGCCCGTAAATGGAGGATGCTCGGGCCCATTGGGGACCTCTACCCCCTAAACTGTTGGGGATTAATAACCCAAAAAAAAAAAATCAACTTTTTCCCCTATAATACTAGCCTCATTTTTTCATTTCACCACAAAACAATCTCTCCAATTTTCTCTTCTCTACTTTCTTACATACAATTATTTGCTCTAAATCTCAGAAGTTCAAAGTTTCAACTGTGTTCTGCTCATAGAAGTTCAAATTTCAGTTTACGCATCAGTAAAATTATTATCAAAATTTTATTTGCTTGTCATTTTTATTTACCTAACTTGCATTTTATAATTATAAATTAATAATATCATGACCCATAATTCATCTTCATCTCCAGTTAGTCGATCTAGTACCAGCTCTTCTCGACCGCCTAAAATCCCTAAAGTAGTTCAACTTAATGCCCAGGAATGGGAATTTTTAGAACACGATCCGTCACCTTCCTACACTAACACTTTAATTTGGGAACAAGAGCATCACTATGAGCACGATTGTCCTAAATCAGGTGGTGCGGGATGTTCTCAAAGCGAACCCCCACCCAACACCTATGAAACTGAAAACCACATCATTAGTAGACGTAAGACTAGCGATGTATGGAACCACTTCACACCAGATCGCGAAAATAATAAAGCATATTGTACATTGTGTGATCCCCCAAATGTTTTCAGCAATCCATGTAGTAGTGGGACTGGAACTCTAAAAAGATACCTGCTAAAAAACCTTCCCGAATTAACTACAGAAAAAAAAGCAAAAATCATCTCGTATAGCAAGCGACTGGTGCACTTGCTAACTTTAGGTTTACACAAGAAACTAATAGACGTTAATTAATCAGATATGTCATTGGGGCTAAAAGGCCGTTTACCACCAACGAAGACCCTAGATTTGTCCAGCACTGTCAAAACATGTTAAACCCCACCGCTCTAAGGGTTTTCCTCGGAACACTTTGAAGTGGGATGCATTTAAAGAATTTGTATCTATGAAAAATGAGCTTCAAGATATTTTTAAGGCAAACACAAGCATGTTCTCGTTGATGTCGGATACCTGGAAGCCGAAACCCGGTGTGTCTTTCTTGTGTATAATTACACATTGGACTGATTGTTCCTATATCATGCAAAAAAGATTAATTTGTATTTTTCGTTCTGTAATATCATCACACTGCTCAGACAATCACGGGTGCCATTGTGGAGGCATGCCGTGAGTGCGGAGTAGACCGCAAAATTTTCAGCATTACTTTTGATAATGCTACTAAAAACAATACATCTTAAAACAATTTATTAGGCATATCAGGCCCATGTTAGATGGGAAATGTTCTCATTTACGTTGCATATGTCATATACTACATTTAATGGTAATGAATGGTTTGCAACTTATACATGATTCTGTTGCATGTTTAAGAGAATTAGCTATAGCAATTAAGATATTTGAAACTAGGCAAAGAAAATTTGAACTTCTTTATGAGACACATTGCATTCCTTATAAAAAATTTAAAATAGATACACAAACTAGGTGGTCATCCATGGTTGAGATGTTGAAAAGAATAATACCATAAAAGAATGTCTTAATTGACTATACACAGGAAAATCCATCAAAACTAAGGAATTTAGTTTCTAATGTGTAGATTTGGATGCAATTAATGAAGTCTGTAATTTTTTGTTATTTTTAAAGATGCTACAACATTTTTTTCTTGATGTTATAATCCAACAATTACGTAAGCAATATCTAGATTGGTAGATATTGCTCCTTGGATGGGTGAGAACGTCTCCAACACTATGTTGGAGGCCTCAATTTCCGCCATGATGATAAAACTTTTAAAATATTATTTTGAATTACCACTGGCCTACTATATTGCCACCATTTTTGATCCACGTTGTAAACTTATGGGGCTGCAATTATTTGCATAATATTTTTATGAAAAAATAAACCCAACTTCTGTTGTGGCTTCTTTTATTGCGGAAGTTAATGAAAATTTATGAAATTTATTTTTCATGTGTGCTTGAATACTATCATCTGATAAGACAAATGTTTCTTCCACATTATCTTTTTCGTCTCTAGGAAACTCATATGCATGGGATATGTTAAACCGATTAAAGCCAAAACAAAATCCCACATCATATGATGAGCAAGATTTTTACTTGTGTTCGCCTATGCTCAACTTTAACCCAACACAAGAGAATCCAAATTTTAATATTTTGCAATGGCGGTGTTCTAATAAAACTCAATATCCCGTGCTTTCCACCATGGCACATGATATACTAACGTGTTCGATGTCATCAGTAGCATCGGAGTGTGCTTTTAGTACAGGTGGTAGATTACTTGGAGCAAAAAGAGCAAACTAGCACTAGCAATCTTAGAAATGTTGGTGTGCTTGAAGGACTGGATGGCTGCAATGAATACAGACCAAGGCCAACTCAACTTGGGTTCATCAAGCAATGAAGAAAACAACCGTAGCACCAGTACAATAAGTCCCACATCAACCATAGCAAGTTTAGACTAAGTTATTTAAATTATTATAATTCTATATTTTTTTTATAACATATTTCCTTTAATGAAATATATTCGTAATTTTAAATAGTAGTATCATATTGTTATAATTTTTTTTAGCAATTTATGATACATTTTATTCTATTAAATGTATTCATAATAATGATTGCGTTGTATTGTATTTGTATGTCATATTATTCATCTATAATGCTTGATATGGCATGCTTTGAGCCTGTTGCTTTGCTTGCAGTATGCTTGCCGTGAGTTTGCTATACTCATGCATTTGATGCTTCTTCTGTTTGCCAGGTCTTTGGCTCATTACTGCAGACCAGCTTTTTAGGCTTGGGGTCCTCGGAAACAGCCTCTCTTCGGGGTAGCCCCCTTGAAGGGGAAGGCTATGTACATATACCCCCCCGACCCTGCTTATGCGGGAGCCCTTGGAGGCACTGGGTTTGTTGTTATTGTTGTTGTTGATTATTCATCAACAAATTAAATTATTTTTTTGTCCAAATGATTATATATTCTTATATTTTTATAAGGCATAATATATATATATATATATATATACGGGCCTAGGGCTGGGCCCGGACTCAGCCCAACCCGGCCCATGGCCACCTCTACTGACACCCACCTGTCTTTGGTCCTGTCCGATATCGCAGCATTGTGGGTGCATTGCACCTCACCTTTACCATACCATCTATCACTTATGATGTTCAACAAGTTTGCTTGTTTGTGCATGATCCATGGGATATACACTTCAAGGTAGTGAAGCGCATCTTACACTACATTTCGGGTCCTCTCACCTTTGGTCTATAGATTTCTCCCTGTTCATGTGATCAGTTGATTAGCTACTATGATGCGGATTGGGCCGGGTGTCCTGACAGCTGCCGATCTACTTCTAATCTTATCTCCTAGTCATCAAAATGACAACACACAGTCTCTCGATTGAGTGCTGCAGCCGAGCATCATGTTGTTGCAAATGTGGTTGCTAAAATAGTTTGGTTGTGTTCTTTACTCAGTGAATTAGGTGTTGTGCCACGCAAGGCCACTATTGCTTACTGTGATAATGGTAGTGCTACCTATCTTGCTAGTAATCTAGTTCAACATCAACATACCAAGCATGTTGAGATCGAGATCCATTTTGTATGGGAGCGCGTGGCTCTCGGCCAAATACGTGTCCTCCATGTTCCTTTGGCTCATCAATATGCAAAGGTTTTTACAAAAGGTCTACCAAAGTACCTCATTTATGAGTTCAGGGGCAATATTAGCATTCGCCAAGCTCTCGGTACGATTAAGGGGGAGTGTTAGGATAATTAAGTAATATTGTGATACTATGTATATTAGAGATGTGGCTGCATATCTTAGAGATATATTTATGATCCTCTGTAATCTCATATTGTTTTGTATGTTTCCTATGTATATGATATAGCTCACCTCTCTAAGAGGTGTGTGGGAATTTAGTTTCCAATTTTAATTATTAAATTATGTTTAACAGTACTTTTTTTGATAATTGGCGAAAAAGTTGCAATGCAAAATAGGCAACTTGTACAAAGGAGTTCTAAGTCAAGGCATATGAAGACGAGGATCAAAAGCGATAAGTGCAATGTGAGGTCCCAAATTGAGAAAATAGGATTACAAGCAAGTGTAGGCGAAACCAAGATGCTCTAAAGTCTTACAAGTTAATGATTTTATATACATCATGCACGTTGTGCATCAATTGATTATATTTTTTAGGGTTATTGGCACTAAATGTTCATGTATACATTGCCCATTGTGTACATTCAGTCATTATACTTTTAATTGGGTCAATTTAGTTCTTGTACAATTTATATCGAGTCCAATTAAATTAAAATTTATATGTTAACTTATTAGTGAAATTCTTAATGGCTTTGCCATGGTTTTGATTAACTGAGTCAACGGGTGAATTTGAAGTAGGTTATTTATATCTAATGTGATTGTATCTTGGAAATTACGCCAATAACTTATCATGAATTTGATCAAAGAACTAAATTTGCACAATAAAAATTGTAGAGGAGCCAAACTGAAATAATTAAAAGTATAAAGACTTATAATTTGACACAAGCGACAAATATTGCGACTTCTAGTGTAAATAACTTAATATTTTTTAACAGTAACTTAATATTTTATGTATTTGTGGTATTGCTTTCGCATGGAAGAGAGGACGGCAAAACTTACAGATATACATGTGCCAATATATAATTAATACATAAAATTATATTTAATAATTACTTTTTTGAATTAATAATTTTATTTATGTTTCATATGTTGGATTCACAAATTGGGCAAATCCTTCTATTTATGGTAAAACGAACTTACAAAGTGTAGTGATGTATTAAATTCAAGGTTGTTTCATACAGGGTACATTTTAAAGTCAAATTTTTTTAGATACAAATTCAATGTAGTTTTAGTATTCAACCAATGTAGTAAAATTTCAAAATATAACTTTAATACAATCTAGAGTGAGCTCAAGGTCAATTATCGTTCTCGAGGATTAAAAATGAATAGCTGAAACAACAAAAGGGTATAAAACAGTAAGGAGAGAATAGACTGAAGAATTGCCGCACTGTAGAGGATTCCACTACTCTAAGTGGTTTGTGCCTCCACACAAGCACAATGATACCAAATGACACTCTGACTCCCAAGGTTAACACGGTGGCCACATCAATAGTGTATTCTAGGGAGATAGACTAGAGCATGCCTCAACTTGTTGATCAGTAATGGAGAATAGAGAATTAAATTTGATGGGGACAAAAATGAGTGAAGAAGAAGACTAAGTATTTCTGTAATTTAATGTATTTCCGTAACCACTCACCAAAGGATAGTACTTATAAATGGAATACGTGGACATTAACGAAAATATCTTGGCCAAAACATCTGGCCGCAACATGAAAATTAGCGATAATGGAAATACAAGAATGGGACCTCAGTTATGGAAGGAATGGTTATGGGATGAGTGGACGTTGATATAGTCAAAAATCGTACTCAAACTTGAGCTCGTAGCCTCAAGCCTCAAGCTCGAAGTAATCAACAACACCTCAGGGTAGCACCCTCAAAGCCAGCTAAGGAAGGCGACTCAGGCTCGTAATTGTAGCTTGAGCGCTATCCAGAGACAAGAACTCACCTCGATTTCATTTACAACAACTTAAATAAACACGATGGCCCAAAAAAAAAAGTATGAGTTAGAAAAAATCCCATACCACACCGTGATGACCAGCCTTGCAAGGCGGGCTAAGGACGCGCATGTGGCCCACCATGCCTACTTTAGGACTATAAAACTTTACTAAGGATGAGGAGAGTGGAGTGTATAAACTAGACTTCCCGCATCTATTTTTACTATGTGGGATTAAGGTATTTTACAAAATAAATAAAATTAAAGCACACAATCCCTAAATTCTAATATAAACATGTAGCAAATTAGAGGATCTTCCATAGGGGGTACATCTTAGAGCCAAATTTTTTTAGGTACAAAGTCAATGTAATTTTAGTACTCAACTTATGGAGTAAAACGTGATATATTTAGTTCAATAACTAGTTATTATTTTCAATAATCTTTTTTTATAATTAATGAAGAGAAAGGAAATCTCCAAATGGTAGAAAAGTCCTTCTAAAGAGAAAAAATCAAAGTAGCAAACAAAAGTCCAAGGAAAACAAAAAGAATTACTTGGAATAAATTTCCGTGTCATGATTAAACCTCGGCAAAAAACTGCATGAGGCTTTGAACATGGTCCGTCACTGATTCGTTTCTATGGAAGGGAGTATGTACGCTGTGTCCTATAACTAGGGAGGGAAAGGGGGGGAGGGGAGTGCTACTAATCTACATGGGTATGCCATGTAATGGTGAACAAAGATGCCTATGAAGCCAACTAATGCTTGAAACACAAAAAAATACCTCTAGTTTGGTAGTACAAAAGACGCTAATCTAGTCAGGGTCTCGGTTAGTATTTTAAATAATCCAGTCATCTTCTACCATGTGTATTTATATTTATTCCTTAGAAGATTTAATCAATTTAGTCGAGTTAGGGGTTGTTCCCTTTTGCGCTTTTTAAATAATTAAAAGTTGAAACTCAATATCAATGCAATGTCTAGTCAAGGTATCAAGCATATTATTCCAAGTCCACATAACACCATCAAAGGTGCGTGGAGCATGGTTTTAGAAAGATGTATTTATGTGTGTGCTCCGATAACAAAAGATGTATTGATTGCACTCGTATGACATGAATAGAAAAAAGTTCGTAACTTTGCCCATTTAAAAGTAAGTTGTGTTAGGGTTGCCCATTTAAAAGTAAGTTGTGTTAGGGTAATTAGATGTGACTAAATACAAGTGTTGGTGTAAATTTAGGTTGTAACTAGCAATTATGACCGAAAAACTTGATAGAACACGTTCATTTCTCGTTAGACATCTAATAAGAGCATTTTTCATTTAAAATGCGTGCACGCACGCACGTATATATATATATATATATATATATATATATATATTTTTTTTTTTTTTTTCCTTATCCTTACTTTCTTATTTTACTTTATTTCATTATATATGCGATATTTTTTGGACAATCTTACCCCATCTGTAATAATAAATCATTTTTAAGAGTCAAGTTCATAACTTTTGAATCCCAACAGACAAACCGTATTGCATATATCAAAACCCACACTCCAAATACTCAATTCCCACTAAAAACAGCCAATGATGCTGTAGTTAACCTAATTTACGCGCATACTCGTGTATTCAATTTTACTGGGTATAAATTTATAAACTCATGAAAAAAACAGTTATTTAATATTATCTTTTAAGATCTCTATATATTTTGGCATATTATTAGATACCCAATATGAATAAATAAATTAGGTAGATGTAATGTGATGTAGCACAAAGATAAAAATTTAGAGAACGAGAAGGTTCAACAACCTTCTTTTAATTTTTATTACGAAAATAATAATTAATCGGAAAAATAGTTTAACCTAACTCTCACACCGCGAGAATTGAGGAAAATACATAAAAGGATAAATTCTCCAAAATAATTTAATGCCTCAAAACCCTATACTTCCTCTCCCTCATATGTAGGAGGAAACTAACCCTAAATAAAAGATTCAAAGATAATTTAAAATAACTCTTAATTATCTGAAATATCTTAATAATTATCGCCCAACCTAATTTAAACCAAACTTGCATAATTAAAGTGAAACTCCATAAATGCCGCATGTCTATGCCAACCCACAAAGCTGGAAATCCCGCCAATCTTCCATCGTGGTGGCGCCGTCTCCGCTCGGACCCGTAAGTTGTCAAACCGCATATGTGGCTGCATCATTTCTCTAAGTTGGAGAGAATTCATCCCCGAATTTGCCAAAAAATCTTTTACGCTATCCTTGCCAAGTCTTAACCTCGCCAAGTCATGTTTCTGCGTGCTAGTCTCGTATCTCCCCAAGCTGCAACTTGCCAAGCTTGCTTGAATGAGCATTGTTTACCCAATCCGCATGGATATTGATTACATCATCCTTCCCAGGCTGGAGAGAATTTGCCCATGAATTTTCCAATGATGCTTCCGGATTATTCTTTGCCATGATGCTAGTTGCATCAATCTCCATGGTTTGGAGAGAATTCGATCTCGAATTTGTTCATGCTTCAGCCGAATAATTCTCGCCATGGTAAGGAGCAAGGTGCTTGATGTTGATGACTTCGAAGGCTTCAATCTAGTTGGTAGTTGTAGGCCGTCGACTCTTTTGAAGGCTTCAACCTTGTTGTATTTCCATGCCGGTAGTCATTCTCTTGTCAAGGATGTCCATGTAGGTAGTAGACTCTTTCGAAAGCATTTAATGGACCAACCTTGTTCTATTTCCAACTTGATGCTATCCTTTTTGGCGTTATAATCTAGCTCACCTTCAATTTTTGCTTCCATCCCCTGAATTTCTCGGAAACAAAATGTCGGATAAGGACACCAAACATTATCCTTGTTGTCTCCGCTAGACCATCTGCCAATGGTGTGGAAATGTCACAATATACGGTGACCCCATTGGTTGTCCTACCGCTAACATTCTCTGACCAAGTCTTGTCCCTCCTAGGTTATCATGCTTCATAATACTCACTCAATGATGAAGCCAATCCGATAAGGCATCTTCCAGACCTCGCTTAACCTCGTGTGGGTTGTCTTCTATCGGCAACACAATACTTCGTACCTCCTCTAGCTCTTCTACCTGTTCCTCATTATTTCCTCTGTTGTCGGTACAGCTATCTTCTTGTACTCTCCAACTTCCTCAATTTTTCCCATCTTCCACAACGACTGCAAAAGACGGTACACAAAGTGTTCATCCCTGTTCATCACAATGTTGGTGGCTAAGCTATGCATAAACTTCGAGGGTAACCCCTCTTGGATTTTGAAAATGATGTTCCACCCATCTGATGTGTTTTTCTACGTCTATCAAAATTTAATATAAAACCCTATCTATTAAACACACCTAAATCGAAGTGTTGGGCGAGAGAGTGTCGAACCACAGGGACTAAGAGTGCGTGAATTTAATCTGTGACCTAAACTGATTTAAGGAAAAGTGATATCTTTGTGTTAATTAATCTAGAAAACGACAATTAAACTGAAGTAATCTAACTACTAATCGGGAACGTGTATTAAATTGGAGCCTAGGGTTTCGAATCCATCATTAGCCAATTATTTTTGCATTAACTCTTAAATTGGGAATATTGATTGTAACACGGGTAGTGGTTTAGGATACAAGCTTCAACCAACTAAGATAATGTTGTTAGTATTGCTTATTGGCCCTAACTAACTAAAGCGTAAGGAAAATAGGCTCTACCTAACATACTGTTAATTATTACGTATTGACCCTATCTAACTAAAGCATAGGAAAGATAGGCTTTAATTAACAATTCGGTTAATACTATTACTTGATTAATTAATTCTAAGGCTACAAGCACAAAGAATTAATTTATAAATATTAATATTAACAATTAAAGGTTACAAACTCAATAATCAAATCAATTGAATAAACAATAAAAATATACTACTTCAAAGTATTTATCTCAACCAAGTAATTCATGTAAACAATCAAATTAACCCGAATTAAAAATAAACAGAAATAAAGGCTAAGATTTCATCTAACCCCAGAGAGCAAGTTAGCTCTCCATCAAGGATGATCCGGTGAAGGAGGAGATGAACGAACTCATGTTGGTCTTCACGTTAATTTCGTTGTCGTTCCAATTTAACGACAAAGAAAGAAAAATAAAATAATTTGAGAGAGAGAGAGAGAGAGCTGAGCGAAAAAGAGAGAAAACAGGGGCGGTTCATCATAACTTAAAAAACAAAGACCCAGAAACCCCCAAAAATGAACCAATTTATAGTGATGCCTCGCAATCCCTAACGAGCTTGGCTTGGTGTTGATGATGGGCCTGCATTTGCTGTTAGGCCGAACCGGCCGGAGTAGCTGCGGGCCGGGCCTGCGTGTGTTGGGCTGCTGGAGGTGGGCCGAACAGGGGCGCTGGGCCAAGTGGTCTGGTGTCGGTGGTGACAGACTAGGTTGTGGCTGTTGGGCTGGGCCTGCATTTGGGGATTAAAGATGAGCTGGGTCGGTGATGGTGGTGTCATCGGTTTGGGTTGAAGATGATGAGCAGTGCAGGTGCAAGTCGGGCTTATACGTTGTTATCCCGAATTTTCATTAATTTGATTTAATTGTTTGAGCGTCGAATTTATCTTATTTGCATCTAAATTTGACAATTTCCGTAACTTTAATTTCAAACCTGTTAAACATAAAAATTGCCAAGATGAGTGTAGAACTATAATTAAATAGGTGTAAAATATTTAAAATAACAATTAAAAGATGTGTAAATACGAGACGCATCAACACTCGCACACCTAACCTTTGCTAGTCCTCGAGCAAAGCATATGATTTAATGTAAAGACTACAGTGACCAACTACCCCAACTTTCCCAACCTTTACCAAGTTTTTCAAGATTAACACCTATATTACAATTCAAAACAAGATTAAATCAACTAGAGCATTCTCCAATTCCATGAATTTAGATGATTAAACTTCAAAACTCGTCATAGAATTTCATTAACCTGTATAAACTTGTAGGAATTACTCAAGCAACGCACAAGTGAAAGTGAATAGGATTTCATGCCACAAATTTCCTTAAATTCTCGCTTCCAACCAAATATATAAAGGTTTTGTGCACCCGTACCATTGAATTACTTAAACACATGCCTGTACATAGAGAAATTTTAAGTGGCATATGAGTGTCCACTTTACAACATTTTGACCTTGATATAGCACAAAATGAACTTTATCATGAACGTACATCAATTTTCAATTTTTCTTTTTCTTTTGCCCCCTTTTTTTTCTTTTTTGGAGGAAACTTTTTTTTTCCTTTTTTTTTTTTGTTTCGTCTTTCTTTCTTGTCCAATTTTTGGACTTTTGCATAACAAATACCTCAATTTTACAGTTAACATTGATCAACAAGTACTTTACATCATAACAAGAGGCGAGAATTAGGATAATCCAATAGGGCAAGCTTGCAAAACTCAAGATATATAGGGTTGTTTACTCAAATTCTTCAGATTTTCCACAACACGAAAGTCTTATGCTCAGTGAATATGTGAGCAGCATGAGTAGAACTCATTAATATCAACAATGATCAGCAATACTCATTAACAAGTATGACGTAGAATCATTTAACTTTATGGAATTAAGAGAACGAAATAAACAACTAATCCCACTCTCATCATAACATACGCGTCGATCAGGGAACGCTTGGTTAAACGGTTATAATGCACGCTCAAAATGCACAATATGATGTTGAAATTTATAAAAATTTGACAAAAAATGGGCACATGCAAATGAGCCTCACCCCCACACCTAAATTATGCATTGTCCTCAATGCAACAACATCAATCATTAAAGCACAAGAGCTAGGTGAGATGGAGCAATATAACCTGACGAGACGGTGTGGACATGTATATTTGATTCCTTCAATATGGCACAAGTGCCTGAAAAGAGAGAAAACAAACCTCGAAGCAACTAATTAGTTCAAAAACGAAAGCGAGAAATAACAAACCTAGGTTGCCTCCTTGGAGAGCTCAGTTTTACGCCTTCAGCCGGGCACAGTGAATCAAGCAGAGATCAAGTATCAGTCATGATGTCCATCAAAGAGACAACTTCAATAAGCTGTCCATCATAAAAAAAAAATGCCATCCAACTTAACTACGAGTTTAAGCCCTTGACCATTTACAGTGAACGCACGACCTTCTTTAGGGTGGTATATCTCAATAGCACCCGAGGGGTATATCTGCTTAACCACAAAATGACCATCCCACCTAGACCTCAACTTACCATGAAAAAGATGCAATTTAGAATTAAAAAGCCAAACCTTTTGATCAGGAGCAAATGTTTTCCTCAAAATATGTTTATCATGAAAAGCCTTGGTTTTAGCTTTATAAATCTTTGCATTCTCATAAGCTTCATTCCTTAGTTCTTCCAGCTCACTCAATTGGAGCTTTCGATTAGCACCAGCTTGGTCTAAGTCAAAATTCAAGGCTCTAGTGGCCCAATAAGCACAGTGTTCTAGCTCAATTAGTAAATGACATGCTTTACCAAAGACCAACCTATAGGGTGACATTCCAAGTGGGGTCTTATAGGCGGTGCGGTATGCCCAAAGAGCATCATTAAACCTAAGGGACCAATCTTTCCTATCAGGACAAACTATTTTCTCAAGTATAGACTTGATCTCGCGGTTTGAAAGCTCTACTTGACCACTAGTTTAGGGATGATAGGGGGCCAATCTTATGATGCACTATGTACTTCCTAAGAAGTGCCTCAAATGACCTATGAATGAAATGACTACCACCATCACTAATGAGTGCTCTAGGGGTACCAAAGCGGTTAAAAATGTGGTCCTTGACAAATTGCATGACCACTTTGTGGCAATTGGTCCAAGTAGGTATAGCCTCAATCCATTTAGACACATAGTCGACCCCTAAAAGTATGTAAACAAACCCAAAAGATGGGGGAAATGGTCCCATAAAGTCAGTAACCCGAACATCAAATATTTCCACAATTAAAATGGGGTTCGAAGGCATCATGTCTCGATGCGTCATTGCACCTGTGTGCTGATAACGCTCACATGCAAGACAAAACTTCTGAGCATCCTTGAACAGGGTAGGCCAATAAAAACCACACTGTAGGACTTTTGCAGTAGTCCTACGACCTCCAAAGTGTCCTCCGCATGCATATGAGTGACAAAAAGATAAAATGCTATGATACTCACCCTCTAGAACACATCTACGAATTACTTGGTCCACACAATGTTTAAACAAGTCAGGGTTGTCCCTGTTAAAGTGTTTTACTTGAGAGTAAAACCTATCCTTTTCTTGCTTAGACCCAGTAGATGAAATCGCACTTGTAGCTAGGAAGTTAACAATATCAGCAAACCAAGGGCCATGTGAGTGGGAGACAACAAAAAGCTTCTCATCAGGAAAAGAGTCATGGATTGAAATAGGTGGATCATGATGCTCAAAGAAAATCCTAGAGAGATGGTTAGCTACCACATTCTCTGCACCTTTCTTATCTCTAATCTCAATGTCAAACTCTTGAAGTAGAAGAATCCATCTAATGAGCCTAGGTTTCGTTTCTTTCTTTGAGAGCAAATATTTCAATGCAGCATGGTCAGAATAGATAATGACTTTTGACCTCAAAAGATAGGAATGAAATTTGTCGAGAGCAAACACAATAGCTAGCAACTCCTTTTCAGTGGTAGTATATTGGCGTTGGACGTCAATAAGAGTTTTACTAGCATAGTAAATGACATGAGGCACTTTGTTCACTCTTTGACCTAGGACAACACCTCTAGCAAAATCAGAAGCATCACACATAATTTCAAAAGGGAGAGAGTAATTAGGGGGCGGCATAATGGGGGCCGAAACAAGTAATGACCCTAGTTTTTGAAAAGCTTCTAGGTAAGACTCATCAAACTCAAATGACGTCTCCTTAGCTAGCAAGTTAGTTAATGGTCTGGCCAGTTTTCCAAAGTCCTTGATGAATCTCCTGTAGAAACCTGCATAACCTAGAAAGGACCTAACTTGCTTCACGTTTGAGGGAGGGGGTAAGTTTACAATCAGATCTAACTTGGCCTTACCAACCTCAATACCCTTCTTGGACATTCTATGACCCAATACAATCCCCTCTTGAACCATAAAGTGACTCTTTTCCCAACTCAAAACAAGATTGGTCTCTTCACATCTTTTTAGCACAAGTCCTAAATTCTGCAAATATTCATCAAACGAAGGTCCAAAAACAGAGAAATCATCCATAAAATCCTTAAGAAATCTATCTACCATGTCAGAAAAGATAGACACCATGCATCTCTGGAACGTAGCAGGCGCATTACATAAATCAAAAGGCATCCTACGGTAGGCAATGTGCCAAAGGGGCACGTAAAAGTCATTTTTTCCTGATCCTCTTGGTAGACTGCTACCTGGTTATATCCTGAATATCTATCAAGAAAATAGTAAAAGCTCTAACCGGCTAGCCTCTCTAAAATCTGGTCAATGAATGGTAGAGGAAAATGGTCCTTCCTAGTGGCAGAGTTAAGCTTCCTATAGTCAATACATACTCTCCAGCCCGTGGTCTCTCTAGCAAGCACTAACTCTCCATCACTACTCCTAATCACTGTAACGTCCGACTTCTTTTGGACTACCTGAATAGGGCTAACCCACCTACTATCAGAAATTGGGTAAGTGATACCCGCATCAAGCAACTTCACAACCTCTTTCTTTAACACTTCCTTCATGTTAGGGTTCAACCTCCTTTGCATCTCTGTAGTGGGTCTAGCATTCTCATAAAGCAAAATCCTATGCATACAAATGGAAGGGTCTATACCCTTCAAATCAGCCACAAACCAACCAATGGCACTCTTATGATCACTCAGCACTATCATCAATGCATCCTCCTGTTCCCTAGACAACTGAGAAAAGATAATCACAGGTAAAGTCTCATCGGGTCCAAAGAAAGCACACTTAAGAGTATATGGCAACGACTTAAGTTCAAGTTTGGGTGGTGAAACTATGGAAGGCAAGGCAGGGGAATCCGAAAGCGTAGGTAAAGCTTCTACTTTTGACAACCAATGGCAAGTCTCTAAAGGGGCATACAACTCAAGCAAATCATTCATCTCTCTGATGTCATTTTCAATTTCGAAATCATCAGAACAATCGTATACTAGTGCTCGCTCAAGGGAATCACTAAGTAGGATAGAGGGGAGTGTTTGGTCCACCAAATCATCAATAATATCCACCCAGAAACACTCCGACTCATCCTCGCTAGTGGGTGACAACAAAGCCTTAAAAATATTCAACCTAATAGTCATATTGGCAAAGCTAACATCCATTACCCCAGATCTACAATTGATGGTAGCATTGGCCATCGCTAAGAAAGGCCGACCTATAATGGTAGGGACATAGTTTTTGGAATGACTAGAAGGTTCCATATCAAGCACGAGGAAATCAGCAGGAAATAAGGCTTTGTCTACTCTCACTAGCATGTTAATCAGCTCACCACGGGGAATCCTAGTTGATCTATCTGCTAATTGCAAGGTCACCATGATGGGTTGCAACTCTCCTAGGTCTAACTTCTCATAAATCGAGTAAGGAATAATGTTGACACTCACTCCTAAGTCCAGTAAGGCTTTGTCGATCGGGTTGTCTCCAAGTGAACAAGAGATGGTGGGGACACCAGGGTCTTTGTACTTAACTGGAGTGTCACACTTCAGAATAGAGCTCACTTGCTTGGCTAAAAATACTTTTTTAGGCAGATGTGCTCTAGATCGCCTCTTTTTGTTCAGTAGATCCTTAATGAACTTTGCATAGGCCGGGATCTGTTTAATGGCATCAAGAAGGGGAATATTTATCTTTACTTGCCTAAACGTCTCCAAAATTTCTTCCCACTTCTTGTCCTTCCCATTTGGATGTGGTGCAACTAAAGCTTGGGGGAAGGGTACTCTAGGTTCATATGACGAGGGAAGATCATAGGCTTTAGGAGTGGGAGAAGGGTGCGTGACCGCATCGGTCTCCTTTTCTCTCTCCTTGCTCTTCTCTTCTTCCTCACCACTCATGGGTACTTCACGTTCAACACTCACCTCATTGTCAACCTCCTTCCCATTTCTCAACACTGTAACGGATTTTGCTTGTTCTTGCTAGGAAGGATAGTTGTCTTGTCTTATACAGTTTCTAGGGTTATCTACAGCCCGGCTAGGGAGTCTTCCCTCATCTCTCCTACTCAAAGTGTTAGCTAGTTGACCTATTTGAGTTTCTAGCTTTGCAATCGATTATGTATGGGAGTGGAAGAGTTGGGAATTAACTTCTAAACTTTTCAGAGAACTCAAAACCTACTCTTCAAAATTTGAATTAGAGCTCAAATTAGAAGGTTGAGAGTAGCTAGAAGCATACCCTTGCGGTTGAAAACAGATAGGCAGGGGCATACCAGATTGTTGAGGTCGCGGGTTCTATTGTTGTGGCATAAACCGTCCTTCTCCTCCTTGCCTCCAGGAGAAGTTGGGATGGTTTCTCCAGCTCGGATTGTACGTGTTAGAGTCTGGGTCCTTTCGTGAGAATCCTTGGGCTGCATTGACTTGTTCCTCCGACCACTCCACATAAGGTGAAGCAGAGGGGCAGTCATGTGTAGAATGAGATACACTAGAGCATGAAGAGCAAGCACTATGCACATTTGAAATATGAGACATAGCGTCAGTAGAGAGGGCCAATGTCATCTTAAATAGGGAAGTTAACTGTTCTACGGAAGAGGCAAGAGAGTCTACTTTCTTATCTAAGATGGAGGTGTGAGCGATCTCATTTACTCCTCTATTTAACCTAGTAGCATTAAGACGTGCATGTGCGGAAGATTGTTGTGAAATCTCATTCAAAAGTTCGAACAATTCCCACTCCTCATCCTCATTCTTCCTAAGGAATTGACCGCATGAGGCATCAACAGTTTGTTGAGCCTTCTCGTTTAACCTATAATAGAAATTTTGGACCAGTTGCCATTTAGGGATAGCATGATGTGGACAAGCTCGTAAGAGTTCCCTAAACCTATCCGAACTCTCGTGAAACTCCTCAATAGGGAGTTGGGTGAAGGTGTTAATGGTTCTCCTAGCAGTATTAGTCTTACTAATGGGATATAATTTCTTAAGAAATTCTTGTTGCAATTGAGTCCAAGTACTAATCATCCCACTAGGTAAGGTGCCTAACCAATGCTTAGCCTTGTCCTTCAAGGAGAAAGGAAAAAGACAACAGTAAGATGGCGTCATCACTAATGTTAGGAATCCTGAAGGCTGAACAAACCTCCATGAAACTGTCCAAGTGTGTGTACGGGTTCTCATTACCTAAGCCGTAGAATGAAGGAAGCATTTGCATGGTATGTGGCTTAAGCTCGAACTGATAGGCTACCCGTGGCTATCTAATGCATGAAGGTGAGGTATATGTGGTGGGAGTAAAATACTCCATAAGTGGACATGGTTGTTGATCATCAACCATTACTAAATCAGAGTTAGCACTAGCGGATTTTGCTCGGTGTTGGGCTCTAATGTCTCTTAAAGTTTTTTCAATTTCAGGGTCAAATATGGTAAGGTCAAGTGACAAAGAGTGACGACCGTGCATAAATAATTAACCACACAAGCAAGTAAATAATAAATTAAATAAGCAAAACAAATAAAACAGACAAAACAAATACTAAAAAAAAAAGAGACAAATAATAAGATACTCTAAAATCTATCTATGCACGAAAATCACAAGAAAAATAATGCTAATAAAAAGAAAATATTTTTTTTTTTTAGAAAAGAGACAATAACAATTAAAGAGACTTAAAAATTAAAAATTTTAAATTAAGAATCAAATTAAGATTTCAAATGCTGCGTTGAAAAATAAAATAAATTAATTTAAAATTAAAGAAGAAATAGAAAGTTAAAATTAAAGAAGAATTAAGAATCAAATTAAGATTTTAAATCCTCAGTTATGGAAGGAATGGTTATGGGATGAGTGGACGTTGAAACAGTCAAAAATCGTACTCAAACTTGAGCTCGTAGCCTCGAGTCTCAAGCTCGAAGTAATCAACAACACCTCAAGGTAGCACCCTCGAAGTCAACTAAGGGAGGCAACTCAGGCTCGTGATTGTAGCTTGAGCGCTATCCAGAGACAAGAACTCACCTCGAGTTCATTTAGATCAACTTAAATAAACACCATGGCCCAAAAAATAAGTATGAGATAGCAAAAATCCCATACCACACCGCGATGACCAGCCTTGCAAGGCGGGCTAAGCACGCACATGTGGCCCACCATGCCTACTTTAGGCCCATAAAACTTTACTAAGGATAAGGAGAGTGGAGTGTATAAACCAGACTTCCCACATCTATTTTTGTTTTTTTTTTTTTTTATGTGGGATAAAGGTATTTTACAAGATAAATAAAATTAAAGCACACAATCCCCAAATTCCAATACAAACATGCTGCAAATTAGAGGATCTTCCATAGGGGTTACATCTTAGAGTCAAATTTTTTTTAGGTACAAAGTCAATGTAATTTTAGTATTCAACTGATGGAGTAAAACGTGATATATTTAGTTCAATAACTAGTTATTATTTGCAATAATCCTTTTTTATAATTAATGAAGAGAAAGGAAATCTCACAATGGTAGAAAAGTCCTTCTAAAGAGAAAAAAATCAAAGTAGCAAACAAAAGTCCAAGGAAAACAAAACGAATTACTAGGAATCAAATTCCGTGTCATGATTAAACCTCGGCAAAAAACCACATGAAGCTTTGAACATGGTCCGTCATTGATTAATTTCTATGGAAGCGAGTATGTACGCTGTGTCCTATAACTAGGGAGGGAAAGGGGGGAGGGGAGTGCTGCTAGTCTACATGGGTCCGCCATGTAATGGTGAACAAAGATGCCTGTGAAGCCAACTAATGCTTGAAACAAAAAAAATACCTCTAGTTTGGTAGTACAAACGACGCTAATTTAGTCAGGGTCTCGATTAGTATTTTAAATAATCCAATCATCTTCTACCATGTGTATTTATATTTATCCCTTAGAAGATATAATAAATTTAGTCGAGTCAGGGGTCGTTCTCTTTTGCGCTTTTTAAATAATTAAAAGTTGAAACTCGATATCAATGCAACGTCTGGTCAAGGTATCAAGCATATTATTCCAAGTCCACATAAATCAGAGGTGCGTGGAGCATGGTTTTAGAAAGATGCTTTTATGTGTGTGATCCGACAATAAAAGATGTATGTATTGCACTCGTATGACATGATTAGACAAAAGTTCGTAACTTTGCCCATTTAAAAGGAAGTTGTGTTAGGGTAAATAGAAGTGACTAAATACAAGTGTTGGTGTAAATTTAGGTTGTAACTAGAGATTATAACCAAAAAATTTGATAGAACACGTTCATTTCTTGTTAGACATCTAATACGAGGATTTTCATTTAAAATGCGTGCATACATGGGAGCACATATATATATATATATATATATATTATCCTTACTTTCTCATTTTCTTTTATTTCATTATATATGTGATATTTTTTTTGACAATCTTACCCCATCCGTAATTATAAATCATTTTTAAGAGTCAAGTTCATAACTTCTGAATCACAACACACACCCCGTATTACATGTATCAAAACCCACACTCCTAATACTCAATTCCCACTAAAAACGGCCAATGATGCTGTAGTTAACCAAATTTATGCGCATACTTATGCATTCAATTTTACGGGGTATAAATTTATTAACTCATGAAAAAAAACAATTATTTAATAATATTTTTATGGTCTCTATATATTTTGGCATACTATTGGATACCCAATTTGAATAAATAAATTAGGTAGATGTAATGCGACGCAGCACAAAGATAAAAATTTAGAGAACGAGAAGGTTTAATAACCTTCTCTTAATTTTTATTATGAAAATACTAATTAATTGGAAAAATAGTTTAACGTAATTCTCACACCGCGAGAATAGAGAAAAATATATAAAGGGATAAATTCTCTAAAATAATTGAATGCCTCAAAACCCTAGACTTCCTCTCCCTTATATGTAGGAGGAAACTAACCCTAAATAAAAGATTGAAATAAAAATAACCCTTAATTATCTAAAATATCTTAAAAATTATCGCCTAACCTAATTTAATCCAAACATGCATAATTAAAGTAAAACTCCATAAATTCCACAGGTCTATGCCAACCCACAAAGCTGGGAATCCTGCCAATCTTCCATCTTGGTGGCGCTGTCTCCGCCCGGACTCGTAAGTTGTCAAACCGCATATGTGGCTGCATCATTTCTCTAAGTTGGAGAGAATTCATCCTCGAATTTAACAAAGGATCTTTTAGGCTATCCTTACCAAGTCATGTTTCTGCGTGCTTGTCTCGTATCTCCCCAAGTTGCAACTTGCCATGCTTGCTCGAATGAGGATTGTTGACCCAATCTGCCAAGATGTTGATTGCATCATCCTTCCCAGGTTGGAGAGAATTTGCCCATGAATTTTCCAACGATGCTTCCGGATTATTCTTCGCCGTGATTCTAGTTGCATCAATCTCCACGGTGGAGAGAATTCGACCTCGAATTCACAGCCGAACAATTCTCGCCACAGTAAAGAGCAAAGTGCTTGATGTTGATGACTCCGAAGGCTTCAATCCACTTGGTAGTTGTAGGCCGTAGACTCTTTTGAAGGCTTCAACCTTGTTGTATTTCCATGTCGGTAGTCATTCTCTTGTTAAGGTTGTCCCTGTAGGCAGTAGACTCTTTCAAAAGCATTTAATGGACCAACCTTATTCTATTTCCAACTTGGTGCTATCCTTTTTGGCATTATAATCTAGCTCACCTTCAGTTTCTGCTTCCATCCCCTGACTTTCTCAGAAACAAAATGTCGAATAAGGACACCAAACATTATCCTTGTTGTCTCTGCTAGACCATTTGCGAATGGTGTGGATATCTCATAATTTACTGTGACCCCATTGGCTGTCCTACCATTAACATTCTCTGACCAATCTTTTCCCTCCTAGGTCCTCACGCTTCATAATACTCACTCAATGATGAAGCCAATCCGATATGGCGTCTTCCAGGCCTAGTTTAACCTCATGTGGGTTATCTTCCATCGGCAACACAATACTTGGTACCTCTTCTAGCTCTTCTCCCTGTTCCTCTTTATTTCCTCTCTCGTCGGTACAACTATCTTCTTGTACTCTCCAACTTCCTCAATTTTTGCCATCTTCCACAGCGACTGCCAAAGATGGTACACAAAGTGTTCATCCTTGTTCATCACCATGTTGGTGGCTAAGCCATGCATATACTTCGAGGGTAACCCTTCTTGGATTTTGAAAATGACGATGTTCCACCCATCCCCATGTGAGGCAGGACTCTGGTGGAATTCGTCCTTCCAACACAATATGCTAGACACCATTGCCTTTTGCAATTAGCCTAGAAAATCACCCAATCTTGAAGTGGGCATTCGACATCATACTGTGAGCTCACTAACAGTTGTAGTACCAAGGCATGTTTGTCATGTTCTATCCTTTGTTGGCATCAAGGCAGCTGATGCACCCTTCAGGTTCTCTTTGGGGTATCTCTTGGCTAGCAAGTTCTAAACTTGGCGCTTGATATCCTCACGCTTTGCATGGCTTACTTGCGAATGAGGCCATCTTGGTAACGCATTGTCTAGAGCCCAATCTACCTCGTATGGAATCTCCCTTGTTGGCGGCATGAAATACACCAACCCTTCTGGACAGACCTCCTCTAAAAGACTCCCTACCTCATCTGGCACTCCCTCCTCTTCATAGATGAGCTCATCATATGTGGGCTCATCAAAGAAAGGTGTAGAAGACAAATCAAGATAGGTTGGCTCATCATAGATTGGTTCTTTCATGATGTCACCTATCAATGCAGAAACCATCTCGACCTTGCCAACTACATTGGCGAACATGACCCTATTTTCTAGCTTTGGGTCTTCTGCCTTTGATGCACATGGCACCAGATCTTTTTTGCGCAACAAGGTGATCCTTGTTCCATAAAAGATAAAGTTATAAGTGTTCTTTCTTCGTATCATATTTTCAAGGTCTTCCTAATATCAAATGACACACATCCATGGAAACAACATTGCACCACACTACATCTAGTACTTTGTCCCACTTAAGAAACTAACCAAACAATATTGAGTTACTGTTACCGACCTCCTTTCTCAAGCCATGACAATTTGTAAGAGTTTGGATACTCCTCTATCTCTAAACCTAGCTTCTAGACAGCTTCCTCAAAGATGGCGTTCTCACAGCTCCCCGAGTCGAGGACTAGGTGGCATACCCTCTCGCCAATTGTACATGTCATCTAGAAGATGTAGTGTTGAATCCATTCATCTCCTTCTGCTTCCTTAGGCTTGAAGCCAATTCGCCAGACCAGTAGCAAGCGACCCTCACCCCCCGCCACCTTCTTTTTATCTAGCTATTCCAGCTCGTCCTGAGCCTCTTCTGCATATATGACGCCTTCAACTTGAAACTTTGAAAAATTTTTCTGAAGCCCGGACTTCCACCCCTGATTTCCTAAACAATCAGAAGCTCTGGTATTCAGCCGAGTCTCTCATGTGTTCCGCGCATGGTCTTCAACCTCCGGATATGGCTCGTTGATATTCTTATTTGTTTCTTTTTCACCAGCCCCTGCCGTTGGGTTCTGAGGCTATGCAATTAGTGTATGGTTGAGACTCACTCCCAATTGAACCGAACACAACTCAATTTGTCGGAATCTCTCTTCCAAACCTCAAATGTATTCTCAGTCTGCAGTTGAAAGTCATGCTCATAAATATCTCCAACGGCGGCATATCTCTATTGCCCACGAGCCATCTCAGAAGTCGTTCTGAGCTTTGATACCAACTGATGCAGCGGGTAGATAGAAATTTAAGGAATGGGAATGTTCAACAGTCTTCTCTTAATTCTTATTACGAAAATAACAAAGAACAAGGGGAAAGTAGTGTAGCCTTATTCTCACAACCTGAGAATAGAGGAAAGACACATAAAAGGATAAATTCTCTAAACAATCGAATGCCTCAAAACCCAAGGCTTCTTCTCCCTTATATGGAGGAGGAAACTAAGACTGAATAAAAGATTTAAAGATAAATAAAACTAACCCTTAATTATCTAAAATATCTTAATAATTATATCCTAACCTAATTTAAACTAAACTTCCATAATTAAACTAAAACTTCATAAGTATCGTATATCTATGCCAACCCGTCAAGTCCGGAGTCCCGCCTACTCCATCCCACCAAGCTTCCATCTTGGTGGTGCCATCTCTACCTAGACCCATAAGCCGCCATGTGGCTGCATCATAATATTTTCCTTAAGAAATAAATGAAAGAAACTGTTGGAGCAATTCTTGAAATTCACGAGTAAAACGGGTAACAAATCGATCTCCAGGTTTCGAGGAGTGATGTCACTTTCCTTAAAACTTATTTCAGCGTATGAAATAGTCCCAGAGATATAACGATAACCTAATGTCAAATAGCGTGAGCGTATGTAAAGGGAGATATAGAAGAGATGTATGAGAATGATCTTTTCAAGAACAAAGAGCAAGATCTTTCAATTAATTTGATCCATCCATTTAATCAACCACATGAGGGAATATAAATCTAAGAACTAGTGTAAAGAGACATCCCAAAACATACCTCAAAAAAAGGGCGCGTAGGCCGAAAATTAATGCACAAATATCTAGTAAAAATTGTCCCAGTGTGTCGACACACAGGGCTGTTTGTCGACACACAGTTCTGCAGTAAGAATCTGTTGATTTGTGTGTCAACACATGGGCCCTGTGTGTCGACACACACCTCTGCATCCCTGTTCTATAAGAATGTGTGTCGACACACCAGTCCTGTGTGTCGACACACATTCTAACACACTTCAAAACATATTAATCAAACTTTTGGACAAACCTTAAACACTTTATTCACAATTCTTATCACATTATTTGAAAATACATCAACATTCCCCCACTATTTTTAAAATACAATCATTCTCACAAACGACATCTCTAAGTTAAAGGAGGCCATATCACGCATCAATGAGGGTGTCTTTCGATTAAACCCTCAGCTAGTGATAATATGTTTGCAATTGATCGGATCGAAAATGGTAGACTACGCTTGAACCATACAACCCATTTGACCAACTGAATACATCACCACACACTAGGCAATCTACCCCCCGTACATACCCTACGCCTCCCCAGATTGACACATATGAAGCCTTGTGTTCTGTACCCTTCACGAGTGTTTTAGGGCCAAATCCTTTGTCAAAAATAACCCCTTGAAGTGGCCAAACTTCACACTCACTAAGGTGGACCCCAATTGATCATGTCCTGCGACGCGACATTCAGTTACAAAATATCAAGACCGGGTCTATTAAGAGCATACACTCATCCTTTAAATCTCTGACATAGTCAACCAAGCACTTCACACACGAGATGGAAAATTCTTTTGTGCTTGCGGCCATACTGATGATAAAACTCACTCATTGAGCCCGAGACCTAGCGTCTGACTAGGCGTTGAGCTGGGGGTCAATCATGGGTGACTAAAAATGACAGGTTTCAACCCCATCCCTGTGCATGTTTTCAGAACTAAGTCTCTAGCAAGGCCCTTTGTGAATGGATCCGCTAGATTCTGACTTGTTCTTACAAAATCCACAGTGATGACACCTTCTTGAATAAACTATACTATGTCTCACACCAATGTGTCTAAACTTTCTATTGTTCACCTCGCTATACACTTTAGAAAGCGTAGCTTGACTATCACAATGGATAGATATCGGTGAGATCGGCTTAGGCCACAAAGGAGCCTTGTACAAGAAATCCTTTAACCATTCGGCTTCTTTTGCCATGGAAGCAAGAGCTATAAGCTCTGCCACCATTGTAGAATCGGAAATACAGGTCTGTTTCTTGGAACCCCAAGAAACCGCACCTCCACCGAGTAAGAAAACCCATCCACTCGTGGAAGCATGATCTTTCACATGGCAGATCCAACTGGCATCAGAATATCCCTCCAGAATAGAGGGATACCCTACATAGGAAGTACCATAGTTTATGCTACTCTTAAGGTACTTCAATACTCAATAAATCGCATGCCAATGTTCCTTACTCGGATTGCTAGTATATCTACTTAGCCTTCCAACAGCATAGGAAATATCAGGCCTCGTGCTCGTCATGGCGTACATAAGACATCCAATGACTCGGGCATAGTCCAACTGTAAAACAGGAGGGCCACTATTGGGTACAAGCTTCACACTAGGATCCATCGGTGTGAACATCGGTGCACATGCACCATGGCTGAATTTCATCATCACACTTTCTACATAATGAGACTGTGTCAAGCTTATGGAATCTCCATCCCTTACAATCCTTATACCAGGGATTACCTCAGCTTCACCCATGTCTTTCATAGCAAAGTTCTCAGAGAGAAACCTTTTAGTTCTCTCTACTTGTTCCGAATCTGTATCGAATAAGAGCATGTCATTAACATATAAACAAATCATGACACCTTTCCCATTCTTGAACTTGCTATAGACACACTTGTCCGATTCATTTATCACGAATTCGTTGTTTAGAACAACACTATCAAACTTTTGATGCCACTGTTTCGGGGCTTGCTTCAGCCCATACAGAGAGTGCATGAGTTTACATACCTTCCTCTCCCGGCCCGGTATAACAAAACCTTCCGATTGTTTCATGTACACCTCCTCTTCTAATTCACCATTCAGGAATGCCATTTTTACATCCATTTGGTGAATCACGAGTTTATAGATAGTGGCAAGAGCAATTAATACTCTTATCATCGATATCCAAGCCACCAAGGCATAGGTGTCAAAGTAGTCTAACCTATGTTTTTTAGTAAACCCTTTAGCAACCAATCGAGCTTTGAACTTGTCTATAATTTCATCGACTTTCATCTTCTTCTTGAAGATCCATTTACACCCGATCAGCCTACCACCTTGTGGAAGATCTACTAGTATCCGGGTATTATTACCCATGATGAAATCCATCTCATCATTTATCGCCTCTCACCGAAAGGAGGCATCATGAGACCTCATTGCCTCATCAAATGTCATGGGGTCCGCCTCCATGACATAACATCGTGGTACCACGGGGTCCACATCATTCCTTGAACCTTCTACCAAGAAGGTGTAGAAGTCCGTTCCAAAAGATTTCTCTTTCCTTACTCGCTTACTCCTTTGGAGTTCCAGAGTAATATCAGGGACATGTTCCCTCTCATGGTGATCATCATCACCATATGACACTGGTGTGTCATTATCAACTGGTACGTAGTCCCTTGGTCTCGGGATAGGGGTAAACCGATTCTCATCAAAGATAGCATCGTTTGATTCTATTATCGTATTAACACTGATATAATCATTTGGTTCAATTATATAGAACCGATATGCCTTACTATGTGGTGCATATCCTACAAATATGTTATGGATGCCTCTTTCATCTAACTTCTTACATTTAGGTTCAGGAACTCTAACAATAGCCTTACACCCCCACACTTTAAGATAATTCAAATTAGGAGGTCTACCATTCCAATGTTCATATGGGATTATTTTGCTTTTCTTGCTTGGAACATGATTTAATATGTGACAGGCTGTTAACATAGCCTTACCCCAAAAACAATCGCTAAGATCAAAGTATGACAACATGGAATTGACCATTTCAGTTAGAGTCCGGTTTTTCCTCTCAACCATGCCATTTTGTTGTGGCGTATACGGTGCAGTAACTTCATGCACTATACCAGTGGATTCAAAGTACTTAGGGTCATAGTACTCACCACCACGGTCCAACCTAAGTCGTTTGAGGAAGGTTTCACTGTATAGTTCTGTTTCGGCCTTATATGCTTTAAATCTTTCTAGTGATTCATCTTTATGAAAAATTAGATACACATAACAATATCTTGAAAAATCATCAATGAACGTGATAAAGTATTGTTTTCCTCCTATAGTGGGAGTTCTTTTGAAGTCACATAAATCGCTAGGTATCAAGTCAAGCAAATTCATTTCTCTTTGTACCGATAGAAATGGTAGTTTCGTTATTTTCGTTAGCATACACATTTTGCACTTATCATCTACATTATCAACATGTGGTATCAACATCGAACTAGCCATTTCACGCATTTTACGATAATTCACATGTCCTAACCTATGATGCCATAGGTAAGAAGAATTAAGCATATAAACAGAACTTTCAATCTTATTATCAATATTCAGTTTGAACATACAATTACACAGGTACCCTCTTCCAACAAAGATGCCCCCCTTTGACAATACAACTTTGTTGGCTTCGAAGACCAACTTGAACCCGAACCTATTCAGTAGGCCACAAGACACAAGGTTCTTCTTTACATCCGGGGCGTAGTACACATTGGTTAGGGTAAGGGCTTTTCCATCAACTTTTCCCTTACCCACAATCGGTATACTCGCTCCATTACCCATGAACAACACAGTTTTGTTGTTCACGGGCTCCAAATCCCTAAAGAAACCTTTGTCTTTGCACACATGTTTTGTTGGCCCCGAGTCAACCCACCAAGATATATCGCTCTCAACTAGATTGATCTCCTAGATCATCGCCACGAACTTATCGCTCAAATTTTTGTTGAGATGATCATGCCCCTTCCCCTTAGTGTTCTTAAGGCGGATGTAGTCCCTCCTTAGGTGACCGGGCTTGTGACACTCCCAACAGACTAACTTGGTCTTCTTCTCATTTCGATTTTTACAGAAGTGTCCGGTACATTTGGTTCCTTTGCTTGTCTGGCCTTCTTCTGGAACGTTAATTTTGCCAACATCACCGGGGCGATCCTTGCTATCTTATAACCTATAACCTTCCTCATTCTTCAAATGATTAGCCAATTCTTCGATTGACATGTCTTCCTTCTTGTGTTTGAGAGACTTTGTAATGTCTCTCCAATAGGGGGGAAGTTTGTCAATCAAAGATGAAACAATGATGGGGTCATCCATATTCATCTTATGTTGCTTTAAATTATTTAAGATTCATTCAAATTGATGGAATTGCTCCATGACTGGACGATCATCCACAATTTTATAATTGTTAACTTGACTAACTAAAAAATTCTTACCTATTGCGTCTTCTGCCATGTACCGTGCCTCTAGAGCTTCCCACAATTCCTTTGCAGTAGACACGTTGGAGTAGATGCCAAAAAGGGCGTCTGTCATTCCGTTGAGTATGTGCCCTCTACATATGTAGTCATCATTCTCCCATTTTAAATGGGCTCGTTGCTCGACTAGCATCTCCTCCTCCTCAATTGTGGGGGCAGGGAATGGTTTATTCAGGGCATACACCACATTCAGGGTAGCGATAAGGAAGTGCATCTTCCTCTGCCAACGGCAGAAATTACCGACATCAAAATGGTCCAACTTCACAAAATTCGCTGTCATCTCCCTCAGTGATGAAGCCATATCAAGCCAAGATCACAAAACAAGAAGATAAGTCTTAAGACTGTTGGTGCAATTTTTGAAATTCACAAGTAAAACGGGTAAGAAATCGACTTATAGGTTTCGAGGAGTGATGTCACTTTCCTTAAGACTTATTCCATTGTATGAAATAGTCTTGGAGATACAACGATAACCTAATGTCAAATAGAGTGAGCATATGTAAAGGGAGACATGGAAGAGATGTATGAGAATGATCTTTTCAAGAACAAAGAGCAAGATCTTTCAATTAATTTGATCCATCCATTTAATGAACCACAAGAGGGAATATATATCTGAAAATTAGTGTAAAGAGACGTCCCAAAACATACCTCAAAGAAAGGGCGCGAAAGCCGGAAGTTAACGCTCAAAAGTCTGGTAAAAACTGTCCATGTGTGTCGATACACAGGTTCTGTGTGTACAGTTCTACAGTAAGGATCTGTTGATCTGTATGTCGACACATGGGCCCTGTATATCGACACACACCTCTGCATCCCTGTTCTGTAAGAATGTGCGTCGACATATTAGTCCTGTGTGTCGACACACATCCTAACACACTTCAAAACATATCAAATAAACTTTGGGACTAATTTTAAATACTTTACTTATCATTCTTATCACATTATTTGAAGATACATCAATAGAAACCACTTTCATGTTTGCAAAAAAAAACTACTTTCGTGTGGCAGGTCTCCTTGACATTAATAGCGAAAATGTTTCCGTCTTTGGAGTGCATGAAAATTCCTTGATGATATATTATTTTTTATGGTGTCCTTTTGCGTTGAAT
Source organism: Simmondsia chinensis (assembly GCA_018398585.1). Classification (NCBI taxonomy): domain Eukaryota; kingdom Viridiplantae; phylum Streptophyta; class Magnoliopsida; order Caryophyllales; family Simmondsiaceae; genus Simmondsia; species Simmondsia chinensis. The sequence continues at coordinate 9,194,870 of JAGTTD010000004.1, forward strand.
CCTCCACAATGGACCGCTGTTACTTGACATGGACAGCTATTTTTTATATACAATTAAGTAGAGGGACACCCCTTGTACATTAACTTATTTAAAAGAAAACTAAAGGTCAGAGAGAAAAGAAGCATAGAAATTTTTAAGACTAAATCTAAATTTGTATCATGATCAAAACCTGATAAGCGAAGTATTCAACTTTGAACACGATCTATGTCGGAGTTGACCAATGGAATAAAGAGAAGTGTACAAGTAAATGATGCTTATGATAAGTGAAGTATCCAACTTTGAACATGGTCTATGTAAGGATATTATTTATCTCAAAATTAATATCACTTTTATTTGATTTAGATATGATTTGGAAAGATATTTGATATATAATTTAGTTACCTAATCTAATTATGATTATAATTGGATGACTCAATTTTAAATAGAGGTTGGGGGTTATAGTTTTAGGTGGAAAAAAAGAGAGGAAAGATAAGAGAGTTCAAGGTTTTTTTAAATGGGTGCCTAGGGGGGCACCTGGGCAGGTGAGAGATGTTTGATTGAGAAATATGAGAGTTTTTATAGTTTTCTCTTTTTTAAGCTACGTTTTAAGAGGATTGATGGCTCACCTTGTAGCAATTATACTTTGAGAGGATTGATAACTCGCCATACAATAGTTACAGTTAGAGATGTTTGATGACTTACCATACAACAGTTACACTGATGTTGATGATTGATGTTGTTGATGTTTGTATGAGGTTGGGGGTTATAATTAGAGATTGTAGTCCTCAATTTTATAGTAGATTGAGGCACCTATTGGGTCCCATTATTTTTCCTCTTTAGTTGAGAGAGAGTTTCCATATTAAAATATCGTGTATTGATTTTCACTATTTTTGTTATTTTTCGCTTTCGTTGTGCTTGGAGTGTGCAATTTTTTTCAATAATTGGCATCAAAGCAAGTTGGGATAGCTTGTTTTGGAGATGAAAGCAAGATCTTAGGGTTATTAGGTTGCGCACAGTGGAGGTCCCGAGTCATGGTGATCCAGTGTCCAATACAGTGGCCGCAGTGGTGGTTTGTCGGTGGTTGTTTCTAGCCGTTGGTGCTATCTAGTGTTCACAGATGATGGTGAGTCCGGTAACCATCGTATGAGGTCGCACGAGGGGTCCGGTGGTGGTGCGGTGAAGATCTAGATGAGCGTGTGCGGGGATGGAGCGGTATGGTATGGTATGTCTGTTGTTTAGGGGTGAGAGAAAGAGAGTTGAAAACAAAAACAAAAAAGACAATTGTAAAAGAATATTAATTTTGAGACGAGGGAGAGATTATTTAGGATATTACTTATCTTAAAATTAATATTAATATGATTTGATTTTGATATAATTTGTGAGGATATTTGATATATGATTTAATTACCTAATCTGATTGTGATTATAATTGAGTGACTTAATTATAAATAGAGGTTTAGGGTTATTATTTTAGGTGAAAAAAAAAAGAGAGGAAAGGTCTGAGAGTTCAAGGGTTTTGTAAAGTGGTGCCTATAGGGGCCACTCGGGCAGGAGGAAAGATGTTTGATTGAGAGATGAAAGAGTTTTTATAGGTTCCTCTTTTCAAAGTTACATTTTGACAGGGTTGGTGGATTACCAAATAGCGGCTGCACTTTGAGATGGTTGGTGACTCGCTGTGCCACAGTTACACTTGGAGAGGGCTAGTGACTTACTGTGCAATAATCACACTGATATTATTGATTGATGTTGTTGATGCTTGTATGAGGTTGGGGGTTATAATAGACATTTTAATCCATTGTCTCGCAGTGGATTGAGGCACCCATTGGGTCCCTAGTTTTTTTTCTCTCTTGTTGAAAGAAGGTTTCCACTGGTAACGGATCAAGAAAGTTTCTTTACTAGGGGCCTTTACTAATAGTCACATATGAGTAAATTTATTAAAGTGGGGTCCATACTTATAATAAAAAATAAATGATAATTATATATATAATGTATAATTTTGTCTAGAAAAAAAATTGATGTAAATTTATTGAAGTTGAGATCCAATATAGGATTTATTTTAACATTATATTAGAGTCCTTATTAAAAAAAATTGAAAATAAAAGGAAATAAGTAAACTAAATGTAAAAATAGTAATAATTTTTTTGATGTATTAGTGTTTTAATACTATAAAAGATTTAATAATGCTTGAAAAAGCAGAGCCGTGACTTTAAAAAGTGTAGGCTTAAAATGTTCCAAATTATTGCAACATAACAGCCTTGAATCCTTGACATGAGAATCAATAAGCAAGACATTAACCATCAACCTAAACTATAAGATATGACTGGGGCACCATTTCTTTTTTTTCTCTTTTTATATTGAACTGAAAATTATAACAAGCCCCCACCTATAATAGATATTCAACCCATGGGCCACAAGGGGCCATGCCCCTAGGGCCACAAAGCCAGATCCGCCTCTAGTTTTCACGTTAGAATATTTTGTGTTGATTTTCGCTATTTTAACTTCCGTTGTGCTTGGATTGTGTGATTTTTCTGACAAAAGTAAATGAGTTAGTATATTTGAGGCAGCGGTTGTTGTGGTCATACTGGATGATTACAAGCATGGAAAGTTCAAGAGCTGGTAGTAGTTTGTGGATTTTAGCTTTCGAGGACTCTTCAAATAGTAATGGAATGTATGACTATTCTGGCTTTTAATTATTATTATTATTGTTTTAGAAAGCTGAATGTCCTATCCTTTTTTTTTTTTAAGTCTTCAGTTTTCACTGACTTCTATTTCTAAGAATTTTTAGGGTCAATGCTTTCTAATTGTTTGAAGAGCAATAGACATCATCATAAATCGTTAGATTATTACAAAACTATATTATAATATTACTGTTTATAGTATAATTTTCTATCCATATAATTGGGATTACAAATTGGGTAGATAAATTAGATACATTTAGTTGTTTTGAATTAAAATTTAGAAAAATTTAGAATTAAAGTTAGTTTTAACAGTTGTGAAATCAAGATAGGCTAACCATGTTACATGTAAAGAAATTTCCAAGAAAATGATCATACGACACGCAATATATCAGAGTAAATTTAAACTAGGCTGCACATCCTAGTTATTGATGCAATGTATTGCCAACCGAATTCGAGTAAGAGTTGATGAAAACATAGAGTTTGAGTTCTTCAAAGGGGGACTTCGACCATGAGTAAAAAAAGGATAGCAGAAGATCCAACTTTATATTTATAGTTAAAAGTATATTCCTCTTAGTTTTATAAGAAAGCTAGTCTTTTTCCTTGTGATTAATCAAGAGATTCTTGTTTATCTTGTTATTCCTTTTCTCGGGTGTTGTTAATTCAGTATTCTGATTAAAAAGACCTTGTTATTTTCATACTTGGTTCCTTATTTGAATTTACATTGCATTAGTTACTGAGTTGCTCGGACAATGCAATAATAACTATAATGGATGATCAATATGACGATTCTCAAGAGATTATGAGTAAAAAAAAAAAAAAAAAATCTAAATGTCTGTTGGAGTATAAAATTATTCTTGGACCCCCACTTATTAGGTTAAACTTTTGGAATAGATGGTTCCTTAATAATATCATACGGTAACAAAAGTGACAGTCTCATATGTCAATGGCAAATGTATGCACTATTTTAAAATTTCACTGTTAAAATCGGTATGCAACATTAACAAAATTCTCACTAAAACTTATCCAAAAAAAATAAAAAGAAAAATTCTCCCTAAAGTTTATCGTGATGCAGATTTAGGTTGTCCTGGAAAAAGCTCTTTTAAATCTAACGTTATCATTTCATATTTTTTCTTCAATAAATAGCAACAAAGTCGTGATAACAAATAGAAAACTTGAGCAAGAGAGGCCTAAGAGAACCCCCGAATAAATCGGAAGATAGAAACTCATCAAAATAAATGAAAATATAAATCTCATTTTTCTGATAATATGTTTTCAAGCCCAAGAAAGTACAAAAGTGTGTGATATGGTCCAAAAATAAACAATAAAAAGATCCAAAATGCCCACAAGCAGGATTCCAAAACAAAGAACGCCTAATCAAAGGTAAGGAAAAAAAATATAATATATAAATCTTATAATGTGAATGTTTACCTAGCCTTAATAAATATATAGAGTTCACATATATGAGGTCAGTATATAAGAATAAATGTCATTCCGTCCTAGAATAAATTGACATTATATAAAAAAAAACCATAATAAACTTTTATGTTAATTAATTTATTTTCTTGTCACAGCTTTAGTATGAGATTTTTACTATAATCACATAGACTAATAGCTTTATATTACATATTTTTAACATAAATTAAATGCATTAACTAAATGTCGTCACCGTTATTCATTCACCTTTAGTAAGTCCAACCTCCTCTATTTAGTCCAGTGACAAAAATTGATTTTTTATTTTCGTTTCCGCCTACTTCGGTCCTTCATGCTAGGGTGCACATGGGTCGGGTAATACCCAAGACTCACCCAACTCATATCAATTGGGTTGGGTTGGATTGGGTCAGGTCATTTTTTTTTTGGTGAGTCTAATGGGTCCAAATTTGCTTTGTACCCATGGGTATTGGGTCTGTGTCCGGGTTACCCATGGGTGGGCATTGATTATATAGGAGTATGTTCTTTATTTTGATCCAATGTAGAAACAAGTTCAAACATGTCTAAATTAAGTCTAAATGAGCCTAAATAAAGCGAGCCAATCTTGAAACTCATCAGGCTACGTACCCTGAGATTTGATTATTTATTACCTAGGTATCCTAATGTTTCAATATATACAATACAGACACTCAAGGTTTAAAAAATTTGGGTTATTTACATCAAAGGTCCCTGTACTTTTCTCATTGTGTCAATTTAGTCCCTTTACAATTTAAATTGTGTAAATTAAGTCCTTTGGTCAAATTCAAGTCGAGTTATTAACGTAACATGTAGCGATACAATTATGTTAAATACAAGTAATCCTCTATAAATTCATCAGTGGACTCTATTGAATCCAACTAGTGGCTAAATCATTTAAATTAGGAATAATTCTACTTGAAGGACCAAATACACATAATATTAACTGTAGAGGGACTAAATTGACACAATTAAAGTACAAGGACTAAATTGAAACTGTTGGGTTATGTGTGGAGCCTAGATGTATTGGGTCTTGTTTATGAGTTATAGGATTGGGCAAATCCTATTGAGGCCCATGACACACTAGGATTTTAGTTTGGTGGCTCTATATATACACATGGGGATGTGTATGTCACCATTAAGGTTTGAGTCAAGGGTTGAGGTGAGATTGAGAGAGGATTGTAAGTTAAGGGACGTTTCATGTAAACATTAATTGAAATAAAGAAATTATAGTGCTCCCCTACGTGGATGTAGGCTTCGGATGAACCACGTAAATTCTAATATTGTCCTCTATCCCCTGTCGTTTAAGATTGTCACTTCGATTTATGTTGCGCACAGTGTGGGTGATACTTAGATGGTATCATGAGCCCTACAATTGATATCAGAGCCCCTTCAATTGGTATAAGAGCTTAGGTTTAGAGCCTGGATGGAACCTAAATCGGAGGTTTAATAGCCAGTGAAAGATGAGACATGGTTGATAACGTTAGTGGCGAAAGTTCCAAATAGTGGTTCTGATGGTGGCCCGATCTCAACGGTAAAGGCACAGTAGTAGTTGACTCAGGTAGATCATGGGTTAGATCGGTAAACCGAGGGTGTAAAATACGGTAGTGGTTGATTCTGCTAGATCATGGGTTTGATCGGTAAATCGAAGATGTAAACTGCAAGTGGTTGATTCGAGTAGATCTAGAGTTTGATTAGTAAACCGAAGGTGTAAACTGCGGTGGTGCCGTAATTGGACCGACAGGTTGTGTCTCAGTGAAAGAGGAGGTGGCTGGACGTTAGTGGTGGTAATTTGTTCCATGGAGGAGTGCGAGACTAAATCAACGTACTTGATTATTAAATTTGGTGGTCCCGGTGTAAATCAGCGTCGAAGAAGAGGGTTCAAACAACAGTGGGAGTTTCGGCGATGGCACATGATGAGAGCACACTTGACAAAGGCCAAAGGTGGTTCATGCGGTGGTTCATGGCCTGAGCAACGACGACAGTTTGGTGAGAGGCGGAGTGTGGCAGTGGTGGTGTTACCCGTGGTTTCAAGCAAACGCAAGTGGCTCGAACCGAATTGTGACAGTGAGTGCTTTGTTAGTGCGCAACGATGGACCGAGGGTATTTGAGATGTCGAGTCGACGATGGCCAGGGTGGGTTTGCTGGAGGTTGTTGGGTCGCGGTGGCCAAAAATTCAAACTCCGTCTCGGTGTTGGTGCTTTGGTGGTGTTTTAGACTCTGTGCGGGGCTGGCCTTGGTGGCCGGTGAGGTTGAGAAGATGATGGGTCTGAGTGTTTGAATGACAGCGGCGTCCTGTGAGAGGTTGATGTTGTTGGCTATGGTTCAACGTCGGTAGAGCTCCGGTGTTCAGGAGCCGATCGGCGGCGGCCTCACAAAGGGAAGTGGCAAAGGCACGCTGGTACTGTAGCTGCAGTGGTTTGGTATTGAAAAGTTAGGGTTTTTTAGGTTAGGTCAACGGGTTTTTACACTGGGTTTGAACAATCTAATTGGGTTGGGTCCTTGTATTTATGTTATATCAAAAATTAAAATTCTCGGGTGATTTAGTCCAGTAATGGCAAATAATCCATCTGACTCCAAGTTGGAGAATTGTTGTGTTATGTGTGGAGCCTGGTTGTATTGGGTCTTGTTTATGAGTTATAGGATTGGGCCAATCCCATTTAGGCCCATGACACACTAGGGATTTAGTGCGGTGGCTCTATATATATGCATGACTTGTGTATGTTACCATTGAGATTGAGAAAGATTAAAGAGTTGAGGGACATCTCATGTAAACTCAAATCAAATAATGAAATTATTGTGCTCCCCTCCGTGGATGTAAGTTTCGGATGAACCATGTAAATTCCAGTGCTCTCCTATCCCATTTTGTGTTTGATTGTTACTTCGATTTATGGTTTGTGTTATTTCGTGGGTGATCTTACTAGGTGGTTTCAGTGGCCCTTTAGAAACAATGAGTAAAGTACAAGAATTTTTGGTATAAATAACCCAAAATTTTATCACTTAGCTATCATGATGTTTTAAACTTTTATTCCTTTAGTTACCCATTTTTTGAAATTCGATAAAATTTTTTTGGAAAGTGTCGAAGTGGAACATGAAGCCGATAATATATAAGTATCATCATTGAAATTTGATTTTGCTAAAAAATTTTAAAATTCTATGAATCATATATCTTTTATCGAAGTTTGATAAATTTTCATTTGAAAATGTTAAAATTGAACATGATTCCAACAATATATGGTATCTTCATTAAAATTTGATGATTGTTTGCAAAAAATGCTGACATTATACACGATTTCGACAATATTTAGATAGTTCACATCAACATTCAGTGAATTTTTTATCAAGATTTGTTGAATATTTGCTGAAAACATTGATGTGTCACATTATTATCATAATTATGTGCAATATCAATATTTTATGTATAAAATAGGTCAAATTCTTATAAAAATTCATCAAATTTCAACATAAGGTACCTTATGTGATAAAATATTCAAATCTCAGGGTATCTTATTGTATATATATTAAAATGTCAGGATACCTATGTGATAAATGGTCAAACCTGAGGGTACGTAAGTTATAATTTTGTTAAATGAATATTTGTTTATACGTTCACCAAATTTGACTTGACCCACCCAATCCAACCCAACCCGACCCAACCTAGAATCATTATCTTACCGTTTTATGGGTCTGAGTTGGGTATGGGTTAAATATAGGATGGGTCACAATGGTTCTAGACCAAACCCTCCCAAACCCAACCCATGAACACCCCTACTTCACACCGCATAGATGTCGTTGGCAGGTGGCACTTTGTACTATAATAAGTAACGTCTAAAAAGACAATATTTTTTTTACTAAAACCACATAATTTTGGATGCGGTTTTAAAAACTGCATACATTTTCTAAATTTTCAATATCACACCTAAACTTTTAAAAAATTAATTAATGTCACACCTTGATATGACGACGTTAACATCCATTAGTTTTTGTGGACTTGACGTTTAAAAAAATCAACAACAACAACAACAAACTCAGTTCCTTAAGGGGCTCCCGCCTGAGTAGGGTTACTTTACCCCTTGAGGGTGCTATCCTAAAGAGAGACTGTGTCCACAAGCCCTAACCCTAAGAACACAAAGTAAAAACAAAGAGCACGAAAGTAAGAAAAGTAAGGAGGTAAAGAAGTAACAAGTAAGAAGTAAGTGAACAACACAGTAAAACAAAAAGAACGCAATAGGGTAACAAGCAACAAAAACTTGCAATGCAAGAGTGATTATAGCACTAGCAATCATGCAAGCATCAACAATACCTAACTATAAAGCGGGCTCCAGTCACTAGCTTCGTAGTTTCCTTCCATACTAGACCTCTACGTCAGCTACACCTATTCTAATTTGCCACTCAGCCCTATCTAAAGCAATCTCCTAATTTTGGTTCAGTTGGGTGAGGTCGTGTCTAATGACCTCCATCCAGCTTTTCTTTGGCCTACCTCTACCTCTCCTCCCATGCATAATGTGGAGTTGTTTGCAACTCTTGACCATGGCAGTGTTCGATCTCCTCCGAACATGTCCAAACCATTGCAGGCATTGTTCCCTCAACTTATATTCAGTTTGGGCCAAGCCTATCTTGGTTTTTATAATATCATTTCTAATTCTGTCCTTCCTTGTGTGTCCACATATCTACCACTGCATCCTCATCTCCTCCACCATCAACTTTAGCGCATGTTGCTGTTTAACTAGCCAACGTTCTGCACTGTATGACATAGATGGTCTCACTACAATCTTATAGTGTTTTCCCTTCAACTTTAGCAGAACCTTTATGTTGCAAAGTACCGCATAATTCATCCTCCACTTATACCATTCTACTTTAATCTAGTTGTTGACATCCATGTCAACTCCTCCATCCTAATGCACCATTGACCTCAAATATTTGAAGCATTTTTTTTTTTTTGGTATGCATTCCAACCCAATCATTGTTGGGAATTTTTAAGAATTGGTATTGGAGCCCTAGGTGGAACCTAAATCGGAAAAGTAACTATTTACGTGGGAGGACAGGACCGTTGGCTAGATGCTACTATTCTAGGGAAGGAAAATTTAAAAAAATTAGAAGTGCCCCATCGATGTGCACGGTGGAGGGTGATGGCATGTGTGCTGGTGAACGAATGAAAGAAAAACTAGATCGGTGAACCTGGGTGGTAGAATGTGGCTAGATCTACGGTAACCTAGTGAATTAGGGTTGAAAATCAAGGCAGAGGTGGTCATGCGGCGCGTCTTGAACATGCCAGCGACGGTAGAGTCGAGGTTGGTTGTAGGGCTGACGGAGAAAGCCTAAAGTCGGTGGCCCTTCATTAATGGTGGTGGTTCGCAACAGTAGTTATTCAGGGAGATCTAGGGTTTTTTCTCGATGAAGATGATGGCTGGAAGTCGGCGGTGGTGGTCGTCAGAAATCCGACCTCGGCATCGACGGCCTGTGAGTTAATGTGAATGACGATGGTAGTCGGCATGGGGCTTTTAGTGTGGCAGATTTGCAAATCTTAGGGTCGCCGGTCAGTCTGGCGGTGAGTCGGCGGTGGCTGCGAGGTCGAAGGTGAAGAGGACGACGAAGTGGGAATTGAACTTCGGTGGCAGTGGTTCTCCGTGAGATAAGTAACTGGAGAGAGAGAGAAGCACAGGGGGTGCTCATTGTGGTTGAAGGCAAGAGAAGTGTCGATAGAGCTTATTAAAATTTCTATTTGGATCCAGTTACATGGCCTCCTGGCCTCCCTATGGTCAGAAAGATCCCTTAGTTCAATAGCTAGTGGCGTAGGTCACCCCTTATGCATGGACCAACCGACACTAGAGGGTACGATGGTTAGCTATGCCGGGGTTTGTGTTCAACTAGATGCTTGGACTGACCCCCCAAAGAGGCTTTCAGTTGACTACAATGGTAGGATTATACCGGTGACTGTCAAATTTGATGGTATGCCAAAGGTGTGCCGTAAATGTCGGGTTTTTGGACATACTTGTCAAACATCGAACGCTGTCACTATTGTCCCGGAGCAGCGGGAGGTGGTGGCTGGGAAAAGACCCAGGAGGCAGCGGCGGCGGCACAAGAATGTGGTGGGTAATTGTGGCTTAGTCGCTAATAGGCCATTTACCAATTAGCCCAAGGGAGAATAGGCCTAACAGGGGGGGGGGGGGGGGGGGGGGGGGGGGGGGGGGGGGGGGGGGGGGGGGGGGGGGGGGGGGGGGGGGGGGGGGGGGGGGGGGGGGGGGGGGGGGGGGGGGGGGGGAACTACTAGGGATGTGGCCACCATAGCAAGTGGGCCACATGAGGTTGGGCTTGAGGGCAATACTTTTATTGGGCCTAAAGAGGGAGGTGATGGGCCACTTGAGAGTGTTGATGGGGATGGTCATGGACCTCATGGGCCACGTGGAGGTGGGCTGGGGGAGGCTTGTGTGCTGCATGGGAGTGGGCTACAGGGGGCTGGTGGGGCGCATGGAGGTGGCCGATCTTTTGGCCCTCTTGGGCTGCCAGGTGGGTTGCTGCAGCGTGCTCCTCTTCCTCAGCCCCGTCCTTCGGCTTCTTGCCCTTCTTTTCTTTCTCGAGGAAATGGGCCCGATCTAGAGGGGCATTCCTTTGATGGTTCTAAGTGAAATGGGCCTATCTCGGAGGGGCTTTCCCCTAGCTCTTTACCTTCCTTGTCCACTAGGAGGAACGGGCCCGACTTGGAGGGGCTTCCTTCTAGTGATCCATCTCTTTCTTCTCATGGGAATGGGCCATTATGGAGGGGCTTCCCTTTTCGGTGGTTTCTAGTCCTCGTAGGCATGGGATTGATTTAGAGAGGCATGACCCTCTTCCTTCTTCTAGAGGGAAGGGGCCACATACTTCTTTTGGTGATGGGATTGAGAGTTATGGGGTGGGGCATGCTGGAAGTGATAGAGGTAATGGGCCGCGGTTTGGGCCTCGGGGAATCGGTAGCGGATCAACAAGAGGAAGAGGGGGGGGGGGGGGGGGGGTGGGCGGGTGTGGGGTTGGGCTGAGTGGGTCGAGCGTGTTGTAGGCTGAGCCCATCACTAGGTCGTGCCATACTCAGGTGTTTGGGCCGCATCCGGCTCCTATTGGGCCTGATTCCTCTAGCCCTCCTATTCTTCCTAGAGGAAATGGGCCCACTTCGGAGGGGCTTTCCTCTTCTTCTTGTCCTGGAGGAAATGGACCTGATGTGGAGGGACTTTCCTCTGGGGATCTTCCTATTTTTTCCACGAGGGAGGATGGGCCCATTTTGGAGGGGCTTCCCTCTAGTGTTTCATCTTTCTCTTCTCAAGGGAATGGTCCCGTTTCACAGGGGCTTCCCTTGGTTGAGCACTCTAGTCTTCTAGGGATGTGGTTGTTGAGTCGATTCTTGATGGGCCACATAGGGGTGATGATTCTTGAGAGTTATGGGCCAGGATGTGATGATGCTGGGCCACGGCGAAGTGGTGTTGGGTCTTGGGGGGGCGGTCGGGGATATAAAGGTGGCAGAGGGTCAAGGGGAAAGGGCAGGTATGGGTCTAGCGGTCTGCTTGCGGGGGCACGGTCTGGGCCATGTTCTCCTCGGGCGCCCAGGTCGCTCCCTTTTTCTACTAGGCCTAGCCCCTCGTGCTGTCCTGCTCTCCTTCCGTTTAGAGGAAACAGGCCTGACTCGGAGGGGCATTCCTCTTCCCCTTGTCCTAGGGGAAATGGGCCCGATTTGGAGGGGCTTTCTACTAGAGACTTTCCTTTTCTTTCCACTAGGGGGGATGGGCCCTTTTTGGAGGGGCTTCCTTCTTGTGACTCATCTCACTCTTCTAGAGGGAATGGGCCGGTTTTGGAGGGGCTTCCCTTTTCGGGTGGGCTTGTTGGTGGTGTTTCATCTCTTTCTCTTCAAGGGAATAGGCCAGCTTCGGAGGGGCTTCCCTTTTCGGGTGGGCTTGCGGGTCGTGTTTCATCTCTTTACCTTAGAAGGAATGGGCCCATTTTGGGGGAGGGGGGGCTTTCCTCTTTGGCGATTTCTAGTCCAAGGGGGAATGGGCCCAATTTGGAGGGGCATCCCGAGCTTTCTGGTCCTTGCACTCCCCCGTGAGGGAATGGGCCCGAGTCGAAGGGGCTTCCTTCTAGGGGTGATATTTCGAGATAGAGTGGAGGGGTGCATAGAGGGGGTACGGCTAGGTTGCGGGTAGTTGACCCGGATGCTGTGCGAGTCCTTTCCGCATCTGGTTCTTCTTGTGACTCGGAGTCAGTGCCCTTTGAGGTGGAGGCAGCCCAAGATGCTATTGCCGGTGTCGCTCCTACCTCTCTATGCACTTCGACCTAGTCAGCTAGTGTTCCAAGCCTTCATCGGTTTGGGAGTACGTCAGACTTCTCCTTCTTAGCTATGAGGAGGCATCTTACCTGTGTGGCTGAGAGTGTGAGCCGTTCTCTTTTCTGATTGTTTCATCATGGTTATTGGCTGTTGGAACATCAAGGGGCTTAATAACCCCAACTCTTCACATGCTGTTCGTGATTGGATTTCCTCCAATCACTTATCTGGCATTGGTTTGGTTGAGACCAAAACCAAGCCATCTGATGTAAAGTCTACGGCTACCCGTTGTACTGACAGGTGGAGCTTCCTTTCTAGTGGCATTTGCCCTTTCTAGTGCTGTATTATTGTCGCTTGGGACCCAGGCATCTATAAAGTCGACTTGATTCAAGGGGGTGACCAATTCCTCACAGTTTATATCTCTGACTTGTCTGGGACTGTGGGCTTCCTCGCCAACTTTATCTGCAGCTTCAATGAGCCTATCTCTGACTTATCTGGGACTGTGGGCTTCCTCGCCAACTTTATATGAGGTTTCAATGCGCCTAGACCTCGTCGCGCTTTATGGGACTATCTTCGAAGTGTTAGTGCCAGCCTTTTAGGTTAGCCTTGGATCCTTCTGGGGGATTTCAATGCCATTCTTAGTATGTCTGATAGGTGTAGTGGTCAGGAGGATTGGCCTGGGCATATGGATGATTTTCAGGAGTGTCTTCCTGAGGCTAAGCTCACGCCTATCCCTTCTTCTAGACTACATTTCACTTGGTCTAATGGTGTTGAGGATGATAGATTGATCTTCAAACACCTCGATTGGTGCCCGGTTAACAAAGGTTGGCTTCGACTTTTCTGTTGCATCTGCTAAGATTCTTGCACGCCATATTGTTTCAGACCACAGTGCCATTGTTGTGAGAGGACTTGGGGAGCGTCGTGCCTTGCGTCTTCCTTTCAAGTTCTTTATTTTCTGGGCTGATCATGAGGACTTTCTCCCTACTGTTAGGCGTGTCAAGGACTCTTGTATTGAGGGCGCTCCTACGTTTAAGCTCAATCAGAAGCTGAAACTGTTGAAGAGAGATCTGAAGGCCCTCAATGCACGTCATTTTAGTCATATTTCGGCTTGAGTTGAGGCAGCTCGTGATGCTTGGGCTTCGGGTCAGGGAGCCTTGGATGAGGACCCGGAGTGTCCTGCTTTTCGTTTGGAGGAGCGCCGTCTATTCCGGGAGTATTCCCAATTGTGCCGGGATGAGGAGGCCTTTTATCGTCAAAAGTCTTGTATTCAGCGGCTTTCGCTTGGTGATCAGAGCACTTGGTTCTTTCATAAGTCTGTTCCTCATCGACAGGCCCGGAATAGGATTTCATTGATTGTCGGCCCTGATGGTGTGAGGACTTATGACCCGCTGTCGATCTCTCATATTGGGATTTCTTTCTTCGAGGAGCTATTAACCGAGCCTAGTGGGCCTTTGACTGAAGATGTTTCAGATCTTTTTGAGAATCGTATCTCTGAGGATCAAGCTCGCACGTTGATTTCTCCAGTCTCTATTGTCGAGATCCGCGATGCCCTTTTTTCCAATGTGATGATAGGGCCCCGGGGCCTGATGGCTTCTCTTCCCTCTTTTTTAAGAGGGCCCGGAAGGTGGTGGGTGGAGCGATTATTCGAGCCGTACGGTCTTTCTTCATTTCGGGGTGTATGTTGGGTGCCCTAAATGCCACTAGGATCTGCCTTGTGCCTAAGGTGGAATCTCCTTCCACTTTTGGTGACTTTCGTCCTATCTCCCGTTTCAATGTGATCTGCAAGTGCATCGTAAGATCCTTGCAAACAGGTTGAAGGGTGTCCTCCCCGAGTTGATTGATGACTCTCAGACAGCTTTCGTTCCCGGCCATCGTATTTCTGATAGTATACTTCTGACTCAGGAGTTGATGCTCGATTATCATCTTCGCATCTCCGCCCGCTGTGCCCTAAAGGTAGATATTCAGAAGGCCTTTGACACGGTTCGTTAGGAGTTTATTCTAGCCAGTATGAGGAGCATGGGGATCCTTGAGACTATGGTTGGATAGGTTCGCGAGTGCCTCTCCAAAGCTGGCTTTTCTGTTGCCATCAATGGCGAACTTGAGGGATTCTTCCGCTCTAGTTGAGGGGTCCGTCAGGGTGACCCCCTTTCTCCTTATCTATTTACTATAGCTATGAAGGGTCTTCGAGGTCTTCTTCGCCGGGCTACTGATGACTCGCATTTCCACAACCATCCATGCAGCGGCCGCACTGGTTTGACTCATCTTTGCTTTGCGGATGACCTTATGATCTTTTGCCAGGTGATCTTGGTAGTGTTACTGGGGTTCATGAGGCTTTAGATCGATTTGCTGTGCTCTCGGGCCTTTCCTCGAACGCAGCAAAGAGTTCTGTTTTCTTAGCTGGGGTTGATGATATGACCTAGAGGGATATTCTGGGTGTGCTAGGTTTCGGTCTTGGGCAGCTGCCTATTCAGTATCTGGGAGTGCCCCTCATCACTTCTCAGTTTCGTTATATTGACTGCAAGCCCATGCTGGATCGTATCCTCTCCCGAATTTGGCTTCGGACATCTTGTTCTTTGTCGTACGCTGGTCGACTTCAGCTCATCATATCTGTTTTCTTTGCCGATCAGGTCTGCTGGTCTTCAATCTTTATGCTTATGAAGATGATGATTAGGAAGATTGAGTCGACATTAGCGGCTTTTCTCTAGCGTGGTCTTTCGCTGACCCCCGGGGCGGGAGGGGGGGGGGGGGGGGGGGCGAAGTTTGCTTGGAGGCACTTGTGTTTTCCTCATTGGGAGGAAGGTTTAGGGATTCGTCACCTTGTCGAGTGAAACCAGGCTTCAATCATGAAGCACATCTGGTTTCGTCTTTCTGACCCTTCCTCTTTGTGGCCGAGCTAGGTCCATATGAACCGGCTTCAAGGATGGAGTTTTTTGACGATCCATATTCCGAAATATGCTTCGTGGTTCTGGCGTCAAATTCTGTCAGTTCGTCAGCTCTGTTCGGGTATGATTTTCTATGTCATTGGTGATGGTCCTGACACCGCACTTTGGACTGATTTCTGGCTACCATGCGGCCGTCTTTCGGAGCGCTTCCCTGCTCGTATGCTCACTTTTTCTTTGGGATTCTCGAGTCTCAGGCATTATTGAGGATGATCAGTGGAGACTTCCACAGGGTTGTTCGGAGCTCCGACCAATTTGG
Source organism: Simmondsia chinensis (assembly GCA_018398585.1). Classification (NCBI taxonomy): domain Eukaryota; kingdom Viridiplantae; phylum Streptophyta; class Magnoliopsida; order Caryophyllales; family Simmondsiaceae; genus Simmondsia; species Simmondsia chinensis. Next base: position 9,210,455 of record JAGTTD010000004.1, read on the forward strand.
AACATGATAGACTTCAGCCCTCGGGCTGGTGTAGCAGACACCATTGGGTGGATGGGTGACCCTTCGGGGAAATTCACCACCAAGTCTGCTTGGGAGATTGTACGGAGTAGGAGAGAGGAGGACACCATTCGTCGTCTTCTGTGGTTTCAGATGCATATTCCGAGACACTCCTTTCTTCTATGTATTGCTTCCCCGAAGCAACTTTGGACTAGAGACCGTCTTTTACGTTTTGGAGCACTTGGAGTTTAGGGTGTTTGTGTCCTATGTAGCCTCGCTGATGAGACCCATGAGCACCTCTTCTGTGCTTGTGATTTTTCTGCATTGGTCCGGAGTTCCATCGTCCTACATACATCTATTGCACGGCCTACCCTTCCTTGAGATGATCTCGTCACTTGGGCTGCTCAGCACCTCAGGGGCCGAGAGATTGGCACCATCATTGCTTGACTCCGCTTCTCAGCGACAGTGTACATTATCTGGTATGAGCATAACCTTCATGTGCAATGCTCTCAATCCAGATCGGCTGCGGCTGTGCGAGAAGAGATTACGGGTTTAGTTAGGAGCCACCTTCTTGCGGCTTCCTCATTCAGAGGAGCTCATCGCCATGCGGATTTGCTTCATCCGTGGGGCTTTGAGCCTTAGTTCCATCTTTGTATCCATGTATTTCTTGGTTGATGCATGAACTATGTCTGGACTCTGTTTTGATGTTAGTTCTTTTTTGTAGTCTTCGGCCGTGTCCTAGGTTACGCCTCTTGTAGCTTGTAAAAATAGTTCTTTCTTTTCTACATATTTCGCTGAATTACCCAAAAAAAAAAAAAAAAAAAGCGTCGACAGTTAGAAGGTAATAGTTATTGTGATATTCCTAATAATCATCACATGTTTTAAGCTTTGGCTTGGTGAGGAGCTGAACTTCAACTCCATTTATTCGATTTTGGATCTACTGCACCATAGCCCTTTCGATTCCAAGGCCCTCCTCCAGAGCTCCAGCTTGTCAATTACCTCTACTTTGAACTCACCCTCTAGGACTATGTCATCCCCGAAGATCATGCACCAGGGTACACCTCCTTGAATGCGCTTAATGAGCCCGTCCATGACAAGAATGGATGGACGAGCTCATTAGGTACATTTAAGGAGGTGTGCCCTATTGCATGCTCTTCACGGATAATATAAGCATGGTGGATGAGTCTAGAGTAGAGGTAAACTACTTTTTAAAAATATTTATAAATCTTTTAGATATGTAAAATATTTTAAGTTTATTTTAAATGTAAAATCAAATTTTTAAAATTTATTTTATCTTTTTTTTTTCAAAAGCCATGTTAATAAAACTTAACGGATGTTAATGGCCTCAACATTAAAGTATGACATTGAAAAATTTTGAGAATTTTAGATGTCATATTGACAAATTAGAAAATCTACCTAGTTTTCAAAGCTACACCTAATATTTTTGTGATTTTCAATATAAAAAAAAAAAAAAAAAAATTTCAAAGTCCTTCATGGTTGCATTTAGTTTTACAAATTGGAAAATTGTCACTTAGGTATCCTGAGGTTTGGACATTTATTATGTAAGTACTTTAACATTTCAATATATATAATAAAGTATTCTAAGGTTTTAAAATTTTAGCTCTTAGCTACCCTATGTGAGAATTTGTTGAATGTTTGTGAAAATTCAAACATTTTTCACCGTAAGACATAGATGCAATGTAAGATTAAAATAATATGTATGAGTTATATTAAGTTTTTCAAAGAAATCAAACATAATAGGAAAAAAGTCACTGAATTATGACGGAAGATATGGGCATATTAGTAAAATACTGTATTACGTTAGCATTTTCTGATGGAAAATTATAACGGTATAATAGAAGATACCTATATATTGCTATAACTATGTCCTATGTTAGAAACTTTTAATAAAAATCTATATAGTTTTGAAAAATGATGTCTAATTGACAAATTTTTTTAACTTTAGGGTGCCTAAGTCATAACTTTTTGAAATTTAGGACACCTCATTGTAAATATTGAAATATCGAGATATCTAAGTGATTTATCCTTAAACCTCAAGGTATAGATTCCCTATAAAATTTAAAAAGTGGAAAATAAAAGATTTTATTACAGAAAATCTCCTTATTATTCACCACAAAAATAAAAAAACTCCCTCTCACTTTAAAAATAAACCACGTTTCCCCTCAACAACAACAACAACAACAGCAGCCTCGCATCCTCACTTTTCCAAAATCATATAATTTTAGCTCAATCCATTGAGTTGACCATTAAGTCAACTTTTTATGATCCTTTTACACTTGAATACTAAGCAAGATAGTGTAATTTGATTTATTTTTGGATGAACTTTATTTTGATTTTATTTCCTTGCACAAGCCAAGAATACTCGCAGGATTTAAAGTCGTCATTCAAACAGTACTTTGACAACATTTCCTTGCACAAGCTCATAGGACACTGCTCTAAAGAAAAAGGGACTCCATGCTTGAAAGGCAAAATCCATTTCTTAGATTCCTCCATGCGATACTTTGACAATATTTTGTTAATGTAAGTGGTTGGAGAAAGACCCAACATCCTATTCTTACGATCTCGCAAAAGCTTTCCGAGAATATAGCTGGCTTTTCCGTGGTCCTTCATATTGAATTAACTTGACAACCAAATTTTTATAGCTGATAAAACACCTACATCATTCCCAATGAGTAGTATATCGTCCACATTCAATACTAAGAAAATCGCTAGTTTTTCTTGATATCGTTTGTGCACGCATGGTTTGTCAATCAATTGCTCAAAACTATAAGACTTAATTGCTTTATTGAATCTAGTATTCCATGAGTGAGATGCTTAGTTCAGTCCATATATGGACTTCTTCAATTTGCATACCATCTGCTCTTGATTTTTTGTCATTTAAATCATCTGGTTACACTACATAGATGCTTTCTTCCAGATGACCATTCAAAAAGCCACTTTAACATCCATTTTCCCAAATCTCACAATCATAATGAGCTGCAATAGATAGGAGTGTCCTTATGGATGTTTAGCATGGCTACTAGTAAGAAGGTCTCATTATAATCGATTCCTTCCTTTTGGGTAAAACCCTTAGCAACCAACCTTGCCTTAAATGTCTCTACTTGCTGTCCACTCCTTTTTTTTCTTTTGTAGACCCATTTAACCCTAATGGGCTTAATACTAGCAGGCACCTCTACAAGTTTCCAAACTTGATTAGAATACATATATACTATCTCAGATTTTATTGCTACGACCCGTTGGTTAATATCCTTTGTTAGAGCTAGTGTCCTAGGGAACCCAATTTATGTAAACTTTTTTATCAGTGAACAAAAATTGTTAAGCATTATCGTCTAATTTTAATTTCATTTATGAGTCTTTATGCATATGATGTTCTTCTCTATCAAGGCATGTACCATGAGATGGATGAAGTCCTTAAATAATATTTGATATATCTATTTTTAGTGGATTAATGCGATTATTCCACATAGGGAATAAATAATGGATACGAATGTTATTAAACAATTGGTTCGTAGTTAGTGATGAGTTTGTGCTACTTCTCTGCCAAGACTATGACATAACATTTAGATAACTTGTTTTGGTTATGTGGATAGCGATCTAGGATGTTGTGTTAGTGTGTCGCAATGAGATTGTCACACTGAACAGGACCACATGATTTGCGCATATTTGTACTACTACTAGAATTGAGCGACTCAGATATTTTTGTTTGTACAATGGCTCTTAATCTGGAAAATAGTTTAGACTCGTGCACAGAGTGTTGATAGCTTTGATGCACTAAAATGATGAGGTTATAAGTAATAACCCAGGTCTTACATTCGTTGTGCAATTGCATGAAGTGTGGCGAGGATAGATATTTGATCAGGAATCTACCCTGTGAATTGTCCCCTTAGTTAATTCGCAAGCATTTGAGTTGATTCTAGAGACGTTGGATAGAGCATTTTTTATGTTGGATATTGGAAATTAATGCAGAAGTGTTTATCTGAATTAGTGAATTATTCAAAAAGGGGCAAATTGAGAACTAAGAAGGAAAAATGAGAAAGAATGACAATAGTAGTTTAAGACATTTTTCTCATTGACATTTATTAGAGAGGTCAATTCTGAGTAAATTTTTTAGGAAAATTTAAGAAGTAAATATATTTATTTTTAAAGTGCAATAAAACTTAGTGAAATTATGTTTTATTAAATGGTGTTCAATTATTATCATGAGATGATAATCAAATTTGACTCATTTGGAGCTAAAAATAAATTGTCCCTGAGGTCTTTGTGTGAGCCTTTAAAATTATGCACTTATAGAAATCAAGAGAATTCTTGAGATTAATTAATTTATTTAAAGAGTTAAATAAAATTATTTTTTTGTTTGAATCCTAAAAATTCATGGGATGAATTTTACAAGAAAAATAAAAAAGGGTAAAAACATGTTTCTCAACGGTAGCAGGGCAAGCCAACCAGGGCATGACATGTGATTTGCCAGGGGGGGTGATCCGCGCCCACTCCCCCGGGCGCGCTAGGTGGCCCTCATTGGCCATCCACGCAGTATGGAGCGGCACTCTACGACTTGCTATGCGAAATTTGAGCTACTGATATGTATTTTGAAAAAGAAAATTTATATTATTTAGTTTATTTTCTTATTTCCTGGTTATATTAATAGATAAATAAAATTAATCCAAGGCTGATTTATAATCGAAGGATTCAACATTAGTAAAAACAAAACTCGCTTTCTCGGTTTTCTCTCAATTAGTTAGTGAAACTAATTAAAATAAACTCTTCCAAATTTGTTCTTAAAAATTAGTTTTAAGAACTACTTGATTTCACAATGCCCACTCGTTTGGTGCAAAAGGAAGAATTGCGGAGAAGATCTCGGAGATATCATCTGGAGCATCTATTCACTTGCTGTCCACAACGGGGTACGAGATTTCTCGCCCTATACTTTTATATTCGTATTTAATTTTTTTTGTAGGTATGTCTTCTATGCGATGCGTTGTTATGTATAATGAGAGTCAAGATCATGTATTTAATTTTAAATTAGAGAATTTTAAATCGGTATTCCGCTGCACTAGATATAATCATTGCATGTTTTAATTTACAAAATTAAAAATCACACACCCAAAAATTGGTATCAGAGCCAAAATCTGATTATTCATGATATGCATGGGGTCATTAGTTGAATAACGTTTATGAATTCATGATGAGATCGTGTGAAAGTATAATATCGTTGTTGAATATATTCGTATAAATTGTTATATGTTTAACTGTTTGTTTAAATTATTTAAAATTCAATTAAAAGGAATGTATTCATCAATAATTGTGAAGTTTTTGGTTTAGGGTTACGAGAATAATATTTTCACGATAAGTTAAATTCTTCATATAATTTATTTAATAGGATTAGATAACATTAATTGATATAATTAGATTATAGTCAATTAAAATACGAAAGATTTATTTTAAATCAAAAACCCAAAAAAAAAAGGTTTTTTCGTCAGATCTGCTGACTTCACTGCTAATGTCAGTGGACCTGACGTCGGATGCCGACGTTAGGAATGATGTCGGGTGCAAACGTTAGTCAATAGATAAAATAAATTTTTTTAGTTACTTTAGAATATGATTCTAAAAGGGATTATGTGATAATCATTATTTTTCTAAAAGAGTTTGGAAAGGAATTAATGTTATACCTTAATTTAAATTGTTATTAAAAGGGAGTTTGAATGACATGATTATTGGTTGTGAATAATTAATTAATCTTGATTGAATCAGAATAGTAATTTAAATTGTTCTTGTTATCTTAATTTTATTAAGTTATGAGATAATTTAAGATAAACAAAATCCACTAGTTTATTTTAAAAATCAAGTGGGAGCAAGGTTCAAAGGTTGAAAACTCATGGTTTCCATTACTGGTCTAAAAATATAGTGGGTATGCATACTCCCCGTACTGGTCTAACAATATAGTGGGTCTGCATACTCCCCGAGGAGGATGTTGATTTGTGGAATACAGGGTTAGACTTCTGTTAGGATGGACTAAAATTCAAGCAATCGAGTACAGCTATGGTGATGTGCAGTATATCGAGATCTTATGTTGATGCTTAGGTAATAGTTTACACTTGACTAAAATAATATATTAGCCTCCCCGAGGAGCTCTATTATACTAATTTAGAGACTAAGGACATAATCATGAATTATTGATATTTAGTAAAAGAGTTTACAAGAAAATATAATATTAGAGAAAAGTTCTCAACTGAGCTAAGCTTGTTGCGGCCTCGCTAACGGGGAGTAACGAGTGGATAGTTTGGAACCCCGTTGCTCTTATTTTAATAAGGTGTTGTGGATACCTGATTAATTATAATTGCGATATTTTGAAAAAGAATAATGTCACAGATAGATGCATGACTTATAGGTTTTATTTACATATTTTTAGTGTAATCAGGATGACTATTGGTACATTGCATTCCGTACTAAAGGATAACCTCCTTACTTGACCTAGTTACCCAAACTGGAAGATGAACCTAGATATTGTGCTAATCCATGAGGGATATAAATTTGTAATAACTAAACCCTGTCCTCCTGTGCTTGCTAATAATGCCACTGCTGCTGTTAAGGAACATTATGACCGATGGATTAAGTCCAATGATTTAACTCAGTGTTACGTCTTGGCCTCCGTGTCTAATGTTCTAAAGCATCAAATGTTAGAGATGAAGACGACAGTGGAAATGAAAGAACATCTTAAGAAAATGTTTGGTGGGCAAGATAGAGCAGCAAGGCAGGCACTAATGAGGAAACTCATGTTCATCAAAAATGCCTGAGGGAAGTCTAGTTTAGGAACATGTTTTGAAAATGGTGGCTTATCTAAACGAACTGGAATTCCTAGGTGCTAAGATTGATAGTCAATCCTAGCAGGACATGATACTTGGCTCTTTGACAGAGTCCTTAACTCAGTTCAAGCATAACTATACAATGAAAAATAAAGATTATTCATTACTTGAGTTGATGAAGGAGCTATAAGTTGTTGAAGGGGTGACGGAGGCTCAGGGGACAGTCCTATTAACCCAGGCACCTAAGATAGGGAACTGAAAGTCTGGGAAGTAGAAGAACAAGGCCAAAGCTGCTAGTATAGCAGCTAAGCCAATGAAAAAGACGCCATCTACAAAAGGAAAGTGTTTCTTCTGTGGGAAGGCCCACTGGAAGAGGAACTGCCCTGAGTACATAGCAAGTCTTCCTGCTAAGAAAGAGAATCCAGCAGGACAAGGCATGTAGATATCTTATCTGGTTGAGTCATGCGTGGTTGAAAGTCCACCAGGATCCTAGTGTGTGGACTCAGTCTCAACTTATCATGTTTGCAATATGTTGTAGGGGCTCAAGCTAACCAGGAAGCTGCATGATGGAGAGCTAGACCTGTCCATAAGAGATAGGAAGTGACTTTTAGTCTTAGGAGTGGGAGATATTAGCTTAGTATTTAGGATTAGAGTTTTAATTTTAAGGAATTGTCTTTATATACCTGCATTAGGCAGGAATTTGATTTATGTGTCACAATTAATCGATGATGGATATTATGTTTCTTTTGGAATTGATTTAGTCATTCGGCATAATAAAATGTTTATTTGCAAAGGTACTATTGTCGATGGTTTATTTATCTAGACACCTGATCAAAACTCTAGTAATTGCATGTTTGAATCTAACACTACTAAACTAATTGTACCTCTTAAATGAAAGAACCCTGAAATAGACAATGGCAAATGGCACCAATGGTTTTGTCATATTAATTCTAATAGGATCCAAAGACTAGTAAGTGAAGGATTAATTAAGTCTTTAGACTTGAAATCTTTACCACTCTGCAAATCCTACACAGAAGGAAAGATGACTAAGTCTAGCTTTAAGAGTAAAGACAATAGAGTTGGTCACTTGCTTTAGCTGGTTCACACAGGTGTATGTGGACCGATGAATGTTTAGGCGAGAGGAGGCTATGAGTATTTTATCTCCATTATTAATGATTATTCTAGGTATGGTTATCTTTACTTGATGAGACATAAGTCTGACTTTTTTAAAAAGCTCAAGGAGTTTAAGACTGTGGTTGAGAATCAGATGGGTTAACACATCAAATCACTTCGATCGGATAGAGGTGGTGAGTACCTTTTAGGAGAGTTTCTAGATTTCCTAACTACAAGTGGGATCAGATCCCAACTTTCTGCACCAGGTACACCACAGCAGAATAGCGTTGCTGAAAGGATAAACATAACGTTGTTGGAGGTGGTAGGATCCATGATGAGTCATGCTACTTTACCAATCTTATTTTGGGGTTATGCCTTAGAACCAGCAGCTTATGTTCTTAATTTGGTTCCTACAAAGTTGGTTCCTAAAACACCTATAGAGCTTTGGACTGGGCACAAGCATCGTTTAGGAGATCTTTGTATTTCTGGATGTCCAGCATATGTGTTGAAAAAGAACCTGGACAAGTTGGAGTCTAGATCAGAGGTGTGTGTGTTTGTAGGCTACCCTAGGGGTACAAAAGGTGGTCTTTTCTATAGTCTTTCAGACCAAAAGGTGTTTGGTAGTGCAAATGCTAAGTTTTTAGAGGAGGACTTTATGATGGACTACAGACGCAAAAGTCAAATAGCGTTGGAGGAGTTAATTGAGAAAGACACTAATTCTAAACAGTTTGATATATCTTAGAATGAAATAGGCGTATTAGATGCACACGTGGGTCTCTCTGAGACAAACTGTAACACACGAAAGCCTCGTCATAGTGGGAGGATTGTCAGGCAACTTGATAGATACATGGCTGGCGCCTTAATGGCTAAATTAAAAGATGCATCTGATCCTCTTACTTATGATGAAGCCCTAAGGGATGAGAATGCTAACTAATGGCTCTTAGCAATGAGAGCAGAAATAGAATCTATGTATTCTAATAATGTTTGGAATCTTATAGAGGTGCCACCTAGCATTAAACCCATAGGTTGTAAATGGGTCTACAAGACAAAGAGAGGAGTGAAATGGAAGGTAAATACCTTCAAGACAAGGCTAGTTACTAAGGGTTATACCCAAAAGGAAGGTATCAATTATGACGAGACCATCTCACCAGTGGCCATGCTTAAGTCCATGAGGATACTCTTATACATTGCAGCTCATTGTGATTATGGGATATGGCAAATGGATGTCAAGAAAGCCTTTTTGAATGGCAGTTGTGATGAAGATATCTATATGGTGCAGCCAAACGGGTTCATTGGTAAGAATCATAAGCATACAGCATGTAAACTGAAAAGGCCCATTTATGGACTTAAACAAGTATTTAGTCAGTTTGATATGAAAAACCTATGAGAAGCCAGCTATATTATGGGGATTAAGCTTCTGCAAGATTGTAAGAATAGGATGTTGGGTTTGTCTTAAGCTGCCTATATAGACAAGATGTTTTCTAAGTTTAACATGGCACACTCCAAGAAGGGTTTGTTGCTCTTCAGGCATGGAGTGCCTCTTTCTTTAGAACAGTGTCCTTCGACACCTCAAGAGAAAGAACATTTAAGGAATGTTCCATATGCTTAGGCTGTGGGAAGCCTTATATATGCTATGTTATATAGTAGACCAGATATCTGTTTTGCCATTGGTATGGTGAGTAGATATCAGTCTAATCCAAGTGAAATGCACTAGACGGCAATGAAGCTATTTTCAAGTACTTGATTAGGAAGGACTAGAGATTATATGTTGGTTTTTCATGGTGATGAACTAATTCCAGTGGGCTATTCCGATTTTGATTTTCAGTCAGATTTAGATACTAGATGTTCCACACTTGGTTATGTCTATACCCTTAGTGGTGGAGCCATAAGTTGGAGGAGTGTCAAGCAAACTTGTATTGCTAACTCCATTATAGAAGCTACTAAGGAGGCTTGCTGGCTAAGGAAGTTCCTTATGGATCTTGAGGTTATAAAGGAGCGGCTAACACTCGTTTCCATTTTTTGTGACAATTCGGGTGCAGTAGCTAACTCAAAGGAGCCAAGGAAGCACAATCGGTCCAACCTTATTGAAAGAAAGGATCACCTAATTCAGGACAACATGGAGAAAAGGGAGATTGCAGTTCCGAAGATAGATATCTCGAGCAAATTAGCAGATCCTTTTACAGAAACATTAACTCAAAAGTTGTTTGAGTCATAATTAGATAGGATGGGTATGCATTGTATGGCAAATTGGGTCTAGGACCAATGGGAGATTGTTAAAGCTACTCTCCTAGGAAACCCAATTTATGTAAACTTTTTTATTAGTGAATAAAAATTGTTTAGTAGTATCATCTAATTTTCATTTCATCACGAGTCTTTATGCATGTGATGTTGTTCTCTATCAAAGCACGTACCATGAGATGGATAAAGTCCTTAAATGACATATGGGATATCAATTTTTAGTGGGTTAATGAGGCTATTCCACTAATGGACTAAATAATGGATATTTGGGCAATTTCATGAACTATTGTGGGGACAAATATTTTATAAGGAATCTACCTTGTAAAATGTCACCTTAGTTAATTTTCAAGTATTTGAGTTGATTCTAAAGCTCTGGTTATGTTGGATATTGGGAATTAATACAGAGGTGTTTATCTGTGTTAATGAAATTATTCACAAAGGGGCGAATTAAGAACGTAGAAGGAAAAAATGAGAAAGACTGACAATAGTAGTTTCAGTCATTTTTCTCATGAACATTCAATTGTGAGTAAACTTTTTTAGAAAAATTTAACGAGTAAATATATTTATTTTAGAGTGCAGTAAAACTTATTCAGTTATGTTAAATGGTGTTCAATTAAGTTTTGTTAAATGGTGTTCAATTATTATCAAGAGATGATAATCATATTTGACTCATTTGGAGCTAAAAATAAATTGTCCCTGAGATCCCTACATAAGCCTATAAAATTATGCACTTATAGTAAGCAAGAGAATTCATGGGATAAATTATTTTATTTAAAGAGTTAAATATAATTGTTTTATGTTTGAATCCTAAAAATCATGGGATTTATTTTACAAGAAAAATAAAAAAGGGTGAAAATAGGTTTCTCAGCAGTAGCGGCATAAGCCCGTGACACCTAATTGGTCAAGGGGGGCGATCTGCTGCCCCCCCCAGGCCAACCAATGCAACCGTATCGTGCGCTGGGTGGCCGTCGCATACGGCGCGGATGAATCCTAGGGTAACACATGGCACCCCACAACCTACTATGTAAATTTTAAGCTGCAAATATGTATTTTAAAGAGAAATTTTTATCTAAACAAAAGATTATTATTTACTTTCTTTTTTTTATTTTTTTATTTTTGCTTATATTTGTAGATATATAAAATTAATCTAAGGCTAATTTAGATTTGAAGGATCCAACATTAGTAAAAGCAAAATCTCTTGCTCTATTTTCTTTCAATTGGTTTGTGAACTAATTAAAGAAAACTCTTCCAAATTAGTTCTTAAAAATTAGTTTTAAGAACTGCTTAATTTCACGATGCCCACTCATTTTGTGCAAAAGGAGGAATTGCCGAGAAAATCTCAAAGGTATCATCTGGAGCATCTATTCACTTATGATCTACAACGAGGTATGAGATTTCTTGCCCTATACTTTTATATTGCATTTAATGGTTTTTCATAGGTATGTCTTCTATGATGTACATTGTTATGTATAAATTAGAGTCAAGAACTTTTATTTAATTTAAACTAGAGAATTTTAAATCGGTATTCCGCTGCGCTAGATACAATTGGTTAATGTTTTAGTTTACTAAATTAAAAATCACCCACCCAGCATTCTTGTCTTTAATTTCCTTATTGTAGATGAGATGATCGGATTCAATGTCATAGTCAACCGTTAATGCTCCAGCCATGAACCCGTCAGGAGCTCTGACAATCCTCCCACTATTCCTTGGCTCTTGTGTACCTAGAACATTCTCGACCTTATTAGTAGGTGTATCTAATGCATCCACTGTATCCCGAGTTCTGTCTAACTGTTCAGAGTTAGCTTCATTTTCTTTCAGTTCCTATAACACTACTCTACCTTTGCTTTTGTAGTCTACTACAAAATCCTCCTCTAAATATTTACATTCGTACTTATAAAAAAGTTTTGATCAGAAGGATTGTAGAAAAGACCACATCTTGTTCCTTTAGGATAACCAACAAGCACGCACCCCTCCATCCTTGATTCCAACTGGCCATGATTCTTTTTCAACATATGTGCTGGGCACCCCCAATTTCAAAGGTACCTTAAACTTGGCTTTCGCTCAATCTATAACTCAGCAGGTGTTTTAAGAACAAACTTAGATGGAACTAAGTTAGGAAGATATGCTGCAGTCTTAAAAGCATAACCCCAAAAAGTGATTGGTAAAGTGGCACGACTCATCATGGACCTTACTATCTCTAACAATATCATATTCCTTCTTTCTGCAACACGATTCTACTACGGTGTACCCGAAGTACAAAGCTGAGATCCTGTCTCATTCGTTGTTAGAAAATCCAAAAATTTATCAAAAAAAAATTCTCCACCTTGATCTAGTTGAAGTGTCTTAACTTGTTTACCTAATTGCTTTTCAATTTCAACTTTGTACTCTTTGAACTTTTCAAAACAGTCCGACTTATGTCTCATTAGATAAACATATCTATACCTTAAGTAATCATCAATGAATGTGATGAAGTATTCATACCCACCTCTTTCCTAAACATTCATTGGTCCACATACATCTATGTGAACCAGCTCAAGCATGTCACCAACCCTGTTGCCTTTACTCTTAAAGACTTACTTGGTCATCTTACCTTCTATGCATGATTTGCAGACTTCTAATGACTTCAAGTCCAAAGGTTCGATCAGTCTATATTTTACCAATCTTTGGATCCAATTTGAATTAAAGTGACCTAAACGTTGGTGCCATGTGAAGGCATTATCCCTTTCGGGTCATTTTCTCTTAGGGCATTGATTAAGTGAGCTTGTGTTAGATTCATTTAAACAAATATCAAAGTTTTGATTAGGAAACAACATGAATAAACCATTCACACATGGACCTTTGCAAATAAATAATTTATTTCTCATTATAAATAGTTCAGAACTAAAATTCAATGAACAACTGTTATCCGTCGAGCGAGAGATAGAAATCAAATTCCAGCACAATACAGGTACAAATAAACAATCCTTCAAAATCAAAACTCTACCACTAAAGACTAACATCTCCAAATCTTAAGACTGTTACTCTTGTACCATCTTCAACCGTCTGATACACCTTTCCATCATATAACCTTCTGGTTAGCTTGAGCCCTTGTAACATATTGTGGAAGTGGTAAGTTGAGCTTGAGTCCACACACTAGGATCTTGGTGGACTCTTAACTGCGTATGACTCAACTAAATGAAATATCAACATACCTTCATTAGATGGCTTAGTAAACTTTGCAGGTGGGGACAGCTAAGTCCTTAGTGTAATCCCCTTTCTAGTGGCCCATCTCTTCGCAAAGGAAACACTTTCCTTTGACTTGTTGATTGTTACTCATCCCCAGCTCCTAGGCACTCCTCATGTCCGAAATCATGTCCTTTGCTGCTTGTGGCTCTTTCATTAGTTCAGATAGCGAATAATTTTTGTTGTTCATATGAAAATTTAGTCTAAACTGAGCAACAGAGCTGGACTAAGAACTGAGGATGACATCCTACTTAGTTTGACTATCAAACTCAGCTCCGAGGATCTCTCGTTCAGAACAACGTGTCATCAAATTCATGATATGTTCCGCAACTAGTAGTCATTTAGACATCCTCATGTTGAGCAACTTCTTTGTGAGTTTGTGCCTCGCTGCTTTATATTGCTCCTCGAACATTTCTCTTAAATGTTTAATCATCTCAGCTACTTTTGCTTCTCAATAATATGATGCCTGAGTACTTCTAACACTATGGTCAATATATAGCACTTGGCTAACTCATTAGCCCCATGCCAGTGTTCATAATGCTCTTTTTCAGTAGCTGTGCAATTAGCAATGGGCATTGGTGGACAAACTTTAGTAAGAACAAACTCTAGACCCTTGTGACTAAAATCTAAGTCCAACTGTTTTTTCAGGCAATGTAATTTGGTCCAGTGAGCACATCTAGTGAAATTAACTACCTATGTCCATTTTAAAACATTATAAATGCAAACATTTTTGTAACTATCTAACATGAGTCATGTATAATGCAGTGGTATCTATTATCTTATTTTAGCAAACACAGTATGTCAAATATCCACAAAACTACACCATCAAGTATACAATGATAACCCAAACACACCAATTCTTACTCCCCAGTAGTGGGGTCATACAAAATTAGTTTAGGTGAGAACTATTCTCAATCAATATGTATTATTGTAACTCTTACTAAACATAATTAACTCACCACTTTACCTTAGTCTCTAACATAACACAACAGAGCTTCTTGTGGGGGCTAATATATCATGTTAGTCCAGTGTAAACCATTGCCTAACCCTCCATACAAATGCACGTAATACTCCACGGCAGCGTAGTTGCACCGCTTCTTTACACTTTTGTTTATCCTAATAGAAGTCTAACCCTGTAACATGCAAACCCAAACCCTTCGTGGGGACGTCTGTTGATCCACTATACTACTAGACCAGTAATGGAGATGATGTGGTTTCAATAATTGAACCTTGCTCCTATTTCATTTTTATAAACTAGTGGTTTTAATTAAGTTGCATTTACATCTTAGATTATCTCATAATATCCATGAGAATCTCATTCTAAAATTAAATTGATTAATAAAAATTAAATTTTTTAATTATTATTTACAACAATACTAATGTCTACACGTCCAAAATAAAAATAATTTTTTTTTAAACAATTGAATCTAATCTCATTAGACCAATTTTATCCGATTTCGTAAATCATGATCAAATACGCATAATATCATTGTACGAATAATGTGAATGCAATTTTAAATAATGTATATCAACTAATGCGAATTAATTATTATTAAACAATTTAAACCGGCACTTTGAATATTATCAATATCAAATTAAACTATCTTTCCTTCTTAATGAAATCTATTTTATTAAATCGCAAGTCTATTTATTTTGATCTTATTATACCTATTCATGTATATTATAAGTATAATCAGAGGCGAGTTCTAATACCAATTGTTGGGACAAATATCAAAATATTCCCTAAGTTTCTTAAACTAACACAGCAGAAGGGTTTAATAATTCCGAATTTTAAACCTAAAGTTGATTTAAAATTCCTAATTTAAATGTATAGGCCCCTACTTGAATACATTCATAATAATAACATGAATTAAAGCTAGCACAATAAGAATACTGTAAATAAATACAAAAGCAAAAAACTAAAAGAGAAGGAACAAAGAATACCTGGAACTGCTACAAATAAAAGAAAACGAGAGGAATGCCGAGAGAAAGCCGAGACCCAGAAACCTTCCACACAATCACCTCTGAATGTCCAGAGAGTGGGCTCCAAAAATATTAAACTGAAGACAAGAAATTTTCAAGGGAAAATTTTCTCTTTAATTAGATCTACGAAAGTCAATACTTTCAAGAACTTTTAATTTTTTTATTTAAATTTGATACCAAACTGTTAAATTAGTACCCCTATTTATAGTAGGATACCAAAGCGAAAAATAACAACTAATTAGATGTGGGATGCATCGAACAAAAAGAAGTATAAAATCCAATTAAAAACGATGTTGTATAACCTAGTCCAAACGCCGCATGTTAGAGCTCGTTCTGCGTGCCACAAGGCGAGAATCCAGTGGCCCACACGGGTGCACACGGATGGCCATAGGGTGTCGCATGCTGGTTCGTCCGTTACAACTGCTAGGGATCACCACTGATCTTCGCAATTTTTTCAATTTTTTTTTTTTTTTTTGAAGTTTTGTTTGTTTTGTTTCCCACATGTAAAAAATCATCTTATGAATTTTAATTTTTAAAAATTATTTTAATTTATAATTTTTAACTTTTATTCATTTCATGAATAATGTTTGAAAAATTTAAATTTACGCATCTCATGAATTCTTTAATATTTTTTCGATGGTAAGAAAAACAGAGACTTATGCAGGGACCTTAGGGACAAATTGAATCTAGCTTCGAAAGGGTTAAATTAATTACCATGTTATGAAAAAATTTAATTACCATTTAATGGACTTAATTTTCACTAAATAAATCACACTGCACCCTAGATTTAAATGATTTATTCGATAATTCACAAATAGACTATATTTATGACAACAACCCCTCTACTAGATGTCCATGACAAAAAATAAATACAACTACTATTATTATTTTTCTCATAGCTTCTTCATTAGTTACCGACTTGTCCTTTATTGAATAATTTATTTATACTTGAACATATTCAGAGTATAAATTCTAATTGTCAAACACTTGGAACAATTTGGCCAAAGATTATGATTTAATTCAAACACTTGCAAATCAATTATGGGGCCATATGTATCTCATACGAGACTGTAGATTCCGTATTGAACAACTGATCCTTGTCACACTTCACGCCATTACCCAGTGTATGTGGGAACTCAGTCATTTGTATAGACCTTGCTTATAGTACACTAAAGTGACTAATATTCCATGCACAAGTCTAGAACACTCTCAGGATTTAGAGTTGTTGTTCAAACAGTACAACATGAATCACTCATCTCCGAAAGTAATCTAGAAATAAGTAACCCATATGGTCCAACTCAGTGTATCAGCCCAATTAAACACACCAACATAACACTTTTTGATAACTATCCACATGACCAAGACAAGCCATTTAAAGTGTCACATTATAGTCTTAGCATACAAATGGTCCAAACTTGTCTTTGACTACAAGTTTTTCAAAGAACAATCTATATCATTTGTTCAAAGTCTATCTGTGGGTTAATCTTATAAACCACTTAGAACAAACATATAAATTATAGTCTGAGTACTAAACCCATCTCATAAATGTTGCTAAAAAAAATACATACAATATATATGCTCACTAGCACAGATTTAATAAGGAAACGACTGAAATTTTAATTTTATTTATTAATAAAGTGAAATTACAAGACAAATATGAATTTTCATGACACTAATCCTAGAGCACTGCTAGTGGTGGTGTTTAAGTAATATTCCAATTGCAAACCCATATTAGACCTGACTATTTTACGCATGAGTTAACCAAACACATTGTTATTTGATTTTGTTGTGGATCATTGATTTGTGTCCTTATTTATCTTTAGCTTACCTCGATTAATCCAAAAGGAATGGAGATCTTTAAAGCATAAAACATCAGTCATAAATGAAATTTAGATCGAACCACATAATTCGATCCAAAATTAGATCTGGTTCGTCATTATTTAGTTCATCCATTCTTAGACATCATTACCTCTAACGATCTATGCCCATCTAATTTATTTTGGTCCAATCCATATTTGAACATGCGCACACCTTGAAGCTTTTTAGGTTGCTTGGAATGTTAACATCACCTCTTTCAAAGTGGACATCATTTTCCACCCATTTAGTGGAAAAACGTTTAATTTGCAAAATTGTTTCCTTTAGAAAGTACGCGCCAAACAACCAAAAGTTGAAATCCAATTCTTGGAATCTACTATACAACCTAAAAGACAGACCCTTCGTGATACACATGAAAAGATGTTCCGCCGCAAAACCAGTTGACAACAGATGGCGTTGCTTGTTTAATATAGAGTTTGGTACTTCTCCTAATATCTTGCTAATTTAGGATCTATCAAACCATCATGCTCCATATCTCACATTCATGCATCTTCACCTGGTCCCCCCGGAACCAGGTTGGGTCAAAGTTAACTTCGATGGTTCCAGAAGTGCCTCGCAAGCCGCATCTGGATTCATCATTAGGAACTCTAATGGTGACATCATCAACAGCAGAGCCAGAAGACTCGGTAATGCCCCAATCATAGTTGCTGAAGCTCTCGCAGCTCGTGATGGCCGTTTCCCAGCTATCTCTAAAGGAGCGACCCAGGTTGTCCTGGAAGGGGACAACGAAGTTGTAATTAGAACCCTTCAAAGCAAGTATATGTGCCCTAGTGACATCCTAGTTGTTAGGGCTGAGATCAAGACACTCTACAGTAAGCTTAGTCAAATCGAATTCTCTCATGTGTACCTTGAAGCAAATAAATCAACAGATTTCATGGCCAGTGAAGGTTTCGAGGAGGTCTGGGTTCCATGTTAATATTTTGGAGCCCTCCAGATCCCTCCTCATTATCTCCAGAGCTGAGGCTTCGGGTCGTCCCTCGATCAGGAGGTGCCGCTGAAGTCTGTTCTTTGTCTTGACCATCACAAAAAAAAAAAAGAAAAGAAAAACTTCATGCATCTTCACTTTACACTAGATATCTAGTCTCGGACAAATAATACAACTTCAAAATGACCATCACGATCTGGCTATGCGCTAGAGGAATGGTCCCTAGTGAACATTGCAATATCGGACTAATACTATGATTCCAACTTCTGCATCCACAATGTATGGTTTGGCTTTACCCTAGATGCATAGTTCGAGTGAACAAAAAATTTGTACGACTTCCAGAAAATGAACATGGCTTTACACTAAATTCTCCTCTGGCCTTGGAAAAACTAATATTGACACCAGAATTTGAAACTTTGTACATGAGGCTTGAAACATTCAAAGAGGAAATTAACTTTGCAACACGGAAGACATGGGCCCCATAGATTGCTGGGTGATGTCAACTCCTCATATGTTTGATATACGAATAGACCCCCCATAAGACCTACAATCTATGGCACAAGATCGATAATTCTGATACAAAAGATACACATATAAAGGTGGCTCTATTCCTGACTCAGTCCAGCTTTAATTATAGATTCTATTATGGATTTTCTAATCAATTTAAGGAAGTATAATCACATAAAGCAATAAAATTTAATTCATGACAATTATAAGTGAAAAACCTCATATTCTTTGATCATTGATCTATCATTCTATAATTCTAATCTTCCTCCCAAATTTGATTAATTAATGAAAGAGCGTAATGCAAGAGAATACATGTCGGGCCCATATAAACCAATATGAAGGGCTCATACTTTTCATTCATCTTAGTCTCTAAATGAAAACAAATAAAATGATTATTTACATTTTAATACCCAATTTTTTTTCAAATAATAAAAAGGACTCTATTTTTTTGACTTAATAAAAAGGCTCCTAAATTTTTATTGTATTAATAAAAGGGTCCTTCTACAGCTTGACTACGTTATTTTCTATCCACAGAGTTTATGTGGCAACTGTATTTTTATTAATGCTATAGTTAAATAAAAAAAAAAAAACCCTATAACAACCATATTTTAAAGAAAATTAAGTAAAAATAGATAGTTTGTATACAACACAATATTTTGAATTTCATGGTTATAAAGTAACAATAAGGACATTGAATGGTACTTTTTTTTTCCTACAATAGTATTAAAAAAAAAAAAGCAGTTACCACGTCAGCTCTGTTGATGCAAAATGTCGCCATCACATTGGAGAGAGCAATTTTTTTTTTTAATATGACAAAAACTTAGGGCCATCATTATTAATTCGAAAAGGTTAAAGTCTTTTTTATTATTTTCACAAATGTCAGGGTATTAAAATGTGAATAACCCAAATTATTACTGTCTCATTCATTTGGATGTTCTAATTTTTTTTGATAGAATATGGCTCTTAACAATCCAAGAGCACACTAATTAGTTGACCATAGACATATTACAGTATGATAATACAAAGAAGGGGGAAAAAGGATCAAGCTAGTCTTAGAAGTGTCCCGATCAAGGACCAAAGGATCAAAACAAACAACAATCTAGTCTTAGATTGAATTTTCTCGATTTGGTTTTAGAAAGTATCTAAATATTTTAAATATGCTCATTACGATATGCTCGGACCAAACTGAATTGAAAACCAATAACTAAAGGTCCCAGTGAATGATCAAAGACGGTACCAAAGAGCAAGTAGTATGGTTCGTGTTTTTAGTTTGGATTAGAATTCAAACAAGGCATAATTTTATTTATCGACAAAATTGTTATAGGTCGAATGTTAGAAATTTGAAGTTTTCATGTGTTTAAGCTTTTGGTTTACTTTTAGCTCGTCCCATTACCATGTTGACGTTCAACTTTATACATTCTATGGATTTTTGGCAATTTCACTTAAAAATACTCTTTACACGAATTATATTTGAGAAAAAGAACACGAAAATAATATTTATTATATTTATACACAAAAAGTTATAACATGTTATAGAAAAACAATAAGAGGAAAATATATTTACATGTCCGGTACTTACTCGCCTAGTATTCACAAACCACATACTTGCCTAGTATTTATACACCCAATACTTATAGGTTGAATGCTGCGAGTATAATAAGTAGGCAATCACAACATAAAAGTTCGGTAATAATAAATTAGACTTATACTAGAAAATCGAATCACAAAATGCCAAAAAATGAAATCGAACCCCAAGCCCGACCCACGGGCCCAGCCCTTGGGCCAAGCTGGGTCGGGCTGGTCCACTGGCAGTCCGGGCCTGGGTCAGGCCTAGGCCTAGCCTTGGCCCAGCGAGCCAGCCCTCGGCCCATTATATATATATATATATATATATATATATATATATATATATATATATATATATGTATGTATATATATTTATATATATAATTAGTTTGACAAAAAAAATAATTATAATATTTTGATAAATAATATAAAGTACAAATTGTATGATATAATACAATACAATCATAATTACAAATATATTTTATAAAATAAAAGGAATGCGTGTGCCTCACAAAGTTCTGTAAAATTTTTGCCTAATGTCAGATGTCTTAATTGCTTTAATTACTTGTCTTAAAACTAGAAGAGGAAAATCTATAAGTTGCATATCATCCATTACTATTAAATGCAATACATCAAGAGAGCTTTCAATCTAAAAAAACTAACATTAAAATAAAACATCTACAGGTATATCCCAATATTCGTTATACCAAATGCCACCAAGGATAAAAACATAGCATATTTCACTACTATATCCCAATATTCGTTATGCCAAATGCCACCAAGGATAAAAACATAGCACATTTCACTACTATTACAATCATGCACAGAGATCACTTACCAACAAATCAATTAGAGCCATTGATCTTCCAAATGGATCTCGATCCAACGGTGCCTATTCAACAATCCACGGCTTACCATTCTCTATCCCCACCTTTTACTTCAGCATCAACATTATGTTCATCTACTCGATCCTTGCCCCCCATTTCTTCTTTCTTTATGAGCATTTCCTCCTTGATCACCTCCTCCATTTCTTTAGCCACCGGGTTAGCCTCATTCCCCACTCGAGGCGCCTTATCGGTCGAGGCTAATGTTGGGTTCGCCTCGCTATCTTCGATGAGTTTCAGAAGTTTAGCCATGTGTTTCTTTCCCCTCTTGTGAGCATTCAACACTTTTATATAATGCGCACCAACATTTCACATCTCACACCAGAACTTCAACTTTGTGTGATTAGTCGTTGCTCGAGTTGATACCTTGTCAGAATTTTTCTCTGGCTGTTTCTTAGAAGAGCTAAAACTAGATCGACCAGCTCCAGATGAAGCTGAATTATGTGCCATTACATTATTAATTTATAATTCTAAAATGGAAATAAGAATGCAAGTGAAAAATTACAAATAATAAAATTTCGATACTAATTTTACCGAAGCGAAAACGGAAAATTGAACTTCTTCAAGCTTCTACGAGTATAACACAATTGAAACTATGAACTTGAGAGATTGAGAGTAAAGAATTGATTGTAAGTAAAGAAGAGAGAATTGGAGAGAAGAAAGAATTGATGATTGTTGTGTGGTGAAATGAAAAAAATTGGTTAGCATTTCTAGGAAATTTTTTATTTTTTATTTTTTTAAATGTTGCTGCCCAATAGCTATATAGCCGTTGGGGAGCTTTTACCCCTCAAATTGAGCAAGGCCAGGCCTGGGTTTAGCCCAAACAGGGTGGGCCGGGCCGGCTCGCAGGCCGACCAGGCCCGTTGGCCATCTCTAGCGCCACGTGTCACAAGATGACACGTGGCAAGAGGGGGAAGGCACTTGTGGACACTCACCTCCCCCCTTATGTTTCCCTCATATTGAAAGAAAGAAGCTCCTTAAGTGCTTAGAAAGGGAAAGACTTTGGACCTATATGACATTGCTTTGAAAAAATGGCTTTTTTTTTTTTAAAGCACTTTTTATAAAAGCACTCCTATAAAAATATTATTTTAAATAAGTAGTTTGTGTTTGGCTCAACTCGTAAAAAAAAGTGATTATTGTAATATTATGAGCATTTGACCAATGTTTAAAAAAATTTTTTTGCGATAAAATTAAAAAAAGAAGATTAACAGAAGTATTTTGTAGTTAAAAATAATTATCCATGAAACATTTCAAATTTTAATATATTTTCTAAATATTTAAAATTTTTTATTATTTAAAATAGTTTCTAAATATATAAAATATCGTTTAAATAATTAAACAAACTAATTTTTAATGCTTTAAAATATTTTTCAATATTTTAATAATATTTATTTTTTAAAATTAAAATGTTTTTTAAATATTTAAAATAATTTTTCAAATATTCAAAATGTTTTCTAAATATTGTAAATATATTATTAGTTATTAAAATATTTTTTAACTTTTTATATATTTTTTAAAATATATAAACTATTTTTTAAATGTATAAATTAATTTTTAAATATATTAACAAACTTAAATATATCTCAAATAAATTTTCTGAATTCTTTAATTTCTACTTCTGCTTTTGCCTAAAAAGAGAAACACCAAATTTATGTTTCTACTTAAAAGCATAAAACTAGTTTTTGCTTTTGATAAAAAGAATATTTTTATGATTGTCAAATACTCTCTCCAAATCTCATAAAAGTACCTTTTCTTTAAAAAAAAAAAAAAAAAAGGATTTTCACAAAATATGCTAAGCCAAACAGGTGTCTTCCTCCATAATAATGACCTTTTCAGAGCAACACTCATTGAAGCTTCTTACTCATCTAAAATTTGATGATCCTATTAATTTGCCAACTCCTCATTATTATGTTTGTTCATTGTCTGCCTTTATTATTTTATAGGATTAATACTAACTTGAGTGTTAAAGAGATCCTATGTGGGTTACGCCATGGGCCCATCTAACCATTTATTTGGTCTTCCAGAAAATATTAAGTCGGACATATAGTTAGAGTTTGAGTTCAACTCATCCTAACAAACCACATCCCAAACATAACTCAAATATAATGAATAAGCACATAGACCAAATTCATTGTAAACACAGATTTAGAGTACAAATTTATTTTGGACGCTCACCAATTAGCTTGAACTTTTGACACGGAGGATTCCTTGACAAGTTTGACTGTAATATATTATCTTTTATGTACCAACTTATAATAAATTTGATCTCTTTTTGTTGTCTACTTTTTTTTTTTTTTTTTTTTCCTTTAAAACATAATTGTTGAAAATATTGGATATTTGTCTCAAGTCCAAACATTAGGAGAATGAATTGATGAGTTATCAATAGCTTGGCCCATAGAATGACATCAGTTGATGTATAGATGCTCAAAGGATGACTAAGCTTCGTCTCCAAATCTTACTTATATATACATACATACATATATATATATATATATATATATATATATATATATATATATATATATACACATACTTATATTTGTTGGGAAAAACATATGAATTTTGTTGAAAATAGACTCTAATGCTGACTATTGGGTTCACAGTTCTCAACTATGGTCACAACAAAGGCACCTATTAGAGCACTTAGAGTACGAGACTCTTCTCTCTACCTAAACCCCCGGTCGGAGTGTCACACTTCGTGACACCTCACGTGCAAGAGTTCCCGGGAATAGGTTTATCTCTATAAACCCTTTGCCCTAATACTGGCTGTTGGGATGAATTTCAAAAATTCTTCCTAAAGATTACACAGCGAAACGGGTTTAGAATCCATAACTCTAAACCTAGGGTTGATTTAAAATTCCTAATTTTTAATCTACTGACTTAAATTAATAATTTAAATCATCTTATCTAAATTCTTAATTTAGATTTACAGGCCTTTTACTCTAATACATTCATAACAATGCATAAACTTAAACAGACATAATAACAAATACTGTAAATAAATAGAAAAGTGAAAAAGAATAAAGAAAGAATAACATACCTGGAATTGCTCCGATAGTAGAAAACCAGAAAGACAATAATATTCTTCAAAATCGAGACCCCGAGACCTTGTACGCAATGATCTCGAACAGCCCGGAGGGTGGGCTCCGAAAAATATTAAACTTGGTCTCACAAACAATTTCAGAAACCCTAAAGAATTATTTTTTACTCAATCGCCAAACCTCAGAATAAGCCCCTCTATTTATAGAAATATACCGGAGCGAAAAAATCTAATTATAATCGAAAAGGGATTCGCCAGTTTAAGTTAAAACGCAGGGTATCATTCAAAATTAAAACAAAACGACGCGTTTCAATGCACAATTCACGCGTCTTTTAATCGTGTCACCGTGTGCCGCGTGGCGCGCGCTGATTGGTCCGCGCCTGACGGCAAGGCTGGTTGGCTGCTACTCGCGCACACGGATTCACACTATTATTTTTCGCCATTTTTCCCTTTTTTTTGTTTTTGCTTTGTTTTCCACATGTAAAAACTCATCCTATGAATTTTAATTTTCAAAAATAATTTTATTTTATAATTTTTAATATTTATTCATTTTATGAATAATATTTGACAAAATTAATTTACCCATCTTATGGATAAATAATTCATCCCATAAATTCTTTAATATTTTTCTAATGGCAATAAAATACAATGGCTTGCGTAGGGACCTCAGGAACAATTTAAATCTAGCTCCAAATGGGTTAAATTAAATCATCTCATGATATTAGTTTAATTACCATTTAATGAGACTTACTTCCACTAAATAAATCTCACTGCACTCCAGACTTAAATTATTTATTCGATATCTCCCTAATGTACTGTATTGATGACAACAACCCCTCCACTAGTTGTTCATGACAAAGGATAAATATAACCACTACTATTATCCTTCTCACAGCTTCTCCATTAGTTACCGACTTGCCTTTTACTGAATAATTTATATATACTTGAACATATTTACAGTATAAATTCCAAATGTCAAACACTTGGAATATTTTGGCCAAAGTTTTCGAACTATTCAAATATTTGCGAACCAACTAAGAGGACATCTGTATCTTATAAGAGACTATAGATTCCCTATTGAATACCTGATCCTTATCACATTTCGCTTCGCTACCCAGTGTACGTGAGATTTCAATCATTCATTTTAGACCCTACTTATAGAATACCAAAGTAACTAACGCTCCATGCACAAGTTCAGAATACTCTCAGGATTTAGAGTCGTCGTTCAAACAGTACAACCTGAATCACTTATCTCCGATAGTAGTCTAGAAATAAGTAACCCACATGGTCCAACTTAGTGTGTCAAACACACTAACCTAACACCTTTGGATCTCCATCCACATGACCAAGACAAGCCAAGTGTTCCAAACTTGTCTTCGACTACAAGTCTTTCAAACAACAATCCATATCATTTTTTCCAGGTCTATCTGTGGCTTAGTCTCATAAACCACTCAAAACAAACATGTAAATTGTAGTCTGAGGACTACACCCATCTCATGGATGTCTCCCGAAAGAAAATCACATGCAGTATAAATGCTCAAATACACAAATTTAACTAGGAAATGATTGTGACTTCAATTTTATTCCTTAATTAAAATAATATATTCAGAATAAATCTGGATTTCAGGGCACTGTTCCTAACAATATTATAGTGAAGTTGTTCATCCCGACAAGCCACCAAATTTCAAATGAAGGCTTCTCATGAATCCTAGCCCCCCAACTAAAAAAAATCCAAAACAATCCTTTCGATAAATTAGAATTTGAGAGCATAACATTTTTAAACTAACTGTTAGTGACATTTAGTTGTTGATCAATTAGAATTTGAGAGTATAATCTTTCCAAACTAACTGTTAGTGAAATTTCCGTGAAAGTAGATTGTACCAATTTGAGATGTGTCGTTCTCGAATTTGGGAAAATATTATTTCTCAATTTTAAAATAACCATCCATTGCACGTGGAGTAACCAGTAATTAATATTACACATGGTCCATGTTTCTTATTCACGTGTTAAAAATTCCCTTGCAAATTGGGTCAGCTTCTCGATATAATGCTTGAAATTAAAAAAAATGTCAAAAATATTGTTAGGAAAAAAAAAAAACCAAAATGGTGTCCACATAGACATATTTTAAATATATATACCTACACATGTGTCAAAGTCGCAATTTGAAATAACAACATATTCGTAAAATATTCTACAAGTGGAGTAAGAATATTTTATGAAGATGTCAAATTGTAATCTAAATGGTTAGAAAACAACTGGAAAAAAAAAATTAAAAATCTACCAATTAGGGTGGTCTTGACTTTTTCAGGTCTGAAGACAAACATTTTAAATAGGACATTACATATGTAAGGGCATTTCTTTAAACGACATAAATAGTAATATACCATATCATTAAATCTATAGTCATAAAACTTCCGACATTATTAATAATTGATGCTTAAATAATCACTGCAACGAAATCGACGTGACAAAGCCCATACTCCAATCATTACAAATCCAAAGGTCATACTACTATGAATTGAAAGTTTAATTTAGAATATTTTGGGGCAAGATTCTGCTAATTACTATGGCGTTTACATTTTCAGGGCTCAAGACAAAAATTTTAGAAAAGGAAAAAAAAAAAAAAAAATTCATATCCAAAATGGTGTCCATATAAACATGTTCTAAATATATATATATATACATACAGATGCGTCAAAGTCTCAATTTGAAATAATAACATATTCGTAAAATATTCTGCCAATTAGGATGGTACATAAATTATAAAAATTTAATTTAATAATATTACACTCTAAAGATTTATACAAAAAATTATCTTACAATATTGCACTATAAATATATATATCAAACTAATTCATTATATAGAAGATGAATTTGTAGTTGTCAATTTTTATATGTCATAATTATTAAAATACATAAATTTTTGAAGTTTAACTTTAGAATATTTTTGGCCAATATATTTGAATTATTTGATATATTTAAAATTGGAAAGTTCTTTGCTTCTTAAAATGTATTTACATACCTAACATGAAAAATGTATATAAAAAATTATCTTGATATATTGCACTATAAAGATCGATACAAAAGCAATTCATTTTATAGAAGGTGAATTTTGTATAACTAAACTAAGTAATTGTTAAGTTGCATAAATGATGTTCAATGTATAGTAATTCGTAGTATAGTAAATTACGAAAGGAACAATATTTAAGTACAATTAAAGGACAGCTTTTTACTTAATATGAAAGAAAAGAAAGTACATATAAATTACATTATATGTCATAATTACTAAATTATACAAATTATGGGAATTTAATTTTTATAGGCCATCCAACAATCAAAAGGCCAAGCTTTTGTAATTACAAATCATTACAAATTCAAAGGCCATATTTCAATCAAAATGCCATACTACAATGAAATAAACATGAAAAAGCCGTTACTCCAATAATGAAAAGGCCATATAGTACTATGAATTGGAGATTTAATTTTAGAATGTTTTGGGGCAATATATTTCAATTATTTGATATATTTGAATTTGAAAAATTGTTTACTCCTCAAAATGTATTTATATCCAGAACATGGAAGATGCATATAAAAATTATTCTACACTATTGCATTATCAAAAGTTATGCAAAAGTGCTTCATTTTGTAGAAGTTAAACTTTATACTATACTTTAATTTTGATTAAATGAACTATGTCATTTTTAAATTGCAAAAATAATGTTTAATGTACAGAATTTACAAAATTGCTATACAAAATTATCTTACAATATCAAAAGACCATACCTTTGTCATTGCAAATCATAACAAATCCAATAATTACAAATGAAAAGGCCATACTACTATGAATTGAAAATTTAATTCTATAATATTATGGAGCAATATATTTCAATTATTTGATGTATTTAAATTTGGAAAACTATTTGTTCCTCAAAATGTATTTACATCCTTAACATTTAAGAACTATACAGAAATTATCTTACAATGTTGCACTATAAAGAGCTATACAAAACTATGTCATTATATAGAAGTTGAACTTCATAATGTACTTTGTAGTTCTGAATTTTTATTAATTGAACTATGTCATTTTTAAGTTACAAAAATAATGTTTAATATAATAATCCACATTGCTGTAAATTATAAAAGGAATAATATTTTAATAGAATTAAAGGATGAGTTCTTCACTAAAAAAGGCGAACACAAAATAGCCAAAAATTATATAATATGTCATAATTAGTAAATTACATAAATCATGAAAGTTCAATTTTATAATATTTTTGAGCAATATATTGAATTTTTTGATATATTAAAATTTAAAAACTATTTTTTGTTAAAATGTATTTACATTTGTAACATAGAAGATCTATACAAAAACTATCTTACAATATCAAAAGGCCATACCTTTGTCATTACAAATTATGACAAATTCAAAGGTCATACTTGAATAAAAAGGCCATATGATAATAAAATGAACATAGAAAAATCCTTACCCCAATCATTACAAATGAAAATGCTACACTACTATGAATTTGAAGTTTAATTTGATAATATTTTGGAGCAATATATTTTAATTATTTGATATATTTGACTTTGAAAAACTATTTGTTCTTTAAAATGTATTTGCATCCTTAATATGTAAGATCTAAACAGAAATTATCTTATAATATTGCACTATAACGAACTATACAAAAGTATTTCATTATGTAGAAGTTGAATTTCGTAGTGTACTTTGTAATTATGAATTCTTACTAATTGAACTATGTCATTTTTAAGTTGCAGAAGCAATGTTTATTGTACATAATCCCATTGCCGTATATTACAAATTTTTATAATTGAACTATGTCGTCATTAGTAAATTACATAAATTATAAAATTTTAACTTTATAATATTTTTGAACAATATATTTGAATTATTTCATATATTCCAATTTGAAAAATTATTTTTTTTCTTAAAATGTATTTACATCTGTAACACATAAAATCTATACAAAAATCATCTTACAATATCAAAAGGCCATACCTTTGTCATTACAAATCATGATAAATTCAAAGGCCATACTTCAATCAAAAGGTCATGTTACAATAAAATTAACATCAAAAGGTC
The DNA here is from genome assembly GCA_018398585.1 of Simmondsia chinensis. Taxonomy (NCBI): domain Eukaryota; kingdom Viridiplantae; phylum Streptophyta; class Magnoliopsida; order Caryophyllales; family Simmondsiaceae; genus Simmondsia; species Simmondsia chinensis. Next base: position 9,239,727 of record JAGTTD010000004.1, read on the forward strand.
ATGCTATCTTTTGCAAAAGGAGTTTCATATCTGCTTATGCGCGAATTTTGTATAACTTATATATCATTTCATTTGGTCAATGCATATTTTCACAGGTTAACAAAATATACACCGCACATACTACCCGTGCATTGCAGCGGAAAAAAATTACTACATATAAATATGGGATTTCAATGTTGTACGAAGTGTGCAAGAAAAAGAAAAAAAAATTTGAAAAATAGTGAGTTGAGAGAATAAGAGGAAAAACATTAAATAATAAAATATTGAAAGATTATTTCAATAGAAGAAAAGATTCTCTAGTTTTCTAGTTCTTATTAAAAAATACTTTTTATTTTTCTTCAAGCATATTTGGGTTTGTCTTTTTGTTCTCTTCCTATAGAGTATAATTTGTCCCTAGTTTTATAACACGTTATCAGCATGAGTCTCTAGCCTGCCAAGGATTATCATAAGTTTGAGTAAATTTTTTATTCCCTAGTCTTTGTAATTTTTAATGGCTAATCTAACTAAACTTGAGTTTACCGCTCTTGATATAAGTGACAAAAATTATTTGACTTGGACCTTTGATGCCGAGATTCACCTTGATGCTATGAATCTCGGAGATACGATTAAAAGGGGTAATAGCGCATCCCTGCAGGATCGCGCAAAAGCAATAATTTTTCTTAGGCATCATGTCCATGAAGGATTGAAAGCCGAGTATCTTATTGCAAAGGACCCACTTGTCCTTTGGCTAAATTTAAAGGAGAGGTTTGATCACCAAAAATATGTGATCCTCCCTAAAGCTCACTGTGAATGGATTTACCTACGTTTGCAGGATTTCAAAGCTGTCAGCGAGTATAACTCTACAGTGTTTAGCATTACCTTTCGACTGACATTATGTGGAGAAAATATTACTAAGAAGGATATGTTAGAAAAACATTTTCTTCTTTTCATGTCTTGAATATGCTCCTGTAGCAGTAATATCGATAGAGAAATTTCAAAACATATTCATAGTTAATATCATGTCTTCTTGTTGCTGAACAAAATGACGAATTGTTAATGAAAAATCATCAGTCACGACCAACTGGGTCAGGGCCATTCCCTGCAGTGAATGCTGCATCCCACAAAAATGATATATATAGCCGTGGCCATGGCTGTGGTTGCAAATTTGGCTGTACTCGTGGACGCGGTCGTGGACATAGACGAGGTCATAGCTGTGGTCATAACAACTATGAGGTTTGGCAACAACAGCAATAACAACAACAACAACCCCAGTGCTTGAAAAGTTTCGGCAACATTGAAGAGAAATATAAAAAGAAGAAAACTCATCAGCAAAACTCATCAAAAGATGCTGAAACATACCGCTGTTGCATGAAAGGTCAGTGGTCGCTTATCTATCCTACCTCTAAGCATCTGTTGAACCTTTACCAAGCATGGTTGAAATAGAAAGGCAAAAATGCCGAAACAAATTTTGCTGAAGATCATTCTCCATGTGATGTGATGCATCTTAATGTTTCTAATTTCTTTGGGGATGCCAGTGAGAGAATTGATCATTTGATAGATGATGGAAGTATTAAACTGGATTGAAGTTTTTATTTTTTTTCTATTTGTCTTTTGTACTAAAGTTTGTCCTACTTTTAATGTAATACTATCGTTTGGTGTATTTGTTAATTTAATACAATATTATGTTTTTGATGCTTTATCATAAGGAATTATTTCTAATAAAACCAGGCTTCATCAACTATATTTATAGAGTAACATTCAAAACTATTATTATACTCATTTTGAAATACTTTATTCATTACATTTTTATTAATATGTAATATAGATAGTGTCCCACTAATACATATGTATTTTATATTTGAAGAAATTTGGATTTCATTAAAGATGAAGATTTATATCTATCAAACAGTGCAACAACACACTGTATCCTCAAAAACAAAATATATTTTTCTCAGCTACAATTAGCTGAAGTTAATGTTAATACAATATCGGGTGTTTTAAATTTAGTTGAAGGCTCGGGAAAATCGTTTAAAGACAAGCATAGACCGACAAAATCGTTTAAACTCAGTCTGTAAGTCATTATAAAATGAAAAATAAAAACGGTTTAGAGACAGAAAAATTCCCTCTAAAAACCGTATAAGGAAAACCTCACTAAACATTAGAACTAGTATGAAGACAGTTTTGAAACTGCTTTTTTAAAATGGTTTTCAGATGGTGGAGTTGATTAGTAATGGAATTAATTCTCGCACTTCCATTTTTTTGGTTAGCCAAATAAGGAAATTTCAATTCCATCGATTTTGGCTCCATTTATATTAAATTTCACAGACCCTTTAGGCCCGACCTACGGAGTTAGCACACATGAAATCCACATATAAGGGCAAGTGGGGTTCCATCTTAAAACCAATTGGCGATAGGTGGAGTAGCCCACTAGGCTCATAAGATGATCTCTTCTTTTTCACGACTTCAACGTGGTATTTTAGAAGACTCGCATGTGAAGTCCTCAACACCCCCCCTCCACATGTGAGTCTACGACAAATGCACCTCTTGCCTTTTTCGATCCAATTTGATCCAACTATTGGAGAGGCCCTCGGTGCACCCAATACAATTGCACCCCTCTTCATGTGGACACGGTGTGACAAATAAGAGTCCGGGATCATCTACTGGCTCCGATACCATGTTAAATTTCACCAGTCTAACCCACGGAGTTAGCACACATGAAATCCACATATAAGCCCAAGTGGGATTCCATCCTAAAACTAATTGGCGATAAGTGGAGTAGCCCACTAGTCTTATGAGGTAATTTCTTCTCTTTCACAACTTCAATGTGGAATTCTAAAAGACTCACATGTGAAGTCCTCAACAATTTATCGCATTTGTTTTTGATAATTGGTGACAAAGTCACGATATAAAAAGTATCTTGTACAAATGAGGCCTGATAATTTAGCATATGGAATTCAGATTTGATTGTGGAATTGCAATTCGATTAACTTAACAAGTCGAATTTGAACATTCAAGAGGGTATTCACTAATTAATGTTCGTGAATAGTTTGATAGGAGCTCTATAAAGGCTTTATAAAATCCCATTAACAGTAGGTTAATAGCTAATTAACAAGTGATATTTGCTCTAAATGGTTCGATAATGACTCGATAGTAACTTCAAGAGCTTAGCTTAGTGACAAGCAAGCTTGAGTCTTTAGAAAGTTCGGCTTGACTCAATGAAGTGCTTCAATCTTGATTAAGATAGCGGTCGAGTTTAGTCGAGTGTTAAACAAACCACAAATTATCACACGAGCTCCAATAAAGGTCGATAGCTCAATAAGAGCTCGCCTTGAATTCCAACTTGCCAGATAAGGCTTAAGATTCTTGAGTTTGAAAAAAATTGTGGTATGTTAGGCTCGGCTCATGTAGATCCCCGGTGGCGAAGTACTCTATCTATATGATTGACAATATACAATATTAAGGCTGCATTTGGTTAAGCTTTTTAATAGCTTAAAGCTGTAAAAAAGACCTAGTTGACTGTGAGGCTTGTGTTTGGTTGATAGAAAAGATCTTTTTACATTTTTTTTACAGTTTAACTAGAAAAATGAAAAGGTTGTTTTATAAATAAGCAAAAAAGGATGCAAAACTGTATCTTTTTCATAGCTTATTTTAGATTAATACTTTAAAAAGACTATATTAATATTAAATCTTTACTATTATGAACTACTTTTACTTGTTATTACTAGCCTCACCTACCACCACCCCTTTTACATACATGGCTCGCTACACTCGCCACTCTCTACTACCATGACTAACTATTATTATAATTTTCTCCTACCTTCTATTATTAATAAATTAATATTATTAAGTTAATAAATTGATTATAAAAGAAATGGATGAAAAAAAGGCCTTTCGACTACAAGTGAGCAGCAAAGCATGTTATTTTGATTGTCATCGTCGGTCTTTGCCTATGGATCATCCATACAGGAGACAGAGACTTGCTTTCACCACCGATAGAATTGAAATGGATCATCCACCATCATTACTATCAGGTGAAGAAATGTTATCCATAGTATGTGCTCTTCCTAATGTGAGCTTTGGACCGACACGTCGAGAGATACGGGGAAAAGGAAAAATGCACATTTCTTTTTTAAACTTGTATTTGAACACTTTATTACGTAAACATGATCTTTTTGCACGGCACAACCAAACACTTAACTGTAAAAAGATACAAATCTTAAATGGACAGATCTTACTGAAATAGATAAGCTGTAAAAAGATAAGCTGAAATAAGCTGAACCAAACATACCCTAAGATATTTATTATATAGTCAGAATAATTAATGTTCTTTTTCTACCATTCTATTTTAAATGTCACTTTGACATAGGAAAACAACTTATACATTTGTAAAAGCTTATATTTGTAATAAAGTCAGGGATGGATATTGTTTACCTTTCGAAATTAATTGAGTGTAAGAACCATAAGGACATGTAATTTAGGAAAGTCGCGAAAAACCTCTGAGTATACCGCATTAATTAATTGAAGAAAATATTTCTGCTGTACTTATAGTAATTATTTTTCATTTGTTTGGATAGTGTTGTAATTAACTAAACATTTGATGAACAATTTGTTGGGAAATATTTCAAATTCTAAAATTGACTAGAGTAGTTCACTTGGATAATTTAAAATTCTTAATTCTAAATTTAGGGACCTCTTGTTCATAACCGCACCTGCTTGCGTGGCAACAAGGTGAGCAAAATGTAGTGGACTAAATACCCACGACTAAGATAGGGAGTCATAGAATGGGCGCCCTAGACACAAGCGTCTGAGAACGAGCTCCCCAGACACGGACGCCCCAAACGAGCAAGCAATGTACGCACTCTTCATTTATATGTACAGCTAAAGTCCTCGAAAGAAAGGAAGGAGAGGGGAAAAAAAAAAGTAGACATCTTCCCAAGTCTCCAGCACGTCCACATCAAGAGGCACCCCTGGTAACCAAAAAAGACTAGGACAGAAGAGGAGAAGGTGATCATGGCGATCTCTCTTGGAAAGCTTGAGTTTAGCTTATCCTACCCCGCACATCTGCAAATTTTCCAAAAACATAAATGATGTCGTCTGTGTGAAGGATCTAAATCATGGTAGAGACACCAGGATCTCCTAATCCCTCCAAACCAAACGACGAATTTGAGCAAGTGTCAAAACAACAACTATGGGATGGTACAAATGCGGGATCATCTACTGCAAAATTGGCAGAACAATGACTGAAAGCGCATCACGCACCCGGAGACGAAAATCAGCAAAATTACTAGTTATGGGTTTGAGGACTTGCAAAACCATGAAGAAAGGTGGTGTTGACGAGAGTCGGGCTTAGAGGTGAACACTGCGACAAAAGGACAGGCAAGCTTCTTCAAACGGAACAGAACCAAATGGAGGATGAATCCGTCAGTAATATAGGAAGCACGCAATGGGAAACCAACCCTTTGTTTGGCAACAATAAGTGTAATGAGGCAATGAAGGTTCTAGGAACCCACTCTGCTTTTCCTAAAAGGACCCTGTCTTTCCTAGTAAAGAAGGTAAAGTTCCCAAATATAGATCTTTTTTATGGGACCTAAGACCCAGAGGGTCATTTGGCAGGTTTTAAGAACCAGATGTATATACAGGATGCTTCAGAAGAGGTATGGTGTAAGTGTTTTCCAGCCACTCTAAAAGGAGTAGCACTTCATGGTTTGCATCCTTACCAGTAGAGACAATTGACAGTTTTGTGCAATTAACAGAGAAGTTTGCTCACCACTTTGTGAGCAACAAGCAATGAAAGAAAAAAACAACCCACTTGATACAATTGCAACAAAGGGAGACAGAGTCTTTGAGAGACTTCATTAGAATATTTGCTAGAGAAATGATAGATATACTAGGTTTGGCTGATGAAACCGTGATAAGTGCCTTTATTAACGGGATCAAGAATTTCAATTTTAAGTTCATGCTAGCAAAGGAGCAACAAGAACTAATCAACAAATTATTACGAAAAGCCAATAAGTACATATCAGCTGACGACATGATGAACATAGCAGGGAGACTCTGATTGGGGGTCACAGGAAAGTCGAAAGAAAAATATTAATCCTCTTATCAGACGAGGACAAAATTTCCCAAGTCTGCGTCTAACTCCCGAATTCAAGTGCAAAGACCTCCTGGGCGGATGACCTATGAGATTGATAAGAAACCGACATATTGGTCACCCTCCTACAAAAAGGCATCCTACGTACCCAAGCGGCCATTTGACTCTTGACCAAAGGCCAAATGCTGCGAATTTCACGTGTTTTACGATCACACCATAGAAGAATGCAAAGCTCATCAAAAACAGGTTCAACACCATCGTGGTGGATCAACAAGTTAAGAAGTACAAAGTGAGGGAATGAATAGCAAGGCCTTAGTGACAGGGCCTCCTAAAGAGATGATTGAAGCGCGAAAAATGATGATCGCGATGATTTCTTAAGTCTCACCGCATGATTTTTCGTACACATGAGAGGCGCGAGCCATAAGGAGGTGATCCCTATTAGGAATCACCATCACCAACGATGAATTGGCAGATATCCATGTGCCTCATGATGATCCCATGGTTATCTCTATTGATGTTGAGTGATGTCAGGTCCACAGGGTCTTAGCCGATCAAGGGAGCGCTGTGAACACCATCTTTTATCAATGCTTTGAGTTTGAGGTACCCATAAACCGGATTCTTCCAATGAGTTATCTCGTAGTTAGCTTCACTGGGGAGGCGGTTCGACCCCTGGGAGTAATATTATGAATATTGTATTTCATGGGAATGAATCCTCTAGGAAAATTAGAACAGAATTTTTGATTGTGGATACGCCCTCCCCGTACAACATTATACTCGGACGACCTGCTATGAACCATATAAGAGCAGTAATTTCAAGCTACCACTTGTTAATGAAGTTTGAAGCTGACAATGGGGACGTCATCGCTCTTTTGGGAAATCAAAGGTGGCCTGGGAATGCTATCACGCATCCTTGAGTGATGCTGATTGTGAAATTTTTTCTGCAACCAAAAAAGAAAAAAAGCTTAATCCTCCATAAGCAGATGCACCAAAAGGACTGAGTCTGGATTTGGGTAGCCTGGCGGAGGTAGAAATTGAGGAAGAAAAGATGGTCAAATTACGATGTTGGCTACCTAAGGACTTGAAGCATGAATTAACATCTTTGTTGAGGCGATTTTGCGATGTGTTCGCATATAGTGCAAAGGAGATGCTGGGATTTAGTCGAGAGGTTATGATGTATCCGATTAAATGTGCTTCCAAGTGTGGTTTCTATCAAAAAAAAAAAAAAAAAAAAGAGAAGAATCTTTTATGTTGACAGAAATAGGGCAATCATAACGGAAATTTTCAAACTGCTTAAGGCTGGATTCATACAAGAAGTGAAATATCCAGAATGGTTGTCTAATGTGGTTGTTGTGAAAAACCCAAATGGAACCTAGAAGATGTGTGTCGATTTCGTGGATCTAAACAAACATTGTCCAAAAGATTCCTACTCCCTTTCAAAGATTGACCAGTTAGTGAATTCAATGGCGGGAATTGAACTTTTAAGCTTCATGGATGCCTTCTCGACGTATCGTCAAATCAAAATGGACACGTGTGATGAAGAAAGGACATCATTCATCACAAACGAAGGTACATATTGCTACAACATGATGCCAGTTGGCTTAAAGAATGCAGGGGCCACATATCATTGATTGGTCAATAAAGTATTTGCTTAACAAATTGGTTGCAACATTGAAGGTTATGTGGACAATATGACTGTCAAAACATGCGGCAGAAAGGACCATATTTTGGATCTGGAAGAGACTTTTTAGATTTTATGGAAATACCAAATGAAGTTAAATCCTAGTAAGTGTTCTTTTAGAATATCAGAGGGCAAATTCTTGGGATTTATTGTCAACGCCCGAGGAATCGAAGCCAATCAAGCTAAGGTAAGGGCCATTTTGGAAACGGGAACACCCAAAATGGTCAGTGATGTGCACGCCTTACCTCGAAATTGGTTGCACTTAATAGGTTCGTAAGAAAATCTACGGAGAAAGCATTGCCCTTTTTCAAGCACTGCGAAAAAAGAGGGATCAGATATAGGACAAAGAGTGCGACTGGGCCTTCATGCATGTGAAAGATCACTTAGCACGCCTTCCCTCTATGGCAAAACTCATTCCCGAGGAAACACTTGCCTTCTATGCAGTGGCATCAAAGAAAACTATTAGTGCCGTGTTGGTGGCAAATCAGTTTAAGGAACAGGTGCCAATATATTTTGTTATTCAGGTGTTGAAAGATGCGGAAGGAAGATATCCACTCATTGAAAAGCTGATATTTGCCATTATTATGGCCTCTAGAAAACTTCGTCCACGTTTTCAGTCGCACACTTTGAACATATTAACCAACCAACTAGCGAAAAAGCTACTATCGAAGCTAGAATGTTCAAGGCAAATGTTGGCACGGGTAGTGGAGTTGTCCGAATATGACCTCCATTACCTACCCATAACTACTATCAAAGCTCAGGCATTGGCTGATTTCATTGTCGAATGAACTTTTGATGCAAAGGACCATGACAAAGTTGGAACTGAACGAGAAGGGAAAGATGTGAACACTCCAAAGCAGCAAGGGAACCCTACAGAAACTAACCCATTAAGTGGGGCAACCCGAGCTTGGAAAATATTCGTAAATGGTTCTTCATATTCAAAGGGGTCAAGAGCGGGTATCTATCTTCAAGACCAAGAGGGTGCCACACATCGCTATGCCTTACAATTTCTATTCCCATTAACCAATAATAAGATTAAGTACGAAACCAAGATTCATAGGGTAGGTTTAGCGCATTCAATGGGGGCCAAAAGCAATGACAGTCTTTTGCAACTCAAAAATAGTGGTGAGACAAATAAATGAGGAATATGAGGCTCGAGACCCAAGTAAGGCGAAATACCTACAAGCCTTTCAAAGCTTTGCAATCGAGCCAATAAGGGTAAAGGCGCAATATATTGAGGGAGATGAGAACCATTTAGCCGACGAACTGAGCAAGTTGGCTAGCTCATGCCAAATGCTTGATAAGGGAATGGAAATATTGTTGAAGCAAGTTTTCCAAAGCATTTTTGAAGAACATGATGTTCCAATGGTATGAAACATTACTGAAACACCTAGTCAGATTAAGAGAATAGTAGATATGTTTGTCAAGGAATACAACCAGAAGATCCCCTTCAAGCCAAAAAGATAAGTTTCCAAGGATCTCGACTTCAAAATTTAGAGAATTAAATGTACAAATGGTCATTTTTACACCCGCAGTTGAAATGTGTGGAATGGAGTGAAGGACACAACATCTTGAAGGAAATTCATGAAAGGGAATGCAGAGGACATATTGGGGGACACGCCTTAGCTAACAAAGTTCTTTGCATGGGATACTTTTGGCCCACTCTAAGAAATGATGCCAAGGATTTGGTGTGTCAGTGCGACACTTGCCAAAGATTTGCCTTAATGCATCATGTCCACCCCCCCCCCCCCCCCCCCCCCCCCCCCCCACACCCAAAAAACATCTCTACAAATCTTAATTAGTATAATACCTTTCGCGCAATGGGGGATTGACATACTCGGAGGTTTTCCCATAGCTTTTGGGAATAGGAAATTTGTGAGAGCCACCATTGATTATTTCAGTAACTGGGTTGAGGCGAAACTAGTGGCCAGGATAATAGATCAAGCGACACAAAAATTCTTATGGAAAAATATTATCCCTCATTTTGGTGTGCCTCAAGCCTTGATAGCCAACAATAGATCGCAGCTTAGTTCGCTATGATTTTAGGCCTATTTCGATGAAGTAGGGATCAACCTCCATTTTGCCACTCTAGCACACCCACAAAGTAGTGGCCTGGGTGAAGCAACCAATAAAGAAATTTTAAATGGCCTAAAAAATGACTTGATTAGGCCAAACGAAAATGGGTAGATGAGTTACTTAGTATCCTTTGGTCAACCTGGACAACGGTTAAGACGGCTACGGGCGAAACATCCTTTATACTAGTATATGGGGCTGAGGTATTTTTACTTGTTGAGATACACAATCCCACCTTTCGCATAAACATTTCCATCCAGTGACTAATGAAGAGTTTCTGTGAGGATCGCTGGATGTAGTTGAGGAAGTTCGAGGCAACTCTCTGGTTTGGATAGCCGAGCAGAAATGGAGGATGTCTGCTTCAATCGAAGGGTCAGACTATGAAGTTTCCAAATAGGCGATTTGGTCTTACAATGTGTGGGATCTGGTGGGAAGGGACCCGGTATGGGGAAGCATGCCTCAAATTGGGAAGGTCCTTATAGGGTGACCTAGGTATTGAAAGGACGAAGTTATGAACTCAAGTGAATGGTTGGGACGGAACTATCCCACGACTGGAATGCGTGCAATATCTGAATCTCTAAAGGTCCTATCTTTAGGTTCATAAGGTAGAAAATTATGGAACGTTGCCTTAATGTGAATTTGGTGTATAATACTAATAAAATAAAGGCAACTAGTACAAGGGATCCTTACCTTTGCCCGTGTACTTTACCCTTCATATGATCCCCTTAACCAACAACTCAAAAGACCATTATAAACACCTAAGTCTTTTCACGAATTTCAGGTGGCGATGCAATCTGACCCTTAGTCCTTCATGGATGGATTTAAGAGTTGTTCCCACCCTAGATCGTAGGGTAAACTATCTAAAGGTTAAAAGCCATGCTTATTTAAAGTCTAAAGGCTAAGTTATGCAAGTTACCGGCCGCTACAATTTCAATACTGCATCATTGTTACCTTTTCTCAAAAATAAGGGAAAACTCAAGTCATTAAAGGCTTAGTTTTGATGCGTGATTCCCTTTGCAACTCCTTAGGAATACAAGGTAATGTCCATTTAAGATTTCAGCTAAATTTCATATATCTCAGCTTACGAGTTTAAGAAGCTGGAAAACTCTAACCATTATCTTTTAGGCAAAACATTATACATGTCATCTTCTGGGTTTAACCATCCCTTCGGCGTTGACCGATGTAGTCACTAGTAACGTCCGTCCGCTACCATCATAGCTTGTAACAATAAACATTCACCTGTTCAGAGGTGCAACAATAAACATTCACCGGTTCAGAGGTGCAACAATAAACAAACTTGTTCAAAGGTGCTGCAATATACATTCACTTGTTCATAGTGGAACAATAAACATTCACCTGTTCAGAGGTGCAACAATAAACATTCACCTATTCAGAAATGCGACAGTAAGCATTCATCTATTTGAAATCGACGTTTGCTTATTTGCAAGCATAACATTAGAAATCACTTGATCGAAGATGCAATATCCAAAATATTACAAGAGGTACCTTTATGTTCACCTGAATTGGCAAAAGACATAACATGCTAAGCATATAGTCACCAAATTTGCACAACTTACACCATTACACACAACATTTATTTCTTCACATTGACACAAGTCTCAAAACAAAAAGTGTAAATACAAAGAAAAAAGATGGAGTACAAACATCATCACTTTATAGTATTTGTACACCAAGACAACAAAAAAAAAAAAAAAAAAAAAAACAAACCTACAAGAAAGCAAAAGGTTAAACGCCAAGATGCCATAAGATTGCCCACCTCAAAGCAAAGTTGGATAATGCTCATGCTTGAGACCCAGGCATTCCTGCCATCGGTAGAGGAACCTACTCCGACCTTCAACTCGTTCACGATTTCATCGGTAACACGACATATAAGATCTTCAAAGACCTCCTATTAGCAAGGGGGTCCACCCTCCTTGAGCTTCCCTAACAAACGATCAAAACCCCATTCAAGTCCCAACCAACAATCTTCATTTTTCATCGTCTCATACTTGGGGTTGGATTTAAAAGTAGACACAACTTCTTCACGGGCGCATGGAAAATCAACAATTAGCCGAATAATATACTCATCTCTATCTTGCAAGGCATTCTTCATGCCATCGATTTGTCTCTATAACCTGACACACTGAGCCTTGAACTACTCCAATTCATGACGAAGCCTTTCCTCTTGAAGATGGGCCGAATTTTAAAAGCTCGAAAATCATCTTGTAGACTATAGCTTCTTCACCTCACATTCTAGCAGTATAAAAGGAGGCAAAAGCAGCAACGTACTAAAAGAACATATCAACACAAACAAAGAATGTGAAAGGAGTAAGGTGTGTAAATGTGAAGAATCATATAGGTGATAGAGCTCACCTCGAACTATCAAAGAAGCCTGACAGGCCACCATTGCAAAAACCTAGCCACCCCCAACATGGCTTGGTGGAGAACCAATTGTAGCAAGATCTAGAGCAAAGAAGTGGTTGATGTCAGTGTTTGCAAGTTCCTCAGCTGAAAGTTAAGAGATAGTTAGATAGTCAAATAAAAAAAAAATTCTGAACAAAGAGAAAAGAAAGAAAGAAAAAGAAATAATAGCATGTGAAAGTATCTTTGATAGCAAGAACATAAAGGTATCCCGGAATAGGGTTTACGCTAAGCCCTACCTTAATGAGTACGAACTCCTGCCTAAGGTGGGCTTGGGTATCCAAGAACCGAGCTTCACTTGTATCCTTATCAAAATAATAGATAATTGCCCAATCATCCTCGATAAAGTTCTCGGTTATGAGGGAGAACTAGGTCACCCAAACTATCGGGTAGCCAGGAAGAGTAGGTGGGCAAACCCATATGAATTTATTTAACCAGTCCTTGACATTTGACGGATTATCACGCATAAAGACCAAGCCACTTTGGCTTTCAAAAACAACATTATTTTTGTTTTGCTTAAGCTCAAACAAGTAGTCAAAAACATGATCAGTCAAATTCAAATCCGTTCACAAAACGAGCTAGAACAAGTTTGTAAATATTCCCTAAACTATTCGGGGTTATTTGGCAGGGGCATAGAGAATAGTATGACATGATATATGATATAAAGGGGAAAAGGGGAACTGAAAGCCTGCATGAAGGGCCTCTATTGAAATTGTGAAGCAATTGTGACAAGGAGAAAACAACGGAGAGTCATCTTCGGTTGGGACCCAAATTTGTGGTCATGTGGAAAGCTGTATTTTTTGGGAATAGTAAAACTTGCTGCTTCCCCTTGATACTTATAGAGAAACCTCTTAGAAGGCCTAGTATCCCTAAAGTTGGGAAATCAAGTCTACGGATTGTCAACACTAAAAATAGTAGCATCGGTTCAAAACTAAGGGGGGATGTTCGATGGAGCACCGCTTTCCTTGCAAGCCCATCATGTCGAACTTCTTGTTTGACCCCTACTGCGCACCATTTTAATCTGTAGTAAACCTTTCCAAATAAGTACATCAAAAGAATATCAATGTAGAGAATACATACGTATATGAGGTCCCACATTGCTATGAACAAAAAGGGGTAAACTCAACAAAGGCAAAAGTAGCTGTAAGAAAACAGGGGCACTTTGGTTAATGGGCGAAAAAAAAGTCATCCAGTTTTCTGTTAATATTTTATTGCCTACATTATGCTGGTACGTAGAGTTATTGCTAGGACTTGGGGTTTCCGAATTCATCATGCATGACACTTTTTGAATGTCTTGAAAAAGAAAATAGTGAGCCAGAGAGAAGGTCCAAAGAGCAACTTAAGAGGGGGGGGGGGAGGTGAATTAGGTTCTTTAGTGATAAATAGAAATTTAAAATTTATGAACCAAAAATTTAATTAAAAGCTAAACAATATATATGAAATGAAAAAGATAAAGGCAAAAATAAAAGGGATACTCGAAGATTTTTATATTAGTTCACTTCCAAACCGGAAGCTAGTCCACTTCTCAAGTGACTACTCTTAGTCACTTGAGCCTTTAACTAAGCTCAATGATTCCTTTTAAAAACAAGCTCAGGATCCAACCTTTACAACTGGTCTTTTTGTACGTAGGCTCATGACCCAATCTTTTACAACCGATCCTTTGTAACCGTAGGCTAAGGATTCAACCTTTACAATATAATAAATTAGAATAAAGAAATGAAAGAATTAAAGCACTCAAATTCTTCACTCTTTTAAGAGTGAATTGACACTTGGGTCAAGCTTAGCCAAAGCTAAGGATATGCCAATTAAATTCAATGATCAACTATAAGAGAATAAGTGATGCTCAAATAAAAGCTTTAAAACAAAACTTAAAAAGAAACCGTTAAAGCATAAGTATGTAAGAGAACTTTTTATCGAAGAATGCTTAGAGAGTATTGGATGATTTGAACCAAAGTATTCAAGCCCCATTTATAGGAAAATGAGAGCCTAGGAAATGCTTAAAAGGTTGAAAAAAAAAAGATTAGAAAAGAAATTAGCTAATTAATTTGATTGATTGAGGGGATTGATTACTAATTTAACTAATTAATTTGATTGATTGAGTCATTCCCATATTAGTTGAAATTTTTGAATTAATTTGATTGATTGATGAGATAATTTTGCTATATTAGCTAAGATGATTAATTGATTGCCATACTAGTTCAAAATTTTGAATTAATTTCCTAGTTTGCCTTGATCATGATTGATTGATTGAATTAATTTCTAATTCGCCTTGATCATGATTGATTAATTAAATCAATTTCCTAGCTAGCCTTGATCATGATTGATTAAATCAAGCTAAATTATCACCTATTTAAATTTTAATTGATTTGGTCATGCTTTATTTAAAACACCAATATTGAAAAAATATTTTAATTAACAAGCTAGATTAGTTTAATTTTGACTTGAGTATTTTTCAAATAAACTTTAAAAACCAATTTTCAAAATTAGTTTTAAAATATTTTTGTGAGAGCATCACATATCAATATTGAAACTTGGACTCAACTGATATATCCCGATCCTAAGTCCAAGACAATAAAAATAACGTTAAGGCGCTTGGATTCGGATCATGTTCTCTTCAATTTGGATTAATCTTTTCTTCAACTTGATGTCTTTTCCTCTTGATTCATCATCTTGGAAAGCTTCGTATCAACATGATTAACCTTGATTTTTCCAACTTTCTTATGAGTAACTTAGAAACAATATTAGAGCAATTTAAACACTATAACTCACTAAATGGTTGTTATCATGAAAATTACAATATAAATGGTTTTGGGGCCAACAATCTCCCCCTTTTTGATTATTACAAATACTTGGTGTTTTATCTTAAAAATATGAAAGTTAAGGAATAGAAATCACCACAAAAACTTACACCTGAAGATGTATTTCAGAGATGAATAATCAAAAGTATAAACGCTCCATCTGAGTTGATGCATTACAGAATTTACACATTCAACAAGTTACATCGTTGTCAATTGTAACATTATATATTCAACAACTTATACTTAGCATAGCACAATGAGCACAATGAGGCATGAATCATGAAATCGAAACATCAATTTTTCTCCCTCTTTGTCGTCAACAAAAAGCATCAGAGAAAGGATAAACAAATTCACAAGAAGAGCATGTATGATCACAAGGAAAAGGAGTAAACATTTAAATTGCATAATGTAAAGTAAAAAGTTGTACACGATGAAAATGTGGCTCCAAATTTTTGAAAGAAGAAAAGAAAATAAGTCTACAAAGTGGGATTCATTTTTTGTTTTTTTAAATTTAGAGATTTGTTGGAAATTGTTTCAAATATTTTTAACAAATTTAGAGATTTCTTGTCAATCAAAAAACATTTTGGAGATTTGTTCAAAATTGTTGAAGAAAAACATAGAGATTTGCTCATAACAAATTTTGAAAACACTCTTTGTTTTTAGGAACTGAAGGTTTTTTTTTTTTTTTGTGAATTTTTTTTTCTTTTTTAAAATAAAAATACCTTTTTTTTAATAAAGAAAATGGTCCAAGTTCCTACATCTACAAGTTAGATAAGAATACTTGGTCTATTGGAGCTCTTTTATGTTGAGTATTAAAACTCAATGTTAAATGCAAGCAATCAAAATCAAGTGGTCAAATTGCACATACCAATTCTTGTTCTAGTATCACAAAAATTTCTTCACCTAAAGGTTTAGTGAAAATATCCGCTAATTGATTATTGGTGGGAATAAATTTCACAATGACATCTCCTTTAAGTACATGATCATGAATGAAATGATGCCTAACCTCAATATGCTTTGTCGTTGAATGTTGAGCCGGGTTTTTAGTTAAGCATACAACACTAGTATTATTGTGCATTATGGAAGCATGCTCAATATGAATACCATAGTAATTTAATTGATGCATTAACCACTACATTTGAGCACAACAACTTCCACATTCAACATATTCAGCCTCGGCAGTCGATTTGCTAAACCATGACACCAAAGCGTGACCAAGAAATTGACAAGTACTACTAGTCAATTCTCGGTCCACTTTGTATCCAGCAAAATCCGCATCACTAAATTCAACTAAATCAAAGAAATCACATTTAGGATAGAATATGCCTAAGGTAGGAGTGCCAACTAGGTATTGAAATATTCTTTTCACGGGACACAAATGTGATTCCTTAGGACATGCTTGAAATCTGGCACATAAGCATACATTGAACAATATATCAGGCCTACTACCGGTAAGGTAAAGAAGTGATCCGATCATACCTCGATATAACTTTTGGTCCACCTTTTTACCTTTTTCATCCAAATCTAACTTGAGATTTGAGCTCATTGGTGTTGCTAGTGCCTTGAAATTTTCCATGCCAAATTTCTTAAGCATTTCCTTGATGTACTTGGCTTGGTTGATGAAGATTCCTTCCTTACCTTGCTTGATTTGCAGTCCAAGAAAGTAGTTGAGTTCTCCTATCATACTCATTTCCAATTCCCTACTCATGAGATTTGCAAATTCTTCACAAAAAAATGGATTAGTAGGACCAAATACTATATCATCAGCATAAATTTGTGCAATAAGAATGTCATGTCTAGAATGTTTGATAAAAAGTGCGGTGTCAACCTTTCCTCTTGAAAATCCATTTTGCATTACAAAGGAACTCATTCTCTCATACCAAGCTCTAGGCGCTTGTTTCAATCCATAGAGACCCTTTTTGAGTTTGAAGACATGGTTAAAAAATTTGTCATCCTCAAATCCAGGTGGTTGTTCAGCGTAAACTTTTTCTTCAATGAGACCACTTAAAAATGCACTTTTTACATCCATTTGAAAAAGTTTGAAATCTTTAAATGAAGCAAATGCACATAAGAGTCTAATAGCTTCTAACCTTGCGACAGGAGGAAAGGTTTCCTCATAGTCTATACCTTCTTCTTGGTTATAGCCTTTAGCTACTAACCTTGCCTTGTTTCTAACCACGTTACATTCATCCTTCTTGTTGCGGTAGACCCACTTGGTACCTATGACTTGATGATCTTGGGGTGTATTCACAAGTTCCCATACATCACTTCTCTTGAAATGGTTGAGCTCTTCCTCCATTGCCATTGACCAATTTGCATCATTAACAGCTTCTTCTATGTTTTTAGATTCTTCAAGAGAGATGAATGCTATTAAATGACAGTATTTGGTTAACGCATGCCTTATTTTTACACCTTGAGAGGGATCACCAATAATTTGACTTATTGGGTGGTCCTTCTCTTTGGTTTGTACATTTTGGTTTTCTACTTTTGGTTCATCCATTAGAGTTTTAAGTGTGTATTTTTCTTGCTCCTCGGATGAGTATGTAATATTTATTGGTTTAATTACTCTATCATCATCATCACAAAGAGTTCTAGAGGACAAGACATTAGAATCAACAAAGACTACATGTATAGACTCTTCTACAACCGTTGTCTTTTTATTATAGACTCTATATGCTTTGCTTGTAAGGGAGTATCCAATGAAAATACCTTCATCAACTCATGAATCAAATTTACCAAGATTTGTTTTTCCATTATTGTGAATGAAGCATTTGCACCCAAAAGGTTTAAAATATGCAATGTTTGGTTTTCTACCTATATAAAGTTCATATGGTGTTTTCTTCAAAATTGGTCTTATTAAAGCTCGATTTAAGATGTAGCAAGCGGTATTAACGACCTCGGCCCAAAATTATTTGGGCAATTTATTTTCACAAATCATGGCTCTTGCCATTTCTTCAAGTGTTTCATTTTTTCTTTCAACCACTCCATTTTGTTGAGGAGTTCTAGGGGCCGAAACATTATGGTCAATTCCAAAGTAATCACAATAATTTTCAAAATCGCCATTTTCAAATTCCCTTCCATGATCACTTCTTACCGAGATAATTTTCAAACCGTTTTCATTTTGTGCCTTTTTGCAAAACTTTCAAATTTATCAAATGCTTCACTCGTATAAGAAAAGAATAGGACCCAAGTAAAACGGGCGCAATCATCAACAATAACAAGTCCATATCGCTTTCCACCAAGGCCCAAATGACGAGTAGGACCAAACAAGTCTGTATGTAAGAGTTCAAGATGCCTTGATGTTGAAATTACATTCTTTGGTTTAAAATATGCAATGTTTGGTTTTCTACCTTTATAAAGTTCATATGGTGTTTTCTTCAAAATTGGTCTAATTAAAGCTCGATTTAAGATGTAGCAAGCGGTATTAACGGCTTCGGCCTAAAATGATTTAGGCAAGTTATTTTCATAAATCATGGTTCTTGCCATTTTTTCAAGTGTTCTATTTTTCCTTTCAACCACTCCATTTTGTTGAGGAGTTTTAGGCGTCGAAAAATTATGGTCAATTCCAAAGTAATCACAATAATTTTCAAAATCGTCATTTTCAAATTCTCTTCCATGATCACTTCTTACCGAGATAATTTTCAAATCGTTTTCATTTTGGGCCTTTTTGCAAAACTTTCAAATTTATCAAATGCTCCACTCATATGCGAAAGGAATAGGACCCAAGTAAAACGGGAGTCATCATCAATAATTACAAGTCCATATCTTTCCACCAAGGCTCAAATGACGAGTAGGACCAAACAAGTCTGTATGTAAGAGTTCAAAATGCCTTGATGTTGAAACTACATTCTTTGGTTTGAATAATGATTTAATTTGTTTGTCATATTGACATGCATCACAAATATGATCTTTTTGAATTTTAGCTTTAGTAATCCTCTAACAAGGTCATTTTTTAAAAGTTTTGAAATCAAATCCGTACTAGCATGTTCAAATCTTCTATGCCAAATCCAAGGATCATTTTCATTCAAGACACTAAAACACTTTAGTGAATCTACACAATCAAGATCAATCATATAGACATTTTCACATCGTAGATCAACAAGCAAAATCTCATTTGTTTTAGCGTGTTTAACTATGCATCTGGATGATTCAAAGTTCACACAATGGCCTTTATCACATAATTGAATAATGCTTTGCAAATTGTGCTTAAGACCTTCCACAAGTAGGACATCTTCAATGGTAGTAGAAGAGTTAGAAATAATGTTACTGGTACCGATTATTTTTTTTTTTCTTGTTGTCGCCAAAAGTGACATTTCCTTTTCTCGGCATTAGAGAAGTGAACTTTGATTTATCTCCGGTCATGTGCCTTGAGCAACCACTATCCAAGTATCACATTTGGTTTTTGCTTTGATTTTTGATACATACCTACCACAATTCAATCACTTTTAGGTATCCAAATTTTCTTGGGTCCTTTGTTGTTAGCCTTTATATTAGGTGGTTGAGATCCTTTTGGGACCCAAACCATCTTTGTCTTTCTCACATTTCTTATGAAAGGACATTGGTATATGATGTGCCCATGGTCACCACAATATTTGCATCTTATAGTGTTTGTTGGAGGTGACAAGGCTTTAACAGAAAGAACATTTAAATTTTTCTTTTGACATTTCCTTTATCACCTATTCCTTCTTTGTTATGAACCGGTTTTTGAGATGCAAGAACTTTGTCAAGTGTTTCTTGTCCTTTGAAAAATTTGCTTGATATTTTCGAAAGTTCTTCCATTCTTTCTTTTAAAGACTCGTTTTCCTTCAAAACTGATTTGTCTTCCTTCGATTTTTCTTTTTCATTATCCTTTAAAATATGAAGTGTTTCTTTCAAGGATTGCTTTTTATTGATAATTTAATGATATCATTGTTTAAAGACTCGTTCTTTTTTTTAGAGATTCATTTTTAAGTTCAAGTAATAAATGTTGTTTTGAATCTTTTTCCAATCCCGTATTTTCAAGACCCTTTACAAAAGCATTGTGTCGTTTTTTCAATTTTTTATATTTCTCATACAATTTTTGAAAACCAACAATAAGTTCATCATAGGATAGATCGGTTACCTCATCTTCTTTAATGCTATCATCGTCAATAGCCATGAGACAAAAGTTAGCTACTTCTTCTTCACTTTCTTCATCGGAATATCTCCCCAAGCCATCTTCCGTTCTTCCTTTTTGTCTTTCTTTTTCAACTTGCTGAAGAATTTCTTATTTTTTGGCTTGGGAAAATCTCTCTTGAGATGTCCGATTTCTCCATACTCGTAGCAAGTTGGTTCATCTTTGGAGGAAAATAAACCCTTTTTAAAGTTTTTCTTAAACCTTTTCTTTTTCACATCGTTTGTAAAACCTTTTTGCCAACATAAGAACTTCATCATCACTTTCGTCACTTAGAGATGATTTAAATGCTATGTCCTTACTTTTCTTTTTTCTTCTTCTTTAAATTCTTCCATGTTAATCTCATGGGTCATGTCTTTTCCAATTAGTTGATAAAGTTTATAATTTGAGAGGTTATGAGCTTCTCGAATGGCGGTAACCTAGCCTTGCCATGAAATGGGAAGACATCTAAGGATTTTACTAACTTGCTCTTCATTTGTTTATATTTTTCCAAGAGCTTGGAGTTTGTTAGTAATATAGGAAAATCTAGTGTACACCTCTTTTTTTGATTCCTCCGATTTCATTTTGAAAAGTTCGTAAGCACTTACCAACATGTTTATTTTTGAAGACTTGACTTGATCCGTACCTTCATAGGTGACCTTTAGCTTGTTCCAAATATCTTATGCCGATTGACAACCAGACACATGATTGAAAACATTTGAGGCAATAGCACACAATAGTTGATAATGAGCTTTTGCATTTTTTGCAAGTTTTTCTTTATCATCTTGTATAAGCTCATTTTCCTCTTTTTCAATGGTTTTCTCACCTTGTTTCTTTGAAGGTACACAATCACCAATTTTTATTATAAGCCATAAGTCAAAATCAATGGATGTAATGTAAAATCTCATTCTAAGCTTCCATTAGGGGAAATTCTCCCCATCAAAGAGATGAGGCTTGTTGGTCGATTGACCCTCGGCTAAGACCAGAGTGAAGGTTGCCATAGGATCACACTAAGGTTGTTAGACCCAAAAAAATTAGAGTACTAGATCTAATACCAATTGAAAGTTCAAAGAGCAACTTAAGAGGGGGGTGAATTAGGTTCTTTAGTGATAAATGAAAATTTTAAATTTATGAACCAAAAATTTAACTAAAAGCTAAACAATATATATGAAATGAAAAAGATAAAGACAAAAATAAAGGGAATACACAAAGATTTTTTATAGTGGTTCACTTCCAAATCGAAAGCTAGTCCACTACTCAAGTGACTACTCTTAGTCACTTGAGCCTTCAACTAAGCTCAATGATCCTTTTCAAAAACAGGCTTATGATCCAACCTTTATAACCGGTCATTTTGTGCGTAGGCTCAAAACCCAACTTTTTACAGCCGATCCTTTCGTAATCGTAGGCTAAGGATCCAACCCTTACAATAGAATAAATTAGAATAAAGTAATGGAAGAATTAAAGCACTCAAATTATTCACTCTTTCAAGAGTGAATTGACACTTGATCAAGCTTAACCAAAGCTAAGGATATGCCAATTAAGCTCAATGATCAACAATAAGAGAACAAGTGATGCTCAAATAAAAGCTTTAAAACAAAACTTAAAAACAAACCATTAAACCGCAAGTATGTAAGAGAACTTTTTATCAAAGAATGCTTAGAGAGTATTGGATGATCTGAACCAAAGCATTGAAGCCCTATTTATAGGAAAATGAGAGCCTAGGGGATGTTTAAAAGGTTGAAAAAAGAAAAGATTAGAAAATAAATTAGCTAATTAATTTGATTGATTGATGGGATAATTTTGCCATATTAGCTAAGATGATTAATTGGTTGCCATACTAGTTCAAAATTTTGATTTAATTTCCTAGATTGCATTGATCATGATTGATAGATTGAATTAATTCTAATTTGCTGTGATCATAATTGATTAATTAAATCAATTTCCTAGCTGGCCTTGATCATGATTGATTAAATCAAGCTAAATTATCACCC
Source organism: Simmondsia chinensis (assembly GCA_018398585.1). NCBI lineage: Eukaryota > Viridiplantae > Streptophyta > Magnoliopsida > Caryophyllales > Simmondsiaceae > Simmondsia > Simmondsia chinensis. Next base: position 9,261,889 of record JAGTTD010000004.1, read on the forward strand.
ATTTAAATTTTAAATGATTTGGTCTTGCTTTATTTAAAACATCAATATTGAAAATATATTTTAATTGACAAGCAAGATTAGTTTAATTTTGACTTGAGTATTTTTCAAATAAAATTTAAAAATCAATTTTGAAAAATATTTTAAACATATTTTTGTTAGAGCATCACTTATCAATATTGAGACTTGAACTCAATTAATATATCCCGATCCTAAGTCCTAGACAATAAAAATAACGTTAAGGTGCTTGGACTCGGATCACGTTCTCATCAATTTGGATGAACTTCTCTTCAACTTTGATATCTTTTCCTCTTGATTCATCATCTTAGAAAGCTTCATATCAACATGATTAACCTTGATTTTTCTAGCTTTCTTATGAGTCACTTAGAAACAAGATTAGAGCATTTTAAACACTATAACTCACTAAATGGTTGTTATCATCAAAATTACAATATAAATGGCTTTAGGGCCAATGCATAGAATACGAAAACGGAAGAAAAAACGTTGTGGATCATTGAAAGAAGGGAAGAACTTTACAAAGCTGATATCTAAAATGAACAATAACCAATTCAGATAGTAACATCCAACCTTCCTCTCAAATTTACAGCTCAAACTAGGTAGGTTAAAACTATAGAATTTGAGAAAAATTTATGTTACGATTCTCTAAACACCCCGGCCAAAACGCTAAACAATCTTTACGAAAGTACACTGCAACCTTGTTTTAACAAAACCAAAATTTTACATTTTCAAGTGAAATTCCGATGCCACGCCACATCAAGACCACACCCTCCAAAAACCATGAATTCATTGTTGGGGCTTTATATTCAAAAATTCCAACTACAACATACTAAAGTGACCAAAAATCCAACCCATTAAGTACAAATTATATCCCCAACTTTACGATTGGTTGTATCCCAAAACATAAACCCTAGAAAATTAAGAAGAAAAGTGGACAAAAATATAAGGGAATAGCTTGAGAAATTGACACACCCAAGACGTTGAAAGGTTAGACATTAAACAAATAATGGTGAGAGAGAGACGGAAAAGAAAGGAAACGCGCTAAAAAATGTGTCGAAGGAAGGAATAAGAAACCCTAGGTCCCAGCAAAACTTTGGAGTTTAAATTAAGATTGGGCAAGCCAGGTAAAGCGCCCCTATCAAAGAAGGTTCTGGTAAAGCTTTGAAAGATAGGAGATTGGGCGAGCCTGGTAGCACGCCCCTAGGCTTGAAATAAAAGTTATAAGCAGCCTTTAGACCAGGGGCTGCGCGACACACCCCAAAGCTTGAAATGAATGTTATAAGTAGCCTTTAGACTGGGGGCTGTGCGATATGCCCCTAAGCTTGAAATGAAACATATAAGTAGCCTTTAGGGGCTGTGCGACACTCCCCTTATCTTAAAAAGAAAGTTATAAGAAACCTTTAGACTGGGGGCTGAGCGACATGCCCCTAAGCTCTAAATGAAAGTTATAAGCATCCTTTATATTGGGGGCTACGCGACTTGCCCCCATACTTGAAATGGATGTTGTAAGCATGTTTGGATCGAGAGCTACATGGCGTGCTCCTTAAGTCCAATAATAAAAATATGAGAAATGTTAGAACCAAAGGAGGCACAACATTTTCTTAAAATGACAACCATAAACTACGTGAAATCGGAAGGCCTCGTAGTGCTCCTTACTACCTAATGGGGCCTATGAACCATAAAAACAAACTTGAAACATTAGAATGGAAAAACCGAAATGTAGAAATTGTGGGATGTACCAAGTTCAAAAAGCGTTAAATTACATCCTATAAAAGCAAAAAACTATTACAATACATAAACGATAAAAACCAAAATTCCAACATCAAGAAATAAGCAAAGGAAATAGAAAGTACAAAATATATTTAATCCAAAACACTATAAATATATTTAACCCAAAACACTATCTTATGGACCAGATTTTACCCAAAAGGTACAAACTTTATTGATACAAAATCCAGAATGCGTCACGCCAGATTATCATATAGCAACCCTTGAGAAACAACGGGAGAATCACAAGGATGAAGCAACCCCCAATAAGTCCGAAGTCGTGCCTATTCCCCATAACTAGGAGGGCATATCACCTAAAGCATCCTATGTTCAGTACCTAAGAAATGTTAACAATACACCTTACACTTAGTAGAAAAGATTAAACTATGGTCAGTTATTAAATTCCCGCAATTCTAATGTTTCGTCACCCATTAGGATGCCATATGTTGAAAAATATGCTTCGGAATAAAACCAAGGAATTAAAATCTTGCTTATTCCCAAATACCCATAAGGTAAGAGCAAGGTCATAAAGAGCGGCTAAACATAAGGTGACCTTCGAGGGAAAAAAAATAAATAAATAAAAAATCCAAGGAACTTGCAATGAACAGCTTCGTCACAAATGCGAGGAGGCAAGAACAACAGGCAGTCCAAATCCTCTATAATGTCCCAGGCTTCCAGGTTAGGATAAACGTAAGGAGAGTCAGAGGGGAATGATTTGCTACGCTCTAATAGCAAGTACAAACACTATCGCAAAACACTAACTTCAAAAAATCTATTGAGCTGCCACCAGTATGTATGAGCATCTTATACCTCCAGGCTCCACAATCAAAACAGTACACAAAGTATCAATCTAACTAAAGCTAAGATCTTCCCAGAAAGTGACGTCCATGTTAGAAATGAAAAGGAGTATGTGGTAGTTGAAAAGATTTAACAAAGCATCATCAATACTTTCAAGTAAGAACCCAGAAACAAAAATTGCCCGGGAAGAAAGATGGGGAGGAAGCCTTGTGTAGTTGGATTACATATTTCCATCCCTCAAGATCGAAAATAGGGAGTATCTCAGAACAAAATCAAACTATTACTTGTAGCTATATCTCCTTTTCATTTGAGAAAAACCATAAAGGCTCTATAGGCAAGCAAACAAAAGAGCGAGGACCAGCAAAGGCATAAGATTCCACGTAATTCCCATGAGGAGGCCAATACAAGTTTCTATATTAGGATGCCATTAGCAGGCCGCTTGAAGTAATTCAAAGCTTGCCCTTTCATGAAATCCTCTCGAAGGAAAAATCCCCGAAAGAACTAGGAGACAACGCGACACGAACATAAAATTTTGGCAGAGAGACAAGAGAATATTGTTAAGAGCAGATCCTCTAAAAACATCCCCATGAATGTGTGAGCTAGAGCAAAATGTAAACAAAATAAGTGTCAGAGACAAAGTGTGAGAGTGAGAAGGGCCTAAAATAGATACATGCACGCACAAACAAGCACGTAGAAGGCACGCCTAGTTATAAGAGTACATTTTTTTACAAGGCGAGCAAAACACGGGGGGCCAAATACCCACGCCCCAAACACGGGCGAGCAACATACGCGCTCTTCGTATATATATAAAACTAAAGTTCACAAAGAATGGAAGGAGAGGGAGAGCAAAAAAGAAACATCTTCCCAAGCCTTCCAAACTTTTAAGCACGCCCACATCAAGGGGGCGCGCCCGGTAATCGGGAAAGGCTAGGACGAAATGCGAGAAGTAGATCTTGGTGGTCTCTCTTTAAAAGCTTGAGTTTGGCTTATCCCGCTCTGCACATTTACAAATTTTCCAAAAACACCTCTAATGTAATACATTTGTAACGACATAGATATCAAAAACATAATAAACAAAAAATTAATGTGTAAATAGAAATGCGAAAATATTGAAGGAAAACTTAAAAAGAAACAAATCAAGAATGCCTAGAATGTAGACCTCAAATGTTGCCTAGGAAGAACTATCGAGACTGTGAGGCCTTCTCCACAAGAACCTCTTGACCACCTCGAGTGTGGATTTCAAAAGATATTTACTTAAGTAAAATGTTCAAATAGAAATTTTTTGTTTTTCAAGTCTCCAAGAAAAAAAAAATTCAGAAAATATTGAGATGTTAAACTCAATTTCAAAGACCCCTATTTATAATAAAAATTTAATGTGGGTAGGGAAATATTTCTTTTCACTCTTACAATTTACTAACACCACATTCATGTTATGCTCAACAAAACAAATTGTGCTTAGGAACATTAGACTTAGTGGTAGACGCACGTTGTAGGAAGTGGGGTGCACGAACCCCGCAGCTTTATTCAGTGGCTAAGGCAGAAGTAAATCGAAGCGGGGTCCATATTTATAGTAAAATAAAAAATTATAAAACGTAAAACAATAATTATAATTTATACGTATATTTGTAATATACGATACATCGAATTAAAAGTTTAAAAATAAGAAATATATTCATGTCAAAGAAAATTATAATAGTGTCTATATAATAAAAAAATCAACTAACTAATTCAATTTCTCAATAAAAATAATTAAATAATCATTTACAAATTAATAACCGATTCGATTAGGAAATTCAAACTTAATGAACTTGATCGCAGAAAAAATTCTCCATAATGTTAAAAAACATTAGGGTTAGAGTATAATATTTAGAGTATAATATTAAAAGTTATAGCTTATATTAATAAGCAAATTTTTTATAAAAAAAATGCTATTTATGTGCGAGATGATGATGAGGTAAAAAGGGAGAGAGATTATTTAGTACAAAAGGATTAGAGTTTGGGTGGAGCTATTTAAGAAGTCATAACAACATTAAAAAGAGACTTTTGCTGCTGGTAGTCGTTGAATCTGCGACCTCTACTCTTAATTTGCCAAGTCTTTACCATTCAACCAACCCAACACTAGCCCATTTGTTGCGGGTTCATTTATTAATATCGTGCAAAAAAATGTCAAAATTTTTGTGCCACACCTATATACTTTTTAAGGCCGGGTGGTAAAGTTGCGGGGTCCATGCACCCCGGTACTGTTAACGTGCATCCACCACTGGCTTTATTACCCGAGCTTTGAAAATAGTATACTTTGGTAAAAAAAAAAATCATAAAATATATAATGCTATTTGTGAGCCCACATGACAAAGTGTCTATTAGCTTAGTGATAGTGCCCACCACCTTTCCCTAATTTTTCAGAGGTTGCGGGCTCAAGCCATGCAAAGAGCTGTCGTCTTACACATTTTCTTTTACAACCAAGTTTTGCTCATTTTTGTCTCTTAATCGCCACTGGTAGTTAACATAAAAGAAAAGGAACACACCCAGTGCCTCAAGGGCTCCCGCCTACGTAGGGTCTAGGGGGCGCTGATGTAAGCAGCCTTCCCCCTTCAGAGTGTTAACCCGAAGAGAGGCTGTTTCCCTACGCACCCAACCTGAGGGGAGGACTTCCCAGGAGGTCACCCATCCTGGTACTACTCTCGCCCAAGCACGCTTAACTTCGGAGTTCTAATGGGATCCGGCGACGGTGTGTTGGTGCCCTCTTTGGTGGTAGTTAACATAGATTATTATTTTAAACCAAACCCACATGATAATTAGAATGTTGTCCTTCACCTCTTCAGGGTTGTGGGTTTGAATTTCTGAAATTGCAAGCAAGTTCCTTTCGAAACATTTTTCCTTTCTAATACTAATATAATAATTTAAGGAAGTTGTTGTTGGAAGGGCCGAAGTAATGATGTAACATACAAAGAATGTGAGCCACAAAAGTGCCTTAAAAACCATGATTTTGCTTTCGTGATAACTGTTAGAACAAATTTGTGAAATACTTGCAAGCGGATAACCGCGAGATCTCAAATATTGAGGCTATGTAATCACTTTTCTTAATATTTATTTCGGTATACGAAATATCCTTGGGGATACATCAATAACCAAAAATGAAGCGAGGATGTGTAAAGGGAGAGATTGATAGAGATGTGTAGAGATTGATATTTGTTACTCAAGAACACAACACAAGAACACCCAAATACACTTGAACACAAAGTTTCTTTTAATCTCTTTTGTCTTGTGTTTTTAATTCAATTTGATTCATCATCTTGTACATAAAAGTGTGGAGCAATACATATATGTATACATGAAAAGAGACATCCCAAATAAAAACCCAAAAGAAATACAATGAACTAGGAAAAAACCGCGCAAGCAAACCGTAAAAACAGACCTGTGTGACGAAGCTGTGTGTCGACACATAGGTCGACACACAGGCTCACTGTAGATCTATGTGTCGACACACACTTCCTTTGTGTTGACACACAGAGTGCCTCCGTGCGCTTTTGTAAAAGGGCTATGAGTCGACACACGGGCCATGTGTGTCGATACACAACTCTTTCCCCATCGTTCTGTTAGATTGTGTGGCAACACACATGGGCCATGTGTCCACACACACCTCTAACAAGCTCTAAACATTTAAAACAAGTATTGAGACAATCTCAATTATATCTTATATATATATGAACAACATTTAACATATTTACATGTTATTTAACACACATTTCTAAAATACATCAACAATCCCCCACCATTTTCAAAATACGACCAATCTCAAAATGACATCTCGGTTAAAGGAGGCCTTATTGTTCATCAACGAGGGTGTCTCACGATTGAACCCCCAGCTAATGAAAAGACCATATAGTTAATCGGATCGAAAATTGTAGACCAAGCTTTGAACCATACAATCCATTTGACTAACCGACTATCTAATCACGCACAAGGCGTACTCCCCTTACACACCCTACAACTCCCAGATCGACACATTTGTGTCCTTGTATCTTATACCCTTCATGAGTGTTTCAAGGCCAAACCCTGAGTAAAAAATCACCCCTTTGAAGCAGCCAAACTTTAACACACACTAAGGTGGATCTAATTGATTATGTCCCCATGACGCTACATTCAATAAGTTCTAAAACTAGGTCCATTAAGAGCTTTTGCTCATCCTCTTAGAATCTCTGACGCGGGTATCAAGCACTTCAAACTTGGGATGGAAAAATTCTCATTTAGTGCTTGCAGTCACACAGATGGCAAGTCTCTCTCATTGAACCTGAGACCTAGCGTCATACTAGGCGTTGAGTTGAGGGCCTATCATGAGCGACTAAATATGACAGGTTTCAACTCCATCCCTTCACTTGTTCTCAGAACCAAGTCTCTAGCCAGGCCTTTAGTGAATGGATCCTCTAGATTCTGAGTGGTTCTCATGAAGTCCACAGTGATAGCACCTTCTCGAATAAGGTGTCTCACCATACTATGTCTTACACCAATGTGTCTGGACTTCCCGTTATACACCTCACAGCACACTCTAGAAAGCGTAGCCTAACTATCACAGTGGATAGATATTGGTGAGATAAGCTTCACCATAAAGGTATCTCGTACAAGAGATCTTATAACCACTCGGCTTCTTTAGCCGTAGAAGCGAGAGCTATAAACTCCACCGCCTTTGTAGAATCAGTTATGCAAGTTTGTTTCTTGGAACCCCAAGAAACTGCACCCCCACCAATCAGGAATACCCATCCACTCATAGATGCATGATCCTCCACATCGGAGATCCAGCTTGCATCAGAATACCCCTCCAAAATGGGAGGATACCCTACATAAGAGAGGCCATAGTTCACAGTCTTCTTTAGGTACTTTAGTGCCCAATGCAATGCATCCCAGTGCATCTTACTCGGGTTGCTAGTATATCTACTCAGCTTTCCAGCAGCAAAGGTGATATCAGGCCTTGTGCTCGTCATGGCGTACATAAAACAGCCAATGGCTCGTGCGTACTCCCGTTGTGCCACTGGAGCACCACCATTCTATATTAATTTCATACTAGGATCCATCGGAATGGATATTGGTGCATAATCAAAGAAATGGAACTTTTTCAACACATTTTCTATGTAGTGAGACTGCGTCAAGGAAATGGTGTCACCATTCCTTACAATCCTTATATCAGGGATTACTTCCGCCTCACCCATATCTTTCCTAGCAAAGTTTTCTGAGAGAAACTGTTTAGTTCTCTCTACTTATTCTATATCAGTACCAAATATCAGCATGTCATTGACATACAAACATATAACGACCCCTTTGCCATTATCAAACTTGATATAAGACACATTTATCCGATTCATTTATAATGAATCCGTTGTCAAGAACAACTTGATCGAACTTCTTGTGCCATTGCTTCGGGGCTTGCTTTAGCCCATACAGAGAGCGTATGAGTTTGCATAATTTTCTCTCTTGGCCCAAAACAACAAAACCTTCTGGTTGTTCCATATACACTTCCTCTTTTAGCTCACTATTCAGGAATGCTATTTTAACATCCATTTGGTGGATCACTAGTTTATAAATTGAGGCAAGGACTATCAAAACCCTTATCGTTGATATTTTTGCCACGGGGGCATATGTATCAAAGTAGTCCAACCTTTGTTTTTGGGTGAACCCTTTTGCCACCAATTGGGCCTTGAACTTATCTATTTTTCCATCGACTTTCATCTTCTTTTTGAAGATCCATTTACACCTGATAGGCTTACTACCTCGTGGAAGATCCACCAATATCCAGGTATTATTTCCAATGATAGAATCCATCTCATCATTCACCACCTCTCTCCAGAAGGAGGCATCATGAGACCTCATTGCCTCATTAAACATCATGGGATCAGCTTCCATGACACAACAATATGGAGCCACTTGGTCCACATCGTTCCTTGAACCTTCTACCAAGAGCGTGTAGAAGTCCAAACTGAAAGATTTCTCTTTCCTTGCTCTCTTACTCCTTCGAAGTTCTAAAGCACTTTCAGGAACATCTTCCCTCTCATGACAAACATTTTCATATGACACTTGAGTGTCACTTTTGATCGGTTCATAGTCCCTCGTTCTAGGGATAGTGGTAAACCGATTCTCATCAAATATCGCATCTCTTGATTCTACTATTGTATTTTCATTGATATAATCATTAGGTTGGATTACATAGAACTGATATGCCTTGCTATGAGACGCATAACCAACAAAGATGCAATCAATGCCTCTTTCACCTAACTTCTTACGTTTAGGTTCAGGGACTTTAACATCTGCCCTACACCCCCACACTTTCAGATAAGTCAAATTAGGGGCTCGTTTGTTCCACAATTCATATGGGGTTATCTTATTTCTCTTATTTGGAACTCTATTCAATATGTGACAAGCTGTTTACATAGCCTCACCCCAAAACCCATCGCTGAGACGGGAATAGGATAACATGGAATTAACCATTTCAGCTAGAGTCCAGTTTTTCCTCTTAACCACGCCATTATGTTGTGGCGTATACGGAGCGGTTATTTCGTGTATAATTTCGGTGGTTTCGAAATACTTAGGATCGTAGTATTCCCCACCATGGTCCGACCTAAGGCGTTTGAGAAAGGTCTCACAGTGTAATTCGGCTTCTGCTTTTTAAGCTTTAAATCTATCAAGCGAATCATCTTTGTGACTTATCAGATGTACATAAAAAAATCTCGAACTATCATCTATAAATGTCACAAAATAATGCTTTCCACCTAAGCTCGGTGTGCGCTTGAAATCACATAAATTGCTATGCACTAGGTCAAGTAGATTAGTCTCTCTTTGCACTAAAAGAAATGGTAATTTCGTTATCTTAGTTAACATGCACGTTTTGCATTTATCATTAATTTTATCTATGTGTGGAATCAATGAAGAATTGACCATTTCATGCAATCTACGAAAATTCACAAGACCTAACCTTTGTTGCCGTAGAAACGACGAATCAAGCATATAAACAGAACTATCAATTTTATTATCAATGTTCATCTTGAACATATCATTACACAAGCACCCTTTGCCAACAAAGACTCCTCCCTTTGAAAATACAAACTTGTCGGCCTCGAAGACCAACTTGAACCCAAACCGATTTAACAGACCACCGGACATGAGATTCGCCTTCACATCCCGAGCATAACATACATCGGTTAAAGTAAGGGTTTTTCTTGAGGTGAAAAGTAAATCTACTTTTTCCTTCCCTTTAACCGGTATAATTGCCTCATTGCCCATGAACAACACAGTTTTGTTGTCCATGGGTTCAAAAGTTGTGAGGAACCCCTTATCCTTACACACATGTCTCATGGCCCCCGAGTAAACCCACCAAGAGTTATCACTCTCGACTAAGTTGACTTCCGATATCATCACCACGAACCTATCATTTGAATTATTAGCGCGATGATCAAGCCCCTTGACTTTATTCTTTTTAAGGCGATAACAGTCCTTAAGTAAGTGACTGGGCTTCTAACACTCCCAAAAGACCATTTTTGGCCTCTTGTCATTCTTCTTCTTTTGGAAGTATCCAGTTCTCTTGGGTCCCTTGCTTGACTGGCCTTCTTCTGTGATATTGAATTTACCAACATCACCTGGGCGGTCTTTGTTGTCATCCTGTACCCTACCTTCCTCAACATGTAAATGGTTAGTCAATTCCTCAACTGACATATCATCCTTCTTGTGTTTAAGACTTTTCTTAACATCTTTCTAAGAAGGAGGAAGTTTGTCAATTAAGGAAGAAACAACTATGGTATCGTTCATGTTCATTTTATGTTGTTTAAAATTATTCAATATTCGTTTGATTTCGTGGAATTGCTCCATGATAGGACGATCATCTACCATTTTATAATTATTAAACTGACTAACCGGGAACTTTTTGCTTGTAGCATCCTCGGCCATGTAGCGTGCCTCAAGAGCGTCCCACAGTTCCTTCACGGTCGGCACGTTCGAATAGATATCAAACAGGGCATCAGTCATACCATTCAGAATATGCCCTCTACAGATGTAATCATCATTCTCCCACTTTAGCCTGGCCCTCTGCTCGGCCAATGTCTCCTCCTCCTCAGAGATGGGAGATGGAAATGGTGTATTCAGGACATACACCACATTCAACATCGCGATAAGGAAGTGCATCTTCCTTTGCCATCGGCAGAAGTTCCTGCCATCAAAATAGTCCAACTTCACAAAGTTGGCTATCATTTCACTTAGTGATGAAGCCATAACCCAAATCAAGAAATAAAACTTAAGATTGTTAGAACAAATTTGTGAAATACTTGCAACCGGGTAACAGCGAGATTTCAGGTGTTGAGGCTATGTAATCACTTTCCTTAAGGTTTATTTCGGTATACGAAATATCCTCGGGGATACAACAACAACCAAAAATGAAGCAAGGATATGTAAAGGAAGAGATTGATAGAGATGTGTAGAGATTGATGTTTATTACTCAAGAACAGAATACAAGAACACCCAAGAACACTTGAACACAAAGTTTTTTTTAATCTCTTTTGTCTTGTGTTTTTATTTCAATTTGATTCATCATCTTGTACATAAAAGTTTGGTGTATTCATGAAAAGAGACGTCCCAAATGAAAACCCAAAAGTGACACAAAGAACCAAGAAAAAACCGCGCGAACAAATTGTCAAAACAGACTTGTGGGACGAAGCCGTGTGTCGACACACAGGCTCACTGCAAATCTGTGTCTCGACACACACAGAGTGCCTCCGTGCGCTTCTGTAAAAGGGTTGTGTGTCGACACACGGGCCATGTGTGTCGACACACAGCTGTTTCCCCATCGTTCTGTTGGATTGCGTGTTGACACACATGGCCCATGTGTCAACACATGCTCCTAATAAGCTCTAAACATTTAAAACAAGTATTAGGACAGTCTTAAATACATCTTATACATATTTAAACAGCATTTAACATATTTACATGTTATTCAATACACATTTTGAAAATATATCAATAATAACAATTTGGCCCCGACAATAACACTACCCTATTTTAAAACAAAATTTGTGTCATATTTGACCTGTTAGACTAATGACAAAAACTCCATAGATTCCTTTTATTTATAGGGTGGGTTAAGAATTCTAAAAAAACTAAATATTTCTTTTAACATTTTTGTTTCTTAATAACTCATAGCATTAGATAATAATTTTGTTTCTTTTAACTGCGATATATTTAATTATTTAATTTCTCTCAATTGCAAACATTAATTTATTTCATTTCGACGTTTATATATGTCCACTTTTCTAATTTCTATAATACGTATCCACACTTACATAATTATTATTTTTTATTTTTAATATATATGGACCCTGCATCGCTGGGTTCCTGCATCTACCACTAGTTAGACATACACCCTAGGCTGCTAACCAAGAAGAAAAAATAAAGGAGGGAGAGATAGGTACAAATATATGATAGCTTTATCCTTGCATTATCACATTAATCAATTGAAATCTTATTTAAATTCCCCATTATATCTTAATCTAATTTAAAAATAACCAATATCATTTACGAAATAACATTTCTTAGATTTGAATAACAAATTATTAACAACTACCGCAATTATCAATGTTCTAAAATTTCTCTCGTGGCATTATAAGCCATATTTATATTTCGTTTTCCTCTAGATGAATCAAGCATAGCAAGACTTCTTTAAATTCACATCTATATAGAGTTCGGGTAGTGATCTTTTTATTTTAATTAGAATCTCAATTCTAGCTTAAATAGCTACCCTACCAGATCATATCGATCTTATTGTATGTACATGACCGTTCGGTTCAACGACTAGCTGGTAGAGGACATATGACTGGAGTGATCTCTGATCAATGACACCCAATTACACTCCCTTGAACCAATTGCTCAAATAGAATTACAAGTCACGAGAATCCACTAATCGAAGTTGGTCTTCAATAACATCTCAACCACCGGATGACATGAATGACCTATTGCCTTTGTAAGAGCTTGTGTGATAGTAATTATCATACAAGATCATTCCTTCACCAAGTTATGCTCCAAGAAACCCTAGGATATGGATAACTAAAAGTTTCTAATAGGTTTCCATTATAACTCATATCATTGCTACTCTCTAAGGACCAATGAATACTCCTTTTTTACCGTTTGTACGATCCTAGTAAGTATTTGACTAAACCCAATTTGATGGAAGGAAAAATCATAGAAGTAGGAACCCAATAGTCAAAGTGTAGTGAGTTCTTACAAACCACTATGATTAACCTAGGTCTATGCAACCTATATGGATTCGCCACCTGAAAACTACCTATTGAGGTCAATCTATGTTGGTGTTCTCAAGTAATTTTATTAAGGTAACATATCATACATGTGCATCCATATATGTTCCTTAACGTCTCCATACGAGCAATTATGAGGTCAATTATCCTCTATCAGTAGAGCGGTCAGATTATGTGTTGGGTTATCCATATCCACTGATGCCCATTCTTAGAGAACCCATGACCAATAATATTTAAGGACAATTCTATTGGGGTATTGGCTTTCATTATTAAGACTATCCTCACATGCCAATCCCAATGGATATATGGTGTTTACACATTAGTGCGATAACAAGGTAAACATGATAAACAACACAATGCATTAAAGTAAAAACATCCATTAAATAATCCAAGTTTACAGGACAAAATCCAATTTTAAATCCTTGGACATTGGCTATAAAGGACATGCAATTCCTTCAAGTGTCATTTATTAGTTATGTCCACTTTAGAAGATCTTCTTTTATATGGTAAGACAATATTGCTTATATTAGACACATAATTACCAACGGACTTTTGATTTGGAAATAAATAAATTGTCCATTGATCTACCTATGCAAATAACCATTTATTTCTCTTAATATTAAGTCTAATTTTAAAACAATTACTAAAAATCAAAAAAAAAAAAAAAGAAAAATCATATTTCTAACAATAGCATGTACATAAAATAGTTCATTGAAACCAAAACAATGTTCCCGAACTAAAATTATTATCTCCGAGTCCCAATACTAGAAACACTTGTACAATGAGGTACAATTTCTATAGAAAATGGTTAGCTTATGACCCTGTAGCCAATCATGATTCAAGTAGACAAGTTATCACATACCTGGTCCTAATGGCTTGTGAGGCTAGGTAGGATGAGTAGCTTAATATGCTAGGCTATTTTATTTATGACGTCCAATTTTTCTATAACAAAAATAACTTTCTTTTACCCTATTACTTAATCTCATTTTCTTAAAAGGAAAAAAAAAAAAAAAAAAAAAAAAAAAAAACACCCTACCCCTTCTTTTGTTTTATGTTACCCTTTAGAGCTTTCTTGTCTCTCGCGAAGGATGTTTGGGCTAAGTGAACACTTCACTTGGCTCTCAATAATGCCTTTTACCTCTTATTACTCCATTGACTTGGACAAAAAATAATCCATATTATTCATTGTATTTACAACGCAAAATAAGTAAAAGAACTCAAGAGGAAATTCATGATCACAGCTGGTTAAGATTAACTATCAATCTTTGCGTCAAGAGTCAACTTTACTTGAATAAGCCATCATTCACATGATATGCTCCTTAAATGGAATTCCCTCACACATCCTAGTGTCTTGCATCTTTCGCATGAGCTCTTTTCTTATAGCCTTACCTGTTAACCAAACATTTTCAAAAGTACAAATAACTATACTGCATTTGACATTTCAAGTATCTAATACGCGAAAACATTCGACAATGATGTAACATTGTTGCCTCCTGCTGACGCGTTAGCTTTATACCACCATTCACAACACTCTTTCACTACAATACAGGTCATAGCAATAGAAACTTGTGGACAATGAGCATAAACCAATGGTCATCATAAACCAAGACAATATCAATTCATTTATTAGTGAGTTTAGTAAGGCTGGTGAACAACCTACCTATCATATTTATTCCAATGCTACAAATCATGAATACTCTGAAAAAGTGTATAAACAAGTGATGCAACATGCAGCAATATTTTTCTTACCTTTCGCCAACAAACAATGTATGGTATCCACCAACCCATATTACGATGCATGGAATGATGACCCAACAAATCTGCTTGTTACTCTTTGGCAGTGAGGTCGCATTGAGTTATCTGTATATGTGAGAATAATTCTCAATCAATAATTTTCCGTGTAGCTCTTACTAAACACCATTAACTGAGCATCCTTCTCTATATTCTGACATAATATGATAGAACTCCTCGGGAAAGCCAATATACTATACCAATCAAGTATACACTATCACCTAATGGTATTGATCTATACCAAACCATATTTCACTTTGAGTATTGATATACTGAACCTTGCTTCCACTTGATATTTTATGATGGTGGATTTTTCATTTTTATTTAGCAAGCAAAGCATGAAATCCACCAAACCATACTATGATAGGCTCAAATGACCTTTTTGTTCTGATAACTAGTGACACTGTCGTAGTAAAAAATGAGGTGCTCGTATGGACAAGGCCATAGTCCTGCATGAAAACGAGCATTAGGAAACAACAACAAAAATAGCTAAGAAAAAAAAGAAAAATAGGACAAAATAAAAACAAACGGGCAGGAAAAAATTGAACAAGCGCTACGCGAACACATCACCACAAGATGAAACGGGCCAAGAATAGGGAAAACAACTAACCATACCAAAACTGGAGATGAGATCAATAGGTACGCGTTGACTTAGGAACGCTCCTTGCAAATATGTTTTAGGATAGAATAATCCCATATCAGATGCACCACAGAGATATCGAAATATATGTTAATCCTATTCCTATGTCTCCAATTATGAGTTGAGCTATATCTTGCTAATACGTTAACCAGAAAGGCTATATCTGGCCTTGTGCAGCTAGCAAGATATATCAGTACACCTATCGCACTTAAATATATCACTTCAGGGCCAAGAATTTCTTTGTTATCTCCTCGAGTTCAGAAAGGGCCCTTATTTACATCCAGGGATCGGATGATCATTGGGGTACTCAACAGGTGTACCTTATCCATGTTAAAACATTTTAACACTTTTTTTGTATAAGAAGATTGATGGACTAAAAGTAGACGTGGCCACGAGCCGGGTCGGGCCGGGCTTGGGCCGGGGCCTGGTCGGCCCGGCATTATAGCTGGCCGGGCCAGGTCCAGCCTGTTTGGGAGCCGGGTTGGGGGCCTCTAGGGCAGGGCCGGGCCGGACCGAGGGGGCTATAGGGCAGGCCCGGCCTTGCCCTTGGCCCGGGCCCGCTAAAATGAGGGCTTGGCCCGCTTTTTTGACAGAATTTAAAAAAAATTTAAACAATATAAAGTCATTTTGTACTAAAATTATTGTAATTCATTGATAAATAATATGAGATACAAATACGTTTTTTTTTCAAGCACTAATAATGCTAAATATACATGTTCAAAATAAAATAATGCTAAATATATGTAATAAAATAAAATATACAATAAGTAATGGTAAATATCTTATCAAAAAAAATAATGGTAAATAAATAACGTAACAAGTACAAATACAACGCAGTTGGGGCCTAATATTTAAAAGTACAAATTTCTTTATCAAAAATTGTAAAGTTTGACTTATGGGGGGGGGGGGGGTGCGGTCGTCTTTTGACGTAAATATTTAAAAGTAAATAAATGACATACAAAAGTGTTGATATCAGTAGCATGGGGGGGTTTCTATGCCATCATTTGACGTATCAGTGGTGCGGTCGTCTTCTTCGTCGCTCGATGAATCCAGCTTCATTCTCTGTTGATCTCTTGCCTCAGCTAGCAGCCAATCCTTCAAGCACACGAACATCTCCAACCTTGACAGCGATAGCTTCGCCCTCTTCATTCCGAGCAACCTGCCACCAAGACTAAAAGCACACTTCGATGCTACTGAAGACACCGAACAACTTAGTATATCACGTGCCATGGTGGAAAGCACGGGATACTGGGTTTGGTTTGTGTTCCACCATTGTAAAAGGTCAAAATGCGGGTTGGCCGAGGCCCGAAAATATGGACCAATGGTGTCCGCAAATAATAATCTATCTCGTCACATGACGTGGGGGCTACTGTGGGCTTAAGTTGCTCTAACAGCTTTCATGAATATGACGTGTGTGAACTACTTCCACTAGATGTGGAAGATCCTACTGCAGCAGTACTAGGATATGGATTATTGGACGTTAATTTTCGGGAATATTGAGAAAATAAACTATGCTAGTCGTTATCGACATCGGCAATGAAAGTGTCGATATTAAGACTAGGATGCAAATATTTGAAAAAATGTTGGCAAAACAAGTTTAAACCCCAGCGTTTACAACAAGGATCTAAAATAGTTGCCAAGCAGTATGTAAGAGTTAGTTTAGAATAATATTTGGAAAACTTTTCTTTCATTGTCTTAATCGATTCGAACAAAATTGGGTTGGATTCATTACCCACCATCCAATTGACAATATCAAGCAATCTTGATATTGCTTGAGGCATGGTCGGATAGTAGCAACCCAAAAAAAATGTCGTAGCCTCTTTAAACATGCTAAAAAAGTTACAATTTTGATCTATTGTCACCCAATGTATACCAGCCAAGTTGTAATCGCTCCATTCTGTACGATTTTCCTGTGCGAATTCCATCAGAACGTCTTTGTATGGTAGAATGTGCTCTAACATTTCTACCGTAGACGACCACATAGTTTGAGAGTCTAATTTGAATTGTTTAAAATTCTATGTTATGCAACCTACATAAATTTCTAAATCTTTTTTTTCTAGTGCCGGATGATTTAATAGATACTATTACGGATCTTAAGGTGGTAAGGGATACGTTTACAAGATCTAAACCATCCATTAACATTAAATGCAAAATGTGACAAATGCAACGAATATGGAAACGCTTCCCGCCTAACATGGGTCTCATGTGCCTAATTAAATGTGTAACGGATGCAGTATTATTGGTAGCATTGTCGAACGTAATACTGAAGATACGTCGCTTTATGCCCCAGTCGCGGACTGCAGACATAATCGCACCCGTAATTACCTCGGAAGTGTGGGGGCAATCTAAAAGTCCAAATGAATTATCCTCTTTTGGAGGATGTAGGAGTCATCGGTCCAGTGTGCCGTTATGCACATATAAGGTTGGCCAGGTTTCGACGTCCATATGTCCGACGTCAACGAGAACATGCTCATGTTCGTCGCAAAAAGTGTTAAGACCCCAGCTTTCATCCCTTGGTAGACCGTAAAAGCGTCCCGCTTTACAGTGTTCCGAGGATTCCTCACAATGGCGGGGTTCACATTTTGTTGGAGGTAGTGGATGAAATATGGGTTTTCGCCGGCATTGAAAGGCCTTTCACCCAAAATTATATATTTAGCTAGCCCCTTTCAGTTGCCCTCTTGAGAGAACCTAAAATTAGCAAGTGCACCGGTCACTTGCTATACTAGATGTTGTTGGCTCTTATCTGGGTATTGCTCGGGGTGACACCTAAGTATATGTCTGTTTAATGTGCCTATCCCACTGCCAGGTTGATGGCTAAAAGTCCTAGCTGGGTCACATAATTTACAAGTTGCTTTATTAGTTGTCTTATTAAGGGTAAAGTGATTCCATACCCCACTAGTTGTACGCCTAATAGTAGAGGTAGTACTTTGAGGCTGGGCTTCGGTAGTGGGCGTGGGTTCCTCATTAGTTTGTGAGTCTCCAACCGCACCACCACCCGACTCATGACAATCTTGTTGTTGTGAAAAGTCATAATCTATGCTATCATCAGTGTATGGGGGTGATGGGCCTGATTGTATAAAAGCTTGTTCTTCCGTATTACGTAAGACAATTCTACTCCTTTTAGGGATTCTGGGTGGCTGAGAAGAGCTATAAGTAGCACGACCGGCTCCAGAGGATGATGAAGAGTTGTGTGCCATATTAGTATAAATGATTAGTATTTATAAAATGCAAGTAGTAATGCAAATTAAATAACTAAAATTGCGAACCAAATAAAATTGTGATACTAAAATTACCAAAACAAGAGAACAATGAAATTCGAACTTCAGCCAAATACTTTACGAACTTCGAACTTTAGAGCACAATTTTGCAATTTGCAAAGTTGAAGAAGATGGGAGATGATGAATGTATAGAGAGAGAAGAGAGGATTGAAGATTTAGTGAGAAAATGGGTTCGGAAAGATTAAGTATTTATAGAAAAAAAATATGTAATTTTTTTTTTTAATTATTTATAGCCTTTTAATGGCTATAAACAAATAGCTGTTGCCCGGGCCCGGGCCGGGCCGGGCCGGGCCCAACATCCAGCATATTTTGGCCCGTGGCCCGACCCGCTACAGTGCTGCCCCGGCCAGGCCCGTTGGCCACCCCTAACTAAAAGTTTATCAGATAAGTGCTTTATCTGCAGGCCAAGAGAATATTTTGTCTTTCCGAGATCTTTTATCTCAAACTCCTTAATTAGATATGCAATAGCTTGTTTGATCACTTCAAAAGTTCCTATAATGTTTAAATCATCAATATAGACAGCAATTATAGCAAATCCAAAATTTAATTTCTTAATAAAACACATGGGCTTACGGGATTGTTAACATTTCCCTCTCCTAGAAGATAGACACTGAGACAATTGGACCACATTCACCCTGATTGATTTAACCCATACTAAGATCTCTGTAATTTGATTGAACACAACTCTCGAGGTTTTAAGTTCTATATATTCCTTTTGCAGGTCTTTAGGGATTTTTATATAGACACTATTATCAAGTGATCCATATAGATAAGCCGTCACCACATCCATAAGACGCATGTGGAGTCTTCTAAAGACTTCTAGACTTATTAAGAATCTAAATGAAATTGCGTCCATTGCTGGTGAATATATCTCTTCACAATCATGTCCTGGCCTCTATGAGAAACCTCAACCTACAAGTCGTGTTTTAAATCTGACCACTTCATTCTTTTCACTTCTTTCTGCATAAATACCCACTTGTAGCCCACAGGTTTTGTATTTCCAAGCGTTTGAACTATAGGTCCAAAAACTACACATTTCGTAAGTAAATTTAATTCAGCCTGAATTGCTTCTTTTCATTTTGGCCAATCTTTTCTTCTCTGACATTCTTAAACAGATTTAGATTCAAGATCTTCACCTTTTGCTGTCAAATTAGCAGCGACAAAATATGCAAATGCTTGATCAATAATCATCTTATTTTGATTCCATCATATGACGGTAATAACATAGTTTATCGAGATTTTCCCATTCTTGACATTTTCATCATTTTCACAATTTCATGCTTTTCCTACTCTAATTCTTCTCCCCCTAATTCTGGAAACATTATTTCGTCAAATTTACAAGCTGCAAATCGTGCAGTCAAAATATCTCCCGTCAATGGTTCAAGATATTTTGTAATAGACAAGGATTATAGATTCTCAGACTCCTTTGTGATCCATCTTTGTATGCTAGGGTGAAGCAATTAGAACATATACAGTGCAACAAAAGAATCATAAATGGGATATATTTGTTTCCCATCTTATGTTCTAATTGCTTCACCCTAGACCAGAAACAAGATGCAATAGGGATTATATATGATAAGCAGTTAGCCTGGCACGAATCAGTGCTGCTGCCCCTGATAAAAGAAGCGCTTTTATCTGCCCAACTCTAGGCATTTATTAAAAGCTTAATCAAAAGAGTCACAAGCCAGTGACGTATGAACATAAATGATAACTCCATAGTAAAAAGCCCTTCAGAATGTGGTAGTCTGAACAAAGAGCTAGGAATAAGATGAGCCAGTTTAATACCTAGAATCAACTGCTTTAAGATGGTCTTGGACTTTCTTACTGTCCACTCAAACTCTAGTAGCAACCTATTCAAATTAGCAATAGGTGTTGTTTAGCAATAAGTGTCATGATAAGAGGATATTGAGGGCAGGTTGTTACTAAGCCGCTTATTAGATATAACTGCTTCAAAAATGAGCAATAGCCTATGTGATGAATCACATCCTTCAGATAATGTCCATGTATAAAGTGCATTATGTGAATACTACTAATGACTACTAGTGCGATTGTTTATTTACAACCACTAAATAGGACGAATATTAAGCTCGTCAACTCATAGATGAATGCCAGAGGTAAACCATTGATAATCAAAGACATCCTTATGGAATGACATATTATATGCTTGATTTACTTCCTGCTTGACATGTAATAGCCCTTTAAGGGTGTTAATTTTAACAACCTGTCTTTACTTCGATATTTGTCTTCGACATGCTCATCATTAGATAAGAACAATACCCTGTGTGGTTTTACTATCTCGATTATGCTGACTACCTTGGCTTATCCAAGCAATCTGTACGGGACACTCAACATTTACCAAGTGTATATTCAGCACCATGGTTCGCCCTAATACAATCACCTGCAACGGGCGCAACATTTATCACCATGGTCCGTCCTTGTTCAATCACCGCAATTGGTGTAACATTCATCACCATGGTCTGGTGCAATCACCTGCAACGGGTGCAACATTCATCATCATGGGTGTAATCACCCGCAACAGGTGCAACATTCATCACCATGGTCCGCCCTGGTGCAATCACCCACAGCGGGTGAAACATTCATCACCATGGTGCACCCTGTTGCAATCACCCGCAACGGGTGCAACATTCATCACCATGGTCCGCCCTGGTGCAATCACCCGCAACGGGTGCAACATTCATCACCATGGTCCGCCCTGGTGCAATCACCTGCAACGAGTGCAACATTCATCACCATGGTTTGCCCTGGCGCAATCACCCGCAGCGGTTGCAACATTCATCACCATGGTCGGCCGTAGTGCAATCACCACAGCGGATGCAACGTTTATCACCAAGATCCACCCTGGTGCAATTATACGCCCTAGTGCAATCATCCACAAAGGGTGCAACATTCATCACCATGGTCCACCCCGATGCAATCACCCGCAACAAGTGCAGCATTCATCACCATGGTTCGCCTCGGCGCAATCACCCGTAATTGAGAGCAATATCCCTTAGGAACATACCCATCACATTAACTATAATACGATATATTACATACTGTTTACTCGGGCAGTAAACGAACAAGCAATATATTTGACACTTTAATCTCGTTTAAGCAGGCTACACCTATCATCAGTATATCGATTAGGTGTATGAATTCAACCCCCTATGGCCGTAGCCAGAGGTGTCTTTGTGTATCAAAGTAACATTGGCTGGATACGCCATATTTATCACCTTGTGGATATTACTGACAAAATGGAAATATATCTAGTGACTAATAATGATATTGATATCCTTACATGTTTATCACATAAAGCTTGAATCGTGATGAACGCTCACTGATATAAAGAGCAAAATGCTTGAGTACTCTATGTTTCAATATAGACTTTAGAAGCCTGGACTCTTCAAGTGATTTTTACACAAATAAGAGTTTCGACATAAAACGCTCTGCCAATACCCACGATTGCTCTAAACGCCCTATTAAAGTTAATGTGGTCATGCGCCCAATTACAACGCATGATGGCTTTAACATCCTGTTAACTATCAAATACCTCGATACACATCGTATACAGATCGTAATATCTATTTATTTTGAGTAAAAATCAAAATACACATCAACAAAAATTATGAAGGGCGAAAAAAGAATATTGTGTATCGCTATCACTCAAGAAAACAATGTATAGTAGCAAGTTAAGAACAAGATAGATTTATTACTTCATAACCGAACTTGGAATGACCAGGGTTCGTTCACAAAGTAAGGAGACTAATATGTTTGTAAACTATAATTGAGGAGCTTGCTACTGTAGAGGGGCAAGTAGGTTACACAGACAACTGTTTGGACAAAAATTAAAGCAAAATCAACAATATTTTCCTAGCAGAGGCAAAATCAATACTATTCATCCAGTAGAGGCAAAAATCAATTCTATTTGCCCAGTAGGGGTAAAAAATAACATTATTCGCTTAGTAGAGGCAAAATTAACACTATTCGCCCAGTTGGGGTAAAAAACAACATTATTCGCCTAGTAGAGGTTAAAATAACATTATTCACCGAGTAGACGTAAAAGACAACATTATTCGCCCAGTTGGAAGAAAATCAATACAATTCGCCCAGTAGAGATAAAAATTAACATTATTTGCCCAGTTGGAGAAAAATCAACACAATCCCAATAGAAGAAAAAACCAACACAATTTGTCCGATAGAGATAAAAATCAACATTATTCTCAGTAGGAGAAAAATCAACACAATTCGCCCAATAGGGATAAAAATCAATATTATTCGCCCAATAGGGGTAAAAACAACATTATTCGACTAGTAGGGGTAAAGAACAATGTTATTTGTCCAGTAGGAGAATATCAACACAATTCACGTAGTAGGGGTAAAAATCAACATTATTCGCACAGTAGGGGTAAAAATTCACATAATTCGACTATATAATAACCAAACAAATTAAACTTATCCATCTTCACTTCTTTTAAGATACATTTTAAAAATACTAAAAGAAACTTAATTTGCAAGAAAAGAAAAAGGACACTTATCCAAACACTAAAAACCTCATCATACCATTATAAATAAAGAAAAGGGGGAATGAAAGAAGGGGAGGAAAAGCCAAGGGTTAACTGGAATCTTGATAATCTTTAAGTAGCGTGAGTCTAGCTTCTTCTCAAACACTTGCTAAACATCACAAACAAGGAATATCAAGTCCGGCTTGCGGCTAGAGCTTGAGTTCGGCTCATCCTAACAAACCCAACATCATACAGAACTTAAAAATAATGAAAAAGCACACTGACTTAATTTATTACAAACAGGAGGCATGTATCAATAAGTATCGTTGTGACATCAATGCATCTCATTGTAGAAGTTCTGGCGCTAATCCAAATAAACGTTCCCCATATATAAGCAAACTCAATGAGGCTTTCCTTCGACCAACATTGGATCGACAACCATAAACCTCAATCCATAGTCTTCTGCTTAAGGAACCCAAAGTCTGACCTGAGTATGTATCTCTTTTCTTGAATTTGCAAAGCAGTGACTATTTTCGAGGCTTCAAGTATGATTCCAAAGACTCAATCTAGCCACACTTCCAAACGAATGTCTTTAGGCTTAAACCCTTTAGGGACCAAACCCTCAAGGTTATTCTCCGTAATAAACATAAGGAAATTATTGAGTGTATCCTCCTTGAAAGATTGAACAATTATTGACCTGTTTAGCCATGCCTCCACACACTTGTTTATATTTGCCACCACAATCTTAGGTGAATTGAGCCTCAGCATCCTTTTACTAAGCCCTTGAAGGATCACCAACCTGTGAAGATTAAAGGCTGAAGCATTAGATTTATGGTGAAAATCTAAAGGAGACCGGTCTCGATGAGATGTAGAGGAAGCCCTTCCCTGCATTTAGCCCCATCAACAATAATCACAGGGCCCGCAACCCGTCTTCCATTCACTATTGCAATTTCCTTGGTATCTTCACTCCTAGCATGAAACCTAACAAAGCCACAGGAAAGCTTTGATTGTGCTCTTCTTTTTTGAGGAACAAAAGTGTCATCCATTGATTCGAAATCACAAAACATTACTTTAGGCCATGAATTTGTCATTCTCTCTGAAAGGCAATCAACAAAGATGGATACCGCCATAACAATCGCCTAAAAAGATTAATAAAAGCACACAGCAAAATGGGTTGGTTGCCGGCAGTGGTGGCCCTTGGGGATTTTACCATTGGGGAGGTGGGGTTGGTGGGGCAATGGGTTGAGAGAGAGGGAGGCAATTTCACTATTGGTGGTGGTGGGCAGGGGTGGACAAAAATCGGTGTGGTCCAGACTGGCCATTTTGGTCAAAGATCGGACCGGATCGACTCTATATTAATCTGGTCTTTAGTCCTTATATATCAGCTTAATCCACCTTCAATTCAGCCCCATGCAAGACTGGAAAACCTGAAGACCGATTAGCATTATACATATTTTGGGCACATAATTTCAATATATAATGAATATATGCTATGTGCATCTAAACATATTGAATTCTTAGAAAATAAATTGTTCATTATTATATATATTGTGCATATTATACCATTTCTATTATTTTTAAATTTTTAACTATTGTATGGAAATATTTTTCTTCTTATAATTGAACTTGCTAGATAAAAAATTGGTCCAAATCGGTCTTGTCCAGTTCGGTCTGGTTCAATCCAATCTGGTTTTGGACCGATGTGCAGCCCTAGTGGTGGGTAGAGAGAGAGAGCGTGGGGCGGTGAGTTGGAGGATTACGGATTTTACTGTTGGTGGTGGGTTGCAAGGGGTGGTGGATCGTGAGATTGGCGGTGGTGGGGATTGAGAGAGACAGAGAGAGAGTGGCGTTGGGCTAGTGGAGTGTTGGAAGCATATATGAGGGTTTTATCGTTGTCGTGGTTGGTGGTGGCAGTGGGGCACTGCAGGCGAAGGTGGTGGTGGACTACAAGAATAATAGAGTGATGGCGGAGTGTTGGTATGAGGCGGTGGTGGTGATGCATGGTTTTACTGTTGGGGTTGTGTGAGAGAGATTTTGGTGCTGTGATGCTCAGGGTTTAAATGACCTAATTTATCTTGCCGTTACTCTTAACTGGATGGTTGCATATAGGTGATAGATATTCTCAATTAATATGTTCTCTTATAACTCTCACTAAATGTAATTAACTCACATTCTCTTAACTTATATGTCCTTCAAGGACATAGCTTGGTGACGGTGTTCTCTGGCTGCCAATGGCATGACCCGCGTTCGATTCACACATGGCTCAAATGTAGTCCCCTTTAAGTGGAATTTATGGGTTTTATCCCCATCTCCTCCCCCCCCCCCCGCAGATCCTTATCATTGTAAAAAAAAAAAAAAAAAAAAAAAAAAAAAAAAATAATTCTCCTAACCTATACGATAACGAGACAAAACGCCTTGAGAAGGCAAACATATTAATCTAGTCAGGTGTACATCAAGCCCTACACATCCATATGAGTCTTTAAGATACGCCATTGCATGTGGTTGCACTTTGTTTTTCATACTTCAGTGTGGCACTAAGAAGGCTGACCCCATACACAAAAAAAAAAAAAAAAAAAAAATGCCCTTCTCGAGGAGTGTCACTTATCTAGTATATTGTTAGCCTATTAATGGAGGCTGTGAGCATTCTGCTATTAAAGCTCTCTCCTATTTATGATGCAGCCACACCTTAACACATGACGGATTACTAGGCAGATGGGGTCTTGGCTAGTCAGTGAGCTTGGCGAGATGGGAGAGACTAGCGAAAGGGGTGAACGGGCATTAAAGATTTATATAAATTAGGTGAAATAGTTCCACTATTTAAGGAAGAGAATAATTAAGGTTTCATTCATTCAATTGTTTAGATTTTCTCTATTGTTTTTATGTGTTTTCCTTTATTCTCAAGTTGTGAAAATTAGGGTTTAATTTTTCCCTTTGTTTCTTTATTGTTTTAGTGGAAAGAGCTTAAAAAAAGGCCATTGAATCTTTCGTTCCTAGTTTTCGTCTTTCTGTGTTGCATCAATTACTATTAGAGCTCATCAGGACGCTTCTTGTGATGGCCCGTGGCTGACAGAGATACACCGCCATTTGAGATGTTTATGAATGAGACATACAACACCAGGTCGTTAGAACATTCGAGGAGATGGAGAAAAAATACTGGCGAATTGAGCTGTGTTTGGTGCAATTGGGTTTGAACCCCAACCAAACAATATGGAACAGCCTCAACAACCACCAAAGGTGGGAGGAGGCGAAGAAACTGGAGAAAGCTTCAACAATCCATTTGAACGGGTTGGAAAGCGAGAGCAGAATTAGGAGAGTTGTACAAATTCCAATGTTTCCAGTTACTTGGAAGATCAAAGATTGGAATTCATACTTCGGATTGAAATTCTAGAGTACACTGCGGAACATAATCTGAGGAGTTCTGGGATAGTTTAGCTGTGGTGGAGGAAGTGATCGAGTCCAAGAAGGTTACGGAGCACAAGCAGGGGCAGTCGGTGGCTACTTAATTGAGGGGGAGAGCCGTTGCTAGGTGGCAGTCGTTGAATCATACCTGGCTTAGGCAGGGTAAATTGAGAACTGATAAGTGGGAAAAGATTACGAAGCACATGCAGAATGCCTTCCTTCCCCATAATCACGCTAGGGTAATGTATCGATACCTACAAAATTTGCGTTAGGGTTCTCGATCAATGTACGACTACAATGCAGAGTTCTATGCCTTAGTCAAGGGGAATGCCTTGGTGGTATAAGAGGAGCAGTTGGCAGATAGGTATGTTGGTGGGTTTAAGGAATTGATTTAGGAGGTTTTATACATGTTTGACATCTTTCTGATCTCGGAAGCAAGCTCGAGGGCTTTTAATGTCGAGAAGCAATAAAAGCATCATCAAATTAGTGGTACTTGGAACTCCTAGATGAGAGGGCATGATCAGGTATGATTACTAACCAAATCGGGATTACAGAGTAAATCAGAGTTCGCCAACCTTGGTAATCTAAGTAACCAAAACTTGGCAGGTAGCCCAAAAACCTATTTTTTTTCAAGGGTGGAGAGATGAATCACCGTGCTACTGAGTGTCAGAAGGCTGATAGACCTGGAAAGGGGTTATACATCAAGGGTGTTCATGCTGAGAATGGCGAGGTAGTAAAGGAACGGGCTCCTGATGAGTTGGGGCCATGTGGCAAAGAAGAAGTTGCAATTGATGATGGCCACCTACTAGTGGTCTTGTGAGTTTTCTTCATGCCTAAGGAAGTAAAAGGAGATGGATGGCTCAGAAATAACATCTCCAGATGACATGCACGATTAGCGGGAAGGTGTGCCACCTAGTCATTGATTTGCGAAGTTGTGAAAACGTCATCCTCAAGGAAGTAGTTCAAAAGCTAGGGTTAAAGATGGAGGAGTAAACGAACAGTTACAAGTTGTCTTGGCTCAGGAAACCAAGTAACTATCCATAAATGTTGCATGGTTAATTTTTCTATTGGAGCAAAATATCGAGATGGGGTGTGGTGAGATGTAGTTACCATGAATGTGTGTCACTTGTTGCTTGGATACCCATGGCAATTTGATAGAGGTTCCACCCATGATAGGAGGAGGAACACATATAGCTTAGGGTTTGAAGGCATAATAATCATCTTGTTGCCTAAGAGAGACAAACCACCACATTCTTTAGTAACTAAAAATTCGAATCTCCAAACTAGGGTCATGTTTGCCAAGGAGGTTGGCAAGAATAGGATTTTGTTTGCTTTGATTTGTAAGGAGTGTCAGGCGGAACAAGGAGGTGTACCGTGAGAGGTAGAAGAGTTGTTAAGGGAGTTTGATGATGTGCTTCCAGAAGAGTTAACAAATACCTTACTGCCACTGATGGACATCCAACACTGGATTAATCTAATTCTGGGAGCTGCCTTGTTGAACAGGCCACATTATTTGATGAGTCCTACAGAGCATTCGGAGCTTAGGCACCAAGTTGAGGAGTTACTCACCAGAGGTTTTATTCGAGAGAGTTTATGTCCATACATGCTTCCAGCTCTTTTGATGCCAAAGAAGGATGGTAGTTGGTGGATGTGCATTGCTAGCAGAGCCATCATTAAGATCACAGTACATTATCATTTCCCATTGCGAGATTGGATGACTTACTTGATCAGCTATATAACTCGCAAATGTTTAGCAAGTTGGTCTTGAAGAGTAGATAACATCAGACATGTGTATAACCTGGTAATGAGTAGAAGATTGCAAGAATGGTTATACAAGTGGCTTTTGATTTCTTTTGGGTTATCTAATGCTCCTAGTACCTTTATGAGGTTCATGAATTAGGTACTAGGGCTCTTATCAGAAGGTTCTTCGTCGTCTACTTTGATGATATCTTGATCTACAACCAAAATCGAGTTCATGACTTGGAACTCCTTCGGGAGGTGTTGACTACCCTTAGAGGCTAGCACTTGTTCGCTGCCTTGAAGAATTGAAAAATCATGCGGGACCGAGTGACTTTCCTTGGTTTGTATCAATGGATGGGATTGCAGCTAATGAAGGAAAGATAGAGATAATCCGGAATTGGACACAACTGAAAACAATATCGGAGGTACGTATCTTCCATGGCCTGGCTTCTTTTTATCAGAGATTTATGCTAGGTTTCAGTTCTATCATGGCATGGATAATGAATTACATGAAGAGGAGTAGCTTCAGTTTCGATTATGGAAGCACTTGACGCCTTCGTAGAGGTGAAGCAGAGGTTGATCATGGATCTGGTTTTAGCCTTAAAGGATTTTCATAAGGTGTTTGAGTTGTACATTGACACTTCTAAAGTGGGCAGGGGCGTCCTATTGCTTCTGGTTTTAGCCTTAAAGGATTTTCATAAGGTGTTTGAGTTGTACATTGACACTTCTAAAGTGGGCAGGGGCGTCCTATTGCTTACTTCAATGAGAATCTTGATGGAAGTAAGTTGAATTATTTCACTTATGATGTTGAGTTATATGCGGTAGTGAGGGTTTTGGGACATTGGAAGTCGTATCTCGCCAACAAGGGAGTTCGTATTGTACTTGAATAATAGTGCGCTGAAGTACATCAATTTTCAAGACAGGCTTTTTGACCATCATGCAAAGTGGGCAAGCTACATTAAGCTGTTTTACTTTGTGATCCAGCACAAGTCTGGAACATTGAACAAGGTTGCTAACGCTTTGAGTAGGTGTACGTTGATCTTGAGTGATAGCCAATCTTCAGTACTCGATTTTGACAAATTGGCAGAGCAATGTGAGGATGATCTCACCTTTGGGGAGATACGGTGAGAAGCTCAATCGGGGACAGTACTAGATTACTCCATTCATGATGGATTTCTCTTTGAAGGGAATTAACTATGCATTCTAGATTCAAGCCTGAGACTCAAGATCATTCATGAGAAGCACAATGAGAAACTCTTGGGTCGAGATAATATGCTCAAGTTGGTGAGCGCCTCTTATTGTTTGCTAACAATGAGGAAAGACGTTGAACGGTTTGTCAAGTGGTGCTACATTTGCCAAATATCGAAAGGCGGAACAACTAATGTGAGTTTCTTCTTATTTTTACCAATTCCTAGTTAGCCTTGCGCAGATATTGGTTTGGATTTTGTGCTTGGGTTTTCGAGAATGCAAAGGGGCATAGATTCAATCATCATTGATGTGAATCTTTTCTGCAAGATGGCGCACTTCATGGGGTGCAAGAAAGCCGCCGGTGTATCTCGTACAATTGTACTTCCCGAAAGTCTTTAAACTTCATCAGTTTCTGGTTAGCATTGTCTAGAAAAGGGGCATGTGTTTCATGATGCCCTTCTAGAAGATGCTTTGGAAGATGGCAAATACATCTCTCGCCTTTAGTAAAGTTCATAACCCACAAACGGGTGGCCAGACAGAGGTGACAAATAGGTCTTTGGGTGACCTTTTTCTATTTCTTGTTGCTGAAAACACCAAGGGATAGGATCAGAAGCTGTACCAAGCCGAGTTCGCTTACACCAGATCGGTAAATAGGAGCACGGGTTTTTCGCCTTTCAATATTGTCTACAGCTTTGTCCCTCATTCCTTGATAGACCTTGCGCCCGTTCTAGTTCTTACTCGCCCTCATGGCAAGGCGGAGGAATACATCTCCAACCATTAGGAGATACAGGAGCAAACTCGCGCATGGCTACTTGAGGCAAGCATTGATTCAGCTATAGGATGGTGAATAGGCATGGGCTATTCCCAATAGAGAGCACTTTCCGGTGTGGGACTGCAACAAGTTGACGGCACGGAAGAGCCTTTATGTACCACTGAGACGACAATGGTAACGCATACCGCCAATAGCTACTAACTAGAATGAGGATGTTAGATGTCTTCAACATCAAGCACCTCATCTCTTACTTCAGCGAGAATGATCCAGACAATCCGTTGGTGAATTCGAGGGCGAATTATCTCCAACTAAGAGAGGTGGATGCAGGTGTGCCTTAATACAAAGCGGGTTACTAGACGGATGGCGCCTTCATCAAATGGTGAGCTTGGAGAGATGGAAAAGACTCGCGAAAAGGGGTGAACAGGCATTAGAAGCTCA
Organism: Simmondsia chinensis; assembly: GCA_018398585.1. Taxonomy (NCBI): domain Eukaryota; kingdom Viridiplantae; phylum Streptophyta; class Magnoliopsida; order Caryophyllales; family Simmondsiaceae; genus Simmondsia; species Simmondsia chinensis. The sequence goes on from JAGTTD010000004.1 coordinate 9,292,500, forward strand.
AATCAATTAGAAAAGCTTAATTTAGATTAGTAGATTTTAGTATTTATCTCTTTTAATTTTAGTCTTTTATTTTAGGTAAAGTAGCTCCTTTATTTATGGAAAAGGAAGATTAGGATTTTGTTCACTCAATTGTTCAGATTTTCTCTATTGTTTTTATGTGTTTTCCTCTATTCTAAAGTTGTAAGAATTAAGGTTAAACTATTTTTTTTATTTCCTAATTATTTTAGTAATAACAATTTAAAGGAAGGCCGTTGAACCTTTCCTTTCCCAAGTTTCTAGATTTTCAATTATCTCATACTTGTTATTAGAATCACATTCTAATATAGATTTCAGAAGAAAAAAATCCCAATCGCATTAGGTTTAAGTAATCATCCAACCAACAAACTTCAAATTAGATCACACATTCAATATGAAAGTTCAAATTTCCAGATATCTTGAATTTTGGGTTTTTTTAATAATGTTAGCCCTATTTTAAACTACACCTATAAAATGTTTAAAAGGATTAAGATAATTTAAATATGTCCGAAATCGCTTTCAAATCGAACATGCTCTTTGTTTGTGATGTATTTGGTAGGCCAGGATAAGTTAAACTCAAACTTTATGAAAGAATGACTAAGATCCCCTTTTGCCTTGTACAATTTTTGACTCCCTCCCTCCTTTTCCTCTTCTTAGATTCTGATATAGGGGAATGTTAAAGAGCTTAGGCGTAAGTAGAAGGGGTCGGTGACGAGTGCAATTTGCTTTTTCTCTTGGAAAATAGATATGCTTGCCCATTATCTTTTTTTTTTTTTTTTTTTTTTTTTTTTTTCTTGCTCCATAGTACAAGGCGTTTTATGTATATAGGGTATTTTAGGGGGTGGGGTTTTATGTGAGGTGGAAATTATATAAGGTGGGCACTTTATGTTTACAAGGCGTTTCAGGAGGTGGCCTTTTTGGTGAGTTAGACGTTATATCAGGTTGGCATTTTATGTATACAGGCATTTCAGGGGTGGTCTTTTATGTGAGGTGGGCGTTATACAACGTGGGCATATTATGTATAAAGGGTGTTTTAGAAGGTGGCATTTTATGTTTACAAGGTGTTTTAGGAGGTGGCATTTTATGTGAGGTGGACGTTTCATACCTCTTAGAGATACAATTATGAACATACTAGCTCCCCACTTTTCGGAGGAACTCTTATTCATTTGGAAAGTGTATCTATACCTTTTATTTCTTCTTCGTTTTTTCTTTTTCTTTTCCTCTTTTAACTAGCCTTTCTCATAAATGTATGAGGATACACATTATGTGAGCCACCTAAATCTTCTCTTTCACTTTATCTCGCTCTTACTTTTGTGGTTTAACTATTGAAATATTTCCAGAAGATATCCTTTTTGTAATACTTTTGTGGTTATCGTCTAAGATCATGCATCGATACTGTGCACTTTCTCGATTTTATTGTAGGCTCTTTTCACAAGAAGACTTTGTAAAAGAGCGAACCATGAATTACTTTTATCTTTCTCTTACTTTTGTGGTTTAACTATGGAAATATTTCCCAAAGATATCCTTTTTGTAATACTTGTGCGGTTATCATCTAAGATCATGCATCAATGTTGTGGAGTTTCTCGATTTTATTGTAGGCTTTTTTCACAAGAAGACTTTGTAAAAGAGCAAACCATGAATTACTTTCGGTGTTTTGCTGATGGCATGATAAAACAAAACCGCTAATGGCCTCCACGTGGTGAATATGTGGAAGTGCATTCATTGACTACGCCCTACTTTTCGGCCTGCACTGCTCCACAATCCATTGATTTTATGCCGGATGATGCGAAGATTATTGTAATAAGTAATGGATTGATTTTGTGCCGTAACAGGTTTATGGGTTTAGCATTGTGCAATCTAGCTATCCAAACATATTTCCCTATCTTCTTTCCCATAGAGTTGCATTGTACAGGAGGTTCCTTAAAAATAGTGTCTATATGTTATGCAGATGTATTTACCTATCCATTTCACTGTCACATTTTTAAGTTCATTCTCGATTTCAAGGCCAGCTTCAAATATGACTCTTGGACCTATGGAGAATGGTATTTGGTTTTTAATTTTAGCCGAGGTGGTTTGGTGATATAAAACTAATATGAATATAGGAGGTAGCACAATGGATTTTACTATGCCCCTGTTTTTAACGATGCACCATATTTGTTATCAAAACATAGCAAATGTTTTACTCCTAGTTCTCCATGTTTTTATCCATATATGATGTCGTGAGATCTAACAGAAAGTTCATCTACCCTTCTGTTTTTACCACCGGTCATTATTGATGACGTTGTTCGCCGCTAATCCTTAGGTATCTTTTGCTTGGATGGGTGATTATGTTTAGTGGCTTTGCACGGTTTTGCTCTTTCCTTCTGGAATTTAGGGGATAGGAGGGATACTAACTCCCGACCTTTGGTCAGAAATAAGTTTTTCAATATTAGTCATCCAGATGGACAAAGAAATGTTAACATTGCCGGCTTTTTGGTTACATGTTTCCGTTTGGTTTTTTCCACTGAGTTTAGGGTTTAGAGCAACTTTTTTTGCAGGACCCAATTATAGAACACTTCAGGTGATATGTTCTCATGGTTATGGGGAGTGGGCCCGTCAGCATGCATAGCAGAGCTCATTGCATCCTTGCAACTCTCCGATTTTATCTTAGGGGCTACTTTTTGACTAGGCTTAGGACACCGTAGAATATATTACATGCTTTTTGTTCAAGTTGGCAAGGTTTGTATAAACGTTGGCAAGGTGTGCCATTTTTTTAATAGCCTTTGATTATAATTCTCTTTCTTTCCTTTTTATTTGTTCTACAAACTTTGTGGATTTCAGATCATTTTTACATATTTGCAGAACAATCTATTTTATTTGTTGGGGGTGATGAATGAATGTTACTTTGTTGTTTTTGTGTAATTTTCTAGTTTGGCAAGCCTAAAAATGGTTATCGATGTTTATAGTTATTCAAGTTTTACATGAAATAGGCAACTGTGCTTCCATTATTTGTTATTTGTCAAGAAATGGTCACTTTGTACCTTTGTAAGTTCAACCTGTACTCTTCTTGGTGTTGTATCTAACTTTTGGTGTATAAATTTGCTTATAACTTCAATTTTTTAAGCAAGTAGACGTTGTTTCTAGCACTCAATACATAAAGTCACCTATAACTCTAATCTTTACCCCAGTGGGTATTTTTTCTAGCCCGCAATACACATACCATGTAACTTATAAGTCGAGTTTTTACACTAGTGAGTGTTCCATTTAGCCCTTAGTGTATAAAATCACTTATTACTCCAATTTTAAACGGGTAGGCATTTTGTCTAGCCCCCAAATTATAAAATCACTTATAACTCAATTTTTTGTACTGATAGGCGTTTTACTTAGCTCCCAGTACATAAAATAACTTATAACTCTAATTTTTATACTTGTAGGCATTTTACTTAGCCCTCAGTGTATTATATCACATATTACTCCAATTTTTACACTTGCAAGAGTTTTACCTCGCCTGCAGTATATAACATCATTTATAACTCCAAATTTCACGCTGGTACGTGTTTACGTAACCCTAGTGTATGAAATCATTTATAACTCCAATTTGTACCCTAGTAAATGTTTTATCTAGCACCTAGTATATAAAATCACTTATTACTCTAATTTTTTCAATGGTAGGCGTTTTACATAGCCCTTAGTGTATAAGGTCACTTAATTCAACCTTTTACACCAGTAGGCATTTTAACTAGCCTTGGTGTATAAAATTTCTTATAACTCTAATTTTTACACTAGTGGATGTTTTACCTAGCTTCCAGTGCATAACATCACTTAGAATTCCAATTTCTACATTGGTAGGCATTTTACATAACCTCGAGTCTATAAAATCACTTATAACTCCAGGTTTATACTAGTAGGCATTTTACCTAGTCCTCGGTGTATAAAATCACTTATAATTCAAACTTTTATACTGGTAGGCATTTTACCGAGCCCCCAGTGTATGACATTACTTATAACACTAGTTCTTACAATGTTAGGTGTCTTACATGGCCCCTAGTGTATAAAATCGTTTATAACTCCAATTTTAACACTGGCAGGCATTTTACCTATCCCCTCATGTATAAAATCAATTTTAATTCGACATTTTAAACCGGTATAGGTTTTACCTAGTCCCCAGTGTTTGAAATCACTTATAACTTCAATTCTTACACTTGTAGGTGCTTTTACCTTGCCCCGGTGTAACTCCAATTTTTTAGTTCTTATATAATCCATGATTTTAGGCGATGAATATTATAAAAACTTGCTTAAATTTATTTATTTATTTATTTTATTTTATTTTTTTTGGGATCTTCACGAATGATTTTTTCTTGGACTAAATAACCCTCACCATTATCCCTCTTATTTGCTCCCAAACCCAATCCTACTTCGTCTTCCCCTTCCCTTCTTCTTTGCATGTTTTTCCTTTGTTCATACCATCTCAAGCTGCCCCTTCCACAAGTTTTTTCTCTCTCGTCCAATAACTGGTCAAAGAAAGCGGTACCAAAAGCCCAGAATCAAAAAAGCAGAGGAAGAAGAATTTCTAGCCAAATTTTGATTCTTTTCTAGGAAATTGAAGATGTGGAAGCCAAAGAGTCAATTTACTACTTGGGGTGTGGAGCTATGCCTGCGACTATGGTTGTGGAAGAAAATCGAGGTAGAATATCAGCTACCTTACCCAAATCGGAGGTCCTTGGGAGCATAAACTCTACGGATGTGAACCTATCATGGAGAGAGCCTCTGCAAAAGTTGAGAATGTTGCATGAAGGAACTTTGAGTAACAAAAGACCCTTCTGGTTCCAAACTCTATATTTTCTTCTTATCACCGATTGCATGTTGATTTCTTCTAGTAGAAGTAAAAAATGCTTGATCTAGACCCTCTATTTATGTCAGTTTTTGTGCGTGTATGGGGTGAATTAAGATAAGTATTCTGCCATTAGAATACAAAGAAGTCAAAAGGACCACTAATGAAAAAAGTCGTTCTGTAATCATGGGCTTTAATGAGCCTTTCCTCATTAGACTTATCAAAAATTTGTCTATCTAGCATTGCGTGTAGGGTTTTAAGTGGAATGGGTGCTACTTAAAGGACTTTGGGGTAGCACTTCGCATTAGTCCAACTTTGTTCTCCCTCTCTACTCTAAGACTTCCCAGTGCTCTCTTCCTCTGATGCAAACTACTGTTCTTCCAAATGAACAACCACCAAATGATCAAGTTCACCACGCTGGTGACACTTGTGTCGCCAGATCTCCAAAACACAGAACTACCACTGGATTTCATTATCTAGTTTTAATCAAAGCCAACAACCAACCGAGAACCTCATTTAAACATGCCCTCCAACACTCGGGTTACAATCAAATTACAAGTCCCACTCATTGTATCAGCCTGGGAGGCAGTGGTGCTCCCATGGGAAATTTTAATAGAGCCACAAACCCCGACTCTAGAGATGAAATGACCAACCTAGTTGTTGATAGTATAAAGGAGATGAAAGCCCATTGTCCGCTAGGGAAGGTTTGGAGGGAAGATATTCCTTGACCCGTGATTAGGGTATAAAACAAGGTGGGCTGGGACCAAATTGGAGGTCATGTAGACTATGTTAATTTAGGAAATTTTTGGATTCTCTTAAAATTGTCTAATGAAGTTGATAGGGACTGCGTGTAGGCAGGAAGACCTTAGTTCATCCAATCTCTTAACTTTGTGTTGTGTCCCTGGGTTGAAATGTTCAACCCTTCTGGGACCGAAATAGAAATGGTAGCCCAATGGGCTCAAGTTTCAGCGCTTCCCGCTAGAATATTGGGGATTTGAGTCCTTGAAGCAAATCCTTGAGCCAGTGGGGTCAATAATTAAGACTTGATAGTGTCATAGAGTCTAGACTCAAAGGAAGATTTGCCAGAGTGTCTGTCAAAATTAAGATTGGGGGTATTATTTCGGGAAAGGTTGCAATTAGGGGTGAGAGTGTCAAGAAGTCGTTCCTAATAACATATGAAGGCCTCTATGAACTTTGTGTCTTGTGTGGCATTGAGAATCATGCAGTGGAAGGTTGCCATAATTTCAACGAATCTGGGCATATTGAAGTTGTGGTTGAGAGGTTTAGAGAAGGTATTCCTATATCAAAGTCTCAGAGCCAAACTGAGAAGAGCTAGGAATCTAAGGAGAGATGGGTGCACGTCCACCCCAAAAAACACCCTCGTAAAGAGAGGAGGGGATCCCATCCTCGTAAAAGGAATGGTGGTCCTAATATCATCATCAAAGATCCCCACTCTCATGAGGAGGATGAAAAGGTATCTGAAGATCGGGACGCGAGTAAGGGCAACAGTAAAGGTAAGGAAAAAGCACGGAGCGAAGGTGATAGTAAGAGGGATCACTCTAAATCCTACCCGTAAGGGGAGGTGTTGGTAACAAATAAGGTGGTATGGAAATGCAAAAGAATGAGAACTCGAGCAAAGGAAGTGAAGACCTAAAGGATATTTTGTATGAGGATATGGATATTGAAACAAAGTAGTATGAGCAAGGGGAACCTACATGAAAATAGAAGTGCAAGTGAAGATTCGAAGGCATCTGAGGATGAGGAGGATCCTGAGGAATACCTTGAAGAGGATCCAAATAGGTTTCTTGACCTTGATAAGGATCCTTGGGCTAATGCATCCATTGATTCCTTGAAAAGGCGTAAACTTACAGGACATGGGGACTTCTCCTCGGGTAGTAACGCAGGACCATGAGCTTAATCTTCTTATTAATGGATAGTGTCTCTTTTACATTTCCTTTTTTAGTCTCGATTGGGGGACACAGGGAAGCTAGTGGGACTTTTAGTGGTTATTGTACAGTATGGATGCAAATTTACTTTTTGTTTGCTTTGGGCTACAACTTATGCAACTAGACTAGTGGTTGGATGGCTGGTTTTTGTGGGTGCCTTAGTAGATATATGATTCTCTCTTGTGGACTATGTCACCTATCTTTTGTACTTCTGATAACAAGAATGACTACATGTTAATAGCACTTTTTTATCTATTTTTCCTGGATTTTCTTGTCTCAAGTTATATCCTTTGTTTTGAGTACTGTGATTGTTATTAGTATGATTACTTCTTTCTTCTAGTTCAATCTATAGGCTTATCATTTTTTTTGCACAGGTACAATTCTCGGGTAACTTTTGATTATCCTTGGTCTGAGCTTCGGGCTGTGGTCCGCCCTTTGGGCAATGATTCCCATCAATACTAGCATTTACTTGGGGCCAATGGCCATGCTGTACTTTTTTCTCAATGAATATAGCTTAGGGCTTGCTCGGCTTCTTGCCCAGCAAAAACTCAAAAATCTAATTAGGAAGTTTAAGCCTGACAACATTTTTCCCAAGCTGGGATACGATAAAAGCCATTACTACCCCCTATTTACCGTGTGGTTGGTTTGTGGATAACCCATAGAATTGCCTTCATTCAACTTGAGGATAAGTCTTTTCATCATGTCTTCTTACTATCCTTTGTTTATACTGCTACCAAAAAAGCTGAGAAAGACTTCTTATGGGAAACGTTGCACCAGGATAGTCATTGGATGAGCAGTCCTCGGTGCCTCTTAGGTGACTTCAATGAACTTAAGAAGTGTTGGCCCTAAAGGCCATTTATATTGAAATTTTGATAATAACAATCATTTTGTGAGTCATTGTGTTTAAATTGTTCTAGTCTTATTTGAAAGTAACTCATATGAAAGTTAGGAAAAATCAAGGCTAATCATGGTGATACCAAGCTTTCTAAAACGATGGATCATGAAGAAAAGATATCAACGTCGAAGAGAAGATTCATCAAAAATGAAGAGAACAAGATCCGAGTCCAACGGCTTCAAGTAATTTATATTTATTTGTTTTTAGGACCTAGGATTGAGTTATATCAATTGAGTCAAATCCCAAAATTGATATGTGATCCGCTAACAAAAATGTTTTTAAAATATTTTTGAAATTTGATTTTCAAATGTCTTTTGAAAAATACTCAAGTCAAGTACTCAAGTCAAATTCAAGCCAATCAAGTTTTTCAATAAAAATATTTCTTAAATTGTTATTATGAAAAGCATGCCAAAAATATACGAGATAAAACTTTATTAGGGGGATTTTCATTAGCTTGATTTATTCAATCATTCATCCATGAATAAGGCAAACAAGGAAATTAATTAAAAAATAAGCTAATATGGTAAATCACTCAATCAATCAATTGAGCTTAACTAATATGGAAAAATCAATCACTAAAGCTAAATGGCCAAAAACATCCAAATTCACCCAGGTATGCTGTGTGTCGACACACAGATCAGAAAAGGCTCCAAAACGGCTACTTTTGATTTGATTTCTTTCCTAATATTTTCCCTAGCATTTTGAACGTCCTCTAGGCCCTCATTTGCCTATAAATAGGGCTTAAATGCTTTGGTTTTAATCATCCAATTCTCTTTAAGCATTCTTTGTTTAAAAGTTCTTACTCTCTTTATTGTTGATCATCTAGCTTAATTAGTATGTCCTCAGCTTTGGCTAAGCTTAATCAATTGTGAATTCACTCTTGAAATGGTGAAGAATTTCAGTGCTTTAATTCTTCCATTGCTTTATTTCATTTTCGTTGTAAAGGTTGGATCCTAAATCTTCTGTTACAAAAGGGTCAATTATAAAGGTTGGGTTTTAAGCCAATGTACAAAGAGACAGTTCTAAAGGTTGGATCCTGAACTTAGTAAGAAAGGATCATCCAGCTTAGTTAAATGCTCAAGTGACGAAAAGTAGTTACTTGCGGAATGGACTAGCTTCTAGTTTAGCAGTGAACCACTATAAAATCTTTGTGCATCGGTTGATTCTTGACTTTATTTTTTTGTATTTCATATCTGTTGTCTAGCTTTCAATTTAATTTTTGGTTATTAAAGTTTATTTTTTGACTTTATCACAAAAGAACCTAATTCACTCCCCTCTTAGGTTGTTCTTTTGGCCTTCATTGGCATCAGATATAGTATTCTTATTTTTTTTGGTCTAACAATCTCAAAAGTGATCATATGGCAATATTCACTCTTATCTTGTCCGAGGGTCAATTCACCAACACGCCTCCTCATTTTGATGGGGCAAATTTTCCCTATTGGAAGCTTAGAATGAGACTTTATATTACATCCATTGATTTTGATTTATGGCTTATAACTAAAAATGGTCATTATGTTCCTTCAATGGAACAAGGAGAGAAAACTATTGAAAAGAGGAAAATGTACTTATGCAAGATGGTAAAGAGAAACTTGCAAAAAATGCAAAAGCTCATTATCAATTATTGTGTGCTATTGCTCCAAATGTCTTTAAGCATGTGTCAGGTTGTCAATTTGGCAAAAGAGATTATGGACAAGCTATAGGTCACTTATGAAGGTACAAATAAATTAAAATCGTCAAAAATAAACATGTTGGTAACGTCCTACGAGCTTTTTGAAACAAAACTAGAGGAATCAATAAAAGAAATGTACACTAGAGTTTCCAACATTACTTACAAGCTCCAAGCTCTTGGAAAAATATATTCAAATGAGAAGTAAGTTAGTAAAATCCTTAGATGTCTTCCTATTTCATGGCCAGGCAATGTTACCGCTATTCAAGAAGCACATAACCTCTCTACCAATAAACGTGATCAACTAATTGAAAATCTCATGACCCATGAGATTGATATGGAAGAATTTAAGGAAGAACAAAAACGAAAGAAAAGCAAAGATCTAGCATTTAAATCATTCCTAAGTGAAAGTGATGATGAAGTAGTTATGTTACCAAAAAGGTTTTACACACATCTTGAAAAGAAAAAGTTTAAGGAAAATTTAAAAAAAGGTTCATCTTCCTCCACATATGAACCAACTTGCTATAAGTATGGAGAAATCGGACATCTTAGAAGGGATTGTCCCAAGTCGAAAAATAAGAAGTCCTTCAAGAAATTCAAAAAGAAGGACAAAAAGAAGAACGGAAGAAGGTATTTGCAGCTTTGGGAGATAGCGATGATGATTCCGATGAAGAAAGTGAAGGCGAAGTGGCCAACTTTTGTGCCAAGGTCATTGAAGATGATAGCATTGAAGAAGATTAGGTAATGACCTATCCTACGATTAACTTGTTGCTTTTCATGATTTGTACGAGAAATACAAAAAATTGAAAAAACGAGACAACGCTTTCATAAAGAGCCATGAAAAAACAGGTTTAGAAAAAGACTTAAACCAACATTTATTGTTTGAACATGAAAATGAATCATTGCAGAAAAGGAACTAGTCTTTAAATGATGAAATCATAAAACTAACCAATAAAAAACAATCCTCAGAAGAAACACGTGATATTTTAAAGGAAAATCCAAGGGAGATGAATCACTCTTGAAGGAGAAATGAGTCTTTGAAAGAAAGAGTGGAAGAACTTTTGAAAATCTCAAACAAATTTTTCAAAGGGCAAAAAACACTTGACAAAATTCTCTCATCTCAAAAACCGATAACAATGAAGAAATTGGTTACAATGAAAATATTTAAAAGAAAATTTTGAATGTTGTTTTTGTCAAAGCCTCTTCACCTCCAACAAACTTTATAAGATGCCACTATTATGGTGACAATAAGCATATCGTGTACCAATGTCTTTTTAAAAAGAATTTGAGAAAGAAAAAGATGGTTTGGGTCCCAAAAGGATCCTGACCACCAAATGTCAAGGCAAACAACAAAAGACCCAAGAAAATTTGGATACCTAAAAGCATTTGAATTATGACAGGTATGTTTGAAAATTGGAAACAAAAACTAAAAGTGGTACTTGGATAGTGGATGCTCAAGACACATGACCGGAGATAAAAACAAGTTCACTTTAATAATGCCAAGAAAAGGAATGTCAGTTTTTGTGCCAACAAGAAATGAAAAATCATCGGTACTGGTAACGTTACTTCTAACTCTTCTCATTGCATTGAAGATGTCTTACTTGTTGAAGGTCTTAATCATAATCTACTAAGCATTAGTCAATTATGTAATAAAGGCTATTGTGTCAATTTTGAGTAATCTAGATGCATAGTTAAACATGCTAAAACAAACGAAATGTTGCTTGTTGGTTTAAGATGTGAAAATGTCTATATGATTTATCTTGATTGTGTAGATCCATTAAAATGCTTGAGTTTCTTGGATGAAAATGATCATTGGATCTGGCATAGAAGATTTGGATATGCTAGTGTGGACTTAATTTGTAAACTTTTAAAAAATGATCTTTTTAGCGAATTATCAAGGCTAAAATTTAAAAAGATCATATTTGTGATGCATGTCAATATGGCAAAAAAAACTAGATCTTCATTCAAACCCAAGAATATAGTTTTAACATCAAGGCATCTTAAACTCTTACATATAGATTTGTTTAGTCCTACTCGTCATTTAAGACTTGGTGGAAAGCAATATGTACTTGTAATTGTTAATGACTACTCTCATAAATTTGAAAAGTTTTGCAAAAAGTTGCAAAATGAAAATGATTTGAAAATCATTTCGGTTGGAAGTGATCATGCAAGAGAATTTAAAAATGACGATGTTGAGAATTATTCTGATTACTTTGGAATCGACCATAATTTTTCGACACCTAGAACTCTTCAACAAAATGAAGTGGTTGAAAGGAAAAATAGAGTACTTGAAAAGATGACAAGAACCATGCTTTGTGGAAATAATTTGTCAAAATCATTTTGGGCCGAAGCCGTTAACACTGCTTGTAATATTTTAAATCAAGCTTTAATAAGGCCTATTTTGAAGAAAACACACTACGAACTGTATAAAGATAGAAAACCTTGGTAAATTTGGCCAAGGGCATGAATGTGTTTTTATTGGATATTCCCTATCTAGCAAAGCATATACAGTCCATAATTAAAAAAAAAAAAAGGTTATAGAAGAGTCTATGTATGTGATTTTTTATGAAATTAATGTCTTGTCCTATAGAATTTCTTGTGATAATAATGATATAGTAATCAAACCAATGAATATCACACGCTCATCCAAGGAGCGAAAAAAGGATAAACTCAAGGCTCAAATGGATGAACCAAAAAAAAGGATCAAAATGTAGATTCAAAAGAGGAAGACTTGCCAAGAGATTGGAAATTTTTTAAAGATCACCCAACAAGTCAAATCACTGGTGTTCCCTCCCAAGGTGTAAGAACAAGGCATGCATTAATCGAATATTGTCATCTAGTTGCATTAATCTCTCTTAAAGAACCCAAGAACAGTAGAAGAAGCTCAATGACACAAATTGGATCATGACAATTGAGGAAGAGCTAAATCAATTCAAGAGAAATGATGTGTGAAAACTTGTGGATAGACCCCAAGATCATCAAGTTATGGTACAAAGTGGGTTTACCGCAACAAGAAAGAGGAGGAAGGTATCATGGTAAGAAACAAGGCAAGGTTAGTAGCTAAAGGCTATAACCAAGTGGAAGGTATAGATTATGAAGAAACATTTGCTTCCATGGCTAGATTAGAAGCTATGAGACTCTTATGCGCATTTGTTTCAGTTAAAAATTTCATACTTTTTCAAATGGATGTAAAAAGTGCATTTCTAAATGGTCTTATTGAAGAAGAGGTTTATGTTGTACAACCACCCAGATTTGAGGATGAAAAATTTTTCAACCATGTTTTTAAACTCAAATAGGCTCTCTATAGATTGAAACAAGCTCCTAGAACTTAGTCTAAGAGATTGAGTTCTTTTTTAATGCAAAGTGGATTTTCAAGAGGAAAGTTTGACACAACTCGTTTTATCAACACTCTAGAAATGATACTCTCATTGTGCAAATTTATGTTGATGATATAGTGTTTTGCTCCCCTAATCCATCTCTTTGTGAAGAATTTGCAAATATTATGAGTAGGGAATTCGAAATGAGTATGATGGGAGAACTCAACTACTTCCTTAGATTGCAAATCAAACAAGGCAAAGAAGGAATTTTTATCAACCAAGCCAAGTACGTCAAAGAAATGCTCAAGAAATTTGGCATGAAAACTTCCAAGGCAATCGCAACCCCAATGAGCTCAACACTCAATCTAGACATGGATGAAAAAGGTGAAAAGGTGGACCAAAAGCTATATAGAGGTATGATTGGATCCCTTCTTTATCTTATCACTAGTAGGCCTAATATCTTGTTAAGTTTATGCTTATGTGCTACATTTTAGGCATGTCCTAAGGAATCTCATTTATGTGCCATAAAACAAATTTTTCAATGCGTAGTTGGTACTCCTACCCTAGGCCTATTCTATCCTAAATGTGATTTCTATTCTTTTGTTGGATATAGTCATTCGGATTTTGTCAGATGCAAAGTGGACTAAAAATCGACTAGTGGTACTTGTCAATTTCTTGGTCACGTTTTGGTGTCTTGGTTTAGTAAAAATCAAAATTCCGTTGCTTTATCCAATGCTAAGGCCGAATATGTTGCGTGTGGAAGTTGTTGTACTAAACTTTTGTGCTTAATGCATCAATTAAATGATCACGGCATTCATATTGACTATGCTCCCATAATGTGTGATAACACTAGTGCTATATGCTTAACTAAAAACCCGGCTCAAAATTCTAAAACAAAGCATATTGAGGTTAGACACCATATCATTCATGATCATGTGCTTAAGGGAGATGTCAGTGTGAAATTTGTCCCCACAAAATGAACAATTAGTGGACATTTTTACTAAACCTCTATGTGAAGTTATCTTTTGTGATATTGGAACTAGAATTGGCTTGTGCAATTTGACTACTTGACTTTAATTGCTTGCATCTTTCGAACATTGAGTTTCAATACTCAACATGAAAGAACTTCAATGGACCAAGTATTCTTATCAAGCTCGTGGATATAGGAACTTGGACTATTATAAAAAAAAACTTTCAATTAAAAAAAAAAAAAAACTCACAAACACACAGAAAATCGGAGTCATACCCTGTCTTCTGTGTGTCGACACACAGGCGTACAATGAGCAGCACAGCTTTACTGTGTGTCGACACACAAGTGCATTCATGGGTCTGCAATACCCTTCTGTTACTAATCTCTTTTTTTTTTTTGTTTTTACTTTTTTCTTCACCTTCGTCCCCATCTTCACTCTTTCAACTTTCTCTCTCTCAAACCCTATCATCTCTTTCAACAAAAATCTTCAAAACACATCCAAAATCATCAATTTTTCTCAAATTTCTTTCAACATTTCACCAGAAATCAAGTTTCTATCAACATTTTAACATTAAAACCTTAATTTTTTGTCAAAAGTTCATCTTCTTCACAAAACCCTAACCCAGAACGAGCCACCCAAGAATTTCTAAAATTTGGTTGTTTTTCTTCATTTTTCTTGATTTTTTAAGTCAAAAATCATCCATTTTTACAAACATTTCATTATCTTGAACAATTTTTGGGCAAAACTTAAAATTTCACTCCGTGCTTCCAAACCCTAACCTTACCCACAAAAGAATTATTTTTCTTCAAACCTCTTCAAGCTTTAAGTCACGTGTAGCAGAAAGAGGTTGGAAACTACTTCTAAGAAGAGGTCCGGAAATGATGAAGGTGCTTCTTCTTCCCAGGGTCCTTGTTCGGTATATTTCTCTAACCCCTTCCACAAAAAGGAAGTGTTATTTGGTAGATTTGTAGATTGGACTTAAGTTAGAAGAAACAACTTGGGGGAATTGTTTACTTTTTTTGAAGGAGTAGGTTGGATTGAAATTTGTTGTATAAAGGAATCAGTGTATCCAGATTTGGTATGCGAATTTTACTTCAATCTTAAAATTTCTCGAATCACTCCGCTAGAATCATCCTCAAAAGTTTTAGACCAAGTAATTAAATTTAAAGCATCTTATATAAATGAGTTGCTTGGTTTTGTTTTTGATGAAGAGGATGACTTTGTTTTTCCACAAGAACTCCACCAATTCCCACTCCCTAAATCCTATCGTAACTCCTTTTTTTAAAAAGTTTGGAGTGAAATACCACTTTCTAACCCAAAGAAGCCAAACTCAAATGATTTAGGAGTGGTTTTTGAATTACCACATAAATTGATTTGCATGAACATCACTCCAAGATCGGGTGGCATCAACGCGGTCTCAATCTTGCATCTATTCCTTTTGTCTCGACTCCTAAATGTCCAAAAAATTAATATTGGGAATTTACTCTTCAAATTCATGTTTTATATTCATTCCGGAAAGACTAATCCCACTTATGACATGCTTCTTACCCGTCTTTTTCAACGTACTTTAAATAGATCATCTTTTTCAAACACCATTCCATATCAAGATGACTCTATTGAGACATCTTTGAAAAAACTGGGTTTGAGCTTAAACACATTGAATGGGTAATGAAACAAAAAGGAGTAGGAGAATGAAAGAAATAGATGATGATAGAGATGAGGAAGAGGAAAATTTTGATGGAGGGGATGGGGTTAACGAGGATGCATTTCAACAAGGACCTCTAAAAAGAAAGAGTGTAAGCAAACGACTTACTTATTTGGAAGAACAAGTATCTTCCTTACAAGAATAACATTCAACCTTACACTTAAATCTTGATGAGTTCCAAAATGAAACACGATCCATACTACAAAAGATTTTAAACTTCCTTTAAAAAATTTGGAGCTACATTTTTTATTTATTGTACATCCTTTTACTTGAATGAAATGTTATGACTATTTGATAATGTGTATCATTTCCTTGTGTTTATGCATGCCACTATTGTTTTTAATAGGGGGAGTTGTCCATTTGTCTATCTCATTCCATGTGCTTTTTGTTGACGACAAAGGAGAAGAAAAATTGGAGTGTAGTTGATGGTGTTTAGTTGTTTCATGTTATAAAATGCATAACCACGATATGAAGTTTGTCTTTGATTGAGAAATGTTAAAAATGATGTTGAAGTTAACCTATTGAACGTGTGATTTTCACAATGCACCAACATAGGGGGAGACAATTGAGTTCGAACTCTTAACATGCTATATATAATTCCATGACTTGATACAGTGTGAGAATTTGTATAATTTGAGTAGTAAATATTTTTATGGTAAATTCTATATTTCAACTTCCACATTTTTGAGCAAAAATACCAAATGTTTGTCATCATCAAAAAGAGGGAGATTGTTGGTCCTAAAGGCCATTGATATTGAAATTTTAATGATAACAATCGTCTAGTGAGTCATTATGTTTAAATTATTCTAATCTTATTTGAAAGTGACTCATAAGAAAGCAACAAAAAGTCAAGGCTAATCATGGTGATACCAAGCTTTTTAAGATGATGGATCAAGAAGAAAAGTAATCAAAGTTGAAGAGAAAATTCATCAAAAATGAAGAGAATGAGATCCGAGTCCAAACGCTTCAAGTCACTTATTTTTATTTGTTCTTAGTACTTAAGATTGGGATATATCAATTGAGTCAAATCTCAATATGATATGTGGTGCTCTAACAAAAAGGTTTTCAAAATATTTTGAAATTTGATTTTCAAATGTCTTTTGAAAATACCCAAGTCAAATTCAAGCCAATCAAGTTTTTCAATAAAAATATTTTTAAATTGGTATTATGAAAACTATACCAACAAATAACAAGATCAAAATTTTATTACATTGATTTTCTTTACCTTGATTAATTCATTCAAGAACAAGGCAAAACGAAAATTAATTTAAAAATTAAGCTAATAAGGTAAGTTAATAAGTCAATGAATTTAGCTTAATTAATATGGCAAATCAATCAATCAATCCAACTAAATGGTCAAAAACGTCCAAATCCCCCAGGCATGCTAAGTGTCGACACACAGATATACAGCAGGAATCTGGAGCTGCAGTTGTCGACTGATGTGTTTTTTTACGTCTATCAAAATTTAATATAAAGCCATATCTTTTAAACAAACCTAAATTGAAGTGTAGGGCGAGAGAGTGTCAAACCATAAGGACTAAGAGTACGTAAATTTAATCTATGATCTAAATTGATTAATGGAAAAGTGATATCTTTGTGTTAATTAATCTAGAAAATGACAATTAAGCTAAAGTAATCTACTTCTAATCGGAAAAATATATTAAATTGGAAACTAGGGTTTCGAATCCATCGTTAGCTAATTACTTTTGCGTTAACTTTTAACTTGGGATTATTAATTGTTACAAGGGTAGTGGTTTAGGCTACAAGCTTCAACCTACTAAGGCAATGTTGTTAGTATTACGTATTCACCCTATCTAACTAAAGCATAAGAAAAATAGGCTCTACTTATCGTATTGTTAATTATCACGTATTGACCCTATCTAACTAAAGCATAGGGAAGATAGACTTTAATTAACAATTCGATTAATACTATTGCTTGATTAATTAATCCTCAGGCTACAAGCACAAAGAATTAATTTATAAATATCAATATCAACAATTAAATGTTACAAACTTAATAATCATATCAATTGAATAAATAATAAAAATATAATACTTCAAAGTATTTATCTTAACCAAGCAATTCATGTAAATAATCAAATTAACCCGAATTAAAAGTAAACAAAAGTTAAGGCTAAGATTTCATCTAACCTTTCATCAAGGATGATCCGGTGAAGGAGGAGATGAACGAACTCATGTTGGTCTTCATGCTAATTTCGGCCTCATTCTAATTTAACGAAAAAAATAAAAAAATAGAAGAAAGGAAGATAATTTGCTAGAGAGAGAGGGAGAGAGAGAAAGCTGAGAGAAAAGCAAGAGGCAGTGAACAGAACACCCTAAAACCAGAGACCCAAAACGAGCTTAAATCCAACCCCCAAAACCGACCCTTTTTCGTCCTCTTAAAGCCCTACCAGATCTAGGCTGTGATGGATGTTGAGTTGGGCTGAGGTGTTGTGTGGGTTTGGGCTGAACAGGGGGGTCAGCGTGCGGGGCTGAGAAGGGAACGCGAGCCGGGTCGGACTTGCTGGTGTCGGTGTTGGGCCTGGTGCTGGTGGCAGGCTGGTGGTGGGCCGAAGCTGGGCCAGAGTCTGGCACTGTGGGTGGACGATGAACAGTAACGGGCTGTTCGATTTTGGGCTGTGCCGGAGTTGACGATGGTGGTGTGGGTCGGTTTGGCCTGCTGGGTTGAGGACGATGCTGCTGGTGGTCGACGGGGGTCGAGCTTGTACGTTCTTTTCCCAAATCTCGATTGATTTGATTTAATTGTTTACGCATCGAATTTGCTCATTTGCACCAATATTTGACAATTTTCGGAACTTTAATTTCAAACCTGTTAAACATGAAAATTATCAAAATGAATGTAGAATTATATTTAAATAGGTGCAAAATAGTGAGAATAACAATTAAAAGATGCGTAAAAATGAGACGCATCAACACCCCACACCTAACCTTTGCTAGTCCTCGAGCAAAGTATATGATTTAACATGTAGACTAAAGTGACCAACTACCCCAACCATCCCAACATTCACCCAGTTTTTCGAGATTAACACCTATATTACAATTCAAGCCAAGATTAAATCATTTAGTGCATTCTCCAATTCCATAAATTCATATGATTAAACTTCAAAACTCGTCATTGTATTTCATTAACCTTGTATCAACTAATAGGGACTACTCAAGCAAATTAAGCGCATAAGTGAAAGTGATTAGGATTTCATGTCACAGAATCTCCTCAAATTCTCACTCCTAACCAAATTATATAAAGGTTTTGTGCACCCACACCATTGAATCACCTAAACACATGCCTATACATAGAGAGATTTTAAGTGGCATATAAGTGGCCACTTTACAATATTTTGACCTTGATAAAGCACAAAAGAAACTTTATCATGAATGTTCATCAATTTTTACTTTTCCTTTTGCCTTTTTCTTTCGGAGGAAACCCCTTTTTTTCTTTTTTTCTTTTTTTCCTTTTCATTTTTTTTTTCATTTTTGTTTCCTCTTTCTTTTCTCTCCATTTTTGGACTTTTTTTTTTCCCTTTTATAACACGAACTTCATCATTACAATTGACATTGACCAACCAGTACTTTACATAACATCAAGGGCAAGGATTAGGATGAGCCAATAGGGCAGGTTTGCAAAACTCAAGATATATAAGGTTGTTTACTCAAATTTTTCAGATTTTCCGCAACATGAAAGTCCTGTGCCCAGTGAATATGTGAGCGGCATGAGTAGAACCCATTAATATCAACAATAATCAACAACACTCATTAACAAGTATGAAGTAGAATAATTTAATTTAATGGAATTAAGAGGACGAAATAAGCGACTAATCCCATTGTCATCATAACATATGCGTTGATCAAGAAAAACTTGGCTAAACGGTTATAATGCACACTCAAAATGCACAAAAAGATGTTCAAAATTTTTAAAAATTTGACCAAAAATGAGCAAATGCTAATGAGCCTCACCCCCACACCTCAACCATGTATTGTCTTCAATGCAGCAATATCAATCATTAAAGCACAAGAGATAGGTGAGACGGAGCAATTAAACCTGACAAGACGGCGTGGACATGTATATATGATTCCTTTAGCCTGGCACAATAACCTGAAAATAGAGAAAACAAGCCTTGAAACAACTAATTAGGTTAAAACTAAATTAAAACAAAAAATAACAGACCTAGGCTGCCTCCTAGGAGCGCTAAGTTCTATGCCTTCTGCCAGGCGCAGTGAATCAAGCAGAGATCACGTATCAGTCATAGACAATTTCAATAAGCTCTCCATCAGCAATGCCATCCAACTCAACTATAGGTTTAAGCCTTTGATCATTTACAGTGAACGCACGACCATCTTTAGGGTGGTATATCTCAATAGCACCCGAGGGGTATACATGCTTAACCACAAAAGGACCATCCCACCTAGACCTCAACTTGCCAGGAAAAAGTCACAATTTAGAATTAAAAAGCCAAACCTTTTGATCAGGAGCAAATGTTTTCCTCAAAATATGTTTATCATGAAAAGCCTTGGTTTTAGCCTTATAAATCTTTGCATTCTCATAAGCTTCATTTCTCAACTCTTCAAGTTCACTCAATTGGAGCTTTCGGTTAGATCCAGCTTGGTCTAAGTCAAAATTCAAGGCTCTAGTGGCCTCATAAGCACGGTGTTCTAGTTCAACTGGTAAATGACATGCTTTACCAAAGACCAACCTATAGGGTGATATACCAAGTGGGGTCTTATAGGCAGTGCGGTAAGCCCAAAGAGCATCATTCAGCCTATGGGACCAATCTTTCCTATCAGGACAAATCGTTTTCTCAAGTATAGACTTGATCTCACGGTTTGAAAGCTCTACTTGACCACTAGTTTGGGGATGATAGGGGGCGGCAATCTTATGATGCACTGAGTACTTCCTAAGAAGTGCCTCAAATGATGTATGAGTAAAATGATTACCACCATCACTAATGAGTGCTCTAGGGGTACCAAAGCGGTTAAAAATGTGGCCCTTGATAAATTTCATGACCACTTTGTAGTCGTTGGTCCTAGTAGGTATAGCCTCAACCCATTTAGACACATAGTTAACCCCTAAAAGTATGTAAACAAATCCAAAAGATGGGGGAAATGGTCCTATAAAGTCAATACTCCAAACATCAAATATTTCCACAATTAAAATGGGGTTCAAGGGCATCATATCTCGACGCATCATTGCGCCTGTGCGTTGACAACGCTCACATGCAAGACAAAACTTGTGAGCATCCTTGAACAGAATAGGCCAATAAAAACCACACTGTAGGACTTTTGCAGCAGCCCTACGACCTCCAAAGTGTCCTCCACATGCATATGAGTTACAAAAAGATAAAATGCTATGATACTCACACTCTGGAACACATCTACTAATTACTTGATCTGCGCAATGTTTAAACAAGTCAGGGTTATCCCAGTAAAAGTGCTTTACTTGAGAGTAAAACCTATCCTTTTCTTGCTTAGACCAAGTAGATGGAATCACACCTATAGCGAGGAAGTTAACAATATCTGCGAACTAAGGGCCACGTGAATGGGAGACAACAAAAAGTTGCTCATCGGGAAAAGAGTCATGCATTGAAATAGATGGATCATGATGCTCAAAGAAAATTCTAGAGAGATGGTCAGCTACCACATTTTCTGCACCTTTCTTATCTCTAATCTCAATGTCAAACTCTTGAGGTAGAAGAATTCACCTAATGAGCCTAGGTTTCGTTTCTTTCTTAGAGAGCAAACACGACAGCTAGCAACTCCTTTTTAGTGGTGGTGTAATGGCATTGTGAATCATTAATAGTTTTACTGGCATAGTAAATGACATGAGGCACTTTGTTTACTCTTTGGCCTAGGACAACACCTATAGCAAAATCAAAAGCGTCACACATAATTTCAAAAGGAAAAGAGTAATATGGGGGCTGAAACAAGTAATGACCGTAGTTTTGGAAAAGCTTCTAGGCAATACTCATCAAGCTCAAATGATGTCTCCTTAGCTAGCAAGCTAGTTAATGGTCTGGCTAACTTCCCAAAGTCCTTAATGAATCTCCTATAGAAACCTGCATGACCTAGAAAGGATCTAACTTGCTTCATGTTTGATGGAGGGGGTAAGTTTGCATTCAGATCTACCTTAGCATTATCAACTTCAATACGCTTCTTAGACACTCTATGACCCAATACAATCCCCTCTTGAACCATAAAGTGACTCTTTTCCGAACTCAAAACATGATTGGTCTCTTCACATCTTTCTAGCACAAATCTTAAATTCTGCAAACATTCATCAAACGAAGGTCCAAAAATAGAGAAATCATCCATAAAAACCTTAAGAAATCTGTCTCCATGTTAGAAAAGATAGACATCATGCATCTCTGAAATGTAGCAGGCGCATTACATAAACCAAACGGCATCCTACGGTAGGAAAATGTGCCAAAGGGGCATGTAAAGGTTGTTTTCTCCTGATCCTCTGGGTAGATTGCCACCTGGTTATATCCTGAATATCCGTCAAGAAAACAGTAAAGGCGCTGACCAGCTAACTTCTCCAAAATCTAGTCAATGAATTGGTAGAGGAAAATGGTCCTTCCTAGTGGCAGAGTTAAGCTTCCTATAGTCAATGCAAACTCTCGAGCCCGTGGTCTCTCTAGTGGGCACTAACTCTCCATCACTACTCCTAACCACAGTAACGCCCGACTTCTTTGGGACTACCAGAACAGGACTAACCCACCTACTATCAGAAATTGGGTAAATGATACCCGCATCAAGCAACTTCACAATCTCTTTCTTTACCACTTCCTTCATGTTAGGGTTCAACCTCCTTTGCATCTCTCTGGTTGGTCTAGCATTCTCATCAAGAAAAATCCTATGCATACAAATGGAAGGGTCTATACCCTTCAAATCGGCCACAGACCACCCAATGGCACTCTTATGATCACTAAGCACTATCATCAATGCATCCTCTTGTTCCCTAGACAACCGAGAAGAGATAATCACAGGTAAAGTCCCATCGGGTCCTAAGAAAGCATAATTAAGAGTAGATGGCAACAACTTAAGTTCAAGTTCGGGTGGTGATACTATGGAAGGCAAGGCAGGGGAATCCGAAAGCAGCTTCTACTTTTGACAGCCAATGACAAGTCTCTCAAGGGGCACATATGTCAAGCAAATCATTCATCTCTCTAATGTCATTTTCAATCTCAAAATCATCAGAACAATCGTATACTAGTACTCGCTCAAGGGAATCACTAACTAGGATAGAAGGGAGTGCTTGGTCCACCAAATCATCAATAATATCCACCTAGAAACACTCCGACTCATCCTCACTAGTGGGTGACAGGGAAGCCTTAAAAATATTTAACCTAATAGTCATATTGGCAAAGCTAACATCCATTACCCTAGATCTACAATTAATGGTAGCATTGGCTGTCGCTAAGAAAGGCCAACCTAGAATGACAGAGATATGGTTTTTTGAATGACTAGAAGGTTCCATATCAAGCACGAGGAAATTAGCAGGAAACAAGGCTTTGTCTACTCTCACTAGTACGTTAATCAGCTCACCACGGGGAATCCTAGTTGATCTATCTGCTAACTGCAATGTCACTGTAGTAGGTTGCAACTCTGCAGGCCTAATTTCTCATAAACCGAGTAAGGAATGATGTTGACACTCACTCCTAAGTCCAGTAAGGCTTTATCGATCGGGTAGCCTCCAAGTGAACAAGAGATGGTGGGGGCACCAGGGTTTTTGTACTTAACTGGAGTCTCACACTTCAGAATAGAGCTGACTTGCTCGGCTAAGAACACTTTTTTAGGTAGATGTGCTCTAGATCACCTCTTTTGGTTCAAAAGGTCCTTAATAAACTTTGCATAGGCCGGGATCTGTTTAATTGCATCAAGAAGGGGAATGTTTATCTTTACTTGCCTAAACGTCTCCAAGATGTCTTCTCACTTCTTATCCTTCCCATTTGGATGTGGCGCAATTAAAACTTGGGGGAAGGGTACTCTAGGTTCATATGACGAGGGCAGATCAGAGGCATTACGAGTGGGAGAAGGGTGTGTGAGCTCATCGGTCTCCTTTTCTCTCTCCTTGCTCTTCTCTTCTTTCTCACCACTCATGGATACTTGACTTTCAGCACTCACCCCATTGTCAACCTCCTTTCCATTTCTCAACACTACAATAGATTTTGCTTGTTCTTGCTAGGAAGGATAGTTGTCTTGTCTTACACAGTTCCTAGGGCTTTCTTTAGCTTGGCTAGGGAGTCTTTCCTCATCTCTCCTACTCAGAGTGTAAGCTAGTTGACCTATTTGGGTTTCTAACTTTGCAATCGATTGTGTATGGGAGTGGAGGAGTTGGAAATTAACTTCTAAACCTTTCAGCGCACTCAAAACCTTCTCTTCAAGAATTAGAGCTCGAATTAGGAGGTTGAGAGTAGTTAGAAGCATACCCTTACCGTTGAAAACCGTCAGGCCGGGGCATACCAGATTGTTGAGGTCGTGGGTTCTGTTGTAGTGGCATAAACTGTCCTTCTCCTCCTTGCCTCCAGGAGAAGTTAGGATGGTTTCTCTAGCCCGGATTGTACGTGTTAGAGTATGGGTTGTTTCATGGGAATCCTTGGGCTGCATTGACTTGTTCCTCCGGCCACTCCACATAAGGTGAAGCAGAGGGGCATTCATGTGTAGAATGAGAGACACTAGTGCATGAAGAGCAAGCATTATGTACATTTGAAACATAAGACACATTAGGTACAGTAGAGGGGGCCAATGTTATCTTCAATAGGGAAGTTAACTGCTCTACGGAAGAGGCAAGAAAGTCTACTTTCTTATCTAAGATGGAGGTGTGACCAATCTCATTTACTCCTCTATTTAACCTAGTAGCATTAAGACGTGCATGTGTGGCAGATTGTTGTGAATTCTCATTCAAAAGTTCAAACAGTTCCCACGCCTCGTTCTCATTCTTCCTAAGGAACTGACCACCACATGAGGCATCAATAGTTTGTTGACCCTTCTCATTCAACCCATAATAAAAGTTCTGGACTAGTTGCCATTTAGGGATAGCATGATGTGGACAAGCTTGTAAGAGTTCCCTAAGCCTATCCCAACTCTCGTGAAACTCCTCAGTAGGGAGTTCGGCGAAGGTGTTAATGGCTCTCCTAGCAGTGTTAGTCTTGCTAATGGGATAGAATTTCTTAAGAAATTCTTGTTGCATTTGAGTCTAAGTACTAATCGTCCCACTAGGTAAGGTGCCTAACCAATATTTAGCCTTTTCCTTCAAAGAGAAAGGAAAGAGGTGAATTAAGATGGCATCATCACTAACGTTAGGAATCCTGAAGGTTGACCAAACCTCCATGAAACTGTCCAAGTGCGTGTACGGGTTCTCATTGCCAAAGAGATGGAATGAAGCACCTATATGGTATGTGGCTTAAGCTCGAACTGATGGGCTCCGGGTGGCTACCTAATGCATGAGGGTGAAGCGTATGTGGTGGGAGTAAAGTAGTCCATAAGTGTACGTGGTTGTTGTTCGTCAGCCATTACGGTTTGTGCTCGGTGTTGGGCTCTAAGGCCTCTTAAAGTTCTTTCAATTTCAGGATCGAATCTAGTAAGGTCAAGAGCTAAAGAGCGACGATCGTGCATGAACAATTAACCACACAAAGCAAGTAAATTAAAAATTAAATATGCAAAACAGATAAAACAGACGAAACAAATACTAAAAAGAAAAGACAAATAACAAGATACCCTAAAATCTACTTATGCACGAAAATCACAAGAAAAATAATGCTAATAAAAAGAATTTATATATATATTAATTTAAGAAAAGAGACAATAACAATTAAAGAGAATTAAAAATTAAAAATCTTAAATTAAGAATCATTAAGATTTCAAATCCTGGGTTAAAAAATAAAATAAATTAATTTAAAATTAAAGAAGAAATAGAAAGTTAAAAATCGAAGAAAGTCACAAAAATAAAATCACGAACGTTGCCCAGTCCCCGGCAGCGGCGCACAAATCTTGATGTGTTTTTCTACGTCTATCAAACTTTTAATATAAAACCTTATCTATTAAACACACCTCAATTGAAGTGTAGGGCGAGAGGGTGTCCAACCACAAGGACTAAGAGTGCGTGAGTTTAATCTATGATCTAAATTGATTAAAGGAAAAGTGATATCTTTGTGTTAATTAATCTAGAAAACGACAATTAAACTAAAGTAATCTACTTCTAATCAAAAAAATATATTAAATTGAAAACTAGGGTTTCGAATCCATCATTAGCCAATTACTTTTGCGTTAACTTTTAACTTGGGATTATTAATTGTTACAAGGGTAGTGGTTGAGGCTACAAGCTTCAACCTACTAAGGCAATGTTGTTAGTATTGCGTATTGACCTTATCTAACTAAAGCACAAGGAAAATAGGTTCTACTTAACGTATTGTTAATTATCACGTATTGACCCTATCTAACTAAAGTATAGGGAAGATAGGCTTTAATTAACAATTCGGTTAATACTATTGCTTGATTAATTAATCCTAAGGCTACAAGCACAAAGAATTAATTTATAAATATCAATATCAACAATTAAAGGTTACAAACTCAATAATCATATCAATTGAATAAACAATAAAAATATAATGCTTCAAAGTATTTATCTCAACCAAGCAATTCGTGTAAACAATCAAATTAATCCAAATTAAAAGTAAATAAAAGTAAAGGCTAAGATTTCATCTAACCCCAGAGAGTAATCAAGGATGATCCGGTGAAGGAGCAGAAGAATGAACTCATGTCGGCCGCCATGCTAATTTCGCTCTCGTTCCAATTTAACGAAAAAATAAAAAAAAATAGAAGAAAGGAAGATAATTTGAGAGAGAGAGAGAGAGAGAAAGCTGAGAGAAAAGCAAGAGGTGGTGATCAGAACACCGCAAAACCAGAGACCCAAAACGAGCTTAAATCCAACCACCAAAACCGACCATCTTTCGTCCTTTCAAAGCCCTACCGGATCTGGGCTGTGCTGCATGTTGAGTTGGGCTGAGGTGTTGTGCGGTTTTGGGCTGAATAGGGGCGTCAGCGTGAGGGGCTGAGAAGGGAACGTGAGCTGGGCCGGACTTGCTGGTGTCGGTGTTGGGCCTGGTGCTGGTGGCGGGCTGTTGGTGGGCCGGAGCTGGGCCAGAGTCTGGCACTGCGGGTGGACGATGAACAGGAACGGGTTGTTCGTTTTTGGGCTGTGCCGGAGTTGACGATGATGGTGTGGGCCGGTTGGGCTTGCTGGGCTGAGGACGGTGCTGCTGGTGGTTAACAGGGGTCGAGCTTATACGTTCTTGTCCCGAATCTCGATTGACTTGATTTAATTATTTACGCATCGAATTTGCCCCATTTGCACCAATATTTGACAATTTTCGGAACTTTAATTTCAAACCTGTTAAACATAAAAATTGCCAAAATGAGTGTAGAATTATAATTAAATAGGTGAAAAATAGTTAAAATAACAATTAAAGGATGCGTAAAAATGAGACGCATCATCGACACACAGATCCAAAAAAGCTCCAGACGGCTACTTTTGATTTGATTTCTTTCCCAATCTTTTCCCTGACATTTTAAACGTCCCCTTGGCCCTCATTTGCCTAACATAGGGCCTGAATGCTTTTGTTTTAAACATACAAATCTCTCTAAGCATTCTTTGCTTGAAAGCTCTTACTCTCTTGTGCTTTAACATTCTCATTTCAAGTTTCTTTTAAAGTTTTTTCTTGATCATCACTAGTTCTCTTCATTGTTGATAAGGCACGTCCTTAGCTTTGGTTAAGTTTAATCGATTTTCAATTCATTCGTGAAAGGGTGAAGAATCTCATCGCTTTAATTCTTCCATTGCTTTATTTCATTTTCATTGTAATGGTTGGATCCTAAGTCTACTGTTAAAAAGAGGTTAGTTGTAAAGGTTGGGTCTTGAGCTTATGTACAAAAGACCGGATGTAAAGGTTGGATGTTGAGCCTATTTTTTAAAAATGATCATCAAGCGTAGTTTAAAACTCAAGAGACGAAGAGTAGTCACTTGGGGACTGGACTAGCTTCAAATTTGGAAGTGAACCACTATAAAAATCTTTATGCATTGATTGATTCTTGCCTTTATTTTTTACATTTCATATTTATTGTATAGCTTTCAATTTAATTTTTGGTTCTTAAAGTTTAATTTTTCACTTTATCACGAAAGAACCTAATTTACACCCTCTTAGGTTGCTCTTTGGACCTTCAAGGAGTGTATAAATAAACTAGATGGTAACATGGTGAGGAATAATCATTTAATCAAACTTAATGACTTCTGTAGTAAAGTGGGCTTCACAGATGCTCCCTGGACCGACCATAAATTTACCTGGTCTAGGGAAATATATTGTACTTTGGTCCAGGAAATGTTTAATAGAGCCATTGCTGATCAGGCATGGCTGTGTCTATTTCCTATTATGTGGTCCATAATGGTATTGTTTCAACCTCGGACCACTCCCTTTTAATTCTTTTTATGGACTACCTTATGGCCCAGAACCCTGGCATTTTAGGTTTCAAGCAGGTTAGGTAAACTACAATCAAACTAAGGATATCACTGAAAAGATTTAGAGCAATATAATAGCCGAATCCATAATGTTTGAAGTTGTGCAAAAGTGATTAAAGACAATCATGTTATTTCTAAGGGCCCATTAGCCGCCAATCTGGATAATAATTGGAGAATAATTCAAACATTCAAAATAAGTTAGTTGCTTCCCTTCACGATCATGTTCTAAATGATGCGTGGTTATTACTTATCAAGTATACTAAGTTGATTCAAGTAATAATGTGTGAGTAGAGTCTCGTTCCCATGGGGATTGGCTATTGAATGAGTACCAAAATTACTAGTTCCAG
This sequence comes from Simmondsia chinensis, assembly GCA_018398585.1. Classification (NCBI taxonomy): domain Eukaryota; kingdom Viridiplantae; phylum Streptophyta; class Magnoliopsida; order Caryophyllales; family Simmondsiaceae; genus Simmondsia; species Simmondsia chinensis. The sequence continues at coordinate 9,320,695 of JAGTTD010000004.1, forward strand.
CACTATTTGAATGACCAAAATTTAAACTTTTTAATATGTAACAAATAAAACAAAAGGAACTAAAGATGGTTACTGATTTTTGAAAAGTAATCAAGCATTCAAAACTCATGAAGAACAATAATAAACACTTCAACAATGCAATAAAAACAACTTTAAATGCGTTAAATTAGAAAACAACGTATATTATAACTTAAGCTACATTATAGCCTTGGAAAAACAAAATTAGTTCATGGTAAACATAACATAAAATAAAACTAAAACAAAATCCATAAACTTAAAAAGGAAAAGGATAGAAAAGAACTTTGGAAATGAAAAATCACCAGCCAAACTCTTTCTTTTCTCTTCCCTTTTCTCTTCTATACGGTTCTGTATGAGGTTTTCTACTTTCAATTGATTTTTGATGTGGAATTGGGTGCTTAAACTCTTCTCTTCCACCCCTATTTATACTACTTGAGGTGCAATTTGATGACTTTGCCGCCCATTTTATGCAAATTGGCATACTTGCTTATTTTTTTCAATCTTCCTCCTTTTTGGCCCCCAAATGAAGCAAGTTGAGTGCATTTTTGGGTGTATTTAATTCATCCTTGCTCTTAATTTGTCCATTTTTCCGGCCCTTTGTACAACTTGATGCAATTTGCTATTTCACCTTGCTTAGCCGTTGGGTTTTGGTGCCATATTGCTTATTCTTGGTTTTTTTTTTTTTTTTTTTTTTTGGTTGTATCTTGCTCCAATTTGTTGATTTTTGTCATCAAACCTAGCAAAAATTAGTACAAACTGAGTGTTGCTGCAAAGAAATGACCATAGAAATGAAAAAGAGCAAAAACAATAAAAATTAAAACTAAGTCATATGCATAATTGCATACTAAATTCTAGTTATCACTAAACAAAAAGATTGGTCAGCTAATGCGTCAAAGGGAGAAATTGCTAGCTTCCAACCACATATATTGGGCAAAATATACTAGAAAAGAATGGTTATTAAAATGTGGTCGAAATTCTAAGTTTTTCCATACTTCGGTTAATGTGAAACGCAAATGTAGGATTATAGTGGAACCAAGGAATGATCTAGGATCGCCGGATGCAGTCAAAAAGGAGATAGGACAACTGCTCATTCGTGAATTTAAAGATAGATTTTGGTCTAAAGGAACACCTAGTCATCTTAGATCCATCAACTGCATTCATCCTAATGTTTCAAAGGAGGATAACTATCATCGCATTAAAGACCTCTCTACTGAGGAGATTAAAGTGCCGGTTTTTGAAACAAACCCTCATAAAGCTCCTAATTCAGATGGTTTCTTTGTTCAATTTTTTTTAGCACTACTGGAATATTATTGGGACAGATATTTTGGAAGCTACTTGAGCTTCTGTAAGGGGTGGTCATATCCTTAGGGAGATCAACCACACTTTTAACACATTGATTCTTAAGGTGGACGGTCTACAATTTGTTAATCACTTCAGGACTATTAGTTTATGTAACATCCTCTATAAGATTATTGCTAAAGCTCTAATGAATAGACCCAAGCCTCTCATTAGTACGTTAGTTAGCACCTGGCATGGAGCATTTGTCCAAGGTCAAGCCGCACAAGATAGTATCTTAGTGGCTAATAAGAATATGATGGAATTCAGGAAAAAGTAAGGGGAGCTGGGTTGGGCTGTGCCTAAGCTAGACATGGAAAAGGCCTATGATGGGGTTGAATGGCCTTTTCTAGAGAGTGTTTCAAAGAAGTTCGGATTTCACCCTACATACACCATTGGTGGATGATGGAATGTGTTACAACTACGTCCTTCTCTATTTTGGTTGATGACTCTGTGATGGGTTGGTTCACCCTGTCTAGAGGTTCGAGACAGGGAGACCCCTTATCCCCCTATTTTTCCATAACTTGTTTGGAAGCTCTTTCCATCAATCTTCAGACTTTTAGCCATGATAAAAAGTCTACCGTTGGAATTAAGATTACTAGGAATGCTCATAATGTCACTTTCCTCTTCTTTGCGGATGATTGCACTCTATTTTGTGAAGCGAAAGTGGAAACCATAGGGAGACTCTAAAGTATTGTCCATCAGTACTACAAAGACTCTGGACAAGCAATAAATAAACAAATCAGTTGTTATTTTCTCGGTTAACAAGGAAAGAAATCTTCTCCTGCAAATTAGTGATCACCTTAGCATTCCGATATCCCAAAATATGGGAAAATACCAAGGTTGTACCTTTGGCCTAGGTAGGTTTATCTATGTTGTGGCAAACGGAATCGTTAACAAAATGGCAGGAAAGATTGCCATTTGGAAAGTGGCGTTATCATCCAAGGCAGGAAGAGTAACTCTAATTTAGTTAGCCATCGAATCAATGCCTAGCCATATTATGCAATCTGTAAACTTCCTATTAAAACCTGTAAGAGAGGCAACAGCCTCTTTAGGTAGTTTTTTTTTGAAAAACTAAGGACAAAGAGGGCATGAACCTGGCCCCATGAAGTAAAATCTGTCGATCTAAAGGTGAGGGAGGTTTGGGGCTCAAAGAATTTGATGCCATCAATACGGCGTTCTTACGTAAATTGGGTTGGAAGATCATCGAGGATGAGGATAGGTTGTGGGTCAGTGTAGCGAAAGGGAAGTATCTATTTAAGGAAGACTTTATGAGTTACAAGGGCAAGCCTTATGATTCTCCAGACTAGAAAGCAATCCTGGTAGCCAAAATGCTGCGAACCAAAGGTTTGAAATGGAAAATTGGTAATGGAAAGAAAGTTAATTTTTGGTTGGACTGATGGGCTGCCGATCATACTCTTATTAGGATTCTAAGGGAGGAAGCCTAAATGTAGACCTCTCCCTAAAAGTGGCAGATTTTATTATCAATGGTCAATGGGATGTGACAAACTTGAAAGGATAATTCCAACTGACTGGATCAACTACATCCCAGGTGTCCTAATACTAAAAACAGATATGGAGGTTTCCCTTTGTTGGGGATTCACGAGTACAGGTGATTTCAGTGTCAAATCTACTATGTGGTTGGCCCACAATCTTGATTGCAATGGAAAATATACATATATATACATATATATATATATATATATATATATATATATATTTGGCAATTCAAGTGGATTTGGGGTAAGCATATCCCCTTGAAGGTAAAAATCTTTCTCTAACAAGCTTTTAATAACATCTTGGCTACAAGGACTATTCTCTGCAAGCGCATCCCTAATTTTCAAAGGCCCTGCATCTATTGTGGGTCTAATTATAAAGATATTTCTCACATTCTTTTGTTTTTCTTGGAACAAGGCTTGCTCCCTCCGATGGTGTCCCTCTGTTCCTAGAGGTCCCTCCCTTGCTGGTGAATTGAGAAGGAATTCGAAGTGGAAGAACCTCCAAAAATTTATTTTGCTATGTTGGCATATCTGCATGGATAGAAATTATGCTATTTTCATGGGTGTTAAGACTGACCCTGCTAAACTGGTAGTTATTGTGAAACAAATGTCATATGAGTGGATGTATCACAATAAGTTAGAGAATGGGGATCGAGGGAAAGTTCCTGGTAGTGCACGTACTAGGCACAGATCTAGATGGATTGCGTGGTCCCCCACAGCTAGGTCAGCTCCGGACGTGGGAATTTGGTAGCTGCTGACTTTATTGCCCGTGATTAAAGTAGAGGTATCCTTTTTGCAAGTGCCAGAAAGCAGGGTCAAGCCCCGGTTATTATGATAGAAGCGATCACAACTAGGGGTGAGCAAAAATATCTAAAAACCCAAATACTCAAAAATTCGAACCGTACCCGATCAGAAAAATTAGGACAACCGATCCGAATATAGCCGGTTACGGTATACCTGACCTGCTAATATCCAGACATCAAGTCGATTACGGATACGGATTTTGAAATTATTAGGGTACCCGACCCGCCCGAACATACATATTTTATGCAGTTGGAAGTGGATTAAAGATGATAGTTTAGTGTGGTTGGAAGTGGATTAAAGATGATAGTTTAGCTTGGTTGGTTAGTAAATCTTGAGTTTTAAATGATGTCACAGGTTCAAGGCACTAAGCCGTAGAAAAGCATAAATTTTTGAAACTTTTTCCTTTTTTCTTTTATGCCCCAATCCATTCCCACTTCATAGGATTTATGCATTGCTTTGGTTCCCATTTCCTCTCCTTCTTCCCTTCCCCAATACTATGAAACAATCTATATTTAAATTTTTTTTTTTTCGAACTTTTATGGATTGAAGAACTTTGTTATGTAGTACTATTGAACTTTTAAGTTTCTGTTTTGTACTTTGACTTGAGTTAATGTTGAACTCATATTTTTTTTTACTTTTATAAATCAATTTTGTGATAAATGTCAATTGAATGGGTGGGTACCCGACCTAATGTAATCTAACCCGATCTTTTATGGCACCCAATTGATATGAGTACCCGATTTTTTTATCACATTATGGGCAAGGATTTTAGTCATTTTAGTGTTTTGGGTACCCAACCCAAAATTCACTTTCGGCCGGGTACCCGACCCATGCTCACCCCTAATTGCAGCTACAAATGGTTTCTTTGAAGCAGTTAAAAGAGAAGTCCGCAAAGTTACCCTTGAGGGTGATAATGAGATTATTATTAAGGCCCTTGAAGGATCTTATTCAGCCCACAGTAGATATCATGCCAATTGTTAAAGACATTCATCCTATCAGTGTACCTTTAGAGCACATTTTCTTCTCTCATGTTTTCAAGGAAGCTAACCATCGGCTGATTGGCTAGCAATGTGATGCAGCCCGTGACCTTGGCAGACGACACTGGTGAGTAGGCGAGTACAAGTTGGCAAGCAAAGATGCACTGCTGGAGATGCGTGAACGAAATCTAGGTACAACAACAACAACAAGAAACCCAGTGCCTGCAAGGGCTCCCGCAAAAATAGAGTCTGAGGGGGTAGATGTACGCAGCCTTCCCCCTTCAGGGGACTACCCTGAAGAGAGGCTGTTTCTGAGGACCCCCAACTTGAGAAGCTGGTCCGCAGCTTAGAGCATGTGAACGAAATCTAGATCTATTTGGATTAGCATTTTTATTTTGTATTTACCGTTTAGTCTTTTTTTTCTTAGTGAAATAGCTCATCCATTTGAGGAAGAGGTAACCTAGGGTTTTAGCATTCATAATTTTGTTAGATTTTATTCCTTATTTCTAGAGAGTTTCTCCTATTCTCGGGTTGTGAGAATTAGGGTTTCACTTCTCTCCTTGTTCTTTTTTATTTTCATAATAAGAATTAAGGGAAGGCTGTTGTACCTTCTTGTTTTCTTAATTTTCCATCTATGCACTGCATCGGTTAGTATTAGAGCTAAGAACAACTTCTGAGATGGCCCATGGGCGACAGAGATATGCCGCCGCTAGAGAACTATATGAGCAAGACTTTCAATGGCAGACCGAGAGGAGGTTCGAGGATATGGAAGAGAGATCCCCACATATCGAGGGGTGCTTGACACAATTGGGTGCAGATCCTGATCAAGCAACCGTGGAATTACCTCAAAACCCACCTAAAGTGGACGGCAAGGATGAAATGGAGGAAAGCTTCCACAACCGGATTCCAAAAGCAGAGTTATTAGAACAGAAAATTAAGAGGGTTTGGCCCAACCCCGAGAGCACTGATATGGAAGATTGACGGTGAGAATCCGGCTCGAATCGAAATACTGAAGTTCAATGGTGGTGGATGCCTGAAGGATTTCTGGAATGGGCTAGTTGTGGTGGACGAGGTCCTTGAGTTTAGGGAGGTTCCCGAACAGAAGTAGGTGCTTTTGGTGGCTACTTGGTTGAGGGGAAGAGCCACCTCAATAACTAAAACATATCCGGCTTACGCAGCCGAAGGCGAAGATTGAGTCGTGGGAAAAGATGAAGAAGCACATGAGAGGCGCCTTTCTGCATCATAATTTTTCCAAGATGACGTATCAGCGTCTATAAGTTTTGTGTCAGGGCTCTAAGTCCATAGAAGAGTACACGGCGGAGTTCCACTCATTGGTTACCAGGAATGACTTGGTGAAGACAGAAGGAGCAATTGGCGAATAGCTATGTTGGCAGGTCGAAGGAGTCTATGTAGGAGGTGTTGGAACATGTTCGTTTCCTAGCTCAAAGGCAATCCAGAGGGCCGTGAACATCAAAAGGCACAAAGGCATTGCCAAGTTGGAAGAATCTGGGGGACATAGGTTAATGGACGTGACCAAATGCAAGCACCGTCAAACCAAGGCGTATAGATCAGACCTCAGTCCTTAATACTGGTAAGTCGGTTACTCAAGACTTCGTGGGTACTTCAAGAATCCATTGCTTCAAGTGTGGAGAGATGGGACACCGTGCTGCTGAGTGTCTAAAGGGTGACAGACTGGGCAAGGGTGTTTACATTGAGGAGCTCCATGAAGAATATGGCGGGGTGATTGAGGGAGATATCTAGACTGAGTAGGCGCAACTGGAAGAGGACGCCATTGTAGGTGACAAAGGTCACCTACTTATGATTAGGTGCACTTGCTTTGTGCCAGGGGACGGCACAGGAGATGATTGGCTGAGGAACAACATCTTATGGTCTACTTGCACCATTGGTGGTAGAGTATGCCGCATGGTGATTGACTCGAGGAGCTGTGAGAATGTAATTTTCGAAGAGGCTGCCACAAAGTTAGGTTTGAAGACAGAAGTGCATCCAAGCATGCACAAGCTCTCATGGCTCAAGAAGGGAAACTAGGTAACGATGTCTAAATGATGATTAGTTAATTTCTCAATTGGGTCGAAGTATAAGGTTGGAGTGTGGTGTTACGTGGTCACCATGGCCGCATGCCCTCCATTGTTGGGGCGCCTATGGCAATATGCAGGAGTGCATCCATGATAGATAAAAAACACGAATAGCTTAATCTTTGAAGGAACAAAGTTGATTTTGTTACCCAAGATGGATGAGGTGTTGTGAGCTTTAATAACTCAACACTCGAACTTATAGGATAAAGCTATGTTCGCCAAGAAGGTTGGCAAAACCAAGATCATTTTCGTGTTGATTGGGAAGGACAGCAAGGTGAATCTAAGAAAGACATTGAGTGAGGTTGCCTCCACGTTGAGAGAGTTCGCAGATGTCTGTCCGGAAGAGTTACTGGACACACTAACACCATTGAGAGACATTTAGCACCGCATTGATCTAATGCCGGGGGATGCTTTGCCGAATAGGCCTCACTATCGTATGATTTCATCTTAGCATGACGAGCTGAGACCCCAAGTGGAAGAGTTGCTCACCCAGGGGTTTATCCGTGAGAGCTTGAGTCCTAATACGGTGCCAACTCTGTTAAAGCCCAAAAAGGATGATAGTTGGTGGCTGTGCATGGACAATACAGCCATCAATAAGATCACAGCCTGCTACCGATTCCCTATTCCGAGATTGGATGAACTACTTAATCAACTATGGAACGCGAAAGTGTTCACCAAGCTAGATCTGAAGAGTGGATATCATTAGATTCGCATCTTGCCTGGAGATGAGTGAAAGACCAACTTCAAGACTCGGGAAGGATTGTACGAGTGGCTCGTCATGCCATTCGGATTGTCGAACGCAACAAGTACCGTCATGCGTTTTATGAACCATGTACTATGTCCGTTCATTGGGAAGTTTGTCATCATCTGCTTCAACGATATCTTGATCAACAATCAAAACCAAGTAGAGCACTTGTCGTATCTCTGGGACGTGTTGAGCACCTTGAGGATACAGTACTTGTTTAGGGCTTTGAAGAAGTGAGAGTTTATGAGGGACCGAGTAACTTTCCTTGGATTTGTCGTGTCCAAGGAGGGCATATCAGCTGACGAAGGGAAGATTGCGGCGATACGTTACTAGTCACAGCCGAAGTCGACTGGCGAAGTGAGGAGCTTTCACGGATTAGTGTCTTTTTATAGGCGGTTCATGCCTAACTTCGACTCAGTGATGGCGCCAAGCATGGAGTGTATGAAGGGGAGTTCCTTTGCTTGGACTCTAGAGGAAGCTGATGCCTAAAAAGAGATCAAGAGAAGGCTGACAACGGCATCAGTATTGGCCATACTAGATTTCCAGAAGGATTACGAACTTCATACAGATGCCACGAAGATTGGCATGGGCATGGTCATTAGTGAGGAGAGATGACCTATTGCGTACTTTAGCGAGAAACTTGATGGGAGTAAGTTGAATTACTCTACTTGTGACTTCGAGTTCTATACAGTGGTGAGGACGCTAAGGCGTTGGAAGTCCTATCTAGCCAGTAGGGAATTTGTGTTGTACTCTAATAACGCGGCTTGAAATACACCAACAGTCAATACAGGCTCTCAGATCGGCATGCCAAGTGGTTGAGCTACATTCATCTCTTTCGCATTGTAATCAAACACAAATCAAGTTTCTTAAACAAGGTGGCGGATGCACTGAATAGGCGCAGTCTCATCTTATCTCAAAGTAGAATTCGAGTGACCGGATTTGAGCAGTTAGCGGGGAAGTACGAAGATGATCTCGCCTTTGGTGAGATTTGGCGGGAGGGCCGATCCGGCTCTATTCCCAGTTATTCCATTCATGATGGGTTCCTTTTCAAAGGAAACCAACTTTGTATTCCAGATTCGAGTCTGCAGCTTAAGATCATTGCGGCGAAGCACAACGCAAGGCATATGGGATGAGACAAGACACTACAGCTGATTAGCGCCAACTATTAGTAGCCTTCGTTGTGGAAAGAGGTAGAGAGATTTGTCAAATGATGACGCATTTGTCAAGTCTCAAAAGGCGATGTGAGCAATGCCGATCTATACCTACAGCTGCCAATTCCAAATTAGCCTTGGGCAAATGTTAGCATGACTATGTGTTAGGGCTGACATAGGCACAGGGCGGCATCGATTCAATATTCGTGGTCTTAGATCGATTATCAAAGATGGCGCACTTTATGAGGTGTAAGAAGACTGCTAACGCCGTACATGTGGCGAATTTATACTTCCGAGAGGTGTAGAAGCTCCATGGTTTACTAGCTAGCATCGTTTCAGATAGGGATGTGAGGTTCATCAATTATTTTTGGAAGACAATATGGAAGTTAGCGAACATATCTCTGCCTTCAGCACAGTACATGATCCTCAGATGGATGGGTAAACCGAGGTGACCAATCGCTTGTTGAGAAACTTACTCCGATGTCTTATTGTTGACAACATAAGGGGTTGGGAGGCAAAGCTACACCAAGTGGAGTTTGCATATAACAGCTGAGTTAATAATAGTTCAGGGTTCACACCATTCGAAGTATTTTATGGCTGTGTACCATGATCTCCGATAGACTTGGCTCCTATCACAGATCTAGTTCGTCCTCAAGGCAAGGATGAAGACTTTATATCGAACCTTAAGGAAGTCCATGAGCAGACAAGAGCTCGGTTACTGGAAGTTATCACCAAGTACAAGGCAACAAGTCATAAGCACCATTGGGCAGTTTAATTTTTTAGGAAGGCAACAAGGTTGGGTGATTGTGATAAAGGAACGCTTTCAGGTGTGGGAGTACGACAAGTTGATGGCTCACAAGATCAGTCCTTTGATTGTCTTTAAGAAGATCAACGCAATGCTTATTATCTTCAGCTACCACCCGGCATGAGGATTTCAGATGTGTTCAATGTCAAGCACCTCGTTCCTTAATTTGGCGACGATGCTGATCTCATGGCGAATTCAAGGGAAAATTTTCTCCAACCCGGAGAGGATGGCCCACGACCTTGGTGGACGGCATTGGCGAGTAGGCGGGTACAAATTGGCGAGTGAGGATGCGCGGTTGGTGATGTGCGTACGAAATCTAGATCTATTAGGAATAGTATTTTTATTTTGCATTTATCTTTTAGTTTTTGTTCTTAGTCAAATAGCTCCTCTATTTAAGGAAGAGCAAACTTAGGGCTTGAGCATTCAATTTTTTTTTTTTTTAATTTTATTCCTTATTTTTAGAGAGTCTTTCCTATTCTCCGGTTATAAGAATTAGGGTTTCACTTTTTTCCTTGTTCTTTATTATTTTTGTAATAAGAATTAAGGGAGGGTTGTTGAATCTTTTCGTTTCCCTAATTTTCCATCTACGCGCTGTTTCACAACGTGGGTTATGAGAGTGCTGATTTTTGTATTTGGGACCACATTCTCTCCAGTACTGTTCTTTCTAATGCTAGAGTTGAGGCCCTAGGGCTCCCCTCCTTAAGAAGGCAGCCATAAGGGGTGTTGTTTTGTCCTTGCCTTTGTTTAAAAAAAAAAACATTCTCAAGGTAATTTAGCCGGTGGCTAGGTTTTAATAGGTATTGCGCATGATTTTCTCCTTCTCTTTCTTCACTTTGTTTTGATTAAAGCTGCATTTGTTAGGGTTTTTCTGTTTGAAAATCTCAAGCGAAAATTACATGTATTTTGTCAATATATTGTTGGTTTTTGTAATTTAATTTCCAGTTTAATTTCAGGGGTAAACTTATCTTTAATGGGTCATTGATTAGGGTTTGATGATTTTCCCTTTCTTTCAAAATTGTGGGTTTCATCAATTTGGTAATCATTTTTTGTCTTCTGTTTAACCAGATTTCTGCTTGCTTTGCTTTTATTCTAAGCTTTTTACCTTTCACCTTTCATTACATGAAAATACGGTATTCCATGTTGTTCTGGATGGTTTTCGCTTTGGGAAATTGAGTTTTGAGGCAAACAGCTGTAATACTTCTCATTATTGATATATCCTCGATAATCCTACAATGCGCGATAAGCTAGAGGGTATACTTTCCCCTATTAACCTAGATGTTGATATTACATCACTTTCACTTCTTGTTTGTAATCAAAGTGGTCCGCAACTTCATACACGTATGTGTTCTATTTGTTCTTGTTATTATACTTATTAGGAAATGTTTAATTTAGATTAAAATGACGCGTAGTACGGGTAGAACCAGGAGTATGAGAGAAAGGGATCAAGAGGAATATGAACCTTCTATTAGTGCGGTCGCTACTACTAACCCACACCCAAGTTTTGACTAGGGGATGTGACTTCTAAAGCAGCTAGGTTGTAGGAACAATTTTTGGATATTGCTACCATTAGGCCCTTTAGAACCTTTCTTCATAGTTACTTGGGGGAAGCCGGAGTAACTCTCCTTCACAACAAATAATACTCCCCCCCCCCCCCACAAAGTATGAGTTTTCAATTCCCAAAGAAAGTGAATCTCCTTTGTTTCTCCCTCGTCATGACTGTTTTGCCATTACATTCGAGGCCCTAGAAGCGGGAATTACATTTCTGCTTCCATCTTGTCTTTCCAATCTATTATGGTGACATGCAATTTGTCTGTGCCAAGTGATGCCTAATGGCCTTCATAATGTATTAATTTTTGCTTGCTTGCACTATTAGTAAATTTGAAGTTTCAGATAAAGCATTTAACTTATTTAATGTCAAAAAGGCTCGTAGCTTTATCTCTTTGAAAGTCGTGGTGGTTCCATTTTGGTTAGGGATAATCTGTCAATTGTTAAGCACTAGTTGAACAAATTCATATAGGTTCAGCCACTTGCTCTACCCAATTATCCTATGGTATGGCACTCATTAACTCGTCCTTCTAGACTACACCTTGAAGAACTCACCGAGGCTGATTGGGCAATAATGTACGGTTTTAGAAAGGATTCCAGTGGGAATCTTTTTTTGGCATCTTGTGCTCTCCTTAGGCAAAAGATAGTACTTGTGAAGGCAGGGCTTAGTGGAAAGCCCATACTAGGTATGTGCAGATCGATTTTCAACTTCTACTATAGCCTACTATTATTTTGTATACAACAATTTTTTGCATCCTTACGCGATACTTATATTGTTTAACATTTGTTATTTTGATGTCTTGTGTGTAGTTGAAGAAGTGGGTAATCTAGACGTTGCTCAGTTTCTTACTTCATGTTAGGCACCAAGTGATTCTAGACATGGCGACATGGGTGCCTTTTCTAAATAGGTAGCACGAGTCTCTCCCACCGATTCCTCTTCTTCTTCACATCAAAACTCGGCGAGCGAACTTCCCACACACCGTTGATATCAGCAATGGTGTGCCTCAATTGCCTTTTAGGGCACGTGCCTCCCATACTGACTCGCCTTCTTCAGAAGGAAGAAGTGTACGTGCCCATATAGAGTCCGTTCAAGATTTAATCGTACCAGATTCTTCCGGTCTTCCCCCACCGCCTACCTTCGCTTGGGCCTCCAAAGAGAGGGTTGGCTGTAGCGGGGCCTTCTACAAGGATACGTGCACTGCTAGTTTCCCACGTCCCATCACTGATTATGAACCTTTGCTTAGAGTTTTTGAGACTCTTTTGCTTCTTGGTAGTGTTCATCTTCAATGTTCTTTTACAGTTGTTGGCATAATTGTATCCTTTTTTCCTTTTCCTATCCATTGTGCCATGTATTCTTTTATCTTATTATATGTGATCTTTCAGCTTTTTGGCACTTTTGGTTATGCCAAGTGCCAAATCATGATGCAGACATTACACATCGCTACAAGAGTTTATAGAATGCATTTAAGCCTTTTAAAAATACTGTTTGAGCTTAGCAAGAGGACGTTCACCAAGGGCAAGAGAGACTTTGTCAAGAACTCGAGCATTCTAATAAGGTAGAAAATGACTTACGCGGGCAGCGTCTTCAACAAGCAGAAGAGATGAAGGGTACTATGTGAAGTAAAGGTGAACAACTTGATAAGCTTTGTGTGGATTTGTTGCGAGCTCAAGAGGAGGCCGTGGGTAATTTTAAGGCGAGTTATGAGTTTCAAGTTATAAAAAGTGACGAGTACTGGGCAGCTCTAGATTTGGGTTTTGCACATTTAATGAGGAGACTCCAGGAGGGCGGTCCTAGTTATGATGTACGCGCTTTAGAGAACATGCTTTCTCAAATTGGTGATGAAATTGCTATGGAATTGGTATTGAGAAACAATCCCCATGCAGCAGGGGGTAATGCCTAATGTCAAGCATGATACTGTTTATCTTTTTGGCGATTGGGGTCGAAATATTATGAGGAAATGAAACTTTGTATATGCTTTTGGTTTTCCCTAATATACCAATGTCGGTATTGCATTTTTTTGGGTTACGAGCTCCTTCTTTTACAAGTAGTCACATTTGATTTTGTGAGGACTATGTATAAATTAGTCGTGATAAATCAAGTGCTTGTAAATATGTGTCTTTTACATGGTGTATGTGTGAATATTAGTGTAAGCTGCATCGTTTAACGGGTTAGTCAAATGTCTATCATGATTAATCTTCATAATAGGCGCATATGAGTGGTACTAAATTGGAGTAATGAATGAATGAATGTACTTATGCAATGTGTTCAACTAAGTGGTAGGTGAATGTGTATATTGCCTGCACCTTGTGTAATAGGTGAATGCATATATTGGTTGCACCTTATGTAACAGGTGGATGTACATGTTGATTGCGCCTTAAGTGACAGGTGAATGTACATATTGGTTGCACCTTAAGTAACAGGTGAATGTACATGTTCGTTACATGTTGGTTGCACCTTAGCTAATAGATGAATGTACATGTTGGTTGCACCTTATGTAACTAGTGAATGTATATGTTGGTTGCACCTTAGGTAATAGATGAATGTACATGTTGGTTGTACCTTATGGAATAGGTGAATGTACATGTTGGTTGCACCTTATGTAACCAATGAATGTATATGTTGTTTGCACCTATATTTCGAAAAACCGTCACTTAAACCAGGCAGCAATGAGGAAAACCAAGATTGTGCTACTCCTTTTAATGTAGCCCAGAAGCATTTACACCATATTTCTTCGGAAGCATTTTGTATGTACATCCTAGACTTAAAACCTGATAAGTGATCTTCTAGATCTTGGATTCCATCAAAGAGATTTATGTTTGGAATTTTGACTTCTTCTATTAGAAAGGTTAAATTCTTGCTGAAAAAGGAGAATGTGTACCCAGAACTTCGGAGCTTGATATGTCCCTGCTTCTTCTAAAGAGTGAGTACCTTCTTGTTGGTCTCTATTCCTGGTATTGATATTGGTCATGGATTCAACCTCCATGTTGCGATCTACTCGCATGTCTTTAGAAGCTTTCTTATTATGGTCGGCTACATTACGGGGGGATGGTTCCTTTAAATTCGGTATTTCTTTTTTCCCATGTAAATCGTTATGATCCTGTCCCATATCCCTTTGTCTTTCATCCCTAAATTCCATCTTTATTTTGGTTCTATTTTCTGATAACCTCTCCATTAGTTGTTCCAAGGTAGCTTGTATATTCCCTAGTTGCCTTCTTGGAACTTGTTCGACTTCCTCTTCGTGGGCTAAGGGATCCATGAATCTCGTTGATCCAAACGATGTTTATGATCCTTCTCACAAACGACGCCAATGATGTTTGTGATGTGTTTGGTAGGTTAGGATAAGCTAAACTCAAATTTCATGGAAGAATTACTAAGATCCTCTTTTCCCTTGTACCATTTTTGACTCCCTCCATCCTCTTCCTCTTCCTAGGTTCTTATATAAGGAAATGTTAATGGCTTAGGCGTTTTAAAGTGGAAAGGGAGGGTGACAAGTGTAAGTTGCTTTTCCCCTTGGAAGATAGATATGCTTGAACATATCTTTTAGTTCCTTGCTGCATAATACAAGGCATTTTATGTATACTAGGCATTTTAGGGGGTGGCCTTTTATGTGAGGTGCGCATTTTATAAGGTGGGCATTTTATGTCCAAAAGGCGTTTTAGATAGTTCCGTTTTATGTGAGGCAGACATTTTATACCTCTTAGAGATACAGTTATAAACACTATTTAAATATCTAAAATAACATCAAATATGTTGATGACATTTGACAAGAAACATGTTATCAAATACTTTGAATAACACTAATGTTTTCAACAAATTTGACCAGTGTGTTTACATGTTGTGGTGGAGTTTGTTGTGGGGTAGGGTCGTAAGGATAAGCCAAAGTCAAGCTTTTGGAGGTGAAAAAAACAACCAAGCTTCCCCTTTCCCTTTGGTGTTACTCCCCTAGCTTTTCTACTCGTTGCATTAGGTATTTATAGGCTCGTGGCTGTCTGCTTCTGGGCACCCTTTTTTAAGCTCGTCGGCGTCCAGCCTACTCTTCTTTAGCTAGCCTCTTTCTAGCTCGCCGGTGTCTAGCTAGCCTCTCTCTAGCTCGTCCCTTTCTAACTAGCCTCCCTCGAGCACGCCTCTTTGTAGCTAGCCTTTCTCTAGCACACCCCTTTTTCGGTAGCCTTTCTCTGGCTCGCCCCTTTCTAGCTAGCCTTTCTCTGGCACGCCCCTTTCTAGCTAGCCTTTTCTAGGTAGCTTTTCTCTAGCTCGCCCCTTTCTTGCTGGTCTTTCTCTGGCACGCCCTTTTTAGCTAGCCTTTCTCTAGCTCGTCCCTCTCTAGCCAGTCTTTCTCTAGCATGCCCCTTTCTAGCTAACATTTCTCTATTACGCCCTTTTCTAGCTAGCCTTTCTTTATCACGCGGTGATTTTGAGTACATGAGTATTGATGTTGAGTGAGCGATGAATTTGAGTACATTTGAGTGCATGAGTGGTGAATTGGGGTACACTGGTAGTGATTCTGAGTACTTTGGTGGTGATTTTCAGTACATGTGATTTTGAGTGCTTACATTGTGTGTCGACACAGGCATTTGTTTTGCCTTCTGGATTCTGTGTGTCGACACACATGCTATGTGTCAAACACAGTTAAAATTGAGTGAATGGTGAATTGGAGTATTTTGTTTGTGATTTTGAGCATCTTCCTGGTGATTTTGAGTACGTGACTATGTGTCGACACATCAACTTTGTGTGTCGACACACAGTTGATATTGAGTGAATGGTGAATTTGGGTACATACCTGATGATTTGGAGTTCATTGTTAGTGATTTTGTGCACATTCGTAGTGATTTTGAGTACGTGCCTGTGTGTCAACAAATAGACTGTGTGTGTCGACACACAAGCCATGTATTACAAATCACCCAAAACTCACTCGCTATCTTTCTCTCTCTCTCACTCCAACCAAAGCACTCTCTCTCTCAAATCCGGCGATCGGTGACCGAGCATCATCCATCCACCATCGAGCCAGGGAGATGAATCGCATTTGCGTCGGACCCGCTTTCCTCTATGGCTATGTCAACACCTTTGTTAGGGTTTGCTTGCAATCTCCTCTTATATGTCAATCTAATACTCTATACCACTAATTTTTAGCAATCTTATACATTTTAAAACCAAGAACGTATCTTAGGATTCTAATTTCTATTTTTTTTTTTACTTGATTATTTTGCTAGAGTTAGGGTTTGTTTTCTATCTTTTTCTTCTCTTAAAACAAAATCCATTTTGAAGTCCATATACTATGGTTGGCTTGTATTTTGCTTAATTTGGGGTTTATTTTTTGATATAGGCATTTTTTTGGGGTTATATTTGCTTGAGTAATGGTAGTTTGTGCCATGCATAATTAACAATTTTTCTCATTGGGTATAGGATCATGATTAGGAAAGATTAAAAGTATTGCTACATTTAGTCAACAATCCGTATTACAACAAGCGAAAGAGAAGGCGGGGTTGTAGCATCCACATACAAAAGCCATTGCCGACTTCTTGTACTCGATGTCCATTGAATGAAACAAAAGTGTATAAATGACGATGATTGATGTTGCACATTCGAAATCAATAAGTATGGGTGTCCTTGTTATTGCTTCTACCAAAATGTTGATGAAAACCAATCAAAATTACGTATGTCGTTTATGTTACTTGATGAATTATATTGTTGGTCCTACATTTGGTTAAATACCCAACATTATGATGTTTGTATTGGTTAGAAAATAATATATGTAGTTATTGCTATGATTTGAAACGTACCGCATTGCAGTGGGTTGAAGGGTGTTGCATCCTAAAGTGCGGCAGTGGTTGTTGAACAGTTGTACTGTGGTAACCGGTTAGATCACCACCAATTTTAGTGAAATATCTAGCATTAATTAAGGATGATTGGTTGTAGTCATATGTGCTAGAGCTTACACCCACGTTTGTGGCCTGTTCACTTGATGCCATGTGGCGTATGCCTTGTCTACAATTGCGCTTAATATGGCCTTCTCCTCCACATCACTTGTAGACCTTTGTCTTTATTGTTGTTTTTTGCCCTCTTGATTCAGCAATTGGAGGATCAGCAACCCCAAAGGTAGCTCGATCGGTTTTATTTTTATGTAGGTCAAAAGCCTTCCTCGTTTGAGCAGTTAATTGTTCTATACATTTTTTTGGTTCCTTGAATGCGTCATCAGTTTGTGAAGCAAGGAAACATAGTTGGTTGCAACTGGTGTTCAATGCATTGTATCTCATCATACGCTGCATTTCAATGGGCACCGATACTCCAGAACCGTTGCAATCGGAAGGCTTTGCATGTATTGTCCATCGGTGTAACATAAAACTGAGAGGGATGGATTCCATGTCTAGATATTTCATCATAGCAATCATGTGTTGAAATGGAAAACCTACCAACTCTGGCTTCTTACAATTGCAGTTCATTACCAGTGTGGATGGATAGTGTAAAACTGCCCATGTAGAATCACCTTTTGAATAGTGTCTTAAAGTATATGCCATGTATTCTCCAACCTGTGTGGCATCGCTCAACATAAAAAGCGACTTGTAGGACAACTCTTCTTAAAATAGCTTGAAGGCCGCTCGTGTGTACACTTGATTGGCATGAGAATTAATGCTGAGCAACGAACCTCTGATAACTGGCTTGGAATGCAGAGTATCGAAGTCGGCCTTGGCCTCCTTTTCCCTATTCTCTAGAAGCCAGTGATCAAAATATTGAACAAACTCAAACAACTTCAGCCTGTCTGTACTGTTTCAATGTTGAGTTTGTACTTTTACATCATTGTGTGCTTCTCATGCTAGCAAAGAAGTGACCCTCCAGATATGCGTCTGCCAAATGAAATCTTTTTTCAAACAGTGATTCAACCCATTTGTTTTCAATTAGCTCCAATTGCTCGACTAATATTTTCCACACATGCACAAACTCTTAAGGTGTACGATGCATAATTTAGCACATGAGCTTGCACATCTCTTTTTAGGGGCCACAAACACAATCCATGCACAGTCGTAGGGAGGACTCTCGATATTGCATTTCCATACTCTTGTCTCTGTTCGTGACGACAGTCAATGGTTTTTTTTATCCATTGCCACTAGTAAAGTTTCCAAAACCCAAACGTATCTCTTTGT
Organism: Simmondsia chinensis; assembly: GCA_018398585.1. Taxonomy (NCBI): domain Eukaryota; kingdom Viridiplantae; phylum Streptophyta; class Magnoliopsida; order Caryophyllales; family Simmondsiaceae; genus Simmondsia; species Simmondsia chinensis. The sequence continues at coordinate 9,338,807 of JAGTTD010000004.1, forward strand.
GGTCTTATCACGGAGCAGTGTACATCCAAACATGACTGTTTGTCGATTGTTGTTTACCCCAACTATAATCACAAACGGCATCCCATAACTGTTGAACTTGTACGTTGTGTCGAAGGCCATAGTGTCGCCAAAGTGACAGTAGTCTATCCACAACTTTGAATCCTCCTAGGATATGTTTTGTAGATGAGCATCCCCATTAACATTTTACTAACATTAACGGATCCATTGTTCTCTTTCCGAATAGATAACCTTGTATGCCTTCCCTGTCACCCCATTTTATTGCATCGCTGTGCTCTTTGGCAATGAAATTGTACATGTCCTTTGTATGTCCGACGTTTTCAGTCCTCCTTGATTGTTACACTGCGTTGAATTTGCGATTATTGTACACATAATTTATACATTGACATTATTTAGGCCTTATTTGCTTTGTTCAGGCCTTTATGTGATCGTAAGTATGACACATGTGCGGCATCAACAAGTGGATGGTTGTGGTTCAATATGAACGCTTTCACACACCATAAGCTCCTTTTCTTATCATACTTGAACTTTATTCTAGTCTGGCAAGAACACCTTGTGAGCGGATTTGACCTCTGGCCTTCTCTAGAGCATGATAATGCCCTGTATATGAGAAGATCCACCTTTCTATCATTTTTTATGTCACCCCTACGGACGCTGAACCCTGATACTTTAGCGCAGTCGTCATAAAATTGTTCTACCTTTTCCGGGGATGAAAATACCAGTGACATAGCATTATTATCTCTTAGTTCATTTAAGGATTTTCCAAAGTAAGACCACTGACTTTGCTGAGAAGAGGTACCACACACATCACCAAATTCATTGCTACGAACATCGACACTATCGTAACTAGCTTGCGACTCCACTTTTACATCACTAATATGTATGTCATCCATAATTTATAATCAAAATATTCAAATCTGAAATTAGTTACTTGAATCACATACACACAAGAAATAGATAAAAAAAGAACCCAAAAAGAATCACTCAAAAGCATAAGTTTTTTCAATGTTATATTACTAACCCATGTACTCAAAATCCAAATTTCTATGTACTCAAAATCACCACCCACTCAAAATCACTTATGTGTCGACAAAATATATGATAGTGTTGTACTCAAAATCACCACTCAAGATCTCCAACAGTGTATTGATGATCACCACCTATGCACTAAAAATCATCACCCAAGTTTTTCATATAATAATAATAACCTATTAATAAAAAACAGTTACACTCTCAAATCAAAAGTTCCAATGAACATAAATAAAAATACTTATTTGAAAAAATATCAAATAAAGTTTAGAAAATGGAGCACAAGATGACTTACTGACTAATAGTTTTTCTTCAATATTCTCAAAATCACCAAATAACCACTTGTGTTGTGAAGGAATTAGTTTTGAAGAAAGAGAGAAAAAATAAGTCAAGATTTGAGTGTCCATCACCCACATTTCAATTTTTTTAAATTATTAAATGTTAGGCGGGTAAACTTACTGCATAATTATTAAATTTCAACAACCACCAATGTACCCAACTTCAGCATTCTGTGTGTCAACACACATGCCCTTCCCCCTTAATCTTCCTTTCTGTATGGTGTGCGTCGACACATAAACTTCGTGTAGTCAATATCACAATATAAACTTCATGTGCCAACACATAATCTACGTACTCAATATCACAACCATTATACTCATGATCACTATTTATGTACTCAAAATCACCCCCATGTACACAATATTACCACAAATGTACCCAACTTCACCAACGTATGGCGTGTGTCGACACATAATAATTGTGTGTCGACACAAAATCTACGTACTCAATATTACTACCCTAGTACAAAAAATCGCTACTCGTGTACTGAAAATCACCACCCACATACACAAAATAACAATCAATGTACCCAACTTCACCATTGTGGTTGTCGAGACACATGCCGTTTTAACATACAATCTTACTTGCTGTATATACATTATTTGGTACAATATATTCAATATAGTTTAGATTGAATAAAATGAATTTGGAGCATGCATAATTTCAAGCCTAAAATCATCATATTATAAACAAATTTACATTTGAATGGTTTTCGGGCCAACAATTATCACCTTGTATGATGATGACAAGCACTTGGTATTTTCTCTTGGAATTATACATTGAATACGTTAAAATTAAAAACATAAATTTTCACATTTGTCAATCAAACACCATTATGCATGGATCACTACACACTTGATACAATTAATTTCTCTCCCCCTTGTCAGTAGACTAAACCACAAAATAGGGGATAGAATACTGCACAACAAACGATGATACACATTCAGAATTTGGAGTTACATTTCATTCAAATAAAATTATGTACAACAAAATAAATGCGTTGCTACAAATGCAAAAAAGAAAACAAGTCTAAGGTGTCAGAGGCCTTTGTCTACAAGAGAGAAAGTCCAAACTCTTATGAAGTGTGGAGCGTCTTTCAGTGCAGAACTCTTCAAAATTTGAGATATGTGAAGTCATTTGTTCTTCCAAGCACCGAAGTCGTTCGCTGACGCTCCTTTATTTCGGGGGTCCTGGTTCCACTTTGTCCTCATTAACCTCGCCTCTTGTAAAGTTTTCCTCTTCCTCGTCTCTATCCTCATCTATTTCTATTGTTCTCCTACCTCCTCTTTGTTTCCTTATCCATACATCATTTCTAAGTTCAAACCCCATCTTTTTCAAAGATGTCTCAATTGAGTCATCATCGTACAAAATATGGTTTGAAAAAGATGATCTATTTAACGTGCATAGGAACACATGGGTAAGAAGCATGCCATAAGTAGGATTAGCTTTCTGAGTATGGATATGAACATAAATTTTAAGACTAAATCCCCAAAATTAATCTTTTGGCCATTAAAGAGGCGAGACAAAAAAAAAATTAAATGCAAGTTTGAGACTGAGTCGAAGCCATCCGATCTAGCATTTATGTTCATACAAATCAATTTTTGTGCTAATTTTAGAACTACTCCTAGATCATTGGAGTTTGGCTTCTTTGGGTTAGAAAGTCGTATTTAACCCCAAATTTGTTGAAGCAAGGACTGGCAGTGAGATTCGAGGAGCAGGAATTGGTGGAGTTCTTGGAGAAATACGAAATCATCCTCTTCATCACAAACAAAACCAAGCAATTCATTTATATATGATGCATTAATTTTGATTGAGTCTCCTGAAACTTTTGAGGACAATTCAAGAGGATCATTTTTAGAAATTTAAAGGTTGAAATAAAATTTCCAAAGCAAATCTAGGAATACCGATTCCTTTATACAACAAATTTCAAGGCAACCTATACCTTCAAAAAAAGTAAACAATTGCCCCAAGTTGTTTATCCTAACCTAATCCCAATCTACGAACCTACCAAACAACACTTCCTTCGTGAGCAAGGGGTTAGAGGAATTTACAGAAGTACGACCCCGAGAAGTAGAATCACCTTCGTTGTTTCCGGATCTCTTCTTGGATGAAGTTTCAGACCTCTTTGTGCAACCCATGACTTTTGTTTACAAATATATACATATATATATATATATATATATATATATATATATATATATATGTATGTATGTATGTATATATCGAAATTTGAGAGAAAGTTTGTGGTGGGGTTAGGGTTTGGTGGGGCAAGGTGAAACTTTAAGATTTGTCCAAAAATTGTTAGGGATAATGAAATTTTATAACAAATATATGATCTTTTACTTAAACTAGCAAGAAAATTAAAGAAAAGCAAGCAAATTTAAGAGTACAAAATCGTGGGTTTGTTTTTCAGTTAGGATTTGGGAAACAGATGAAAGTCTGACCAAAAATCTAAAGGATTTTAATGTTAAAATAAGTCTACAAACCTGATTTGTAATAAAAATTTGAAAGAGATTTGAGAGAAATTAATGACTTTGCTAAGATCTTGAGTTAAAGATGAACCTAGGTGAGAAACAGAGAGCAAACGAAACTAAGGAAGGAAGTTTTTAGGGTTTGGGCTTTAAAAGAGTGATCATTTTTTGACACACAAGCACTTCGTCTGATTTTGCCGAAAATGTGAAATTGAGTACATGGTTTGTGACATTGAGTACATGATTTGTGATCATGAGTACATTACTGGCATTATTGAGAACATAGTCAGTGTGTCAACACACAGATTATGTGTGTCAACACATGTGTATTTAGTTTGCTACCTGGATTCTGTGTGTCGACACACTGATGTTGTGCGTCAACACAAAGGTGGTTTTGATGAAAATGTGAAATTGAGTACATGGTTGGTGACATTGAATACGTGCTTTATGATGTTGAGTACATGGATTCTGCTCTTGAGTACATTAGTGGTAACTTTGAGTACATTAGTCGTGACATTGGGTACATTAGTGGTGATGTTGAATACATTACTTGTGATTTTGAGTACATTTATGGTGATTTTGAGTACGTTGAGTGTATATCGACACACAGATTCTGTGTGTTGACACACAAGCACTTCATTTGCTTTTTGGATGCTGTGTGTTGGCACACATATTATGTGTGTCGATGCACAGATGCTTTTGTTGAGGAGCTGAACCTGAGTACATTAGTGGTGACATTGGGTACATGGTGTGTGCATCGACACACATATTTTGTGTGTCCCCCCAAGCACTTCTTTCAGTTACTAGATTATGTGTGTCGACACATAGGTGATTTTGATGAATAGCTGAACCTGAGTGCATTATGGTGATGTTGAGTACATGGTGTGTATGTCGACACACATATTTTGTGTGTTGACACACAAGCACTTCTTTTAGTTATTGTATTCTGTGTGTCGACACACTTGGGTGGTGGTGATTTTGAGTACTTTGGTGCTGATTTTGAGTAAATGATGCGTGTGTCGACACACAAGCATTTTTTGTGCTCACAAGATTTTGTGTGTCAACACATGGACTCTATGTATGTCGACACACAGGTAATTTTGATGAATTGCTAATTTGAGCCCATGAAAGGTCACGTTGAGAACATTAGTGGTGTTGTTGAATACTTCGATAGTGATTTTGAGTAACTGGAATGTAATATTGAGTACATAGCGATTTTGAGTATATTAATGGTGATTTTGAGTACTTGGGTGCTGATGTTGAGTACATTGTGATTTTGAGTACATTATTGGGTATTTGGGAGGTGATTTTGAGTACTTGGGTAGTGATGTTGAGTACATGGTGATTTTGAGTACATTAGTCTTACAAAAAAATCATAGATACCTCAGTACTACTTTTCACCAATCCCATTTTTTCGACAATAGAGTTCCTCAAGCACATAAATGATAGACATAATTTTGAATGGTACCCATCAACAATTTAACTAATACGATATTGAAATAAACAATACATCCATACTTATTGGTTTCAACTATACAACATCAATACTTATATTTTATTACACCTATGTTTCATTCAATACAGGAAAGAGTCATCGAGTAGAAGAAGTCGACAAAAAAATAATAGTACAACATCAATGTGTGTGAATACTAGAAGCCCGCTTTGTCTTTATCTTCTTGTAATATGCTGTTCAGCTAATTATTCACTAATTGTATCAGCAGCTTCAATCTCTCGTGATCCCGTTCCTACATCCAATGAAAAAAAGGAGTACATGATTTAATTACAAGAATAAATATACAAGAAAAACCTTGAAAAGGTAACATGAATCATGACCATGAACAACAGCACTAAACATTTACCTCAATTAACATATCAAATTACTCGATTTTGTTCCATTCAACCGCTTGCAGCCACTTTTTTACAAAAAATCCGTAATCGTAGCTGCGTAATACGATCACACAGTGCAAATTGCTTCATGTTCAACGAAAAGATCTGAACAATTCAAGAATAAGAGATATACCCGTTTCTTTGGTTAGGGACAGCCGGAACTTGGATTGGACAAGAATGTAGTTCAGAACACATTTAACCCACTGGTTTTTTCGGAAGTATGCTGAACAACATTGCAACTACAATAAATCGGAGAGTCTCATTAAATGTGGTATAATTATAATTCCATGATATTCGTATCAAACATGTGGTGAAGCTAATGATGCTTACAATTTTCTTAACCAAATTCACGCGTTGCTTATCTGCTCCGTCAATTGGAAGGGAATCCAATAAATAAGATATCGTCAGATGGTAGTCAACTTCACACAGGAACCAGTGTTTGTTGCCCTCGTTTATAGGAATGTATAACTGCAGTGCAACACAAGTCCTTAAAATGTAGATCGATGAATAATTTTATCCAAGTGAGATCATTATAAATATCACTGCAAATTACCTTGTCAGTCTTATACATATTCAAAGGTAAATACATCCCAGGGTTGCTAGAACAAAACTTCATCATGTCCTCCAAAGTGTTTGAAGAGAGAGCACATGACCATAGAAAGGTACACGTACGAAGTTGTAAGAACAGTTATAATTATTTAAGTATTTGTATATACGTACAATGAATGGTGATATACCGAAACGTAGGTAGGCAATAAGATTCTATCTTAGCCGTTGTCTCTGAAAGAGATTTTCATGTATAAAACAACGCAATTGATGAACTGTGATAATGTAGGCAATTAGGTCATTCAACATAAGATGATGAATAAGAATGTGCAATGTTCACTTACAGAGTCACTTAGCCACTCGCTCTGATATGAAGTTTTGAAGTCTGCACAACAGAACTAACCATGCTCTGTCACCACTAATCTCTCCCTACAAAATAGTATTAAAAATTAAAGAGACTATTTGGATATGAATTTAAATATACAACGTCTAACATATGTTTACTTACTAAGCAGCCAACTTGCCGTCGAATACGTATTGGCATAAGCGCCATTTGGAATGACCGAGTCTCTGGATTGCGGCATCTAGTGGTGCTAAGGAGAAAGGGCTGCTTTCTTGTCCCGTAGACTTGGGCGGTGGGATGGTATTGATGCTCTTGCTTTCCACTACAACTACGTCCGGTTGTTCTTCAATCTTTTTGTTTTTATCCGGGTTCTTTCTCTACCTCTTTCGGCCCATTGTATAAGGTGTACGTGTCGCTCGCCCCCTTTTCCTTTTAGATGCCGTCCTCAACGACATCTCGTGTGATTTACTCACACAAGGTGGTTGGACAAGTTCATCATTCAAGGTCTCCAAAGGGAGTGTGGAAATCACTTTTAGTGGTTCTAGGTTAAATTCCATCACCGACATTAGTTTTCACACCTTATTTGCAGCTCTTGAAGTAAGGGTATTAAAGGAACAGGCCTCTTGGCTTAGCGCAAAATTTTTCTAACCTTTTTGTACACCGATACTATGGGGGGATTAGGTAGTAATGAACTTCTTTCAGGTTCAACATCTTTCTCCGGAGTTGAAGAATGAACTTTATTTGCAAATTCGAATTGGAAAGCATCCTTTTCTCGGTTGCTTTATTTTTTTTGAACTCGCTAATTTCGTCAAAAAGTTGTGGTATTTGCACGGCCATTACATCAATACGCTCCTTACAACATATGCAACATTTATTACCGCCGACCTTATCGATGGAAGCACGATGCTCCTCCACAGTCTTGTCACTGCAATCAACATAGGATGGAGCAGAAGGTACAACTTCCAATGAGGGGCTTGTTATTCCCTCTGGTAGGTCCTTCGAGAACTGTATAACACTAAGCACTCACACTTAAAACAAATTGCATATGTCACAAGCTATTACAGAAACGATCACATTCAAATTTTATCGTGTATTACCTTGACATCATGGAAAGATTTATATTTTCGAAGCATGTACCCTCTCTTAGCCTTCACTTCTGCATCTATCCAAAATTGACAATGAGGATTCATCCCAATTGATGGGGGCATTGAAATGCGTCCTTCAATTGAGTACTCGCAAAAGAAAATCTAGCACATTTAACAAAATAAGAAAAATTAGACCATATATTATGTAGAAATACAATAACAATTAAGCAAGAAATGTGCTTACCCTAAATAAAAAAATACATCCATTCAGTCTTTTCTTGTTCCCTTTGTATTCCAAAACTTCCTCTACAATTGCTTTATATACAATTGGTGTCAATTGTGAGGTTGAGCCACAACTTCTTTGGTTTGAGTCTAACAGTTGGACACATAAATGCAGTTAATGCATAAAGAACCACCGACACTTTGAATTAGTCATCAACGTTACTGTGTGTGACTAGTACTTCTTCCATTTTACTGCATGTCGAACCACCAAAACTCTTTGTATAAGCTATGCAGCCTTGGTTCATCTTCGCAATCATCGATCTTAATACCTTGTTTTTAAATCTCAAAAGTACCTCGACATCTAATTCGGTCAAAAAAAATTTCTTATTTGAAATGGTCAAAATTTGCAACATTGGGTCATAAATGTTGACTATACTTAAACACGTATCTTTTTTTTTTTTTTTTTTTTTTTGTACTTTATGTGCATCAAAGCGCCAAGGCCCAAAGCTTCGATGGCAATCCTCTTGTCTTTGGACAATCACTTCATCAATTCAATTACATGTTGCGCACTACAATAGTAAATATAATCAATCAGTTAACTATGAAAGACATCACATTAGTTGAAACTATACTAAATAGTCTTGGTTTTACATTTTTATTATCCGTCACTCCTAGTTGATTGTTCTCCATCTTCTTGTTTTTTTTCACTACAAAATAGAATATGAACCATTAGTTTCCTTATAGGTGTAATGAATAACACAAGATAAAATGATCCTCACCAAAATACAACGAATGCATTTCTTGGCCTTTTATTGCCTGTCTCTATAACACTAGTCACCATTAAACAATATTTTCATTAATAAACAAATTTATCAAAAAATAACCACAAATGAAGCCAAACAAGCAAAACTCAACAAAACCACACTACTACACCAAGAAAAAATTTCAAACCTAACCAACCGTTACTTATAAAAATCTATATATACTCAAATAAAATGAGAAAATCTAGGTTAGAGAAAAGAAATGACTAACTGATAATAGACAAAAGGATGAACGGCATGCATTTTGTTGCATTAGAAGCCAAATAACCACTAATGAAGTTAAATACAAGCCAAAATAAACAAAACTCAACAAAACCCACTACAACATCATTAAGAAATTTCAATCCTAACCACCTATTACTTATAAAAATCCGTATAAACTCAAATAAAATTAGAAAATCTAGGTTAGAGAAAAGAAATGACTGACTTATAACATACAAAATTAGTTCGGCATGGATTTTGTTGCATTAGAAGCCAAATAACCACATATGAAGCCAAATACAAGCAAAACTCAACAAAACCTACTACAACACCAACAAGAAACCTATTACTTACAAAAATTTAGGTTAGAGAAAAGAATGACTAATTTATAACACACAAAAGGATGATCGGCATGGATTTTGTTCTACTAGAAGAAAAAGGTTAGAAAACAAATCCTAACTCTAGCAAAAACATCTAAATCAAGTAACAAATATGAAAATAAAATCTTAAGCTGCATTCTTGGTTACAAAATGTAAAAACTTACTAAAAATTAGTGGTATAAAGTATTAGATTGGGATATAAGAGGAGATAGTAAGCAAACACTAATAGTGGTGTTGAAGTAGCCATAGGGAAAAGCCGGTGAGATGTGTACATGGTTGAAGTCGGTGGCTTGACGGTCGCTGGTCGCCGATGGTTGGGTTTAAGAGACAGAAATGGGTAGAAGTGAGAGAAAGAGAGCGCAAGAGAGAGAGAAAGTGCGTGGGAGAGTAAGGTGGGTTTTTTTTCATTTCAATGGTGATTTTGAGTACATTTTTACACAGGTGATTTTGACATTAATAGTGATTTTGAGTACGAGTGTACGTGGGTGGTAAATTTGAGTACATGGATTGTAATTTTGAGTACATGAATGGTGGTATTGAGTACATCCTTGGTGAGTTTGAGTACATTTCAAAATCACCACTTTTGTACTCAAGATCACCATTCATGTGCTCAACATCACCATTCATTACTCAAAATCACAACCCTTGTACACTCATATGCTCAAAATCACAAAAAGGAACATACCCAGTGCCTCAAGGGCTCCCGCCTATGCAGGGTCTGGGGGGGCGGATGTACGCTGCCTTCCCCCTTCAAGGTGTTAACCTGAAGAGAGGCTGTTTCCCAGTGCCCCCAACCTGAGGGTGAGGACTTCCTAGGAGGTCACCCATCCTGGTCCTACTCTCGCCCAAGCACGCTTAACTTTAGAGTTCTAATGGGATCCGATGACGGCTTGTTGGTGCCCTCCTTGGTATACTCAAAATCACAATTCACTCAAAACCAACTATGCGTCGACACACAAGTTATTTCAATATGAATAGTGATTTAGAGTACATGAATGTACATGGGTCATGATTTTGATTACATAGGTAGTGATACTGAGCATATGAATGGTGATTTTGAGTACCCATGGTGAGTTTTGAGTACATTTCAAAATCACCACTCTTGTACTCATAATCACCATTAATGTACTCAAAATCAATGCTCATGTACTCAAATTCACCACTCTTGTACTCAATATCACCACCCATGTATTCAAATTCACCCCTCTCTCAAAATCAATGCTCATGTACTCAAAATCACCACCCATTTACTTAAAATCACCATTCACGTACTTAAAGTCACCAACCATGTACTCAAATTCACCACGCGCTCAAAATCACTGCTCAAAATCACTATCCATGTGAAATCGTATTAAGATCTTATCCGTTAACTTCATGAACTATTAATGAATCGTAAGATTCTATAAAATTAAGATTCTAAGTAGGAATGAATCGTAAGATTCTACAAATTTAAGATTCTACGTAGGATTCAGATCGGTCAATAGTTGTAGAATCGTAGATCGTATGATTTTAAGCTTTGATTAGGGTTTTGCTAACCATGCACTCATATACTCAAAATCATCACCTTCTTACTCAATATCAACTATTTACTCTAAAATAACTAATAATTTAAAATCATCATATGAATTAAAATAGGCTGGCATAGATATAGGATGGCCTCCACGGTACTATGCAACAGAAGGTTCCCATCAAAACTAAAGGGAAAATACTATAAGACGATAGTGAGATCGGCTATGTCTTATGGGGCAGAGTGTTGGCCAAATGAAACAACATCACACACAAAAGATGAAGGTGGAGGAGATGAGCATGCTGTGGTGGATGTGTGGACACACAAGGAAGGATAGGATCAGGAATGATGTCATAAGAGGCAAATTGGGCATGGCCCCCATTGAGGATAAGTTAAGGAGCAGCGTTTAAAGTGGTTTGGTCGTGTTAGGAGGAGACCGCCCACTGCTCTAGTTAGGAGATGCGATCAGCTCCATATTACGCTAGGGAGGAGAGAGAGAGAGGCAGGCCAAAGAATAGATGGTTTGAGACGATCGGACAAGACCTCACCCACCGAAACCCACGGGAGGAGATAGCCTTAGATAGAGCTTGTTGGAGAGTGAGCATAGGGGTAGCCGGGGTAGCGGCTTAGAGTAGTGCATCTTATTATTGTTTGCGCTAGTGTCTCTTGGTGTCTTGACTTCGTCTTTGGCGCACGCATTGGCACACTTATTTGCTTATCTGTATACTTGTGCTCTTGAGGATTTGTGTAGGTGTTGACTATTTGTCAGCAGTGACCTTCCATTGTATTTTGTTACGCAGGGCTTGGCTTGTGCTACGTACTGCTCTAATTTTATGTTGTTCCCATACTTCTAGGTTTTATGCTTCCCTGATGACACGCTACTCAGATTAGGGGTTCTCGGAAACAGTCTCCCTTCAGGGTAGTTCCCTAAAGGAGGAAGGCTGCGTACATCCACCCCCAGACCCTACATATAATGCAGTAGCCCTTGTGGCACTGGGACCACCAAATTAATAGTATTAAGTACATAAAATTAATTAATACTTATTACTTTGAACCATTTAATTCCTTTTTTTAATTAATTAAAATTTTTATTTATGATGTCCTTACTATTACATTTAAATTATTAGACCACAGACAATTGACTTAAATAATTAGTGTATAAATTTATTTATTTTTTATGTAATATACATTAATAATTGACTTAATTTCTTAAATTTTTTATTTATTATGTCCTTACTATTATATTTAATTATTTAATAACATATAACTAACTTAAATAACTAGTATATAAATTTATTTATTGTTTATATAACATACAATAATAATTGACTTAATTAATTAAATTTTTTATTTATTGTGTCCTCAATATTATATTTAAATTATTTCACAACATATAATTTACTTAATTAATTAATATATAAATTAATTTATTTTTTTATATAACATACATTAATAATTGACTTAATTAATTAATAGGAAAAATTAGAAAAATTAACTTAATTAATTAATAGAAAAAATTTATAAAAAAAATTCTGTGGTGGAAACAGGTAAAAATCGGTTTCCCCTACAAAAATTTAAAAAAAAAGAAAAAAGAAAAGTGACTTTTCTGCAGGTACACCTTAAAAAAGTGACTTTTTTGCACCTTAAAAGATCTGATGATCATGTTTACATGTGTAGGCCCATCCTAGGTTGCACTTGATCATGCAATCCAGAGCTCCTTTTAATTTAAAAAATAATTATTTAAATGCCCTGTCCGCAAACTAACAGATATTGATAGTATTAATATTAAGGTGTGACTTTATAAATTTTTGAAAATATTTGGTGGTTTTTTGAAAAATAACAAAATCTAGATGTTTTTTTTTTTTTGAAAAGTGCGTAAAATTTTGGACGTTTTTAGTAAAAAAACCTTATATTTTTTTATTATGTTTTGTTATCTATTTTTTGTTTTACTTGTTTCCATTACGTACTTATTCATCCCATGAATATAGTTTAGCATCAATGTTATTTATTCTCATGAATTCAATTTAATTTTTTAGAATAGTGTATATACTGAGGGTCGTGAAGGTCATCATGAATAATTTAATTCTAACCCTAAAAGGATCAATCAAATTATCATTACTTGATATCATTTTATTATCATTTAAAAAAATTTAATTATAGTAAATAAATATTGTTACACTCTATAATTAAATTTATTTATTCTAGAATTCTTAAATTGTTGTTGCTTGAATGATCAATTCCCATATTTGATATCCATGGGAAAAGATAACTTAAACAACTGTCATTATATTTCTCACACACTTTTCTAAAGTTCCCTATTTTCTCTTTTCCAAAAGTTCTACAGCACAAAAATATTTTTTTTTCTTGTAACAAATTTTAGTGACATTTCTTTGAAATACATTGGTGAAAGATTTAGAATTTTCAAAGACATGCAAATCTACTCAATGTGATATCTCTATCTCAATGAGCTACAGATTTCCTATTACATATTCATTTCTACAACACTTTATGCTACCATTCAATGCACAATAGATGCCAGTCATTTTTGAGTATATCAAAGTGATACACATTATATGGATGAATTCAAGACATTTAAGGATTTAGGTCACATTCAATTGTAAATTATTTATTTCTAATTGTAGTTAAGAAATAGCAAGTCAAGTAATCTAGTTTAGTCTTCCAATCATATTGACAACTACCATATTATAGTCTTAATAGATAAATAATCCAAACTTATCACAACTATGCACTTATTTTTGAAATCATATTACACATTTTAATCTAAGTCTATATGGGACCTAATCTCATCGTCAACTTAAATCAAATATTGATTTCTCATCAAAGACTACATCCATTTTATGGCACGGTTTGAAAAATAGTTACAAGAATGTACAGTTGAAAACCTCTAACAATTGCGAAACTCTGACAAAACCCTAACCTGGTCTCCGCCTTCAATCGCGCCGCGAGGGGGGAAGGGGGGGGGGGGGGGGGGGAGGACGGGACTCCCCGTCTCGCCCCCTCTCCTCACTGCCGGTAGCCAACGCCGGCAGCATTCTTGTGCATATTGACCCGTCGATGGTGAGTGTGGGTGCTCTGTTTCCTCAAGTCTAGGGTGGGGTTGCGTTCTCTCCGTCCGAGTGGGTCTGGGTGGCCGGTCTTCATCGCGCCTCCTTCTCCATCTCGCGTGTCCATCCAGGATGTCTCCATTAGGAGTTTCTTCTTCTCCCTCGGCCGATGAATCCCCAAACCGAGGTCCAGGGGCGTGGGATTTGACCCTTTTTGTGACTCCGCCCTTATTTTGCTGCCCATCCTGCTGTTGCTTTGTCTGGTGAGGTCTCGGGAGTTTCGTGCATTGATGTTTGTGGGGTGAGAACGGGTCCACTTCTTGATTCTTCGCTCTCCTTGGGTTTCTCTCCGACTCACTCGGGCCTACATTTGTGTGGGGTAATGCTTATCGTGCCTGCACTCCCATTTGGTGTGACAGTGTTTCCGATGTTTCTGCCCTGCCGATATGCTTTGTCCCCTCCGTTGTGGGCCTCCTCAGGAGATGGATTGCTGAGCTACGGGGTCAGGTTCGGTTTACCATTTGCTTCCTCGCCCTTGTCTGAGGTTCTTTCCTTCTGTCGCCTCTCTATTGCTGGCAGCGGTTGAAGATGGGTATTCGAGGTTTTGGGGTCTGGGTTCGTGAATCCAGGTTGGTGTTGTCAGAGCTATGGGTTGTAGGCTTGTTTGGCGTGTGTTGGTGATGCTCGGGTGTTGGGTCCAGGGGTGTGGGGCCTCTTCGGGTTTGGTGTTGGTGTTGGTCGTGTTGCGAGGTGTGTCTCTGCTATTGAGGTCTCGTCCCCTCGATTCTTTTGCTTTGAGTCTCCGAGTTCCTATGTCATAGTTGTTTGATTATGCCTCCGGTCGCCCTCCCCCACCGCTCATTGCCTTAATTGCAACCGCGGACTTGTGGTGCTCATCCCTACAAAGGGTCCCTGTTAGAATTGACTAGGATCGGGTTGATGTCTCCGCTTGGATTTGATTGGTGCTTGTTCTCTTTCTTTGTCTTGAGATTATCTGCACATTCGTGCTTTTGTGTGTCTTTGGGCGTTTTCTTGTATTTTGGTGTTTTGATGGTGTGTGTTCAGGCATTTTTGCCGTTTTGGTGTGTCGTGTTTAGGTGTTTTTGGTGTTTTGGCGTTGTCAGGGCCGTTTTTTTGCTTTGAATCTCTTGATTGGATTGTAAAAATGTACCTTTCTTCCGTTTTAATAAAATCCCAATGGTGGGCCAGTTATCCAAAAAAAAAAAGTTACAAGAATGTACAACTCATAAAATACAACCAAATAATAATTAAAAAAAAATAGATTTAATTATTAATGATTCAAAATTAAATAATTGGGTTTTTATGATAAAAATCCAAACACATCATTCTTACATGGTGTACAATATCTCTTAACTTGTGTATGGTTTATAGCAAAAGATTTTCAATTATGAGTCGTGTTACACTCAATACCACAAGACAGTCAAATTATTGGCCGGAGTCTAACTGTGTTTCACTGGTGATGGAAGCAAGTTGAGAAATCTTGCTCTTGCCTTTTAAGTAAGATGACTTGATATAAGTGGATTAGCCAGAGTTGTGGGATCGTATTCAAATTGCTAATATAATTTCATATTCAAAGTGTTTGTGTTTCACATAAGTTCTAAATGAACTCCTCTGACATTTATTTTAGAGATTGGTCTTGAGATGGGGAACTCCCAAGGGTCCTTCGGACTTTATGCGGTCATACATGTGGTCATGCTATGATTGAAAACTAGATGTAGAAGTTTTGTCTGTCACAACATCATAAAGGTAGAAATGAACAGTAAAAAGTACAAATATAATACTAATTATAAGTTAAATACTAATTTTATCTAATTGGGAATTGTAAAATATAATTTTGATAAACTCTAGGATCAAAATGAAATTAATAAAATTAGAGGGAGAATAATATATGGCTTAAGTTAGGAGAGTAGATAATGGATTGAAAAGATGAGAAGGTGATTGTTTCGTGATAAATGAGAAAGATTTGAAGGTAATTATTTGGGAAAAAGTTGAAATTCTCTTTGTAAAGAATTGCTAATAGCTGTAGTTTGACATTATACAAGCTGTGAGCTTAATAACCCTTGGGCTTTAAAAGTTCAAAAAATTGAATCAGACCCATGTCATATGACGTGGTTTTGACCCATTTAAGACATCTTATGGACAAATGTTTGAAACGGATCAATCATGGGGGGAACCAGATCGCCGGCTCAAAACGAATCGAGGCGAACGATGTAAAATGCATATCACCTTAAGGATAACTTGGCCTACTATAAGACACGGGTCAGCCTTGCTAGCACAGGGGTCGAATAGTGTCCAAAAACTTGTCGGATTGAACTACATCACATATCAAATGACCTGTGAGCCATCACTAGTAGTGGCATTCTAAAACTGCCTTAGCATCAAATGCTTTGCTTTATGACTTGTATTAAGCTTTCCATATTTCTAATGCTAAAATACATATTTCGATTAGCGATGAATATGATTCAAAGATTGTTTATCCAGTTAATTTGCTTTCAACTTGCCAAATTATCTTACAACTGTCAATTTGATACTGTTATGTACAAAATTGACAAGTTTGTTGTAGAATAAACTAAAAGAAATTACATTAGAGAGAAAGAATACTAACATATTATTTATAATATATACAAAAAGAATAAACTTTTATAAAAGACATAAAAGGATATTAACTTCATAACCAGTTATTACATAATTTATCACGCCTATTTTTTAATTTTTGCATCATCTTTATTGTCACTGTATTATCATTCAGGTCACCTTGATATAATATAAAACAAAAATGAAGATAGAAAACAATACTAAATAGATACTTAGTTGACCAAAGGGACGCTATGCAAGATAACGGTCTCAACGGTGAGACCAGGCCCAAACCCAAACAGAACCCCCCATTCCAATCCTTCGCCGGTGGTGGCCTTCCCTTCTTCCATTGACTTCTTCCTCAACTCATCCAATATAAACAAAACACATGCACTCGACATGTTTCCGTACTCTCTTAGTACATTCCTGGTGGCCTCTAACCTCTCCTTTTTCAACCCCAATCGCGCCTCTACCTGGTCCAATATTGCTGGGCCTCCAGGATGTGCAGCCCAAAATATGTTATTCCAATCACTAAGCCCAATAGGCCCAAAAGCCTCAATCAGTGATTTTTCTATATTCTTTGAAATAAGCCCAGGAACATCTTTTAATAAATGGAAAGTGAGCCCTACTTCTTTCACATGTCCATCAATTGCCCCTTCCGAGTCGGGCAAGATAGTTTGCCCAGCCCATACTAGTTGGAAAATAGGTTTTTCAGTGGGGTCAGGGTCAGACCCTACAATGACGGCGCCGGCGCCATCACCGAAGAGGGCTTGGCCGACCATGGCATCAAGGTGGGTTTCAGTGGGGCCGCAAAAACAAATGGCGGTGATTTCGGAGCAGACGACTAGTACGCGGGCCCCATGGTTGTTCTCGGCGATGTCCTTGGCGAGGCGGAGGACGGTGCCACCGGCAAAGCAACCTTGTTGATAAAGCATGAAGCGGCGGACAGAGGGGCGGAGGCCGAGGAGTTTGGTGAGCTGGAAGTCTGCACCGGGCATGTCCATGCCAGAGGTGGTGCAGAAGATCACGTGAGTGATTTTGGATCTGGGTTGGCCCCACTCTTTAATGGCACGTGAGGCTGCTTCCTTGGCTAGCTTGGGCACCTCTACGATGACCATGTCTTGACGTGTGTCAAAGGAAGGGGTGTTGTAGGTCAACATGTTTGGGTTCTCCTTGAGAATGTCTTCAGTTAGGTACATATACCGCTTCTTGATCATTGACCTCTCGCCTATTATTGGATCAATTTGAATTGTTAGTTTTTCTAGTAAGTGGTCATGCACTTTTAATAAACCATGCGATTTTTGACGAGGAAGATAGATAACTCTCATGAAAATAATATTTGTTAGTGGGTGTCATGGCATTCTGTTGAATATTCAATTTTGAATTAGACTAAAAAAAATATTTCTATTTTCTAAATAATTTTCCTATTTCTTCAACTAATGCTATCTTACCATCGATTTTTTTTTTTTTTTTGATCTAAAATAATTTTCTAAATAATTTTTATTTGATCTTTTTCTTTAGAATAGGATATCACTAAAGCAAAGAATGGCACCCTTTTCTAACTATGGCCACCGTGCCATAGAACGGGAGCTCATGTGGAACACTTCTATTGGTACCACCTCCTTTTGTGCTTTGTACCGGGTGAAGCCAAACCCAAATTTTATTTTATTTTTTTATTTTTTTATTTTTTTATTTTTTTGGCTAACCATATCTGCACTCAATTTGTCAAGTTGGAATTTGACTTGCTTGACAATCCCAATATTGCTAGACTTGAGCTAGAAATGATGTTAATAGTAACAAAGTCAGAAAATTTATAATTAACATATACGCTGAAGCAAATGGAAAAATGGTAAAGATGAACATCGTTCGAAAGATAAAATATTGTCTAAAAACTTAGCTAACGAATGGTAGATAAAATGTACATACACATGCGTTTGAACTTTTGCTTCAAGTCAGTCATGTGTTCACTGTTGGTGACACGAAAGTAGAACTCAGGATAATCGGCTTGATAGAAGACGTTGGGTGGGTTGGCAGTCCCAATGGCCAAGATGGTGGCGGGCCCATCGGCTTTCTGGGCCTTGATGATGTCCTCCACCTGAATTGATGAAGGCGCAGCCATTATTTCCTGGAAAATTTGAATTCAAATAATGGCGTGGCAAAATAATGGGGAGGAAGATAATATATATTGTATATGGTACAGTGTTGAGGGTGAGGTGAAAGTGAGGGGAGAAGGGTTCGGTGTTTTATAGGGAGGGACGGTGGTGGTAGGTGAGGTTTTTGCATAGAGAAATATCCAAGGATAGTATATATCGTGCATATGTTGAAATATAATAGAGTCATACAATTATATCTTAGGAATTAATAATTTTATATATATTGTATATATATTCAGTGTATATTAAGTACATGTTGTATGTATTTATAGCATTACTTTATATGGATATGGAGACTGCAAAACTTATAGAAAAAGCGTAATTATGTAAAGCTGTAGTTTAAATACAAAAGCAGGAGCACTTACGAAATTAAGGTCCACGCGCACACACTCAACACAAACAAAAAAGACAAAATCGCAAATCAAGAGTTGATACATATAATATATATCAAAATGACAAATTTTTGTCAGGTACAAACTCATTGTAATTAGAGCATCTAGCAAGTGGTAAAAAGTCAATGAGTTGTAGCTTAATATTAGTTATTAGTTTCAATAATCTTTTCTACCATGGGTCTTCTATAATCAAAGTACGTCTTTTGCAACGCTTAACGAATCAACTCAAGTGATCAAGGGATTTTTCCTCATATGTAATTTTTTTCTAGTTAAAAGTTGAAACATAATTGTGCGGAAATAAATAATATACTTGGATCTGAATCAAATCAAATACCACGACAATAACGAGAAACAATCGGATTAAAAGAGAAACGAAACAATAGACACAGCGATTTACGTGGAAACCCCTTTACAATCGAAAGGGGAGAAAACCACGGGCGAAGATTGGAGCTTTTATTATTGAACAAAAGAAGAAGACGAATTACAATGATTCTCTCACACACTCAATATTCTTGGTTGCGGCGCCGCAAAGGGAAAGCTTCTTGTATGACTTGGATTAAAAAATATGACGTACCCACGTCCGTATTTATAGATGCATGATAACCCTGATTCCCGATCGATCGGGGGGTCCCGATCGATCGGCCGCCTCTCTGGATGCGTCCCTATTTTATGTAACATTCCCGATCGATCGAGCACCACCCGATCAATCGGGGTCTTCACGACCCTTCTTCTTAATGCGTCAAGTAATTTTGAGACATATACCTAACAATAATCAATATAATATGTGGTTGGAAAGTTGCGCATAGTTTGTTGAGTCCACATACATTCAAAATATAGTTCTCTCTCTTGTATGCCAACATTGCAAGTGAGAGGGTGCATGGAGAAATGCGGTAGAGAGAATTTTTATGTGCGTGCTCCGATCATAAAAGGTGCGTGTGTTGCACTCTTATAACATAATCTGACACAATTCGTAACTCTCTTAAGTTTGTATTGGTAATTGTACGAGTTAGCGTAGATTTGAGCTATAGCTCAAAATTATAGCTCAAAACCTTGATTGTGGAAATATGTGCCCCATTAGGATCCTATGACGGGAATTAGAGGACTTTGTATTTTTATTTTATTGTATTTCATTATATATGTGATACTTTTCTAGCAGTCTTACCCCATTTGCAATGAGTAATCATTTCTAGGACTTGAGCTCATAATTTCCAATTGCATTGAAAACTACGGTACAAATTAATACCAAAACCCCCGTAAGCGTATATATATTCGGTGTATAAATTAAGTATATGTTGTATATATTTATGAATTATTTTAAATGTAAAATTCATTTTTTTAAAATTACTTCCTTATTTTGTTTCAAAAGCCACATAAGCAAAAACTAATAGATATTAACGGCGTTAACATTAAAGGTATGTTTGGTATAGGGTTAACAACCATTACACTCCTTTTAACCCTTTTTGGTTTACCATTAACATTTAATCCATTAAAAGATCCCCCCAAATGAGGTTAAAACCTTTGCACTACCCCCTAGCAACATCCATACCAAGGAAGGGGTAAAAAAAATTCAACTTATTTAGTGCTTGAGAAATTTAGATATTATAAATATATTTTATGCATGTAAAAAATTATTTAAATATTTAGTAAAATATTTTAAATATATTTAATATTAGAAAAATATTTTAAAAAATCATAGAATATTCAGAATATATACAAAATATTTTAGTTATTATTATAATATTTATATATATAAAAAATATTCTAAATATAAAATATAAAAATTCAATAGCAAAAAAAATATAATAATATTTAAATATTAAAATAATTAAAAATTTTAAATATTACAAATATATTTTGTATATTAACAGAAAAATTTTAAGATTAAAAAATACACTAAACATTCAAAAAAGTGAATAGAAAGTAGGGGAGATCTACTATGATGATGCTGGTGGTGACCAAAGCTCGACAACGATGTCGGTGGAGATAGGTCGTCGGCATTTTAATACGGATTATTTGATTTTCTTTTTTTTGTAATGATTTCAATATCATTTGTTAGATATTTGAAGCTTCATTAATTATACAAGGGATGATTTTGTTCAATGTTTTAATAATTAATTATATTTATTATAATTAAATTTAAAAAAATTAAAAATAGTATAAGAAAAAAATTAGCACATGAAAGATAAAAAAGAAGTATGTTACACTCAAACCAAACATAATAAAAGATTTATGGGTCAATGTTTACTCCTTTAAAAATGCACAACCAAATAAGATGAAATGAAAAAAAATTTCATTAAGTAATGGTTAACTTATTAACAATTGCACCATTAAAAATTACTTTTTTTTTTGACCCCACACTAAACATACCCTAAGGTGTGATGTTGAAAAATTTTGAAAATCTTAGGTGGTCTTTTTTAACCCCCAGACTAGATATACTCAAATCAAACATAATGAAAGATTTATGTGTTAATATTTACTCAAACCAAACGTAATGAAAATTTTGGAAATCTTAGTTGGTCTTTTTTTAACCCCATACTAAACATACTCAAACCAAACATAATGAAAGATTTATGGGTTAATGTTTACTTCTTTAAAAATGCACAACTAAACAAGATGAAAACAAAAAATTTTCATTGGGTAAAGGTTACCCTATTAACAACTGCACCATTAAAAATTACTCCCTATTTTTAACCTCATACTAAACATAACCTAAGGTGTGACATTAAAAAATGTTGGAAATCTTAGACGGTCTTTTGAAAAATTGGAAAATATAAGTGATTCTTTGGGGCCGCACTTAAAACTAAGGTGATAGTTTAAAAAAAAGATAATAATATGATTACATAATTTATACACAAAATTAGGTATTCAATTCAATATAGCATTAACTGTCCCCAAGGGACATAGTTTAGTCGTAAAGAATTTTATGGACTAACAACACAACCCGATCGAGATCGTATTAGAAGGATTCTAGATCTTTCCTAGTTTTATGTTATTACCTTGCTACCCCTTATGTTATGGTAAGTGCAAGGCCATTAGAGTCTTCATGCATGTAATCTATGGCCTATATAATGGCCCTTTGTGTTGTCTTTCACATTATTTCAATATACATTCTCTACATTCACATGGTGTCAGAACAACTCTGATATTTTTTTTTCCGCTTTCGCTCTATTTGTTTTTTTTTTTTCCTTCTTCTTTAATATTTAGCATTGTGTTGAATTTACTTGTTAATTCTCGTTAATTTTTTCTTCTTCACTAAGTGTCAATGGCAACTAACCCAAATTAATCCTATGCATCTGCGCTTTACCCTCTCCGCAAACCGATAAGCCGGCGCATTTGGTGGAGTCCGGTCCTTATCATACCATCGAACCACCAGCCACGGCTAGATCTGCTCACACCGGTGCGTCAGGAATGGTGACCGACCACTCCTATGTCTAGCCAATCACTTCCGGTGCCTTGCTTCCTCGGTCAGTCGATACTGGTGTTGCCATCTCTGGTATTCCACCATCACTTGGGAGGCCTACGGTGAATCCGGCTTTTAGTTCTGGCATCCCCTCCCCCCTCCCCCCTTATTTTCTCTCTCTTCCCATGTTTCTGGACTCGCCGACCCGACTATCGCTGGCACTTACTCAGTGCGACGCCGTTTCACTCCCCAATCGCTACCCTGTGCTACCAGTGAGGAGGCTAATCCTAATACAAAGGACCCTCTCTCCTCCTAATTTTATAAACCCTAATACAAACAACCCTAATCTATATAATACTCTTCCCTCCTCTATTAATATTCTACTTTCAAATATTACCAGTATTGTCACTATAAAACTTAAGTCCACATCTGATTATCCCCCTAGCTTGAACAATTTAATATGCTATTAATTGCTCACCAATTACAAGGGTTTATAGATGGTTCTTTGCCTTACCCCCTGCCCAACTCACTCTACTAAATGGATCAACCCAACCTAACCCTGATTATATCAATTGGCTTAGCATGGATCAAAGTCTTTGATCCTGCATCACCGCTACCCTTTCCCGACCCTTACTGAACGTTGTACGCCACTCTACCTCGAAAGCCATGTGGGATGGCCTAGCTAAATGTTTTCGGGATCACTCTATGGCTAAGGAGTTTGATCTCCTCACCCAACTCATTAAACACCGAAAAAATGGCAAAACAATGGATGCTGACTTCTCAGAATTAAAATCCATCGCCGATGACCTAGCTGCTATTGACTACCCTGTTTCACAATGAGAATTTCAACACTTTGCTATTTATGGCTTATCCGCTGAGTATGCCGCTTTTGCACGTTTAAATGACAAAGTAACAAATAATATACATATGAAGAACTAAAAACTTCACTCCTTAATGAAGAGGCTGCCTTAACTCGATCTTATGGACGTTCTTTCCCCGACCA
The DNA here is from genome assembly GCA_018398585.1 of Simmondsia chinensis. NCBI lineage: Eukaryota > Viridiplantae > Streptophyta > Magnoliopsida > Caryophyllales > Simmondsiaceae > Simmondsia > Simmondsia chinensis. The sequence goes on from JAGTTD010000004.1 coordinate 9,362,264, forward strand.
AAGCCATGCTATGGTCGCTTAAGGACCCATTGGACCCAACTGAACCGTGGAGATCATGGCTGAAACAAATTCCAAGGGCGCAGTGGTCTGGGCCAACCTTGGGGCCCCCCCGCCTCTACTCAGCCCCATGGTAGGGCACCTCACCCAGGCACCCCTCCCTTAGTTCGACCTCTAGTCCCTCCCCCAACTCAAGTGCAGGTGTGCTCGGCCCTGGTCCTTCATGTTGTCATATCTGCTCCCAAACTGGACACACGGCAATTGCATGTCCCTACCGATTTGATGGCACCTCATATCTTGATCCCTCCCACTCCTTTGCTGCTATGACCATTGGGAAACCGTGTGACAACAATTGGTACCCTGAATCTTGTGCTACGAAACATATGTTGCCTAATTTAGGTATTCTCGATAATCTTCTTCCTTATTCCAGTCATAAAGTGTCTTAGTTGGCAATGGTGCACTACTTCCTATGATGCAGGTGGGTTCTTCTACTATTCGCACAACCCAAGCCCCATTACAATTGCCTAATGTCATGCTCGTCCCTAACCTCACCCATAAATTACTATCCATTAAACAATTGTGTCATGATAATAATTATAGGGTTGAATTTGACTCTAACTTCTTCTATGTTAAGGACAAGGCTTCTGGATGCTACTTCTACGAGTACCCATTGTTGAGTCACTCTATAGCTCCTCACTTCATGAGGTTGGCCTCAGAGCACAAGTCAAGAATGGGCAACTGTGGCATTAGAGACTAGGTCATTTAGGGAGTGCAGTCCTGGACATGTTATGTAAGAACAAATTTTTCCCATATGTTAAGTTTTTGAATAGATGTAATTCTTGCTGTTTAGGAAAATCTAGGAAACTTTCGTTTGACCATGTACTGCATAATTATTCTATGCCACTTCAATTGATGCATTCCGATGTTTGGCAGTCACCTGTATCTTATTTTGAGACCTACAAATACTATTTTTTTTTATTGACGATTTCTCTAGATTCACATGGCTTTATCAAATGCAGCGTAAATCTAAAGTTCATAAATCTAAAGTTTTTGAAATTTTCACCACTTTTAAAAACCTAGTTGAAACTGAATTTAACACTAAAATTAAGATCTTTCAAAGAAATGGCGGAGGTGAATTTGATCACTGGCGCATGACCGCTCTTCATCGTGATGCCGAAATTCATTTCCATCTCTCTTGTCCTGATACTCCGGAACAAAATGGGGTGGCGGAACGCAAGCATTGACATCTATCTGAAATGGCATGAACGCTACTTATTCATGCTAAATTACCTTATGAATTTTGGGATGACGCTTTCTGCACCGCCTACTTTACCATAAACCATCTCCAATACTTTCAAATGCCACTCCCTTTCAAAAGCTTTTTAAAACCAACCCCGATTATAATCGTTTTTGCGTTTTTAGGTATCCATGTTACCCCAACATCACATCCCGTGCTCCTCATAAACTTGCTCCACGCTGCACCCTCTGAATTTTCTTAGGGTTCGCTGGTCGCTCTAAAGGATACAAATGCTTTGACCCCAAATAGAAATGAATGTAAGTAAGTCGACATGTGGTCTTTAACAAAACTTGTTTTCTTTACAATAACCTAGTCGCCCCTAATGTCTCAGATTCTGATGTCACATCTCCCCCACCCCTTACAATACAATTATCACCTACCCCGCCCCCATCCTGCCCCTCCCTGCCATGGACCCACCGGCTCCCGACCACTGGATCCTCGCTAACAGTGCCTCGACCCCTGTCACTGTTGGCCACGACAGGACTGATGTCTCGGCCGTCACCCCTACATTAGCCTAGACTCACATCGAGCTTGCTTAGCCACCCCGTGTCTCGCTCGACTCGGGACTCCGCTACCCAGTCCCACCGCTGTCTCAATTACGCCTGCCTCACCCCTTATAGCAGTACCCAACCCCTCTGCCCCTGCACCATGCCCTGTTCCTCCTACTACTAGCCCCCCACTGAAGCTTCAGAGTTAAATGTCAGCACTCACCCCATGCAAATTCAACTTAAAGTAGGCATTCGCAAAACCAAGTACCCTCTCTCCCTCTCCTCCGTCATCGTAGTTCAGGAACCCACATGCTATTCACAGGCCGCGAAAAACCCCCAATGGCAAGAAGCCATGGCGGACGAATTCAACGCCCTTATTCTTAAAAACACCTGGGAATTAGTGCCATATGATCCTTCGAAAAACCTTGTTGGAATCACTTGAAAAAGTTAAGTATAAAGCGGATGGATCTGTTGGACGATTCAAGGCTCGCCTTATGGCTCAGGACTTCTACAACCGTGAAGGCCTTGACTACAAGGAAACCTTTAGCCCTGTTGTCAAACCATCTACCATACTCTTTGTTCTTACATTTGCAATTACATACAACTGGCCTATTCGACAGTTGGATGTCAAAAATGCTTTCTTACATGGCCACCTTAAGAAAGAAGTTTACATTAAGCAACCACAAGGCTTCATCCATCCTAAATTCCCAAATCATGTGTGTCGTTTGTGAAAGGTGCTGTATGGGCTCAAATAGGCACCACGAGCTTGGTTCCAAAGGTTTAGTGCGTCTCTCCGTAGTCTTGGTCTTTTTGGATGCTGTGCTGACCCCTCCCTATTCATACATAAATCCAAGACTCACCTTACTTGTCTTCTTTTATAGGTAGATGACATCTTTCTCATAGGTACTAACCCATCTCACCTTTCCACACTGGTTGCATCGCTCTTAACCTAATTTGTTGTAAAAGACCTTGGCCCTCTCCACTTTTTCCTCGGCATTGAAGCCCATCGTGACACAACTTAATATAAGTATCCTATCAACCTTCTTAGCAAACATAACCTCTGTGACGCAAAACCCATAAAAACACCCCTTCCCGCTGGAGCACACCTCGAATGAAGAGAAGCTCCTTGAGGATCCTACTGAATATAGGAGTGCTGTCGGGGCTCTTCAGTACTTGACAATGACTCGTCCCGACTTCTTCTATGCCATTAACCTTGTCTCTTAGTTCATGCATGCACCTCACACCCCTCACTGGCAAGCTGTCAAGAGCATTCTTCGGTACCTTAAAGCTACGCCGGACCATGGTCTCTCCATCATGCCTGCACCGACACCTACTGTCACTGTTTCCGCTGATGCTGACTAGGGTGGATGCCCTGACACTCGATGATCCACCATAGGCTATGCTCTCTACCTCGGTCCCAGTTTGATCTCTTGGCGAGCAAAGAAGCAGATCACCGTCTCCAAATCCACAACTGAATTTGAATACTAAGCTGTTGCTCTGTCTGTTGCTGAGAGTGATTGGATTTGATACCTCATGCGGGACCTCGGGCTTCGCCATCCAGGACCAATTACAAAATATTGTGACAAAGTCTCTGCTTCCTACCTTGCTGCAAACCAGGTCTCCAATGATAGAAGCAAGCATGTTGACGTCAATTTCCACTACATTCGGGAGAAGATACTCAAGGGTGACCTACAGGTGCTCTACACTCCTACGGCTAGACAGGTTGCTGATATCTTCACCAAGGGCTTGGTGGCTGACCGGTTCTACCAGCATAAGACTAATCTTTGCGTGCTTGCCCTCCGCTCAGATTGAGGGGGCGTACTAGAAGGATTCTAGATCTTTCCTAGTTTTATGTTATTACCTTGCTACCCCTTATGTTATGGTAAGTGCAAGGGTATTAGAGTCTTTATACATGTAATCTATGACCTATATAATGGCTCTTTATATTTTCTTTCACATTGTTCTAATATAAGTTCTCTACATTCACAATTCGATCCTCATTAGGGACGAAGTTGCTCCCCTTTAAAGAGATTCTGCCACATGCCTTACTAGTATAAAAGACATAGCATATACAATAAATTGATTAACTTGTGAAAAAAAATAATTGTTTCTAGCATGAAAGAAGCCACATTTTGTTGTTGAACAAGGAATTCATCTTCGGAGTGCTGGAAAATTCCTTGATTATTATTCTATTTTACTTTTTTTTTTGTTCTTTTTTCCTTTTTTATAAAAAAAATCTCTGCCATTAAATTTTCCAAAATGGAGTGCTGTCAATTTTTATTTATTTATTCATATTTTTTTGGAGACAAAAATGGAATGCCGCTACGGGGCATGCATATAGGAGCTTTTGCATTAATCATTTGATTTTTTTAATTCTTCCGCCTTCACTGACTTCCACATCTATGACTTTTTATGGTCAATGTTTTTTAATTGTTTGAACAGCGATGTCATACATATCAAAGAAAAAAACCTAGCTAATTTTATATTCAATATACTTCGTGATCAATCTTTAACTTATTTTTTTTTTTTATAAATAGCGTAAAAGTGCAACACAATAATAGGCATACTTGCAAAAATGAAGCTTGAGCCAACTGACAAAACTAATTAGCGAAAGGAAGAAGTGTCACGAAACCAACTTTTTTAAAAGTATAAGCTGATGGGTGAAGGTTCATGATTGGTTTTTATACGCTAACATACCTCCTTGGGACTTGAAACGTGGAAAATACACAGACTTACCTGATACCTTATACTTATGTTATACTAATATTAAAAGTGGAGGCTATTGGAGTTCAAACTTCTAACAAAGCTCTAATACCTGTTACAACAAATTATTGAAATACTTGCAAAATTTCCCAAAATACCGGGAACCGGGTAACCGAGAGATCTCAGGTGTTGAGGCGTGTAATCACTTTCCTTAAGGCTTATTTCGGTATACGAAATATCCTCGGGGATACAACAACAACCATATATGAAGAAGAGAATATGTAAAGGGAGAGACATAGTGAGATGAATGAGAATAACCTTTTCAAAGACTTTCACAAATATGAATTTTTCAAGTGCTACTTGCAATTGTATTTTATTTCTCAAAACATGAAAAGAGAATTCTCTTTTCTTCTCTCTTTTAAAATGAATCCCCCAAAGGGCTATTTATAGTTTTTCAAGTGTCTCTTCAAGAAGGGACACATCCCTTCATGAAGAGCCACTTTCTTTTTTAATATTACACAATTATTGCAAGTAAACACATTTCATATGTGTTCTCTTAAATAATAGGGAAAAATAATATAAGAAAATAAGGTTCAAAAGACGTCCCAAACTTATCAAAATGTCACTGTAATTCTGTAAGATTTGTGTGTCAACATACAAATGGCACTGTTGGATTGTGTATCGACACACATCCCATACAAGTTCAAAACACTTAACCAAGTATAGGACAATCACATACATTTTGAAAATACACCAACATTCTCCCACCATTTTCAAAATGCCATCATTCTCGAATAATCAACATCTCAAATTAAAGGAGACCTTATTGTGCATCAATGAGGGTGTCTAACGATTGAACCCCCAGCTAGTGAAGAGACCATACAGTTAATCGGATCGAAAATGGTAGACCAAGCTTTGAACCATACAACCCATTTGACTAACCGACTATCTAATCACGCACAAGGCGTACTCCCCGTACATACCCTACGACTCCCAGATCGACACATTCTGTGGCCTTGTGTCCTGTACCATTCGTAAGTGTTTCAGAGCCAAACCCTTAGTAAAAAATCACCCCTTTGAAGTGGCCAAACTTCAACACTCACTAAGGTGGACCTCATTGATCATGTCCCTGCGACGTGACATTCAATAAGTTTTTAAAAACCAGGTCCATTAAGAGCATAAGCTCATCCTCTTAGTATCTCTAACCCAGGTACCAAGCACTACACACTAGGGATGGAAAAATTCTCTTTTAGTGCTTGCAGTCACACGGATGACAAGTCTCTCTCATTGAACTCAAGACCTAGCGTCATACTAGGCGTCGAGTTGAGGGCCTATCATGGGTGACTAATAATGACAGGTTTCACACCATCCCTTTAATTATCAAGTCTCTAGCAATATTCTCAAATAAGAGATCTACTAGTTTCAGACTTACATTTCAAAGTCCACAGTAATCACTCAATCTTTTATGAGTTATCTCACTTCACAATATTTGACACTGTTGTGTCCGGACTTTCAGTGATACATCTCACTCTTTCACATTTAAAAACATCTCACTATCACAACGGATAGATATAGACAACATTGGCTTGTGCCACAAAGGAATTTTAAACACAAGATCCTTTAATTGCTATGTTTCTTTACAAGCTGAAACCAGAGCAATAAACTCTATTATCACAGTGAAATTTATAACACGTGTTAGTTTCTTGAAATTGAAGGAACAACACCCCTACCACTTATAACATTTACTAGCTTTTAAAAGCATAGTCATCCCTCTCGGATGTTCAACTGGCGTTCAAGTATTCTTCTAGATAGAAGAGTATTCATTAAAATAACACCACAATGCGTGGTCATTCCAGTACCTTGTGTACTCCATGCCAGTTATCTTTACTTACATAGGTAGTTATTTACACTCAGCTATTCAACAACCAAGGCTATATCTAACCTTTTCAATTTTCAATTATACCATTGGAACATTTTCATTTGATTCTAAGTATACATACCAAATTTCAACATGTAAACAATGTACATTCACACAATGAATCCACTGTCATTATCAGACTATTCATTTACACTATTCGGATTCATTAACTACCTCTTACAAGAGGCCACATCGCAAGACTTCATAGACTCGTCATAGAATCACAATATATGACACAACAATATTGAACTTTGATGTTCATATTATCTCTAGTTCATTCTTCTAGAAATACACAAGTCCGATCGCTAGGGACTTCTCTTTTCACACTTTTATTCTTTCAAAGTTCTAGAGTCTTTTCAGGGATATACCCTCAAACATGACTTTCATCATAATTTATTTTAATTCACATTATCACAATGCGTCATTCAAGATCAATAAAAACTCGAAGTCACTTTCTATGTAGTCATGTACATTTATATCTTAGGATGTTTACTCCACCCATAATTCAGTCATACGAAAATACATGCCATTTATACGCATTAAAACTTATGGATAATAGAGTCATCATAATTCAGTATTTACATACTCTTTAAATTTGTCACGTTGATGACTAACAACATCCTAACATGTGAACATATCATCACACAAAAATCTCATTTACGATGCAACAATTGCATGAATCTATCACTCATTTTGAGTATTTAAAAATTCATTGTATAAAATACACTTCATTTTAACCGATTACTCATTCATCATAGACCTACGCCTTTAACATGCAGGTAAGCTTTACTTCAACTCCATTAATCATGATGATAGATAAAAGGATAATTTTACACGCATGCCGGTTTCCATTGGAACATTACATCCAATAACTTTGAAAACCCAGCGAAGCAATGTGGTTAGTTATGAAATTATAAATCACCATTTTCAAGTGCTTTTATACAACCTCTCGCATTATTCTTAATCATGGACTTTAACGTGAATTTCTTTATATCAGTCATACTAGGGATCAACATATATAAAAATTCATACATTTCATGATCCACTGGGTTCCATTTAAATTCACATTATTTTCATTTATCAAGCAAACAAACGGCATTTATTTCATAAATAACAAAGCCGTAAAGCATCATGATCACGTTTACGTTCATGGACATGTGGAACTCATAACCACATCAACATATATGCATCAACCTTAATTTAATAAAATCATACATCCATGCATATAAGCATTAATCATATAGCCCCATTAATGTCCATACTTGTACCTTCATGCAAGTAGTAGTTATATTAACTAACATGTATTAACATTATATCATCATTTATACTCAAACTTCTTTCATAATCATGATCATATAAACATTGCTTTTCATGACTTTCTAACTCCACTATTGCTCACTCCATTGTTTCTTAATATAAATTCCGTCAACGAACAATACGTACAGGGGACTAAATTAATAACCTTCAAAACAAGAATGAATCAACATACCCATATTTATTATGGGCTTATTTCCACATAGTTATTAAAATACGTGCATTAAACCTCAATATATTTATTGTTCATTTTGCAAATTCATACAACAATGAATTACTATACATAACGCACAATTTATACTTTATTTCAACCATCATAATTCTTTATGAATTATAATCATGGTTATACACGTGCATAGATCTTTTATTAGCAATTTATAATAGAGCTTACATCCAAGTATTATTATTATTATTAGTTTTAGAATCGTTTTGGCGCTTAGTTTCAACAACCACACTAAACAACGATTTCCCTTTTTAGCATTGCCTCAACGTCTGGTTTCAACAACCACCCAAAACATTCATTTTCTTTTATTTTAATGCTCAAATCATACATACTAATTTATATTAAGTATGTCTTCATAATTTTAATTGTTTTCCTTAGTTAAAATTGCCAAAATAATTACGTGTACATGACTTCGTTTGGATTATTATCCAGAATTGGTAAAATACCAAATTTTAATCGTCATTGTACTCATCGTTTAATCATTGCCAAAGACCAAAATTTAATATATAGTTCATCTCCTTCATTAAATGATGCATGAACTGGCATGCGGATTAATGGCAATTTATACATTCATCTTCAGCCACTTAGGGCCGTGCGTGCAGGTTCGAATCCCCTTAAAGGCAACCCCCTTTCCTTATCTTTATTTAATTCTTATTTATTTATTGATAATTAATTAATTGCATGGGAGTAATGCAGAAGAAAGCATCTATACAGGTGGTTAATTGATTTCACCTTCATCTCAAAGGCCGCAAGTTTGACGCCCCAAGTAGCAACTCGCCATTTTTATTTTAATTTTAATTTTAATTTTTCGTTTTTCAATAAATCACATGATTCAACATCACTTAATTTAATTCATGTGAATTAAAAACAATTGACCAAAGATTCATGATTCAAACCACATCAACCAATGCCCATTCAATTTTAGTTTTGATATCATATGTATACTCACCAATAGACGCACATCGATGCACATTGATTCACATAAATCTCATGATTTCATTCGTCTTCCATCCATTTTAATTATGTTTTATGTCCATCAATTTCATAATTCACATGAGTCACATGATTTCATGATTTTATCCCAAATCAAATAAATAAACTTTCATGCATAAACAATAATGCATCAACCACTACTCGTTAGGCATTATAAACTTCATGGTTTCGATATCTTTTTGATCAAATTTTATATCACTCTTAAAATTTCATGATTCTTCTTACTCATATTTGAATCAAAGGACATACCTCGATCCATAGCAAATTGTGTACAAGAAGGATCCAAGAAAACATACATTTTCCTCTTTGTTACTTTCTCCAATCTCACATGGTTCGCCACCAAATCAAGGAAAGTGAAGAAGCCATTTCAATTAACGAACATTAAGCCTTAAGATTGTTAGAACAAACTATTGAAATACTTGCAAAATTTTCCAAAATACCGGGAACCGGGTAACCGAGAGATCTCAGGTGTTGAGGCGTGTAATCACTTTCCTTAAGGCTTATTTCGGTATACGAAATATCCTCGGAGATACAACAACAACCATATATGAAGAAGAGAATATGTAAAGGGAGAGACATAGTGAGATGAATGAGAATAACCTTTTCAAAGACTTTCACAAATATGAATTTTTCAAGTGCTACTTGCAATTGTATTTTATTTCTCAAAACATGAAAAGAGAATTCTCTTTTCTTCTCTCTTTTAAAATGAATCCCCCAAAGGGCTATTTATAGCTTTTCAAGTGTCTCTTCAAGAAGGGACACATCCCTTCATGAAGAGCCACTTTCTTTTTTAATATTACACAATTATTGCAAGTAAACACATTTCATATGTGTTCTCTTAAATAATAGGAAAAAATAATATAAGAAAATAAGGTTCAAAAGACGTCCCAAACTTATCAAAATGTCACTGTAATTCTGTAAGATTTGTATGTCAACATACAAATGGCACTGTTGGATTGTGTATCGACACACGGGCCCTGTGTGTCGACACACATCCCATACAAATTCAAAACACTTAACCAAATATAGGACAATCACATACATTTTGAAAATACACCAACAATACCGTATCAAAGGAATCCACTTTACCAAAAGCTTAATTTGAAGGGTAAAGGCCCATGATTGGTTTTTATACTCTGACAAGAAGAAAAAGCAAAAAAGACTAACAAAAGCGACACATGATCAAGCAAAAATTGATACATAATCAAGCCAAAAATTAAATGTTGGTATACCGATCACGACCTAATCTATCTTCAAACACGGTCCCAGTTTCTTACAATATATCCAGGGAGTATAGAAGGGGCTCACGCCAAGCTTTGGGCCAAAGCCTGACTTTCATTTTCACACTCCTAATTACATCTCTTTCACTCCATAATTCGTTCTAAAACACTATCTCATTCTTGGTGTTCCTAATCACTTATTTGATTACAAGGACAAGTGTTATTTATACCTTTTTCTCTAATTTTCCCCCAGATGGCAAGTGAAATCTTTAGCTCATATAATATCATTTTTTTACACCCTAATTATCATATCAATGGAGGACTGAATTTTCAAAGTGGCATAGTTTCAAAAAAAAAATTTACCAAAATAACATATCAGGAGAAAAATATACCAAAATGGCATGGTTCACTGTTCGTTTAATGCTGTATGCCGTTACAATGAATGAACAACAAATCTTTTTTATAAGAAATTTTTTTAGAAAATTTATTATAGTTAAAAAATTAGTAAATTTTAAATTATTTATGTAAAATAATTTCAATATATAATTTTTTAACTATTTATTAACAGGGTTCCTCAACTTCGAGAGTGCTGGCTCTTCTAGTTCGGACCATTGGTCAACGGTCCGAGATTATGTTGCGATAATCCACGATGGGGTTAGGGACTATAAATTCTTATATTCTGCCTCTCACAGTGATTGCCAATAGGTGTGTTTGCTCTTTTGGCCGTTTTTAGAGTGTGTATTACAAAATCAAACAAACATGCAAAACGGAACTCGCCTCGACTTGAGAGTGAGTCTAAATATCAAGCCACACGTGTTTGACCTCAATCAATCACCTCTGAAGAGGGTTGATGCTTTTGGTGAATCTGACTTTAGTTTGCAATTTAAATGTGGATTCTGCACTTGCTTCAGTTGAGGAGACTTAAATTATATCTTTTATAGTTTTTGGGTATAATGATTGTGCAATTAATAAAAAAGATATGGACCTGGCCTAAGTTGTTGTTGGGATGATGGAGAGAAGCCCACGGACACCTTATCACGTATATTTAAGAGCTAAGAACTGGGGTGGAGACAAATTCAATAACTCAGCAGTCTATTCATAAGCCTGAGTCTATAGATTTTTAGGCTTGGCACCCTTGACTTATAATAACTTGAATTAGCTAAAGCATAAAAGTATTAAAAGGGAGTGACAACATTCAGGCCACTAGATAAGGACCAACGTAACCAAGGTCAAGCCTTAGCCGTCAAAGCTCTAAAGCGTTGACTTAAAGCCTTAAACGAAATGACTCAAATCTTAACTCATCGATTGTGGGAACAAATCTAAACCAAGAAGTTCATACCTGAAACTCAAGAATTTTATTGCGTTGATGTAAAGCAAAACAAGAAGCTTCAAGCTAAGTTAATTACGCTACTCCAAGGAAAGGAAAGAAATAAAGCACAAGTGTGTTGTAAAAACTTGAACTTTTGTGATTGGGGCTGGACAACTTACAATGCAATCAGTGCCCTTTATTTACATAACTAAGTCTCTCTCTCAATCCCTAAAACTAGGTATATTTATCCCTTGTTCAGACGCAATGCCTCTTTGTTACACTGAATAGGCGTTAAACGTGATTTGACACACGTGCTCGAGCTCCTTCTGGACTGTCCACATTCATCTGCTTCCTTCAAGATATGCTTGAGGTTGACATTCCTTGATATGCAGTTCATCTAACTGTCTTGAGCCTGGAAATCACCTTCCTTGCAACATTCATGGTAATCCCTCGAGCTCGAGCGACTTTTACCCCATACAGCCATCTCATGAAGTTGTTATTATTCAAGGACTTTTAAACTCATTAAGCAGTTGGACTCAAAACGCTCTTACTTGTATCTCAAAAACCATTTATGCCTTGGGTATGGCTCCACGCGTCACGCACGTGTCCTTGTATCTTCAAACGACGCCGTCCTAACTCCCTTGAGTATGGGGAGTAAACAGAAGTTGTTATCAATGAGGAAAGAAACACAAGAGGTAGAGAGGTGCGAGAGATAGAGACGTGGTTGTGTGGTCTAGAGATTTTTGCTGTTTGCTTTTGGTGCGATCAAATATAACAATTGACTAATTTGCAAAACCTTAATTAGATTAAAAACAAATTGTATGCTCAAAGTGGTTTAAATAAAAATTATTTATTAATGGCAATTGACGCGGTGAAAATTTTTGGTACTTAGAAATTTGACAAGACTGATTCTAAGTATTGTCGGATGCTGATTAAGGATTTTCTCTATGCGTAAAAGTTTCAGTTGCCCTTATTAAGGAAGAAGCCCAAGGATATGGAGGACAAGGAGTGGAACTTATTTGATTGACAAGTTTTGTGTGTCATAAGATTTACTCTGTCCTAGACCATGAAGTATAATGTTTTCAATGAAATGATAATAGTGAGTTTGATGGCCGCTTTATCGGGCATGTGTAAAAACCGTCAGCGGACAATAACGTAAGTCTGATGAAGCAGTTGCTTAATTTCAAGATGCCGGAAGGTGGTTTTGTTGCCCAGCATTTAAATGCTTTTAATAAAATTATAAATCAGTTGATGTTGGTGGAACTTAAATTTGATGATGAAATCTAAGCATTGGTGTTGTTGGTGTCTTTGCCCAAGAATTGGGAAGCCATGAGAATGGTGATCAGTTGATCTATCGGGAAAGATGAATTAAAATATGATGACGTATGTAATTTATTTTGGCTGAGGACGTGCGTCGGCACAATTCGAGCTAGAACTGCACCTTAAGACTGGAAACCCGACGTAAGAGTTTGTAAAAATCACGTAGGGGCAGAAGTAGCAATAGAATAGGCCAGAGGGGGCTATCTTGGCACTGTGAAAAACTAATGCATATGAAAACGGAATGTAGAGCCTTAAAAAGTTAGATCCTGATTCAGCCAATGTCGTGACTGAAGTGATACAAGATGCTCCAGCTCTTATCGTACATTCACCAATGGATGATTGGATTTTATATTCAGGGTCTTTGTATCATGCTACGTCATGCAGGGACATGATAAAGAATCTTGTAATTGGGGATTATGCAAGAGTGTATTTGCTGAGGGGACGGCCATTACAAGTTTTCTATATAGGTGATGTCATTATTTCATCATTGTATGGGTCGATATGGAATTTATGCAACGTAAGATATGTGTCCGAGTTGAAGAAATATTTGATATCGGTAGGATAGCTCGATGACAATGGGTATTCTATCAAGTTTGTGGGTGGAAAGTCGAAGGTGTTAAAGGGGCGTTAGTGATAACTTGTGGTCTAAAGTCCGGCACATTATTTTTAATGTTGAAGTCAGCTGATTTAAGTCTACTTTAGGAAACTTAGCTTTGGGCAGAACAAAGTGTGTCACCTAGAAGCCACTTCCCAAGGTTTCATATCATTTCAAAAAGCCGATGGGTAAATGCATTAATCGGAAGGGTCGTTCTACTGTGAGGTCGAGTACACGTATTAAGTAGGAGCTAACAGTGGAAGCTGAAATGAATTCTCGATACAAGAAGACAAATGGGATCGTGAATCCGACAGTTCTGCCAAAGAAGAGCATACCACATGATACACTGAAGCCGAGGTGGGCTATGGTTAGAGTTCACAAGTGACGATTGTGTGGGAAGGGGAGCACAGGGGATGGGTCTACAATCTCCAAGTGGGAGATTGTTAACTTTGGAGACGGTTTGTCTTTTAGTAACCATCATAATCATGGCCGTATTTATTAGGGCCTGTGTTAGTGGCATGACTCTTCAGCTTCTAGCATTTACGATTGTAAGAGGCCTATTTATATGGCACTGTTGCGCTAGTGTAGTGTGAGCATGTGTGAGCGAAAAATATTGTAATCCATGGTTTATATTAGTAAATATTTTTGCTCCCACTTCATGAATGTAGGCTTTGACTGAACGATGTAAATTTCAGTAGTCAATATTACCCCCAATCCCTTTCAATTTGTGCTTGCTGTTTCGATTTGTGGTTCGGTATTTTGTGGGTGGTCCTAACAAGCCCAAAGGGCATTTGCATAAGGGACATGTTAGAGTATAAAACCACTCCTGGGTCTTTGCCATTTGGCTTAACTTTTTGAATCTTCAAATTGAAAGGGAAGGACAGATTTGCGGGAGGTTATGTCTCCAATGTTTGTTGCTGTGAATCCCCGGTTCAAGTGGTGGAGGCCTCAGGTGAGGTCATAAGTACTGTGAAAAGGTGAGATATGCCCAGAAGAAAAGAAGTATGGAAGAGTTGAGGGCCTTTATGCATGACAATAATCTCATTGATCTCCCATTGATTTGGAGAAAGTTTACATAGAGTTGAGGCTTAGCCAAGTGTAGGATAAACCGAACCTTCATCAAAAATGCCTTGCTAGAAATTGTTAGCTGAAACACTCCAAGAACTAAGGTTCTTTTTGATACCAAATCAAGATTTGAATTTAAAATGAGAGGAGAAGGGAGAAATAAAAAAAAAGTTATCGAGATTTACGTGTTTGAAATGGAGGTCTTACATGCAGCTCTCTCACTCACTCTATATTTATTATACTGGCCAAGAGCCCCAAAAGAAATACATATAGAGAGAATATAGAGAAATCTAAAAAATATTGGGTACACCAACTCGATCCGGGGTCATAGTCCAACACCAACCTCCACCTTGAAATATATACTAAAAAATTCAGGACACAGTATAATTAAAATATTACCAAATAGAAAGTTATGGAACTTGAAAAGAAACCTACTAGAGGACTCACTTATCTTCATTGAAGTAGATTCTCCTACGAATGTTCAGAGACGTATATAAATACTCTGGAGAGACGCTTGGGAACCTTAACATAAGGGTTTGGCTTGAGATCCATGGATTGTCTGTCTAGTGTTGGTCAAATGAATGCTTTGCCGATATCGCCAAACTCTGGGGGAAGTTCATTAGGGTGGACCCCAGAACATCCACTATGAGGTTCATGGACGTTGCACAGATTCTGGTTGACACTTGCCACACAACATGTATCCACCAGATAGCCCAGGTTTACCATAGTGGGGGAACCCTATTGATCTTCGTTAAAGAAGGAAGCTCTGTATTGATACCAGATTACTCTCCCAACGTTGTGTCAAGAGCCGCATCTGCTAGATTAGCTAAGGAGCAGGCCTATTTCACATCACATCCCCCTAAGGAAACTAATGCACGACTGTGGTAAGGCATTCTTCACAGGTTCAACCTTCTCTGCATCTAGTACCAGAACACTAGCTTATTAGTGAGGAGATTAGAAGTCCTGCCCCGCGGTTGGCAAATGAAGGGATGGAAGTTGCTTGGCAGCCATCGGGACATGTCTCCCTCCACCTCAACGGCCAAATCATTGGGAGATGGGCCCTGCAGCGATCGCTTCTACATGACATGCCTTTTGCTTCATAGCAGGTAGCGCATCCTCCTCTACTACTGCCATGGGTTGAGAATGGTGAAGCTCCAGCTGATCAACATCTTACTCAGATAACCACAAATGATACCTATACTCGGGGAAGTAACTGTGATAACGAGTCAACAACATCTGGGCCTGAGTTCCCTCCAGGATTCGAGCCCATAACAGCAATTGGTAACTCCCAAGCTAAGGATAGTGTGCCGTGGAGTCAGCATACATCAGCTCCATCCATGGGAGGACCTAGCACGGGCTGAAGGATAAAGGAAAAATTCCACACAATAAGAAGAGAGAGAAAAGCGATCAAGAGCAAGATGAAGAAAAAAGAGAAGCGGGAGCTGCAAGACCTCCTGTAGGATATGTCTCCTACAAGTAATGCTGGAAAATCGTCTAAGTCAGCCAGAAAGAGGAAAAAAACGAAATAGGGGAAACCGAGTCCAGAAGATCACGGAAGAAGAGTATGATGAGAGGATTTTGAACGTGGAGCGGGTTCTAGAGATGGGAAAAAAGGTGGGTTTCAACTTTGATGGTTTCGACCCGGCTATGGTGGCAGACATTCTTGCGCGATGATATGGTTTGGGTTTTGGTCGTGGCTTTAGTCTCATTCTCGGTTCTTGTGCTGACCATCTGGTTGTTCTTCAGCTAGGATCCCTGTTTGTGTTGATTCTGCGCCCGTTGTTGTCTCTTGTGCCCGTGTATTTTCTGGTCCTGTTCTCGTTGTCTTCTGTGTCGTTTCTTTGTGGCTGTTTTCTTGTTTTGCGTTGGATGTTTTTGGTCCCCGTGTTGTAGCGGTCGGACTTTGGCCTCGCCTAGCGAGTGGCCAGCTTGATTAGCGATTTTGTCGCAATTTATCAAAAAAAGTAGAGAGCAAAAGTTGGGATCCGATACCATTTTGTAGCGTTGATTGGTCACTTGATCATTCGGAGTCTGTAACAAAATTACATAGTGGGTAGCAATCACAAAGTAAAGCTAGAGTAGATTTGAAGTTGAAAAAGCTTAACAAGAATCTACGGGAATGTGATAAAGAGGTCTTTTGCGATGTGAACCGAAGAATTGGGCAACTAGAGAAGGAGATTCATGATCTAGACATTGAAGCAGAAGATGAGTGAGCACATATTGGGCACCAAAGTAGAGAGCCTTGGGGGAAAAAGCCTGGACGTAAGTTGATTAAAGGGAATTGAAACATAAGATATTTCCACAATCTAGGAAAATCATGTTTTCGGAAGATCTTTTAACTTATATAGGAGTAAATGTAAAAATATGGGAGCATTATAAACACTTATATGTTGTCTCTTATCATAGATTTCGATCGCAAGCAGGTAGACTTCCAGCTCTTGATTATGGCTAGAGGCCTATGGCTAGCCTATATAAATTATATGGAAGACTGCGGCTAGAGGCCTATGGGGGTGATGCCAAGGTTTGTAGGGGAATCCCAATTCGCTTTCGTGCATGACAAACAGATACTAGATGACTTCTTAATAGCTAATGACGTGTTGGAGAATAGGGTGAATAAGTAATCAAAATGTAACTCTTATTACAATTAAATTGAATTCAAGGATTACAAAATCGATGACAGAAACGACTCAACAGTAAACGAAAAAAGGGAAAAAATTAACAAAAGAACTTGCCCTGACGTAGAGAATTGACTGTCCTAAGTCGTTTATGCCCCTACAGAGGTACAATAAGATGAACGGTACTCCGACCCTAAGGCTTAATACGGCACCCATCTCAGCAATGTACTTCAGGGAGATAGGTTGGAGTACACTCCAACTTACACAATAATGGAGGAGAGAACAACTTTGAGAAAGAAATTGTATGCCTAACAAAACCTTAAGGGACTGTATTTATAGAGCAAATCCTTGTAGGTTAAGGAAAAGATCAAGGCTCAGAATCCACTTCAAACAATAAAAGTGGCGGACATGGGAGAACCTAAAAATCCAACTTCAGTTATGGATAAAAGCAGTTATGGAAAGAGTGGAATTGACGCAGTCAAAACACGTACTCAAGCTCAAGCTTCAAGACTAGTCATACAATAGTACCTCGAGGCACACTCAAGAAGGACAATGCAAGCTCGAGCCAAAGGCCTCGAATGCTACCCAAGACAAGGACTCACATCAAGTTTATTTACGACGACTTAAACAGATATAATGGTCATAAGAACAAAAGCCCGGGTTAGAAAAAGTCCACAGCATGTTGCGCTAGCCGGCTCTTTCCATAACAAAGGGATATATAAACAAAACTTCTCTCCTCTAGATTTCCTATGTAGGATTGAGGGGTTTTTACATGACATCAAAATTAAAGCACACTACCCTAAATTCTAATAATTTCCCACATGGTTCCATTTTGAGAAAAGAAGGAACAAAAAAGTATTACTAAGCAGTGAGATCCATACTTGACGATTCTAATGTCTTTCAGACTTGAATCAGCACCTAGTAAATAAGCATGTCCCACAACCACCCGTTGGTGAACAAGGTCTTGAACCATGAGCAGTCATTGTGAAGAGCATACTTAACCCCTTCATGTGGTTCTCGAGGTTGAGACGCACTCCGCAATCAGGATGTATGAGGTCCCTCTAAAATAATCCGAAACCCGGTATTCTCAAGAATGCTCTAGAGAGTAAGCCCTTACTCTCGACGGGAGGACTTTCTACCCCCACAATCTCGTAAATGAGTCCATCAGGTGTACTGTCCTACACCACCATACACTACAAGAAAAAGGGTCATTAACGACAAAGATTGTTGTCGTTAAAAGCTTAATTTACTGTCGTTAATAATATTATAGATGGGGGAACCTTTCCGTCGTCCATCGTCGTTATTGCTTTCGACGTTAATAACATCTAAGATCAACGACCACTAAACTTGGCCGTCGTTAAAAATGAAATCAATAACGATGGCACAAGTGGTAATTAAAAGTAAAATCTTTAACGTTAGGCAGTACCACCGTTAAAGAGATGGTCAATAACGACAACAATTTTCATCGTTATAAATATTTACCACAATACAATAAAAGTTTTAACGATGAAAAAAAACGGTCTTTGAAATATTTAACTCTAATAATAGAAAATAATAACGACAATCTAGACCGTTATTGATAAAAAATAGCAGCAACAACAAATTGTCGTTAAATCATCTTTCACCAATTAACAACAACAAAAACTTGTCGCTAAAAATAATTCCCACGTCAAACACAATCATAACAACAAAAATTATGGCTGTTAAAGTCCCCGCACTTTCATGTGGTACAATATATGCATTCATAAGTACTTGTAGATTCATATAATATAATGATGATTTTCGAGTTACTTACAACAACTATACATCCTTGTAATATAACAACAATTTTCAAGTCATTTGTAACATCTGTACATCCATGTAGTATAACGATAACTTTCTATTGTTTATAGCACCTATACACTCAAGTAGTATAACCTTTACTTACACAAATAAATTGTACACATCATCTAATGTAATAACAAGCGTGACTATCCAAGTATGAACATTCCACAACTTATATCCAAGAGACACTAAAAATGTGCATCCACAAATTTTCACTTAATAACTTAGCAAAAATATTACAAATCCAATAGAAGTTCATCAAAAAACAAGAACTTGAAGTCCAAGTCTTACAACACCTGAAGAAAACAAACACGACACTCATGTTAGAAATTTCTTATTATCCGAGCATCAAATCATTAAAAAAAATTAGTTAACTAAATAGAAATTCATGATGCAAACAAAATTAACTAAAGGAAATTCATAATTTCACTCAAATTATGTGTACTCGTTTCATGCAACAACAAGAAATGCAATACCTCATATAGGCTCCCGACATGACAGGGTCAGGGGGTAAGATGTACGCAATCTTACCTCTATAAGATGCTATTCTGGGGAGAGGGTATGTCCAAGAGGCCCTCGACCTGAAAAGAAAGCAAAGAAAACTGAGAGAAGAAGTAACAATTTACAAGCAAAAATTTGCCTCATTTCTCGGTTTGTGCACTAAGTGGGACTTGACCAAACGATCTCCTCAAACAGATTTCCACTTCTTATGCATTGTCTGAAAATGTGACTAGTTCAACTAATGTACTCAGGATTGGTACAAGAAGGAAACAGAACATGTTAACCATAGTAGGTTTCTAACAGCTGGTTTAATAAACTGTGTTAGAATGATGTCATATAAAATAACCAACATACACGAGACTGTGGTTCATTTTTTTGGACAAAAATAAGGTTACCAACAAATGTTGACGCTAAGAAGAATCTAAAAGAATGATATACAAAGCTTCAAAACGTGATCTTCTAGTTGTGTTTCTATCGTACAAAAGAACATTGTATTTTGGCATGCATCATTATTAATTACTTTGAGTAATTAAATTGTCATTCTAAATAAAAATAATTATTTAAAGGTATAAGATTTGTTAACAACATGTCATTGCTTGATCTCTCAAGATTTGATTAATTGTTGCAATTTAAGCTATATTATTACACAAATAACAATATAAGGGTACCAACACGCAAGCACCAGATCTCATTAGAACTTCAAAATTAAGCGTGCTTAGGCGAGAGTGGTACCAAAATGGGTGACCTCCAGGGAAGTCCTCGTGTTGCACCCCTCATGTTAGGGGTTCTAGGAAGCAGCTTCCCTTCACCTGAAGGGTAAGGCTTCATACATCCACCCCCCCCCCCCCCCCCCCGACCCTGCTTAGGTGGGAGCTCTTGGGGCCCTGGGAATGAATGAATGTTGCTTGTCACACAATTACTAGTACATACTTTACATCAAAATTGTTAGCCCCCACCAAACTGAAATAGTGGCACCGATTCTAAACTAATGGCTGTTCTTATCCATCTTGACAATTGCAGAATTAAAAAAAAAAAAAAGGTAACCAAATGCTGACAATGGCATAGACAGTTTGATTGCTCAGTATGACATGAGAAGTTAGATATGAGATAAGTAGCTGACAACTTTTTATAAGCATCACAGTGACAAAAATCTAGGAATGTAACAATCCAAATAATCAAGACAAGAGACAAATCAAATGCACAAAACTGAGGAAAAGAAATTCTACTCACCAAATGCTGAGAAAAATGATTGGTATTGACATTCATACAAAGAATTCAAAAACTTTGACACATGAATGTTATATATTTAAGCAAATGTCTTTTATCCAACATCTCATGCTAGACATTCAATCATTTAGGTGCTGCATAAGCAGGGAAGGCTATAACCAATACATAGCCAATATGAAGCACCCAACACTTGTTGCCGTTTGAAACATGATATGTTGATCTTTGAACCAAACCTTATCAGTCATGTAAGACCCATACGTTCAATAGGAGACCAAAAAGAAAAAAAAAGCTTCCCATGAATGTAAAAAAAGTATGTACACATTAAATACAAAGTCATAAATCCACAAAATTCTCAAACTTCACATAGAACTCTATCACATAGTCCAAACTCTACAATAATTCCGAGCAACTCAATAATGCATTCTTAATGAATACTAAAACAAACGCAAACTCAATTTGCACAACATAGAACTCAGTCATAGAGTCCTAAATCCACAACAATCTCAAACGTTGCATAAAACTCATTCACATATTCCTAAATCTAAGTAGATGACCTTTTACCCACTTGCAATGTCCAGAGTCACACAGGTTCCATTTAATACACAGACGAACAAAAGTTTCTCCTTTTCTTTCCTCAGCATAATATAAAAAACTTTGAACTGTATTTCAATATGTAAAACTCATTGGATTGTGAACAAAATGCATCCATGGTTTATTAGGCACCATATTCTTATAAGATATTCCAAGAATATACCTAGATAGAATAGTTTAACTAGTATATGATGCTTTAACATACTTTTTACTTTCAATGTCAAAAACAATCTCAAAATTAATATCTTTATAAACTAGTAAACCCTAATATAAAAGTAATTACACATTCGAAAGACAATGTCAAAACTTATTTGTGTTAAATTCAGTCATTTACCTAGAAAAGCAACTTAAATCAGGTCTGCTAAGTCAAAGCTACATGGTTGACCATGGGATTGAGCAATTTGAGAGCGTCAATAGGCAAAGAAGTGAACACGAATACGAGCTACCAACGAACAATAGACATGGGCTTATAACGAACACGAACTACCAGCAAATTTATCAATTCAGGCAATATGAACAAGAACTACCAACGAACAAGGGACAAAATCGCTTAACACAGTGGGTTGTCACTGTGAAAATTCGTGTTGGAATGCAAATTAGCAGCTGTTTAGGGTTCATTGGGTTCAAAATTCAGTTTAGTTAGTTGAGGGTCTTGGTGGGAAGGCTGGGAAGGCACATGAGAAGCACGCAGGAGCTAGCGATGGTTAAGGTACGTGCCCGGTACGTGACCCTACGGCAAAATTATGATATTTTAGTTATTTTAGCAAATTTCTTGCAGTTTTTGGGTATTTTGTTGAATTTAGTTTTATTAAGCAATTTTTATTCCTTTTAATTCTAGAGTATAAATAGTTAATGAGAGTGTTTGGTTAGGGTTTATCCAAAAGATCAATATACCCTTCTCCATTAAGCTTTTTCCTTCTCTTCTCCCTCTAAATTATATCTCTTCTTCCTCTTATTCTATTTCTTTTCTCCCTCAAACTCTATTTCTTTGGTTTGGATTATGATTGGGGTTCTATTGATTTAGAACCCTATATCTTTGGCATTAGAGCTACTATCCTCTTGACTGTGGGATCGAAATTGAGCTCAAAGGCAGCATTTGTACTTAAGCTAAAACTGAGAAGAGCCTAATCAAAGAAGGACCTATTCAATCAGCACTAAGAGGTTTGTTATAGTGACTGTGAGGTTGCTTTAACGAGGTACGCACAAGATGAAATGAGGACAGTAGCGCTTGACAACAAGGATGAAGGGTTTGGGTAATATCTGTAGCAAAAGAGACCTGAGAACCGTAGAAGTGTGGAAGAGGAAAGTTCAAGCTCAGCTGTACCGATGCAAGTGCCCATGGATGGTAACACTCGCTACTTAGCTAGGTTGAGCAAAGTACATTTTCCATTGTTCTATGGAGATGATGTGAATGGTTGGATGTTTAGGTGCGAGCAATTTTCCATTATTAACCAAACCCCTAGAATGGATAGGGTTAGATTGGCCTCTATTCACATGAGAGGGTTGGCCCGCCATTGGCATCAAAATTATATGAGAACTAGAGTAAACTTACCTATGTCCAATTGGAATGAGTATGTTGATGCCTTGAGGATGAGATTTAGAAATGCTTTTGAAGACCATGTGTTTGAGTTAAGGAATCTGAGGCAAGAAGGATTGGTCAGAGATTATCAAGCCAAATTCGACGCTATCTCATCCAAAACCAACTTGAATGAACACCAACTCATTAACTATTTCATAGCCGGCTTGCAAAAAGATATTGCATTGGCAGTGAGAACAATATAACCCACAATCCTTTACCATGCTGTGTGCTTGGCTAAATTTGCTGAAGCTAAGAGTGAAGCCTTAGCCAAACAACTTCAGTACTCCAAGATCCCCTTCCTTCCAACCCCCAATACCAAAAAAACCCACTGTTAGTCCTTTCAAGACATTATAGCCAAAGCCAATCAATCAGGCCTCTACTGCTTTAAGGTCCCCTAGACCTCAAGAAACCCTTACTGGAGTTGAGCTACAGGTGAATTGTACTGAGGAACTTTGTTGTTGTTGTGATGAAAAATATGTGGTGGGTCATAGCTATGAGAACAAGTGTTTAAGTGAGATTGATGAGAAGTAAATCAAGAGTTAAAAGTACCATTGAACAATGTAGGAAAAGCAAATAGCTGCTGGTATATAATCAGTTCAACAAGAAGTAGAAGTTGAGCTATTACCCTCTACGCTACAGGTGAAAAACAAGCAAGAGCAGGGTCTAACTCATGACCAAGGAGCTGAGAACATTTGCCAATCATTGCAGCTACATGACAAGCTGCCTGACCAGCCAAATTTGAGCAAGTGCGGGGGCTAAATGCATCTGATAATGCTGATTTAAGCAGTGCTAAAGCTACCGTAATAGAAGATATAGACACAATATTAGATATTGGAACTCCTAGAAGCTCAGCTGCATTTCAAAGCAATGGTTTGCACCTCTCAGTTGTTAAGCTGCTGCCAATTATAGCTGAAGAAGCATTAGTTGCAGAAACAAATCAGGAAAACTTCAAGGGAGTGGATCACACCCCCAAGGTTGCATCATATGCTGCGACCTCCTAAAATTTTGCTACACAAGGTGTATCTGATTTTGATAAACTCGGCAACAAAAAGACAACAGCGGCATGATTTTGAGCTTAGAGAAAGGGAAGCTGGTCTTTCAGAGACAAATCGGAGAGGTGGAATGGTGATTGCTCAATTGGAATGCGGAGCATCAAGGGGTTTTGTCCCAAGCTAACAACCTGCTGCAGCAAGTAGCAAGTAACCATGAAACCGGAGGTTCCAGGTGCAATGTTGAATTTATGAGTGAAGTAGTTTGTGTGGACTATAACTTAATGCATCTACAAGCTTGGATAGTACAAGAAGTTCTAGACTTTCGGTGTGAAAATTCTGAAAATCAGAGCCCTTGGGCAGCTATAAGATCAACAGCAAATCTGAACATCTTAGTAGTAGCAGGACTTGGAGTATTGGATATTTGCAAAAGGGCAAGATTAATTCAGCCAGCAAAGAGAGGTAAATCACTTCTAAATTTATACTCGATGGTGTTTAATAAGAATAGATTTTGAAGATCTAAAGGCAACCACATCTGGAAGGACAAGGTTAGCGCACCACTGGTATAAAATCAGCATACAAGGTGTGGTTGAGAACACAAGGGAGACCATAAATTGGCATATACTACACGGGACTACTAAATTGCTAACCTGGCAGTACTCAAAAGCAGATGTGTGGGCTATGAACTGTGATCAGTTCTTGAGATTAGGGTTCAAATTCAATATGCATTTCATTCATCTAGAGGAACTTATAGTTAATTGCCTTGACAATTCAATTGAAGCAACAGCCTCAGCACCTGAGAATGGTAATAACATCACAGAGATTGCAAGCTTGATTCATGGAAACTTTCAAACCCTTACTTCAGATGGAATAGTGCTACAAGGCAGAGCAAGATATGAGTTTATCAGATTTAACAACAGGAAGCTTGGGAGCGATGAAGGAAGACAAGTGTTGCACATTATTAAATTAAGGACTAAAGTCTATTGCTGCAACCACATTGTCACTAGTCTATAGAGAGTATTCATTACACGTTATTGCAGCTGAGGGGCGCCAGTCACTACAACAAGCTGTTTCGATGGATCATGGTAGGCACTAAAGCTTAGCTAGTTTGGTTTTACAGCGGTAGACCACCAAATACCTAATTTAATCGTGGTACCACCCCTACTACAATGACGTCTCTAAAATTTCACCCTTAAGGATAAGGGTGAATTTAAGGGGGGAAGATGTTGTTACAATGAAAATTGGTGTTGGGGTGCAAATTAGCAGTATCGGGAGAAGTCTGGAGCTGTTTAGTGTTCATTAGGTTCAAAATTCAATTTAGTTAGTTGAAGGCCTTGGCGGGAAGGCCGGGAAGGCATGTGAGAGGCATGCCGGAGCTAGGGATGGTTAAGGCATGGGCCTGTACATGCCTCTATGGCAGGATTATGATATTTTAGTTATTTTAGCTAATTTCCTGCAGTTTTGGGCATTTTGTTGAATTTAGTCTTATTAAGCAATTTTTATTCCTTTTAATTCTAGAGTATAAATAGTTAATGGGAGTGTTTGTTAGAGTTTATCCAAAAGATCAATATACTCTTCTCCCTTAATTTTCTTCCTTCACTTCTCCCTCTAAATTTTATCTCTTCTTCCTCTTATTCTATTTCTTTTCTCCCTCAAACTC
Organism: Simmondsia chinensis; assembly: GCA_018398585.1. NCBI lineage: Eukaryota > Viridiplantae > Streptophyta > Magnoliopsida > Caryophyllales > Simmondsiaceae > Simmondsia > Simmondsia chinensis. Next base: position 9,387,692 of record JAGTTD010000004.1, read on the forward strand.
TATTTCTTTGGTTTAGATTGTGATTGGGGTTCTATTGAATTAGAACCCTGTATCATGGGTGAGCAGGGCTAATTCAATGAAGTAAAGAATTAGAGTTTTTAATGAGTTGAACCACTACCAATAGATGTTTTTCCTGCTTCTTTGTTCGCTGTTTTGACTAAATTAGGGTTACACTATTAGAAACGACTACAAATTGAGGGTTTGCTTGGGCTGAATTAGGTTTCACTATTAGGGACGAGGGGGAGAAATATTAAGACAGGGGCGGGATACAAAATTGGGTTTCAATTTATCTTCATATTTAATTTTTAAATTGTTTTACTTATTATTTTTTTTACTTGTTTAAAAAAGATATATTTTAATATATAAAATGAGTAATAATCAACTATAATTGGAGTATACTAAACAAGTTAAATGTCAAGTTGAGTATTGATTGTAGTATTATTTGATGCTCAAACTTAGATTACAGTATGAGAGGGTGAGAGACCAATTAGAAAGTATAAGAGAATAAAATACAATTGACAATAATTTTATAGAGAAAAACACCTAATTTTTACCAATTAAAAAATTTTAACTCTTTGAACCAAAATTTTACTGCTTACTTATCTGTTAATGATAGTTTGTGGGTAGAATTAACGACTTTATTTAGTGCCTGTCGTTATAAGCCCATCATACACCACCCTTTAATGACTGGGTTTTAATCTCATTGTAACTAGACACTCCCCACACATTTTTAACGACCAAACAAAATTCCAATTGTTATTTCTGGTAGTTAAAAGCCAACTTTCTTGTAGTGATAAAAGGCTATGGACATCATTAAGAGCCTTAGGCTCATCCTCACATCATGGCAGTAGCGGTGGGTCCATTGGGTGTGCTGCCCCACACCACCACATCGTGCTATGGACAAAATTAAGGGCATGAAGCTCAACCTTTGTCATGGAAAATTCAACAGATCCTAGAGCCACTTGTATAGCAAACATGGGATGGGTTTGAGTGGCAATCACAATTTTCCCAATATCTTACTTCGTTTGACTCATTGAACATTGAGAGTAACTCCCGAGAAGGGTATTCACCAGGATTGGGATACACAAATGGGCTTTAGCCCTATTCCCTTTGTTGTTTCATTTATCAATTTCCTTGCAAGGCCTTTTGTCAATGGATCTGCAAGATTCTTCTCACTCCCCACAAATTCAAGAGAGATCACATTGTTTGTGATTAAATTTCTCATGACACCATGCCTAAGGCGAATATGCCTCTCATTGCCATTATATACCTCACGTTGAGCAACTCCAATGGCTGCTTGTGAATCACAGTGCAGCGACATTGAAGGCGTGGGTTTCTCCCACAATGGAATGTCTCCTAGGACACTCCATAGCCATTGAGTTTCCAAACCTACCATCTCAATTGTAATAAATTCCGATTCCGTGGTTGAACTAGCAATATAGGTTTGTTTAGATGATTTTCATGAAATAGCACAATTAGCAAGCACAAATACATAGCCACTAGTAGAATGAATTTCATCACAATCCGACACTCATTAAGCATCACAATATCTCTCTAACACAACAGGGAATCTTTTATAGTGTAAACCACAATTCATGATACCCTTAAGATACCTTAACGGCCTTTTCAATGCACTCCAGTGCTCATCACTAGGGTTGTGGGTGCAACGTCTAAGTCTACTGACAACATAAGCAATATCAGGCATAGTGCAGTTCATTAAGAACATTATGCTATCAATTATCTTAGCGTATTCAGCCTGTGATACATTATCTCCTGTGTTTCTTCTCAAATGAAAACTAGGATCATAAGGAGTTTTAGCAGGTATGTTATCAAAATGATCAAACTTTCTCAATATTTTCTCCACGTAATGGGAGCCAATTTCTCAATTAGGTAGTTAGCTTGATACGTTTCACAAAACTTCATAACCTCATTTAGAATATTAGTACACAAAGTTTCGTATTCATGGATTTAGTCAAGAATAGGTTTTTCATCAACCATGGTAAAAGCTAACCACCTACTATGACATATTTTTTAGTCGCACTATCATCTAAGCCATACTTGTTTAACAACGCTTCGTAATAACAATTATATTTTGATCGCTCATTCACCCTATTCTGCAACATGTGGTGCACTAGATGAGGAAGAAAAAGGAAAGGGCATCTTTCTAAAAACATAACTTACAAATGCTTATGACTCATTTAACTGGAATTTCATGAATGATGGCTCACCAATAAAATCGATAAGATGGGAAAGGGTTTACAAAAAGGGGATCCGCTTTGACCTTTCTCATTTGTGTTAACCTTTGAGGCCCCCAACTCTATGTTGAGAACGATGGATCAAAACATGGATATCAAAAGTCTTAAAGTGGTGGCAGGGAAATATACACTAATTTTTTGCTTGGCGAAAGAAGTTAGGCTTAGGAACTTTAGATATATACTAGCCTACTTTGAGCTAGTATCGAACCTTTCCAGCAACTATCAAAATCAACTTTAGTGGTCTTTGTAAGAAGCCACAACTGGGTCTTAGGTGTTCTTAAGACCTTCAATGTAAGGTATGAATGCTTTCTTTATTTCATCTTAGCACCTTGTTCGGCAAAAATTGGTGAAGCGCAAAAACTTGGAAATTGATAAGGGAGAAAATAAGAAGTGACTCATTGGGTGGAAAGCTAAATGGTTATAAGGAGTTGGCAGGCTAATCTTGCTTAAATTTATGCTTATGAATCATCTAATTTACATCTCTTCATATGTAAGATGCTTAAAACAATTGCTGCAAAGATCATGAAGATTCAAAGAGTACCCTATTAGGTCAGGAACATGGAAAAGAATGACATGCCCTTGAAAAAATGGAAACTCATCTAAAGACTAGATTCTAGAAAGCCTTTTAATGCCTTATAATGAGTAATATCTTAGATAAGAATGCATGATCGCCTTTAAATGATGGTGGAGATATTCAAATGATTGTCCAACGCCGCACAAATGCTTTCTTGACCATTCCCTTGTTAAGGAATTTGACCTACGCTTCCAACTCGTCACTCTACGTAAAGAAAATAGAACCATGACCACATACCTCACCGAACTCAAAACCATAGCCGATGACCTGGAAGCTATAGATTCACCAGTTTCAAACCGTGAGCTTCTCCACTATGCCCTGTTCGGTCTTCCTCCGGAGTACGCCGCGTTCAATACTTTCACTCGCCAATCGTCTTGTAACCTCTCTTTTAAGCAACTTAAGACAACACTGTTAGATGAGGAAGCTGCTCTTTCTCGCATTCATGCTCGCTCTTCCATCGATCGCGGTCATGCCTTTGCCGCGAGTGGTGCGATGTCGGATTCTTCGAGCTCTGGCCGGGGTCACGGAGGGCGTGGGCATAAGGGTCGTGGACGCAACAATAACAATAGCAATGGGAATAACGGGGGTAGTGGTGCACACAATCAAGGCCAACAATAGTCTCCTGGTACAGGTATGGCTCCTACTGGTGCTCCTCCTCCATATCCACAGAACTGGGGTCATTATATAGGTATGAACCCACGTCCGCCTCATGATGGCATACTTGGTGCTGGTCCCTTAGTTTGTCAGATTTGTCATCAAGGTGGTCATGCTGCCTCTCTTTGCCCTCATCGCTATGTCAATTCTGACCTCTCCAAATCCCTCGCAGCCATGTGGTTCACTAATCATGCTGAACCTACATGGTCCAGGGCGTCCAATCATATGACTTCCAATGCAGGTATTTTAAATCAGCACACTGTTTATCATGGGTTCAAAATCAATACAAGTTGGCAATGGGTCTTTATTACCGGTTACACATGTTGGCTTTTCGAAAATTCATACTAAAACATGTGACCTATTGCTTCCCAATGTTATATAGGTTCCTAGTCTCACATAAAACCTCTTGTCTATTAAATAGTTGTGTCGTGATAATAACTGTGTTGTTGAGTTTGTTTCTTGTTCTTTTTGTGTTATGGATAAGGCTACAGGGACACCAATCCTCAGGATACGCAGTGAAGGCCCGCTGTACGGGTTTTCTTCTCATCCTACTGGACTTGTTGCACGGATAGTCACGGCTGAGCTATGGCATAGGCACTTAGGACATTTAGGGAATTCTGTCTTGGACACTTTACGTACTCGCTCCTTGATTACTGGTGTTTCTCGTACTAGCTCAATAACACATTGTTCTGCATGTTGTTTAGGAAAGTCGCATCGCTTACCTTTTTCACGTGTGTTACATGATACATTGATTCTAAATCCATTTTGAAATCACAAACCCAAAAGATTTTATTAACTTCTTTTGAATTAACAACATGTAAAAGCCATTTTGAAATCAAAAGTTTACAAAACAACCCAGTACAAGTTTACATGTTGTTAATTCAAAAGAAGTTTCAAAAGAAATTACAAACCCAAAAGATTTTATTAACTGGAGCATTCCAAATGAGGATTTAGATTCAATTTATCAAATTGGTACTTTTGATTTCAAAATGGCTTTTTCATGTAAAACACATGAACAAGCAATGAATATTGATAATGAAGCTCAGTCAGTTCAATTACTTTCAAATTTATCCATTAAAAAATATATTACAAAAGGTTTTCATTATATCCACTATGGATTAGTTCAAGTTGCTGTTGTTCCATTAGCAAGGTCAGGACACAACCAACCAGTTATGTTAAGTCTTAGAGATTCAACATATTTAAAATATGAAGAATCTTTATTGGCTATTGTTCAAACCAATTTACACAATGGACCAATTTATTTCAATTGTTATCCAAACTTCTCGGTTTCTCTTCGAGATCCGACAATTTTAAACACTTTAGTTTTAGATATTAATTTACCAAATGTTGATATTCAAGCAAATAGACAAAATTTTGTTCTTATCTATAGAATTTATTTTAGGCTTTTAGGAAGCCATCTTAACCCAAAATGTCTCAAACAATCTCCTCCTGGAGAAACTTTAGTTCTTGAGGTTCAAGCTGAACAAGCTTCAACCTTTACTCCAAAATGTCTCAAATGGAATGAGATAACCATTCCAGAAATTTGGAGGATTGACAACCCTCAACCTCCAAGAAATATTGTAAGAAGACAAGTTCAAAAAATCACTGAAGAACCTGATGGTAAAATTACCATTAAGTTTAAATCAGGAAAACAAACAATCATTTTAAACCCTTCTCAAATAGAATCTTCAAGACAATCAACTTCATCCTTTCCATACAATAAGCAAGAAGATTTTCAAAATAATTATACTGCAAGGTTTAGAGGAATACGGTTTAACTCCCCTCTAGCCGAACTAGTTTTTCAAAATGAATCATTTTCAAACCCAAATTCTCCAACTGCTTCTCAAATGAGACCTCCTTCAATAAATGTTTTAACAAAAGATTTTACAATAAACAAAGAATTTTTAAGCAATGAATTTGAATCTGATCAAAATAAAGTTAAAAGACATTGGTACTTTCAAACTTTTACAAAAGAATCAACAATCAAAATTAGAGAAACTTATTACAAAGAATTGAATCAATTAAAATGTAATATTCGCTTCGTCAAATGGTTAGAATCATACACATCAAGAAATCAAATACCAAATCCTTTTATAAAAAACTTCATAAATGTTAACACAAATCCTACAACTAAATGGTTAACAATAGATGGACAAATCATTCAAACTATTCATCCTCCTACAAAAAAATTAATAATCAATGTTTAAAATCAGGAAGTGGTCGCTACTTCTTTCCGTGGGGGAAGAGAGGAAAAAGACGATTCACCACCTACAATCAAAGACATAAATAAAATTTATTAACAGAACAATTTTCAAGCCTTAAATCTCAAAACAATTTTGGAACAATTAAATTCAATACATATAACGTAGTAAATAACAAAGATAAGCAAAAATTGGAACAATCTCCAGTAGTTCAAACATTACCTCAACCAACATATACAAATTACACAATTCCACAACCCATACCTCAAAGCTACCCTATTCAACGAAGCTTTCCAACTCCACAATTACAGACAAACCCGTTCTTTCAAGGAATTCAACAACCCTCTTTCCAACCTTTCAATTCAACTCAAAAAGATAAAGAACAAATAAAACTCAAAAAATCACAGAATTCTGACGATGATATAATTGAAAAAATCACTCAAAAGCTCAAATTAACGGATAATCCAATAACTAGTAACCCTACAATTCAAACTATTTCAAGAGGAGAAAATGAAGTCTCAAGTGAAGAAACTTTATCAACATTGTTAAGTGAAATAGAAATTCAAAAGACCGAAGAATAATTCAACACCAATACAATTGAAAACCCTGAATCTTCAATAAACAGAATAAGAAATAATTGGAGAAACCAACCCACAAAGAATTATTATCCAAGGCCAACCCCTCTGGATATACAATTCGAAGAAAGAAATTAATTTCCCTCTGTATCATTCAATGGAAATGATATCAATAAATGGAATATAGATGGAAAATCTGAATATAAGATAAAAAATACTCTACAACAAATGGCAATGGCATCAATAGCATACGAGGCTGCTAATCCTGCACGTACAAACCATATATATGCCAGATTGCTTGTTTTTGGATTCTCAGGATAACTTCAATCATGGTGGTCAAGAATTTTCCAACCTCATGAAAAACAATCAATACTTGATCATATTCATATAAAAAGAAGAAGAGTTGATCCAAATGACATTAATTCACCCTATGTTGAAGAAGTGGTGGAAGACGCTGTTGAAACATTAATTTGGTCAATAACTGTTGCCTTTCGTGGTAGCATTACTGAAGAACAAGAAGCAACAAAATTATTCTTAACCAATTTAAGATGTCCCTCTTTACAAGATTTTCGCAGGTACAAAGATATGTTTTTAACCCATGTACTCAAAAGAGAAGATGCAAATCAACTATTTTGGAAAGAAAGATTTGTTACTGGACTTCCAAAATTATTTGCAGAAAGAATAATGACAAAAATTTAAGATGTTTGTGGAACTCAAACAATTCCATGGTATAACATAACCTATGGACAAATATTTTCTTTTATCAAGAAAGAAGCATTACAATTATTCCAAGAACAAAAGCTACGTAACAATCTCAAAAAAACACAAACAAGAAAAGAACTAGGTTCTTTCTGCGCTCAATATGGTATTCATAATTTCAAACCTCCCTCAAAACGAAACAAAAAGAAACCGTTTCAACAAGACCTAAAATTTTACAAAAAGAAAAGAAGAAATAGATATGATCAGCCACCACCTCTTCAATATTAAAAAAATAGGAAGAAATATTCAAAAAGAAAAACACACAAAGATTCAAATAAAAGTCCAATATGCTACAAATGCAAAAAACCTGGTCATTACCAGAATGAATGCAAAATGAAAGAAAAAATAAATCAAATAGAAGATGAAGATTTAAAAAACAAATTAATGAATTTATTTCTTTCTGATTCAAGCTCAAATGATGAAGACTACATATTTGAAGTTCAAGAAAACACATCCTATGATGAAACATCATCTGATTCAAGTGAAAACTTATGTCCCTGCAAAATCAAATCAATCAACGTATTAACAAAAGCAAACAAAGAAGACCTCTTAGATATGGTAGAAAAAATTCAAGATCAAGAAACAAGGAAAGAATATCTTCTCAAACTAAAAGAAATTATATTCAAAGAGCAAGAAATAACTCGACCAAAACAACCCAAATCTTTGGAAGAAATATTTGAAACCTATCCTACACCAAATATATTTAGACAAATTGCAACAGGAGATTTACAAAAGGAAATCAATGAATTAAAAAGAAAAATTAAACATTTACAAACAGAATTGATAACAATTCAATATCAAGATTTAGAGACAAAGTCAAAATTATCTCTATTAGAATCTAAAGATTTACAATTAGAATCTAGGCTATCATACACAGAATCTCAAACAAATGATCCAATGGAAACTCAAATAGAAAATATTAATCTTCAAATACCAGATGAACCAATCTCAAATGACAAATATCTTCAAATTATCGAGAGGATATAATATCAAAAATGGTATGTCTATATAACTCTCCATGTTTCAAAAGATTATAAAATTCAAACTCAAGCCCTATTGGATTCAGGAGCAGACCTCAATTGCATCCAAGAAGGACTTGTTCCGTCAAAATATTATGAAAAAACATTAGAAAGTCTCCACACAGCTAGTGAAAATAAGATGAATATCAAATACAAACTCTCAAATTCTTATATTTGCAACAATGGAATATGCTTCAAAACACCATTCATTTTAGTCAAAGACCTTCAACAACAAATTATATTAGGTACCCCTTTCATAAGTCAAATATACCCCTTTACGGTCACTAAAGAAGGAATCCATACTCATATCATGGATGCAAAAATAACATTTCAATTCCTACATCCAATTCAGCAAAGATCTCATACAATCAACAATATTCAAACAAATAAACCTGATTAGTAACGAAAAAAACTCATATTCAATACCTCCAAAAAGAAATAGAATATCAAAGGATTGAAAAACAATTAACCCAGTTAAATGAAGAACTCAATTAAATAACAAAATAATTAGAGAAGTATGCTCTGACCTCCCTAATGCTTTTTGGGAAAGGAAAAGGCATATAATTCAATTACCTTATGAAACGGATTTTAATGAAAAAAATATTCCAACAAAAGCCAGACCTATTCAAATGAACAAATAATTGCTAGAACATTGCAAAAATGAAATTCAAATGCTTTTAGACAAAAAATTAATAAGACCATAAAAATCTCCTTGGGCCTGTTCTGCATTCTATGTTAACAAACAGGCAGAACTAGAAAAAGGAGTCCCAAGACTAGTTATTAATTACAAACCACTGAACAATGTTCTTCAATGGATAAGATATCCAATTCCAAACAAAAGAGACCTATTAAATAGGTTGCATGATTCAAACATATTTTCAAAATTTGATTTGAAAAGTGGCTTTTGGCAAATTCAAATTAATGAAAAAAATCGTTACAAAACAGCATTTACAGTTTCATTTGGTCACTATGAATGGAATGTAATGCCATTTGGACTCAAAAATGCTCCATCAGAATTTCAAAATATCATGAATGACATTTTCACTCAATATACGTATTTCATCATTGTTTACATGGATGATATCTTGGTTTTCTCAAAAAATATTGGTCAACATTTCAAACATTTAAAGATCCTTATGAATACTATCAAAAGTAATGGTTTAGTCATTTCAGCTCTAAAAATGAAACTGTTTCAAACCAAAGTAAGATTTCTAGGACATGATATTTTTCAAGGAGCCATAAAACCTATTGCAAGAGCAATAGAGTTTGCAGACAAATTTTCAAATGATTTAAAAGACAAAACTCAATTACAAAGGTTTTTGGGATGTTTAAATTTCGTTGCTGATTTCTTCCCTAACCTTCATAATATGTGTCAACCATTATACCAAAGGCTTCAAAAGAATCTTCTTCCATGGACAGCGGATCATACTAAGATAGTACAGACCCTAAAACAAAGAGTCAAAAACCTTCCATGCCTAGCTCTTCCAAATCCAAAAGCGTCTCTCATTGTAGAAACTGATGCATTGGATATGGGTTATGGTGGTATACTCAAACAAAAAGTGGATTCCAACCCTGAGCAAATTATCAGATTCATTTAGGACTTTGGCTTGGTGCCCAAAAAAATTATTCAACAATCAAAAACGAAGTTTTATCTATTGTCTTATGTATTTCAAAATTTCAAGATGATTTATATAACAAAACTTTCCTCTTGAGAATTGATTGCAAATCTGCAAAAGAAGTTTTACGAAATGATGACTTTCCTCCAATCTCCTACTCTGCAGCTGTTTCAAAATCTCCAAATCCTCTTTCAATTAGGCCTCCTCAATCTCTTAATCAAAGACTCCAAAATTCTTTACCCTCTCAAACAAATCAATATTTCTCAAAGCCTCAACTTGAACACCTTTTCCTCACGAAACAAAAGGAACCTCTTCCTTTAACTGGAATTCAAAACTTAGTCAAAGCAACTTTTTCTGACAATTTTCAATGGCTTCCAGATGATATTCAAAGAACTCAAAAGTTCTGTGAATTCATTTTGGTTGATTCAGGTTCTGCCCTTATTAAACATGAAAAATGTGATAAGGGACAAACCCAATATTCAAAATGCAAAATTTTAAATGTTTGGGATATCAAAGATTTTGGCTACACTGCTTTTACTTCAAAACAATTTTTTCAAATTTTTATTCCAACTGGTTACACTTATCAAGATTACAAAATGGCTTGGTTTAGAACTTTTCTACTCCGACCTTTTGATCATTCTTGGTTCTTTCAATTTCAGAAAAAATCAAGAACTTTTCCAACATGGTTATACGAATGGTGGAATACTTTTGGAAGCACAATTGGTATTTACCCTGCTGTAGCAAAAAACTTGTTTGAAATTTATTCAAATTATTCACAAGACAAGTCATTAGATTTAATCTTACATTTTCATATAATTTTCCAAATTCCTTAGATCTTTTGCTGGTCCTATGCTCATACTCAATATTTAAATCAACCCTATCCTCTTTCATTAGTTAGGCAATTCAAAGTAAAATGGTGGGATAATTTTGTTTTCAAAGAACACTACACCCCTAAGACATTTCAAAAATACCTGAAACAACATTTTCAAAAATTCAATTTGGAATTTCAAAACATTTCAGAAATTTCAATATTACTTTCTAACTTGACAATTTCAGATTCAAAATCCAATTCCCCTTCAACTCCAAAGGATGATTCTCTAGCTCTTACTCTCAAAGAAACATCCTCTCAACAAACTAAAATTCCTGATATTCAATCCCTCCAAACTCAATTACAACAAAAAAATAATGAATGTATCAACCTCAGGCATCAAAATCATGTTTTACAAAAACAAATTGATTACCGAACAAAGTCTCCAAATTGGAGCAACTTTTCATCGACCTATGATTTTACAAAAACAAGAATTTTCTTCTTTCCTCAAAAATTCCTCAGCTATTTGCCTGAAGATGTTGCTGCTCATATTGCTCTTTTCACTCAATGCAGTAACAATAGACTTCTGATAAAAATCCAACAATTCCTCCATGACCTGTCTATCCATAGCATCACAATACCAGGACTTACTTATTCCTGGACCACCCACTACAATTTCCCCTCCAATTGCAAGCAAACTAAAAAATGCTTACACTTGCCAAATAATAGGATGTACTGCCCATGTCATCTTATTACTCAATTGTCCGTGTTTGCCTAGATTTAGAACTCTACAAGCCTATGTCAATCATCCATGAAAACAAAGAAATTATCCTTACCGCTCGAAAACTTTTGGATTATGGATTTCTTTTCTAGATCATCATTACCAAACCTGAACAAGCCACACAATTTGGCCGCAAATTAGTTTATGTAATTCAAAAACAATTCGATTACAAAGTCACTTATGTTGACACCATTGTCCAATCTAAATCTCCTGAATTCAATGGTATTTAAACAAATCCTAGTCAACATCGAATGCTGGTCTACGGTTCATATGTTCGTCACACGTTATGTCCTTCTGAAGATCCATGGCCATGTACCAACAATTATATTGGAAAACAACTAAGGCACTGGAGGGCAAAACAAATGGCTTTTGATCTCCATCCTCAAGCATTTTCAACAAATAGTAATAGTGGGATTACAAATGCTTTCCTGGTCACAGAAGATTTTATTCAAAAAATATACTCATTCACTAGAAATTTTGATGTCCCTTTCCTCAAATTTACAATTTATAAATCCCTTCTCGAAGATTATGAGAAACTCAAGATTCAAGAAGATGAAAGAATTCAGGAAGAAGAAAGGCTCAATCTCAACACTTTACTTTATCCTGATTAATATTTGTTCAAAATTAAACCCATTTAAATTTTCAGTCATGATTCTCAAGGCATCCTTAAAACCCCTTCAAAATCCCATCCTAAAAAGGCTTCTCCCTCAAATTCTACAAAGTCCAAATCCACAACAAAAATCTCAAAAGAAGTTCTGGCTCAACTCCTTCAACAAATTCAAAATTCCTCCTCTGATGATGATAATGAAGATATCAGTTCCATCAGAGTGACCCGTTCAATTTGTTCTGATAATTCTAGACTACTCTTCCAAATTCAAGAAATGACAAAGGTTGTATAGTAAAACTCAAATAATTCAAATAGTTGCATAGTAATGAAAGGACGGATTGCAAAATTCAAAGTTGCATAGTGCTGCTCATAAATTCAAAAGGACGAATGGCAATTATTTCAAAGGTTGCACAGTTATGTCATGTGCCAAATTCAAGATTCAATTATATCTGATCACTGTTCATAATTCAAATTTTCATTTCAAGTCCGGGGTCGCTGATTTCATTTCAAATTCGGTTGCTGCTTCGCCTATAAATGGGGACTTCCAGCTTCGTTCAAGGCGGAGCGAATTCCAGGAATTTAAGAAAATAAATAGATACTAGGAAAAATTTTCTCTTGTAAATTTATATTCCAGTGTTGTACTTCCGCCTCAATATCTGTAAGTTTCATACGTATTTCAATCTTATGCTTGTATTTTCAATTTCTGTTTTGTTAAAACTATGTTCAAATTTTATAATCAATAAATTCCCTCTTTCTTGTCTTCTTTTGTTAATTGAACAGTAATTCGCTTATTTCCTCGGAGCAATATTTTCACAGAAATATGGGTCGAATAAACTCCTTGAAATAATTGCCATTCGTCCTTTTGAATTTATGAGCAGCACTATGCAACTTTGAATTTTGCCATCCGTCCTTTCATTACTATGCAACTATTTGAATTATTTGAGTTTTACTATGCAACCTTTGTCATTTCTTGAATTTGGAAGAGTAGTCTTTGAATTATCAGAACAAATTGAACGGGTCACTCTGATGGGAACTGATATCTTCATTATCATCATCAGAGGAGGAATTTTGGATTTGTTGAAGGAGTTGAGTCAAAACTTCTTTTGAGATTCTTGTTGTGGATTTGGACTTTGTAGAATTTGAGGGTGAAGCCCTTTTAGGATGAGATTTTGAAGGGGTTTTAAGAATGCCTTGAGAATCATGACTGAAAATTTGAATGGGTTTATTTTTGTTTTTGAAAAATTTGATAAAGAAAACCGTAGGCAAGACGGATTAGGACTAGGTAGAAGAACTTGATTCTGAGGTTTTTGAACTTAAGGGAATAAAAGCATATTGATATTTCTCATTTCTTCATCGAGAATAGCCAGTTCTTCTTTCTTGAATTCTTCATAATGTTGGAGTAAATCAGTTCGATTTGTGGTTTTGAGAAAAGGAACATCAAGATTTTTATCCAAAGAATAAAATTTTTGAATAAGATCTTCAGCAACGAGAAATGATTTGATAATTCCACTATGAGTTGAAAAGGCTTGAGGATGAAGATTAAAAGCTAGTTGTTTAGCTCTCCATTGATTGATTTGTGAGGAAAGAGTATTATTAGTGCATGGATATGGTTCATTAGAGGGACATGGGGTATGCCTAACATATGAGCCATAGACAAGAATCCTGTGTTGGCTGGGATTAGTGTAAACGCCAGAAAACTCAGGAGGTTTTGATTGAATAAGAGTATCTGTAGAAATGACTTTATCATTGAAATGGTTTTGTACTACATAACGTAGTTTTCTTCCGAATTGAAAAGCTTGATCTGGATTGGTAAAAATCATTTGGATTAGAAATCCACAGTCTAACAAATATTGAGGAGTAAGGGTAATTTGTTTGCCTTCGTGTAGAATGGTCATAGGTTGATAGATTTCTAAGTCCAAACAGACACGAACTAATCTATTCTATTGAATGGTAAATTTTGGCAAATTGGGGTTAACTTGCATTCTGCGGGATAGCCATATTAGGAAACCCATTGAAAGGTGAGTCCTGGAATTATGATATTGTGAACAGAAAGGTCTTGAAGGAAACTTTGAACTTCTATAAGTGTTTTGAGATTACTGCATTGAGTTACCCGTGAAATTTTAAAGGCAACATCATGGGGAAAGTGGCAAAGGAATTTTTTTGGAAAGAAGAAAATTCTAGGTTTGAGAAATTCATAGGTTGAAGACATAGTACAGCAATTTGGAGGTTTGAATTGGTAATTGATTTGGTTTTGAAGATTGGAGATTCGTTTTCCAAGAGCTATGATTTCTTGGGTTTTTTCTTCGAGTTGGTTTTGAAGAGTTTGGGACCCTGAATTTTGAGTGTGTTGAAGGGGTAAAGGTTTTGAGATATTTTGAGATATTGGAGTTTGAGAAATTTTTTGAGAAGAGGTTGAGTTTGATGATTTTAGTAGTAATGGGCGAGCAGAGGGATTGGTGCAATTATGAGAAAGGATTAAATGTTGTTTTTGTTTTGAAATTGATTTTGGAATTCTTTCTTTGGTTTTAAGAATATAATTTTTTGACCATTTGATTTTGAATCTGCGAACCAAAGAGATTGGGTAATGCTGTTCAAAGATTTGAGAACTATCATATGACCAGCATAATATCGAAGGTATTTGAAAATTTGAGTGAAACTTTAAAATTGTTTGAATAGGGTCATCTTTTGAGTTTTTTGCATAAGTGTTAAATAACTCTTTGATATGAGTTGGGAAAATGTTGATAGCACGACCAAAGAGGTGCCACCATTCATAAAACTATGGAGGAAACTTTGAAAGATTGCTTTTGATTTTGAAAAATCACGTTTGATTCGAGGGCCAAAAGAGGAAGGCTCTGAACCAGGCCGTTTTGTAATCTTGAAAGTTGAATCCTTTTGGGGAAAATTGACTTGAGAAATGAGAAAATTGATTTGGGATCCATGGATAGAAAAAGTCATATGGTTTTAATATATCATGGATTTTACAGATGGAGTATTGAGTTTGTCCATCTTCTTGAAAGTGTTGAATTTGAACAGATTTTGTATAAAGTAATATGAATTCATAATATTTTTGAGTTTTCTGAAGATCATCAGGGAGCCAATGAAAGTTTATTGGAAATGTTGCATTGATTGAGTATTCAATCTGTGATTTGCAAGGTGGTTTGTAATAATTTGTTAAATAAAGATGCTCCACTTGGGGTTTCGTAAAATGTTGATCTGAATAGTCAACTTGATTTGAATAGTCAACTTGTTTTGAAAGAACATTTGAATGATCTTTTGAAGTTTGAGCTACCTGCTTTCCTTTGTCTGCCTTCTTCATTTCCTACAAATAAAAGATCAGAATACCTATTCGAAATAATTCCTGAAAGAAGGGTTTTGTATGAAATAATTTTGAAGGAATGATAAAGTTGTTTTAAGTTTTAGAAATACATTTGTTTTTGTAAATTTGTAATGGAGTTTTGCTAAGGGAATTTTGTAATATAAAATTCTTTGAAGTTTTGGAAAATTTGTTTTGAACCAAAGCGTGATGATTTGTTTTGGACAAAAAGCAAGTTTTTGCAATTTATCATAACAAGCATCAGGAGTTTTAGGAGGTATTACAGAGTTTGAACTAGATCCTTTAAATTTTCGATTTTCTTGAGGGTTTGTTCTAATTGAAAACATAATGATCTGTTTTAGACCAGAAACAAGGTTTTGAAGTTTGTCATAATTAATATCAAATGTTTTGAGAATTACTTCTGAGTTTAAATCAGAAGTTTTGAGAGTTATTTTTGAATGTGGTAGGGTTAGACTTGATTCAAATTCTTTAAATTCTTGATTATTGAGTTGTATTGTTTTAAGGTGATTTATTTTTGTAGTTGAATCAAGGGTTAAGGTTTTATTTTGTATTTGAGTTAAAGTATGAGATAAGTTTTGAGTTTCTGTATCCTTTTGAACTTCAGAATTTTTTGAATTATTTTTTATAATTTCTGAGGTTGAGTTAGATAAATCTATTAATTTATCTAGGAACTGTTGGTTTTCATCTTGAATAATTGGTTGATTTCTTTTGTAAAAGTTTGAAAGTACCAATGTCTTTTAACCTTATTTTGATCAGATTCAAATTCATTGCTTAAAAATTCTTTGTTTATTGTAAAATATTTTGTTAAAACATTTATTGAAGGAGGTCTCATTTGAGAAGCAGTTGGAGAACTTGGATTTGAAAATGAATCGTTTTGAAAAACTGGTTCAGCTAGAGGGGAATTAAACCGTATTCCTCTAAACGTTGAGGTAGAAGTATTTTGAAAAACTCCTTCCTTATTATATGGAAAGGATGAAGTTGACTGTCTTGAAGATTCCATTTGAGAAGGGTTTAAAATGATTGTTTGTTTTCCTGATTAAAACTTAATGGTAATTTTACCATCAGGTTCTTCAGTGATTTGTTGAACTTGTCTTCTTGCAATATTTCTTGGAGATTGAGGGTTGTCAATCCTCCAAATTTCTGGAATGGTTATCTCATTCCATTTGAGACATTTTGGAGTAAAGGTTGAAGCTTGTTCAGCTTGAACCTCAAAAACTAAAGTTTCTCCAGGAGGAGATTGTTTGAGACATTTTGGGTTAAGATGGTTTCCTAAAAGCCTAAAATAAATTCTATACATGAGAACAAAGTTTTGTCTATTTTCTTAAATATCAACATTTGGTACATTAATATCTAAAACTAAAGTGTTTAAAATTGTCGGATCTTGAAGAGAAACCGAGAAATTTGGATAACAATTGAAATAAATTGATCCATTGTGTAAATTAGTTTGAACAATAGCCAATAAAGATTCTTCATATTTTAAATATGTTGAATCTCTAAGACTTAACATAACTGGTTGATTGTGTCCCGACCTTGCTAATGGAACAACAGCAACCTGAACTAATCCATAGTGGATATAATGAAAACCTTTTGCAACATATTTTTGAATGGATAAATTTGAAAGTAATTGAACTGTTTGAGCTTCGTTATCAATATTCCTTGCTTGTTCATGTGTTTTACATGAAAAAGCCATTTTGAAATCAAAAGTACCAATTTGATAAATTGATTCTAAATCTTCATTTGGAATGCTCCAGTTAATAAAATCTTTTGTATTTGTAATTTCTTTTGAAACTTCTTTTGAATTAACAATATATAAACTTGTACTGGGTTGTTTTGTAAATATTTTCCTAAAGGGTCCAGCGATTCTGAAACCTGACATGGTTACAGCCTTAGTTATTTGGGTTCAACAGTTACCTAACAGTCTTACTATTTAACACTGTTGAGAACAGTTTTACTATTTGACACTGTTAAGAACGGGAACACCAGCGACATAGTAACGGGAACACCCTCACACACGGGCTTACCAACGCTATTCCGGGCTTACCAATGCTACACTACCGGCTTACCAATGCTCCTAATAAGTGCTTTAACAGCAATTTTGTTCCTAATAAGTGCTTAATAGTATTTACATGAAATTACCGTTGAAAACACCTTAAACTTGGCTCTGATACCAAATGTGCCTTCTACCACGACGCCTCCCCGATTAAGGTAGAGTGAACGGTTGACCAACGGACCGGTTATGGACTTACGCTGCCAAGGACCATCTTACGTCCCGGACTTACATCAGCCATAGACCCTACGGGACCACCGCTACCTCAAGGCATAACCTATCGATAGTACATATCAGGCCAATCCACTGGGCGGAGAGCCTCATTTCGGTTAACAGGTCATAAGTGAGAGTTCCCAGTTTCATGTGGCTCTGATACCAAAAAGGGGGCAGGATCGACGGGAAAAATGGACACAATCGGAAAATATGAACAAAGACAGGGACAAAAGAAGACGAGAAAGAGGGAATTTATTGATTGTAAAATTTGAACATAGTTTTAGTACAAAACAGAAATTGAAAACACAAGCATAAGATTGAAATTCATATGAAACTTACTGATATTGAGGCGGAAGAACAACACTGAAAAATAAATTTACGAGAGAAAATTTTTACTAGTGTCTATTTATTTTCTTGAATTCCGAGAATTCGCTCTGCCTTGAACGAAGCTGGAAGTCCCCATTTATAGGCGAAGCAGCAACTGGATTTGAATTGAAATCCGCGACCCCGAACTTGAAATGAAAATTTGAATTCCAAACAGTGACCAGATATAATTGAATCTTGAATTTGGCACATGCCATAACTGTGCAACTTTTGAAGTAATTGCCATCCGTCCTTTTGAATTTATGAGCAGCACTATGCAACTTTGAATTTTGCCCCAGTGATTCTGAAACCTGACATGGTTACAGCCTTAGTTATTTGGGTTCAACAGTTACCTAACAGTCTTACTATTTAAGACTGTTGAGAATAGTTTTACTATTTGACACTGTTGAGAACGGGAACACTAGCGACACAGTAACAGGAACACCCTCACACACGGGCTTACCAACGCTATTCCGGGCTTACCAACGCTACACTACCGGCTTACCAACGCTCCTAAAAAGTGCTTTAACAGCAATCTTGTTCCTAACAAGTGCTTAACAGTATTTCTGTTAAATTACTGTTGAAAACACCTTGAACTTGGCTGTGATACCAATAAGGGGGTAGGATCGACAAAAATTGGACACAATTGGAAAATATTTACAAAACAACCCAGTACAAGTTTACATGTTGTTAATTCAAAACAAGTTTCAAAAGAAATTACAAACCAAAAAGATTTCATTAACTGGAGCATTCCAAATGAGGATTTAGAATCAATTTATCAAATTGGTACTTTTGATTTCAAAATGGTTTTTTCATATCCAAATTCTCCAACTGCTTCACAAATGAGACCTCCTTCAATAAATATTTTAACAAAAGATTTTACAATAAACAAAGAATTTTTAAGCAATGAATTTGAATATGATCAAAATAAACTTAAAAGACATTGGTACTTTCAAACTTTGACAAAAGAATCAACAATCAAAATTAGAGAAACTTATTACAAAGAATTGAATCAATTAAAATGTGATATTCCCTTCTTCAAATGGTGAGAATCATACACACCAAGAAACCAAATACCAAATCCATTTATAAAAAATTTCATAAATGTTAACACAAACCCTACAACCAAATGGTTAACAACAGATGGACAAATCATTCAAACTATTCATCCTCCTACAAAAAATTTAATAATCAATGTTCAAAATCAGGAAGTGGTCGCTACTCCTTTCCGTGGGGGAAGAGAGGAAAAAGACGATTCACCACCTACAATCAAAGACATAAATAAAATTTATGAACAAAATAATTTTCAAGCCTTAAATCTCAAAATAATTTCGGAACAATTAAATTCATAATAATGTAGTAAGTAACAAAGATAAGCAGAAATTGGAACAATCTCCAATAGTTCAAACATTACCTCAACCAACATATACAAATTACACAATTCCACAACCCATACCTCAAAGCTACCCTATTCAACAAAGCTTTCCAACTCCACAATCACAAACAAACCCGTTCTTTCAAGGAATTCAACAACCCTCTTTCCAACCTTTCAATTGAACTCAAAATGATGAAGAACAAATAAAACTCAAAAAACCATAGAATTTTGACGATGATATAATTGAAAGAATCACTCAAAAGCTCAAATTAACAGATAATCCAACAACTAGTAGCCCTACAATTCAAACTATTTCAAAATGAGAAAATGAAGTCTTAAGTGAAGAAATTTCATCAATATCGTTAAGTGAAATAGAAATTCAAAAGACCGAAGAACAATTCAACACCAATACAATTGAAAACCCTGAATCTTCAATAAACAGAATAAGAAATAATTGGAGAAACCAACCCACAAAGAATTATTATCCAAGGCAAACCCCTCCAGATATACAACTCGAAGAAAGAAATCAATTTCCCTCTGTATCATTCAATGGAAATGATATCAATAAATGGAATATAGATGGAAAATCTGAATATAAGATCCAAAATACTCTACAACAAATGGCAATGGCATCAATAGCATACGAGGCTGCTAATCCTACACGTACAAACCATATATATGCCAGATTGCTTGTTTCAGGATTCTCAGGACAACTTCAATCATGGTGGTCAAGAATTTTCCAACCCCATGAAAAACAATCAATACTTGATCATATTCATATAGAAAGAAGAAGAGTTGATCCAAATGACGTTAATTCACCCTACGTTGAAGAAGTGGTGGAAGACGCTGTTGAAACATTAATTTGGTCAATAACTGTTGCCTTTCTTGGCAGCATAATTGAAGAACAAGAAGCAACAAAATTATTCTTAACCAATTTAAGATGTCCCTCTTTACAAGATTTTCGCTGGTACAAAGATATGTTTTTAACCCATGAACTCAAAAGAGAAGATGCAAATCAACCACTTTGGAAAGAAAGATTTGTTACTGGACTTCCAAAATTATTTGCGGAAAGAATAATGATACAAATTCAAGATGTTTGTGGAACTCAAACAATTCCATGGTATAACATAACCTATGGACAATTATTTTCTTTTATCAAGAAAGAGGCATTACAATTATGCCAAGAACAAAAGCTACGTAACAATCTCAAAAAAACACAAACAAGAAAAGAAGTAGGTTCTTTCTGCGCTAAATATGGTATTCATAATTCCAAACTTCCCTCAAAACGATACAAAAAGAAACAATTTCAACAAGACCTAAAATTTTACAAAAAGAAAAGAAGAAATAGATATAATCAACCACCACCACCTCAATATTGCAAAAATAGGAAGAAATATTCAAAAAGAAAAACACACAAAGATTCAAATAAAAGTCCAATATGCTACAAATGCAAAAAACCTGGTCATTACCGGAATGAATACAAAATGAAAGAAAAAATAAATCAAATAGAAGATGAAGATTTAAAAAACAAATTAATGAATTTATTTCTTTCTGATTCAAGCTCAAATGATGAAGACTATATATTTGAAGTTCAAGAAAACACATCCAATGTTGAAACATCATCTAATTCCAGTGAAAACTTATGTCCCTGCAAAATCAAATCAATCAACGTATTAACAAAAGCAAACAAAGAAGACCTCTTAGATATGGTAGAAAAAATTCAATATCAAGAAACAAGGAAAAAATATCTTCTCAAACTAAAAGAAATTATATTCAAAGAGCAAGAAATAACTCGACCAAAACAACCCAAATCTTTGGAACAAATATTTGAAACCTATCCTACACCAAATATATTTAGGCAAATTTCAACAGGAGATTTACAAAAGGAAATCAATGAATTAAAAAGACAAATTAAACATTTACAAACAGAATTGATAACAATTCAATATCAAGATTAGAGACAAAGTCAAAATTATCTCTGTTAGAATCAAAAGAATTACAATTAGAATCAAGGCTATCATACATAGAATCTCAAGCAAATGATCCAATAGAAACTCAAATAGAAAATATTAATCTTCAAATACCTGATGAACCAATCTTAAATGACAAATATCTTCAAATTATTGACAGCATAGAATATCAAAAATGGTATGTCTATATAACTCTCCATGTTTCAAAAGATTATAAAATTCAAACTCTCAAATTCTTATATTTGTAATAATAGAATATGCTTCAAAACACCATTCAATGCAGTCAAAGTCCTTCAACAACAAATTATATTAGGTACCCCTTTTATAAGTCAAATATACCCTCTTACGGTCACAAAGGAAGGAATTCATACTCATATCACGGATGCAAAAATAACATTTCAATTCCTACATCCAATTCAGCAAAGAGATATACATCTCATACAATCAACAATATTCAAACAAATAAACCTGATTAGTAACAAAAAAAACTCATATTCAATACCTTCAAAAAGAAATAGAATATCAAAGGATTGAGAAACAATTAACCCAGTCAAATGAAGAAATAGCTCAATTAAATAACAAAATAATTAAAGAAGTATGCTCTGACCTCCCTAATGCTTTTGGGAAAGAAAAAGGCGTATAATTGAATTACCTTATGAAAAGGATTTTAATGAAAAAAATATTCCAACAAAAGCCAGACCTATTCAAATGAACAAATAATTGCTAGAACATTGCAAAAATGAAATTCAAATTCTTTTAGACAAAAAATTAACAAGACCATCAAAATCTCCTTGGAGCTGTTCTGCATTCTATGTTAACAAACAGGCAGAACTAGAAAGAGGAGTCCCAAGACTAGTTATTAATTACAAACCACTGAACAATGTTCTTTAATGGATAAGATATCCAATTCCAAATAAAAGAGACCTATTAAATAGGTTACATGATTCAAACATATTTTTAAAATTTGATTTGAAAAGTGGCTTTTGGGAAATTCAAATTAATGAAAAGATCATTACAAAACAGCATTTACAGTTCCATTTGGTCACTATGAATGGAATGTAATGCCATATGAACTCAAAAACGCTCCTTCAGAATTTCAAAATATCATGAATGAAATTTTTACTCAATATACGGATTTCATCATTGTTTATATTGATGATATCTTGGTTTTCTCAAAAAATGTTGGTCGACATTTCAAACATTTAAAGATCCTTATCAATACTATCAAAAGAAATGTTTTAGTCATTTCAGCTCCAAAAATGAAACTGTTTCAAACCAAAGTAAGATTTCTAGGACATGATATTTTTCAAGGAACCATAAAACCTATTGCAAGAGCAATAGAGTTTGCTGACAAATTTTCAAATGATTTAAAGGACAAAACTCAATTACAAAGGTTTTTGGGATGTTTAAATTACGTTGCTGATTTCTTCCCTAACCTTCGCAATATGTGTCAACCATTATACCAAAGGCTTCAAAAGAATCCTCTTCCATGGACAGCAGATCATACTAAGATAG
Source organism: Simmondsia chinensis (assembly GCA_018398585.1). Classification (NCBI taxonomy): domain Eukaryota; kingdom Viridiplantae; phylum Streptophyta; class Magnoliopsida; order Caryophyllales; family Simmondsiaceae; genus Simmondsia; species Simmondsia chinensis. The sequence continues at coordinate 9,410,358 of JAGTTD010000004.1, forward strand.
TACAGACCCTAAAACAAAGAGTCAAAAACCTTCCATGCCTAACTCTTCCAAATCCAAAAGTGTTTCTCATACTAGAAACTGATGCATCGGATATAGGTTATGGTGGTTTACTCAAACAAAAGGTGGATTCCACCCCTGAGCAAATAATTAGATTTCATTCAGGACTTTGGCTTGGAGCCCAAAAAAATTATTCAACAATCAAAAAGGAAGTTTTATCTATTGTTTTATGTATTTCAAAATTTCAAGATGATTTATATAACAAAACTTTCCTCTTGAGAATTGATTGCAAATCTGCAAAAGAAGTTTTACAAAATGATGTAAAAAATATAGTTTCAAAATCTCCAAATCCTCTCTCAATTAAGCCTCCTGCTCCTCCTCAATCTCTTAATCAGAGACTCCAAAATACTTTGCCCTCTCAAACAAATCAATATTTTCCAAAGCCTCAACTTGAACATCTTTTCCTCACCAAACAAAAGGAACCTCTTCATTTAACTAGAATTCAAAATTTAGTCAAAGCAACTTTTCCTGACAATTTTCAATGGTTTCCAGATAATATTCAAAGAACCCAAAAGTTCTATGAATTCATTTTGGTTGATTCAGGTTCTGCCCTTATTAAACATGAAAAATGTGATAAGGGACAAACCCAATATTCAAAATGCAAAATTTTAAATGTTTGGGATATCAAAGATTTTGGCTACACTGCTTTTACTTCAAAATAATTTTCTCAAATTTTTATTCCAACTGGTTACACTTATCAAGATTACAAAATGGCTTGGTTTAGAACTTTTCTATTCCGACCTTTTGATCATTCTTGGTTCTTTCAATTTCAGAAAAAATCAAGAACTTTTCCTGGATGGGTTTATGAATGGTGGCGCTTTTTCGGAAGTACTACTGACATTTTCCCTACAAATGCTCAAGCCTTATTCAATATTTATTCAAAACACTCAGAGAATGATCTCAAGTAATTCAATTATATCTGGTCACTGTTCGAAATTTATTTTACTATTCCCCAACTTGAAATCTCGAGTAATTCCTGAGTTTTTATTAATTCACGGAAATATGAATAAATTACACTTCTTCTGTAAATTTTTCAACAGGAAATTCGGATGGCAACTATTTGAATAATTCAATAATAGCTTCTGATTACACAGTAATTCGCTCTGATACCAAATGTGCCTTCTACCACGAGGCCTCCCCAATTAAGGTAGAGTGAACGGCTGACCAACGGACCGGTCATGGACTTAAGCTGCGAATGACCATCTTCCGTCCCGAACTTATATCAGCCATAGACCCTACGGGACCACCGCTACCTCAAGGCATAACCCACAGATAGTACCTATTAGGCCAATCCACTGGGCGGAGAGCCTCACTTCGGTTAACAGGTCACGAGTGAGAGTTCCCAGTTTCATGTGGCTCTGATACCAAAAAGGGGGCAGGATCGATGGGAAAAATGAACACAATCGGAAAATATAAACAAAGACAGGGACAGAAGAAGACGACAAAGAGGGAATTTATTGATTGTAAAATTTGAACATAATTTTAGTACAAAACAGAAATTGAAAATACAAGCATAAGGTTGAAATACATATGAAACTTACAGCTATTGAGGCGGAAGTACAACAATGAAAAATAAATTTACAAGAGAAAATTTTTCCTAGTGTCTATTTATTTTCTTGGATTCCTGGAATTCGCTCTGCCTTGAACGAAGCTGGAAGTCCCCATTTATAGGCGAAGTAGCAACCGGATTTGAAATAAAATCCGCTACCCCGGACTTGAAATGAAAATTTGAATTCCGAACAATGACCAGATATAATTGAATCTTGAATTTGGCACATGACATAATTGTGCAACTTTTGAAATAATTGCCATCCGTCCTTTTGAATTTATAAGCAGTACTATGCAACTTTGAATTTTGCCATCCGTCCTTTCATTACTATGCAACTATTCGAATTATTTGAGTTTTACTATGCAACCTTTGTCATTTCTTGAATTTGGAAGAGTAGTCATGAATTATCAGAACAAATTGAACGAGTCACTCGGACTGGAACTGATATCTTTATTATCATCATCAGAGAAGGAATTCTGAATTTGTTGAAGGAGTTGAGCCAGAATTTCTTTTGAAACTTTTGTTGTGGATTTGGACTTTGTAGAATTTGAGGGTGAAGCCTTTTTTGGATGAGATTTTAAAGGGGTTTTAAGAATGCCTTGAGAATCATGACTGGTAATTTGAATGGGTTTATTTTTGTTTTTGAAGAATTTTGATAAAGAATCAGTGGTACAATCACGTTCATGAACATATTTATCCCACCATTTTATTTTGAATTCTCAAACCAGAGAAAAAGGATACGATTTTTCCAGAAATTGAGCTGTCTTGAAAGACTAACAAAGTATCTAAAGAATTTAAAATTTTGAATGAAAATTTATAATTGCATTTAGAGGACCATCTTTTGAGTGTTTTGAATAAATATTGAATAAGGCTTGAGCATTTGTAGGGAAAATGTACCTGGTACTTCCAAAAAGCGCCACCATTCATAAACCCATGCAGGGAAAATGTCATGTTTAATAAGGGCGGAGCCTGAATCAACAAAAATGAATTCATAGAACTTTTGGGTTCTTTGAATATTATCTGGAAGCCATTGAAAATTGTCCGAAAAAGTTACTTTGACTAAATTTTGAATTCCAGTTAAATGAAGAGGTTCCTTTTGTTTGGTGAGGAAAAGATGTTCAAGTTGAGGCTTTGAAAAATATTGATTTGTTTGAGAGGGCAAAGTATTTTGGAGTCTCTGATTAAGAGATTGAGGAGGAGCAGGAGGCTTAATTGAGAGAGGATTTGGAGATTTTGAAACTATATTTTTTATATCATTTTGTAAAACTTCTTTTGCAGATTTGCAATCAATTCTCAAGAGGAAAGTTTTGTTATATAAATCATCTTGAAATTTTGAAATACATAAAACAATAGATAAAACTTCCTTTTTGATTGTTGAATAATTTTTTTGGGCTCCAAGCCAAAGTCCTGAATGAAATCTAATTATTTGCTCAGGGTTGGAATCCACCTTTTGTTTGAGTATACCACCATAACCTATATCCGACGCATCAGTTTTTACTATAAGAAACGCTTTTGGATTCGGAAGAGTTAGGCATGGAAGGTTTTTGACTCTTTGTTTTAGGGTCTGTACTATCTTAGTATGATCCGCTGTCCATGGAAGAGGATTCTTTTGAAGCCTTTGGTATAATGGTTGACACATATTGCGAAGGTTAGGGAAGAAATCAGCAACGTAATTTAAACATCCCAAAAACCTTTGTAATTGAGTTTTGTCCTTTAAATCATTTGAAAATTTGTCAGCAAACTCTATTGCTCTTGCAATAGGTTTTATGGTTCCTTGAAAAATATCATGTCCTAGAAACCTTACTTTAGTTTGAAACAGTTTCATTTTTGGAGCTGAAATGACTAAAACATTTCTTTTGATAGTATTGATAAGGATCTTTAAATGTTTGAAATGTTGACCAACATTTTTTGAGAAAACCAAGATATCATCAATATAAACAATGATGAAATCCGTATATTGAGTAAAAATTTCATTCATGATATTTTAAAATTCTGAAGGAGCGTTTTTGAGTTCATATGGCATTACATTCCATTCATAGTGACCAAATGGAACTGTAAATGCTGTTTTGTAACGATCTTTTCATAAATTTGAATTTGCCAAAAGCCACTTTTCAAATCAAATTTTGAAAATATGTTTGAATCATGTAACCTATTTAATAGGTCTCTTTTGTTTGGAATTGGATATCTTATCCATTGAAGAACTTTGTTCAGTGGTTTGTCATTAATAACTAGTCTTGGGACTCTTCTTTCTAGTTCTGCCTATTTGTTAACATAGAATGCAGAACAGCTCCAAGGAGATTTTGATGGTCTTACTAATTTTTTGTCTAAAAGTATTTGAATTTCATTTTTGCAATGTTCTAACAATTCTTTGTTCATTTGAATAGGTCTGGCTTTTGTTGGAATATTTTTTTCATTAAAATCCTTTTCATAAGGTAATTGAATTATAAGCCTTTTTCTTTCCCAAAAAGTATTAGGGAGGTCAGAGCATGCTTCTTTAATTATTTTATTGTTTAATTGAGTTATTTCTTCATTTGACTGGGTTAATTATTTTTCAATCCTTCGATATTCTATTTCTTTTTGAAGGTATTGAATATGAGTTTTTTTTTTTACTAATCAGGTTTATTTGTTTGAATATTGTTGATTGTATGAGATGTATATCTCTTTGCTGAATTGGATGTAGGAATTGAAATGTTATTTTTGTATCCATGATATGAGTATGAATTCCTTCCTTTATGACCGTAAAAGGGTATATTTGACTTATGAAAGGGGTAACTAATATAGTTTGTTGTTGAAGGTCTTTGACTAAAATGAATGGTGCTTTGAAGCATATTCCATTGTTGCAAATAAAAGTATTTGAGAGTTTGTATTTGATATTCATCTTATTTTCACTGGCTGTGTGGAGATTTTCTAATGTTTTTTCATAATATTTTGATGGAATAAGTCCTTCTTGGATGCAATTGGGGTCTGCTCCTGAATCCAATAGGGCTTGAGTTTGAATTTTATAATCTTTTGAAACATGTAGAGTTATATAGACATACAATTTTTGATATTCTTTCCTCTCGATAATTTGAAGAAATTTGTCATTTGAGATTGGTTCATCTTGTATTTGAAGATTAATATTTTCTATTTGAGTTTCTATTGGATCATTTGTTTGAGATTCTATGTATGATAGCCTTGATTCTAATTGTAATTCTTTTGATTCTAACAGAGATAATTTTGACTTTGTCTCTAAATCTTGATATTGAATTGTTATCAATTCTGTTTGTAAATGTTTAATTTGTCTTTTTAATTCATTGATTTCCTTTTGTCAATCTCCTGTTGAAATTTGTCTAAATATATTTGGTGTAGGATAGGTTTCAAATATTTCTTCCAAAGATTTGGGTTGTTTTGGTCGAGTTATTTCTTGCTCTTTGAATATAATTTCTTTTAGTTTGAGAAGATATTCTTTCCTTGTTTCTTGATCTTGAATTTTTTCTACCATATCTAAGAGGTCTTCTTTGTTTGCTGTTGTTAATACGTTGATTGATTTGATTTTGCAGGGACACAAGTTTTCACTTGAATCAGATGATGTTTCATCATAGGATGTGTTTTCTTGAACTTCAAATATGTAGTCTTCATCATTTGAGCTTGAATCAGAAAGAAATAAATTCATTAATTTATTTTTTAAATCTTCATCTTCTATTTGATTTATTTTTTCTTTCATTTTGCATTCATTCTGGTAATGACCAGGTTTTTTGCATTTGTAGCATATTGGACTTTTATTTGAATCTTTGTGTGTTTTTCTTTTTGAATATTTCTTCCTATTTTTTTAATATTGAAGAGGTGGTGGCTGATCATATCTATTTCTTCTTTTCTTTTTGTAAAATTTTAGGTCTTGTTGAAACGGTTTCTTTTTGTTTCGTTTTGAGGGAGGTTTGAAATTATGAATACTATATTGAGCGCAGAAAGAACCTAGTTCTTTTCTTGTTTGTGTTTTTTTGAGATTGTTACGTAGCTTTTGTTCTTGGAATAATTGTAATGCTTCTTTCTTGATAAAAGAAAATATTTGTCCATAGGTTATGTTATACCATGGAATTGTTTGAGTTCCACAAACATCTTAAATTTTTGTCATTATTCTTTCTGCAAATAATTTTAGAAGTCCAGTAACAAATCTTTCTTTCCAAAATGGTTGATTTGCATCTTCTCTTTTGAGTACATGGGTTAAAACCATATCTTTGTACCTATGAAAATCTTGTACAGAGGGACATCTTAAATTGGTTAAGAATAATTTTGTTGCTTCTTGTTCTTCAGTTATGCTGCCAAAAAAGGCAACAGTTATTGACCAAATTAATGTTTCTACAGCGTCCTCCACCACTTCTTCAACGTAGGGTGAATTAACGTCATTTGGATCAACTCGTCTTCTTTCTATATGAATATGATCAACTATTGATTGTTTTTCATGGGGTTGTAGAATTCTTGACTACCATAATTGAAGTTGTCCTGAGAATCTAGAAACAAGCAATCTGGCAGATATATGGTTTGTACTTGCAGGATTAGCCGCCTCGTATGCTATTGATGCCATTGCCATTTATTGTACAGTATTTTTGATCTCATATTCAGATTTTCCATCTATATTCCATTCATGGATATCATTTCCATTGAATGATACAGAGAGAAATTGATTTCTTTCTTCGAATTGTATATCCAGAGGGGTTGGCCTTGGATAATAATTCTTTGTGGGTTAGTTTCTCCAATTATTTCTTATTCTGTTTATTGAAGATTCAGGGTTTTCAATTGTATTGGTGTTGAATTGTTCTTCGGTCTTTTGAATTTCTATTTCACTTAACGATATTGATGAAGTTTCTTCACTTGAGACTTCATTTTCTCATCTTGAAATAGTTTGAATTGTAGGGCTACTAGTTGTTGGATTATCCGTTAATTTGAGCTTTTCAGTGATTCTTTCAATTATATCATCGTCAGAATTCTGTGATTTTTTGAGTTTTATTTGTTCTTTATCTTTTGAGTTAAATTGAAAGGTTGGAAAGAGGGTTGTTGAATTCCTTGAAAGAACGGGTTTGTTTGTGATTGTGGAGTTGGAAAGCTTTGTTGAATAGGGTAGCTTTGAGGTATGGGTTGTGAAATTGTGTAATTTGTATATGTTGGTTGAGGTAATGTTTGAACTATTGGAGATTGTTTCAATTTTTGCTTATTTTTGTTATTTACTACGTTATTATGTATTGAATTTAAATGTTCCGAAATTGTTTTGAGATTTAAGGCTTGAAAATTATTTTGTTCATAAATTTTATTTATGTCTTTGATTATAGGTGGTGAATCGTCTTTTTCCTCTCTTCCCCCATGGAAAGGAGTAGCGACCACTTCTTAATTTTGAACATTGATTATTGAATTTTTTGCAGGAGGATGAATAGTTTGAATGATTTGTCCATCTGTTGTTAACCATTTAGTTGTAGGGTTTGTGCTAACATTTATGAAATTTTTTATAAAAGGATTTGGTATTTGATTTCTTGATGTGTATGATTCTAACCATTTGAAGAAGGGAATATTACATTTTAACTGATTCAATTCTTTGTAATAAGTTTCTCTAATTTTGATTGTTGATTCTTTTGTAAAAGTTTGAAAGTACCAATGTATTTTGACTTTATTTTGATCAGATTCAAATTCATTGCTTAAAAATTCATTGTTTATTGTAAAATCTTTTGTTAAAACATTTATTGAAGGAGGTCTCATTTGAGAAGCAGTTGGAGAATTTGGATATGAAAAAGCCATTTTGAAATTAAAAGTACCAATTTGATAAATTAATTCTAAATCCTCATTTGGAATGCTCCAGTTAATGAAATCTTTTGGGTTTGTAATTTCTTTTGAAACTTCTTTTGAATTAACAACATGTAAACTTGTACTGGGTTGTTTTGTAAATATTTTCCAATTGTGTCCAATTTTCGTCAATCCTGCCCCCTTATTGGTATTAGAGCCAAGTTCAAGGTGTTTTCAACAGTAATTTGACGGAAATACTGTTAAGCACTTATTAGGAACAAGGTTGCTGTTAAAGCACTTATTAGAAGCGTTGGTAAGCCGGTAGTGTAGCGTTGGTAAGCCTGTGTGTGAGGGTGTTTCCGTTACTGTGTCGCTGGTGTTCCTGTTCTCAACAGTGTCAAATAGTAAAACTGTTCTCAACAGTGTTAAATAGTAAGACTGTTAGGTAACTGTTGAACCCAAATAACTAAGGCTCTAACCATGTCAGGTTTCAGAATCGCTGGGGCAAAATTCAAAGTTGCATAGTGCTGCTCATAAATTCAAAAGGACGCATCAGTTTCAACTATGAGAAACGCTTTTGGATTTGGAAGAGCTAGGCATGGAAGGCTTTTGACTCTTTGTTTTAGGGTCTGTACTATCTTAGTATGATCCGCTAACCATGGAAGAGGATTCTTTTGAAGCCTTTGGTATAATGGTTGACACATATTGCGAAGGTTAGGGAAGAAATCAGCAACGTAATTTAAACATCAGAAAAACCTTTGTAATTGACTTTTGTCTTTTAAATCATTTGAAAATTTGTCAGCAAACTCTATTGCTCTTGCAATAGGTTTTATGGTTCCTTGAAAAATATCATGTCCTAGAAATCTTACTTTGGTTTGAAACAGTTTCATTTTTGGAGTTGAAATGACTAAACCATTTCTTTTGATAGTATTCATAAGGATCTTTAAATGTTTGAAATGTTGACCAACAAATTTTGAGAAAACCAAAATATCATCAATGTAAACAATGATGAAATCCGTATATTGAGTAAAAATGTCATTCATGATATTTTAAAATTCTAATGGAGCGTTTTTGAGTCCAAATGGCATTACATTCCATTCATAGTGACCAAATGGAACTGTAAATGCTGTTTTGTAATGAGCTTTTTCATTAATTTGAATTTGCCAAAAGCCACTTTTCAAATCAAATTTTGAAAATATGTTTGAATCATGTAACCTATTTAATAGGTCTCTTTTGTTTGGAATTGGATATCTTATCCATTGAAGAACTTTGTTCAGTGGTTGGTAATTAATAACTAGTCTTGGGACTCCTCTTTCTAGTTCTGTCTGTTTGTTAACATAGAATGCAGAACAAGGAGATTTTGATGGTCTTATTAATTTTTTGTCTAAAAGCATTTGAATTTCATTTTTGCAATGTTCTAGCAATTCTTTGTTCATTTGAATAGGTCTGGCTTTTGTTGGAATATTTTTTTCCATTAAAATCCTTTTCATAAGGTAATTGAATTATATGCCTTTTCCTTTCCCAAAAAGCATTAGGGAGGTCAGAGCATACTTCTCTAATTATTTTGTTATTTAATTGAGTTATTTCTTCATTTGACTGGGTTAATTATTTTTCAATCCTTTGATATTCTATTTCTTTTTGGAGGTATTGAATATGAGTTTTTTTGTTACTAATTAGGTTTATTTGTTTGAATATTGTTGATTGTATGAGATGTATATCTCTTTACTGAATTGGATGTAGGAATTGAAATGTTATTTTTGTATCTATGATATGAGTATGGATTCCTTCTTTAGTGACCGTAAAGGGGTACATTTGACTTATGAAAGGGGTACCTAATATAATTTGTTGTTGAAGGTCTTTGAATAAAATGAATGGTGTTTTGAAGCATATCCCATTGTTGCAAATATAAGAATTTGAGAGTTTGTATTTGATATTCATCTTATTTTCACTGGCTGTGTGGAGACTTTCTAATATTTTTTCATAATATTTTGATGGAACAAGTCCTTCTTGGATGCAATTGAGGTCTGCTCTTGAATCCAATAGGGCTTGAGTTTGAATTTTATAACCTTTTGAAACATGAAGAGTTATATAGACGTACCATTTTTGATATTTTATCCACTCGATAATTTGAAGATATTTGTCATTTGAGATTGGTTCATCTTGTATTTGAAGATTAATATTTTCTATTTGAGTTTCTATTGGATCATTTATTTGAGATTCTATGTATGATAGCCTTGATTCTAATTGTAATTCTTTTGATTCTAACAGAGATAATTTTGACTTTGTCTCTAAATCTTGATATTGAACTGTTATCAATTCTGTTTGTAAATGTTTAATTTGTCTTTTTAATTTAATGATTTCCTTTTGTAAATCTCCTGTTGAAATTTGTCTAAATATATTTGGTGTAGGATAGGTTTCAAATATTTGTTCCAAAGATTTGGGTTGTTTTGGTCGAGTTATTTCTTGCTCTTTGAATATAATTTCTTTTAGTTTGAGAAGATATTATTTCCTTGTTTCTTGATCTTGAATTTTTTCTACCATATTTAAGAGGTCTTCTTTGTTTGCTTTTGTTAATACGTTGATTGATTTGATTTTGCAGGGACATAAGTTTTCACTTGAATCAGATGATGTTTCATCATTGGATGTCTTTTCTTGAACTTCAAATATGTAGTCTTCATCATTTGAGCTTGAATCAGAAAGAAATAAATTCATTAATTTGTTTTTTAAATCTTCATCTTCTATTTGATATATTTTTTCTTTTCTTTTGCATTCATTCCTGTAATGACCAGGTTTTTTGCATTTGTAGCGTATTGAAATTTTGTTTGAAACTTTGTGTGTTTTTCTTTTTGAATATTTCTTCATATTTTTGTAATATTGAGGTGGTGGTGGCTGATTATATCTATTTCTTCTTTTCTTTTTGTAAAATTTTAGGTCTTGTTGAAACGATTTCTTTTTGTTTCGTTTTGAGGGAGGTTTGAAAATATGAATACCATATTGAGCGCAGAAAGAACCTAGTTCTTTTCTTGTTTGTGTTTTTTTGGGATTGTTACATAGCTTTTGTTCTTGGCATTATCGTAATGCTTCTTTCTTGATAAAAGAAAATAATTGTCCATAGGTTAAGTTATACCATGGAATTGTTTGAGTTCCACAAATATCTTGAATTTTTGTCATTATTCTTTCTGCAAATAATTTTGGAAGTCCAGTAACAAATCTTTCTTTCTAAAATAGTTGATTTGCATCTTCTCTTTTGAGTAAATGGGTTAAAAACATATCTTTGTACCAGCGAAAATCTTGTAAAGAGGGACATTTTAATTTGGTTATGAATAATTTTGTTGCTTCTTGTTCTTCAGTTATGCTGCCAAGAAAGGTAACAGTTATTGACCAAATTAATGTTTCAACAGCGTCTTCCACCACTTCTTCAACGTAGGGTGAATTAACGTCATTTGGATCAACTCTTCTTCTTCTTATATGAATATGATCAAGTATTGATTGTTTTTCATGGGGTTGGAGAATTCTTGACCACCATGATTGAAATTATCCAGAGAATTCAGAAACAAGCAATCTGGCAGATATATGGTTTGTACGTGCAGGATTAGCAGCCTCGTATGCTAATGATGCCATTGCCATTTGTTGTAGAGTATTTTTGATCTCATATTCAGATTTTCCATCTATATTCCATTCATGGATATCATTTCCATTGAATGATACGGAGGAAAATTGATTTCTTTCTTCGAATTGTATATCCGGAGGGGTTGGCCTTGGTGATAATAATTCTTTGTGGGTTGGTTTCTCCAATTATTTCTTATTCTATTTATTGAAGATTCAGGGTTTTCACTTGAGACTTCATTTTCTCCTTTTGAAATAGTTTGAATTGTAGGGCTACTAGTTGTCGGATTATCTGTTAATTTGAGCTTTTGAGTGATTCTTTCAATTATATCATCGTCAGAATTCTGTGGTTTTTTTAGTTTTATTTGTTCTTTATCTTTTTGAGTTAAATTGAAAGGTTGGAAAGAGGGTTGTTGAATTCCTTGAAAGAACGGGTTTGTTTGTGATTGTGGAGTTGGAAAGCTTTGTTGAATAGGGTAGCTTTGAGGTATGGGTTGCGGAATTGTGTAATTTGTATATGTTGGTTGAGGTAATATTTGAACTATTGGAGATTGGTCCAATTTTTGTTTATCTTTGTTATTACTACGTTATTATGTATTGCGTTTAATTGTTCCGAAATTGTTTTGAGATTTAAGGCTTGAAAGTTGTTTTGGTTGTAAATTTTATTTTTGTCTTTGATTGTAGGTGGTGAATCGTCTTTTTTCTCTCTTCCCCACGGAAAGGAGTCGCGACCACTTCTTGATTTTGAACATTGATTATTAAATTTTTTATAGGAGGATGAATAGTTTGAATGATTTGTCCATATGTTGTTAACCATTTGGTTGTAGGGTTTGTGTTAACATTTATGAAATTTTTTATAAAAGGATATGGTATTTGATTTCTTGATATGTATGATTCTAACCATTTGAAGAAGGGAATATTACAATGTAATTGATTCAATTCTTTGTAATAAGTTTCTCTAATTTTGATTGTTGATTCTTTTGTAAAAGTTTGAAAGTACCATTGTCTTTTAACTTTATTTTGATCAGATTTAAATTCATTGCTTAAAAATTCTTTGTTTATTATAAAATCTTTTGTTAAAACATTTATTGAAGGAGGTCTCATTTGGGAAGCAGTTGGAGAACTTGAATTTGAAAATGATTCGTTTTGAAAAACTGGTTCGGCTAGAGGGGAGTTAAACCGTATTCCTCTAAACCTTGCAGTAGAATTATTTTGAAAATCTTCTTCCTTATTGTATGGAAAGGATGAAGTTCATTGTCTGGAAGATTCTATTTGAGAAGGGTTAGAAATGCTTGTTTATTTTCCTGATTCAAACTTAATGGTAATTTTACCATCAGGTTCTTCAGTGATTTGTTTAACTTGTCTTCTTGCAATATTTCTTGGAGGTTGAGGGTTGTCAATCCTCCAAATTTTTGGAATGGTTATCTCATTCCATTTGAGACATTTTGGAGTAAAGGTTGAAGCTTGTTCAGCTTGAACCTCAAGAACTAAAGTTTCTCAAGGAGGAGATTGTTTGAGACATTTTGGGTTAAGATGGCTTCCTAAAAGCCTAAAATAAATTCTATAGATGAGAACAAAGTTTTGTCTATTTTCTTGAATATCAACATTTAGTAAATTAATATCTAAAACTAAAGTGTTTAAAATTATCGGATCTCGAAGAGAAACCGAGAAGTTTGGATAACAATTGAAATAAATTGGTCCATTATGTAAATTGGTTTGAACAATAGCCAATAAAGATTCTTCATATTTTAAATATGAACAACCTTTAATCCTTTCTCATAATTGCAAAAGGTTTAGAGGGTGAAGCCTTTTTAGGATGAGATTTTGAAAATATAATTCTACCGCAAGGTTTATTGATTGTAAGGTTTAGATTTTTCTGACTTTGTAACAGATGGACAAATCATTCAAACTATTCATCCTCCTACAAAAAATTTAATAATCAATGTTCAAAATCAGGAAGTGGTCGCTACTCCTTTCCGTGGGGGAAGAGAGGAAAAAGATAATTCACCACCTACAATCAAAGACATAAATAAAATTTTTGAACAAAACAATTTTGAAGCCTTAAATCTCAAAATAATTTCGGAACAATTAAATTCAATACATAATAACGTAGTAAGTAACAAAGATAAGCAGAAATTAGAACAATCTCTAATAGTTCAAACACTACCTCTACCAACATATACAAATTACACAATTCCACAACCCATACCTCAAAGCTACCCCATTCAACAAAGCTTTCCAACTCCACAATCACAAACAAACCCGTTCTTTCAATGAATTCAACAACCCTCTTTCCAACCTTTCAATTTAACTCAAAAAGATAAAGAACAAATAAAACTCAAAAAATCGCAAAATTCTGACGATGATATAATTGAAAGAATCACTCAAAAGCTCAAATTAACGGATAATCCAACAACTAGTAGCCCTACAATTCAAACTATTTCAAAAGGAGAGAATGAAGTCTCAAATAAAGAAACTTCATCATTTTTCCAACCAAAAGAAAAATCTATATTGATTGTGTTCATTTATTCAAAACACTCAGCCATAATTCTACTTCAAATTGAAGGATGTATCAGAGCGAATTATTTCAAGGAATTACACTTACCGGACTTATTAATTCAAATATTTTACAGAAGAAGACGAGAAAGAGGGAATTTATTGATTGTAAAATTTGAACATAGTTTTAGTACAAAACAGAAATTGAAAATACAAGCATAAGATTAAAATACATATGAAAATTACTGATATTGAGGCAGAAGTACAACACTGGAAAATAAATTTACATGAGAAAATTTTTCCTAGCGTCTATTTATTTTCTTGAATTCCTAGAATTCGCTCTGCCTTTTACGAAGCTGGAAGTCCCTATTTATAGGCGAAGCAGCAACCGGATTTGAGTTGAAATCCGCTACCCCGGACTAGAAATGAAAATTTGAATTCCGAACAATGACCAGATATAATTGAACCTTGAATTTGGCACATGACATAACTGTGCAACTTTTGAAATAATTGCCATCCGTCCTTTTGAATTTATGAGCAGCACTATGCAACTTTGAATTTTGCCATCCGTCCTTTCATTACTGTGCAACTATTTGAATTATTTGAGTTTTGCGATGCAACCTTTGTCATTTCTTGAATTTTGAAGAGTAGTCTTTGAATTATCAGAACAAATTGAACGGGTCACTCTGACTGAAACTGATATCTTCATTATCATCATCAGAGGAGGAATTTTGAATTTGTTGAAGGAGTTGAGCCAGAACTTCTTTTGAGATTTTTGTTGTGGATTTGGACTTTGTAGAATTTGAGGGTGAAGCCTTTTTAGGATGAGATTTTGAAGGGGTTTTAAGGATGCCTTGAGAATGATGACTGAAAATTTGAATGGGTTTATTATTTTTTTTGAAAATTTTTGATAAAGAATCAGTGGTACAATCACGTTCAAGAACATATTTATCCCACCATTTTATTTTGAATTCTCGAACTAGAGAAAAAGGATACAGTTATTCCTGAAATTGAGCTATCTTGAAAGACCAACAAATTATCCACGGAATTTGAAAATTTGAATGAAAATTTATAATTGCATTTAGAGGATCATCCTCTTAGTGTTTTGAATAAATATTATTAGGAGCGTTGGTAAGCCAGTAGTATAGTATTGGTAAGCCCAGATAGCGTTGGTAAGCCCATGTGTGAGGTGTTCCCGTTACTGTGTCGCTGGCGTTCCCGTTCTCAACAGTGTCAAATAGTAAAACTGTACTCAACAATGTTAAATAGTAAGACTGTTAGGTAACTATTGAACCCAAATAATTAAGGCTGTAACCATGTCAGTTTCAGTGACAAATCATTCAAACTATTCATCCTCCAACAAAAAATTTAATAATCAATGTTCAAAATCAGGAAGTGGTCGCTACTCCTTTCCATGGGGGAAGAGAGGAAAATATGATTCACCACCTACAATCAAAGACATAAATAAAATTTATGAACAAAACAATTTTCAAACCTTAAATCTCAAAACAATTTCGGAACAATTAAATTCAATACATAATAACGTAGTAAATAACAAAGATAAGCAAAAATTGAAACAATCTCCAATAGTTCAAACATTACCTCAATCAACATATACAAATTATACAATCCCACAACCAATACCCCAAAGCTACCCTATTCAACAGAGTTTTCCAACTCCACAATCACAAACAAACCCGTTCTTTCAAGGAATTCAACAACCCTCTTTCCAACCTTTCAATTTAACTCAAAAAGATAAAGAACAAATAAAACTCAAAAAATCACAGAATTCTGACGATGATATAATTGAAAGAATCACTCAAAAGCTCAAATTAACTGATAATCCAACAACTAGAAGCCCTACAGTTCAAACTGTTTCAAAAGGAGAAAATGAAGTCTCAAGTGAAGAAACTTCATCAATATCTTTGAGTGGAATAGAAATTCAAAAGACCGAAGAACAATTCAACATCAATACAATTGAGAACCCTGAATCTTCAATAAACAGAATAAGAAATAATTGGAGAAACCAACCCACAAAGAATTATTATCCAAGGCCAACCCCTCCGGATATACAATTCGAAGAAAGAAATCAATTTCCCTCTGTATCATTCAATGGAAATGATATCCATGAATGGAATATAGATGAAAAATCTGAATATAAGATCAAAAATACTCTAAAACAAATGGCAATGGCATCAATAGCATACGAGGTGGCTAATCCTGCACGTACAAACCATATATCTGCCAGATTGCTTGTTTCTAGATTCTCAGGATAACTTCAATCACGGTGGTCAAGAATTCTCCAACCCCATGAAAAACAATCAATACTTGATCATATTCATATAGAAAGAAGAAGAGTTGATCCAAATGACGTTAATTCACCCTTCGTTGAAGAAGTGGTGGAAGACACGGTTGAAACATTAATTTGGTCAATAACTGTTGCCTTTCTTGCCAGCATACCTGAAGAACAAGAAGCAACAAAATTATTCTTAACCAATTTAAGATGTCCCTCTTTACAAGATTTTTACTGGTACAAAGATATGCTTTTAACCCATGTACTCAAAAGAGAAGATGCAAATCAACCATTTTGGAAAGAAAGATTTGTTACTGGACTTTCAAAATTATTTGCAGAAAGAATAATAACAAAAATTCAAGATGTTTGTGGAACTCAAACAATTCCATGGTATAACATAACCTATGGACAATTATTTTCTTTTATCAAGAAAGAAGCATCACAATTATGCCAAGAACAAAAGCTACGTAACAATCTCAAAAAAACACAAACAAGAAAAGAACTAGGTTCTTTCTGTGCTCGATATGGTATTCAAAATTTCAAACCTGCCTCAAAACAATACAAAAAGAAACCGTTTCAACAAGACCTAAAATTTTACAAAATGAAAAGAAGAAATAGATATGATCAGCCACCACCACCTCAATATTACAAAAATAGAAAGAAATATTCAAAAAGAAAAACACACAAAGTTTCAAATAAAATTCCAATATGCTACAAATGCAAAAAACCTGGTCATTACCGGAATGAATGCAAAATGAAAGAAAAAATAAATCAAATAGAAGATGAAGATTTAAAAAACGAATTAATGAATTTATTTCTTTCTGATTCAAGCTCAAATGATGAAAACTACATATTTGAAGTTCAAGAAAACACATCCAATGATGAAACATCATCTGATTCAAGTGAAAACTTATGTCCCTGCAAAATCAAATCAATCAACGTATTAACAAAAGCAAACAAAGAAGACCTCTTAGATATTGTAGAAAAAAATTCAAGATCAAGAAACAAGGAAAGAATATCTTCTCAAACTAAAAGAAATTATATTCAAAGAGCAAGAAATAACTCGACCAAAACAACCCAAATCTTTGGAAGAAATATTTGAAACCTATCCTATACCAAATATATTTAGACAAATTTCAACAGGAGATTTACAAAAGGAAATCAGTGAATTAAAAAGACAAATTAAATTGATAACAATTCAATATCAAGATTTAGAGACAAAGTCAAAATTATCTCTTTTAGAATCAAAAGATTTACAATTAGAATCAAGGCCATCATATATAGAATCTCAAACAAATGATCCAATAGAAACTCAAATGGAAAATATTAATCTTCAAATACCCGATGAACCAATCTCAAATGACAAATATCTTCAAATTATCGAGAGGATAGAATATCAAAAATGGTATGTTTATATAACTCTCCATGTTTCAAAAGATTCTAAAATTCAAACTCAAGCCCTATTGGATTTAGGAGCAGACCTCAATTTCATCCCAGAAGGACTTGCTCCATCAAAATATTATGAAACAACATTAGAAAGCCTCCACACAGCCAGTGGAAATAAGATGAACATCAAATACAAACTCTCAAATTCTTATATTTGCAACAATGGAATATGATTCAAAACACCATTTATTTTAGTCAAAGACCTTCAGCAACAAATTATATTAGGCACCCCTTTCATAAGTCAAATATACACTTTTACGGTCACAAAGGAAGGAATTCATACTCATATCATGAATACAAAAATAACATTTCAATTCCTACATCCAAATCAGCAAAGAGATATACATCTCATACAATCAACAATATTCAAACAAATAAACCTGATTAATAACAAAAAAAACTCATATTCAATACCTTCAAAAAGAAATAGAATATCAAATGAGTGAAAAACAATTAACCCAGTCAAATGAAGAAATAACTCAATTAAATAACAAATAATTAAAGAAGTATGCTCTGACCTCCCTAATGCTTTTTGGGAAAGAAAAGGGCATATAATTCAATTACCTTATGAAAAAGATTTTAATGAAAAAAATATTCCAACAAAAGCCAGACCTATTCAAATGAACAAATAATTGCTAGAACATTGCAAAAAAGAAATTCAAGTGCTTTTTGACAAAAAATTAATAAGACCATCAAAATCTCCTTGGAGCTGTTCTGCATTCTATGTTAACAAACAGGCAGAACTAGAAAGAGGAGTCCCAAGACTAGTTATTAATTACAAACCACTGAACAAAGTTCTTCAATGGATAAGATATCCAGTTCCAAATAAAAGAGTCCTATTAGATAGGTTACAAGATTCAAACGTATTTTCAAAATTTCATTTGAAAAGTGGCTTTTGGCAAATTCAAATTAATGAAAAAGATCGTTACAAAACAGCATTTACAGCTCCATTTGGTCACTATGAATGGAATGTAATGCCATTTGGACTCAAAAACGCTCCATCAGAATTTCAAAATATCATGAATGACAGGTTTACTCAATATACGGATATCATCATTATTTACATTGATGATATCTTGGTTTTCTCAAAAAATGCTGGTCAACATTTCAAACATTTAAAGATCCTTATCAATACTATCAAAAGAAATGGTTTAGTCATTTCAGCTCCAAAAATGAAACTGTTTCAAACCAAAGTAAGATTTCTAGGACATAATATTTTTCAAGGAACCATAAAACCTATTGCAAGAGCAATAGAGTCTGCTGACAAATTTTCAAATGATTTAAAGGACAAAACTCAATTGCAAAGGTTTTTGGGATGTTTAAATTACGTTGCTGATTTCTTCCCTAACCTTCGCAATATGTGTCAACCATTATACCAAAGGCTTCAAAAGAATCCTCTTCCTTGGACAGAGGATCATACTAAGATAGTGCAGACACTAAAACAGAGAGTCAAAACCCTTCCATGCCTAGCCCTTCCAAATCCAAAAGCGTTTCTCATAGTAGAAAGTGATGCATCGGATATAAGTTATGGTGGTATACTCAGACAAAAGGTGGATTCCAACCCAGAGCAAATAATCAGATTTCATTCAGGACTTTGGCTTGGAGCCCAAAAAAATTATTCAACAATCAAAAAAGAAGTTTTATCTATTGTTCTATGTATTTCAAAATTTCAAGATGATTTATATAACAAAACTTTCCTCTTGAGAATTGATTGCAAATTTGCAAAAGAAGTTTTAAAAAATGATGTAAAAAATACAGTTTCAAAATCTCCAAATCCTCTCTCAATTAAGCCTCCTGCTCCTCCTCAATCTCTTAATCAGAGACTCCAAAATACTTTGCCCTCTCAAACAAATCAATATCTTCCAAAGACTCAACTTGAACATCTTTTCCGCACCAAACAAAATGAAACCTTTTCCTTTAACTGGAATTCAAAATTTAGTCAAAGCAACTTTTTCTTACAATTTCCAATGCCTTCCAGATGATATTCAAAGAACCCAAAAGTTCTATGAATTCATTTTGGTTGATTCAGGTTCTGCCCTTATTACACATGAAAAATGTGATAAGGGACAAACCCAATATCCAAAATGCAAAATTTTAAATGTTTGGGATATCAAAGATTTTGGCTACACTGCTTTTACTTCTAAACAATTTTCTCAAATTTTTATTCCAAATGGTTACACTTATCAAGATTACAAAATGGCTTGGTTTAGAACTTTTCTATTCCGATCTTTTGATCATTCTTGGTTCTTTCAATTTCAGAAAAAATTAAGAACTTTTCCTGCATGGTTTTATGAACGGTGGCACTTTTTCGGAAGTACTACTGACATTTTCCCTGCAAATGCTCAAGCCTTATTCAATATTTATTCAAAATACTCAGAGGATGATCCTCTAAATGCAATTATAAATTTTCATTCAAATTTTCAAATCCCTGGGATACTTTGTTGGTCTTTCAAGACAGCTCAATTTCTGAAGCAACCGTATCCTTTTTCTCTGGTTCGAGAATTGAAAATAAAATGGTGGGATAAATATGTTCTTGAATGTGATTGTACCACTGATTCTTTATCAAAATTTTTTAAATACAATAATAAACCCATTCAAATTTTCAGTCATGATTCTCAAGGCATCCATTAAACCCCGTCAAAATCTCATCCTAAAAAGGCTTCACCCTCAAATTCTATAAAGTCCAAATCCACAACAAAAATCTCAAAAGAAGTTCTGGCTCAACTCCTTCAACAAATTCAAAATTCCTCCTCTGATGATGATAATAAAGATATCAGTTCCAGTCAGAGTGACCCGTTCAATTTGTTCTAATAATTCAAAGACTACTCTTCCAAATTCAAGAAATGACAAAGGTTGCATAGTAAAACTCAAATAATTCAAATAGTTACATAGTAATGAAAGGACGGACGGCAAAATTTAAAGTTGCATGGTGCTGCTCATAAATTCAAAAGGACGGATGGCAATTATTTCAAAAGTTGCACAATTATGTCATGTGCCAAATTCAAGATTCAATTATATCTAGTCACTGTTCAGAATTCAAATTTTCATTTCAAGTACGGGGTCGCGGATTTCAATTCAAATCCAGTTGCTGCTTCGCCTATAAATGGGGACTTCAAGTTTCGTTCAAGGCAGAGCGAATTCCAGGAATTCAAGAAAATAAATAGACACTAGGAAAAAATTTTCTCTTGTAAATTTATTTTCCAGTGTTGTACTTCCGCTTCAATATCTGTAAGTTTCATATGTACTTCAATCTTATGCTTGTATTTTCAATTTCTGTTTTGTACTAAAACTATGTTCAAATTTTACAATCAATAAATTCCCTCTTTCTCGTCTTCTTCTATCCCAATCTTTGATCATATTTTCCGATGGTGCTGTCCACCTTAGATCCTGCCCCCTTCGATTGGTATCAGAGCCAAGTTCAAGGTGTTTTCAACAGTAATTTCACGAAAATACTGTCAAGCACTTATTAGGAACAAGATTGCTGTTAAAGGACTTATTAGGAGCGTTGGTAAGCCGGTAGTGTAGCGTTGGTTAGCCCGGAATAGCATTGGTAAGCCCGTGTGCGAGGGTGTTCCCGTTACTGTGTCGCTGGTGTTCCCATTCTCAACAGTGTCAAATAGTAAAACTGTTCTCAACAGTGTTAAATAGTAAGACTGTTAGGTAACTGTTGAACCCAAATAACTAAGGCTGTAACCATGTCAAGTTCCAGAATCGCTGGACCCTTTAGGAAAATATTTACAAAACAGCGCAGTACAAGTTTACATGTTGCTAATTCAAAAGAAGTTATGGCTCAACTCCTTCAACAAATTCAACATTCCTCCTTTGATGATGATAATGAAGATATCAGTTCCAGTCAGAGTGACCCGTTCAATTTGTTCTGATAATTCAAAGACTACTCTTCCAAATTTAAGGAATGACAAAGGTTACATAATAAAACTCAAATAATTCAAATAGTTGCATAGTAATGAAAGGACGGATGGCAAAATTCAAAGTTGCATAGTGTTGCTCATAAATTCAAAAGGACGGATGACAATTATTTCAAAAGTTGCACAGTTATGTCATGTGCCAAATTGAAGATTCAATTATATCTGGTCACTGTTCGTAATTCAAATTTTCATTTCAAGTCCGGGGTCGCGGATTTCATTTCAAATCCGGTTGCTGCTTCGCCTATAAATGGGGACTTCCAGCTTCGTACAAAGCAGAGCGAATTCCAGGAATTCAAGAAAATAAATAGACACTAGGAAAAATTTTCTCTTGTGAATTTATATTCCAGTGTTGTACTTCCGCCTCAATATCTGTAAGTTTCATATGTATTTCAATCTTATGCTTGTATTTTCAATTTCTATTTTTTACTAAAACTATGTACAAATTTTACAATCAATAAATTCCCTCTTCCTCGTCTTTTTTTGTCCCTGTCTTTGTTCATATTTTCCAATTGTGTCCAATTTTCGTCAATCCTGCCCCCTTTTTGGTATCAGAGCCAAGTTTAAGGTGTTTTCAACAGTAATTTCACGAAAATACTGTTAAGCACTTATTAGGAACAAAATTGCTGTTAAAGCACTTATTAGGAGCGTTGGTAAGCCGGTAGTGTAGCCTTGATAAGCCCGGAATAGCGTTGGTGAGCCCGTGTGTGAGGGTGTTCCCGTTACTGTGTCGCTGGTGTTCTTGTTCTCAACAGTGTCAAATAGTAAAACTATTCTCAACAGTGTTAAATAGTAAGACTGTTAGGTAACTGTTGAACCCAAATAACTAAGGCTGTAACCATGTCAGGTTTCAGAATCGCTGGACCCTTTAGGAAAATATTTACAAAACAACCCAGTACAAGTTTACATATTGTTAATTCAACAGAAGTTTCAAAAGATATTACAAACCCAAAAGATTTTATTAACTGAAGCATTCCAAATGAGGATTTAGAATCAATTTATCAAATTGGTACTTTTGATTTCAAAATGGCTTTTTCATATCCAAATTCTCCAACTGCTAATCAAATGAGACCTCCTTCAATAAATATTTTAACAAAAGATTTTACAATAAACAAAGAATTTTTAAGCAATGAATTTGAATCTGATCAAAATAAAGTTAAAAGACATTGGTACTTTCAAACCTTTACGAAAGAATCAACAATCAAAATTGGAGAAACTTATTACCAAGAATTGAATCAATTAAAATGTAATATTCCCTTCTTCAAATGGTGAGAATCATACACATCAAGAAATCAAATACCAAATCCTTTTATAAAAAATTTCATAAATGTTAATACAATCCCTACAACCAAATGGTTAACAACAGATGGACAAATCATTCAAACTATTCATCCTCCTACAAAAAATTTAATAATCAATGTTCAAAATCAGGAAGTGGTCGCTACTCCTTTCCGTGGGAGAAGAGAGGAAAAAGACGATTCACCACCTACAATCAAAGACATAAATAAAATTTATGAACAAAATAATTTTCAAGCCTTAAACCTCAAAATAATTTCGGAACAATTAAATTCAATTCATAACAACATAGCAAGTAACTATGATAAGCAAAAATTGGAACAATATCCAATAGTTCAATCAGTACCTCAACCAACATATATGAATTACACAATTCCACAACCAATACCCCAAAGCTACCCTATTCAACAGAGTTTTCCAACTCCACAATCACAAACAAACCCGTTCTTTCAAGGAATTCAACAACCCTCTTTCCAACCTTTCAATTTAACACAAAAAGATAAAAAAAAAAAAATAAAACTCAAAAAACTACAAAATTCTGATGATGATATAATTGAAAGAATCACTCAAAAGCCCAAATTAACAGATAATCCAACAACTAGTAGCCCTACAATTGAAACTATTTCAAAAGGAGAAAATGAAGTCTCAAGTGAAGAAACTTCATCAATATCGTTATGTGAAATAGAATTTCAAAAGACCGAAGAACAATTCAACATCAATACAATTGAAAACCCTGAATCTTCAATAAACAGAATAAGAAATAATCAGAGAAACCAACCCACAAAGAATTATTATCCAAGGCCAACCCTTTTGGATATACAATTTGAAGAAAGAAATCAATTTCCCTCTGTATCATTCAATGGAAATGACATCCATGACTGGAATATAGATGAAAAATTTGAATATGAGATCAAAAATACTCTACAACAAATGGCAATGGCATCAATAGCATACGAGGCGGCTAATCCTGCACGTACAAACCATATATCTGCCCGATTGCTTGTTTCTGGATTCTCAGGACAACTTCAATCATGGTGGTCAAGAATTCTCCAACCCCATGAAAAACAATCAATACTTGATCATATTCATATAGAAAGAAGAAGAGTTGATCCAAATGACGTTAATTCACCCTTCGTTGAAGAAGTGGTGGAAGACGCTGTTGAAACATTAATTTGGTCAATAACTGTTGCCTTTCTTGGCAGCATAACTGAAGAACAAGAAGCAACAAAATTATTCTTAACCAATTTAAGATGTCCCTCTTTACAAGATTTTCGCTGGTACAAATATATGTTTTTAACCCATATACTCAAAAGAGAAGATGCAAATCAACCATTTTGGAAAGAAAGATTTGTTACTGGACTTCCAAAATTATTTGCAGAAAGAATAATGACAAAAATTCAAGATGTTTGTAGAACTCAAACAATTCCATGGTATAACATGACCTATGGACAATTATTTTCTTTTATCAAGAAAGAAGTATTACAATTATGCGAAGAACAAAAGCTACGTAACAATCTCAAAAAAACACAAACAAGAAAAGAACTAGGTTCTTTCTGTGCTCAATATGGTATTCATAATTTCAAGCCTCCCTCAAAACGATAAAAAAAGAAACCGTTTCAACAAGACCTAAAATTTTACAAAATGAAAAGAAGAAATAGATATGATCAGCCATCACCACTTCAATATTACAAAAATAGGAAGAAATATTCAAAAAGAAAAACACACAATGTTTCAAATAAAATTCCAATATGCTACAAATGCAAAAAACCTGGTCATTACCGGAATGAATGCAAAATGAAAGAAAAAATAAATCAAATAGAAGATGAAGATTTAAAAAATAAATTAATGAATTTATTTCTTTCTGATTCAAGCTTAAATGATGAAGACTACATATTTGAAGTTCAAGAAAACACATCCAATGATGAAACATCATCTGATTCAAGTGAAAACTTATGTCCCTGCAAAATCAAATCAATCAACGTATTAACAAAAGCAAACAAAGAAGACCTCTTAGATATGGTAGAAAAAAATTCAAGATCAAGAAACAAGGAAAGAATATCTTCTCAAACTAAAAGAAATTATATTCAAAGAGCAAGAAATAACTCGACCAAAACAACCCAAATCTTTGGAAGAAATATTTGAAACGTATCCTACACCTAATATATTTAGACAAATTTCAACAGGA
This sequence comes from Simmondsia chinensis, assembly GCA_018398585.1. Classification (NCBI taxonomy): domain Eukaryota; kingdom Viridiplantae; phylum Streptophyta; class Magnoliopsida; order Caryophyllales; family Simmondsiaceae; genus Simmondsia; species Simmondsia chinensis. The sequence goes on from JAGTTD010000004.1 coordinate 9,434,957, forward strand.
GATTTACAAAAGGAAATCAATGAATTAAAACGACAAATTAAACATTTACAAACCGAATTGATAACAATTCAATATCAAGATTTAGAGACAAAGCCAAAATTATCTCTGTTAGAATCCAAAGATTTTCAATTAGAATCAAGGCTATCATACATAGAATCTCAAACAAATGATCCAATAGAAACTCAAATAGAAAATATTAATCTTTAAAACCAGATGAACCAATCTCAAATGGCAAATATCTTCAAATTATCGAGAGGATAGAATATCAAAAATGGTATGTCTATGTAACTCTCCATGTTTCTAAAGATTATAAAATTCACACTCAAGCCCTATTGGATTCAAGAGCAGACCTCAATTGCATTCAAGAAGGACTTGTCCCATCAAAATATTATGAAAAAATATTAGAAAGTCTCCACACAGCCAGTGAAAATAAGATGAATATCAAATACAAACTCTCAAACTCTTATATTTGCTACAATGGAATATGCTTCAAAACACCATTCATTTTAGTCAAAGACCTTCAACAACAAATTGCATTAGGTACCCCTTTCATGAGTCAAATATACCCTTTTACGGTCACAAAGGAAGGAATTCATACTCATATTATGTATCAAAAAATAACATTTCAATTCCTACATCCAATTCAGCAAAGAGATATACATCTCATACAATCAACAATATTCAAATAAATAAACCTGATTAGTAATAAAAAAAAAAAAAACTCATATTCAATACCTTCAAAATGAAATAGAATATCGAAGGATTGAAAAATAATTAACCCAGTTAAATGAAGAAATAACTCAATTAAATAACAAAATAATTAAACAAGTCTGCTCGGACCTCCCTAATGCTTTTTGGGAAAGAAAAAGGCATATAATTCAATTACCTTATGAAAATAATTTTAATGAAAAAAATATTCCAACAAAAGCCAGACCTAATCAAATGAACAAAGATTTGCTAGAACATTGCAAAACTAAAATTCAAATGCTTTTAGACAAAAAATTAACGAGACCATCAAAATCTCCTTGTAGCTGTTCTGCATTCTATGTTAACAAACAGGCAGAACTAGAAAGAGGAGTCCCAAGACTAGTTATTAATTACAAACCACTGAACAAAGTTCTTCAATGGATAAGATATCAAATTCCAAACAAAAGAGACCTATTAAATATGCTACATGATTCAAAAATATTTCAAAATTTGATTTGAAAAGTGGCTTTTGGCAAATTCAAATTAATGAAAAAGATCGTTACAAAACAGCATTTACAGTTCCATTTGGTCACTATGAATGGAATGTAATGCCATTTGGACTCAAAAACGCTCCATCAGAATTTCAAAATATCATGAATGACAGTTTTACTCAATATACGAATTTCATCATTGTTTACATTGATGATATCTTGGTTTTCTCAAAAAATGTTGGCCAACATTTCAAACATTTAAAGATCCTTATCAGTACTATCAAAAGAAATGGTTTAGTTATTTCAGCTCCAAAAATGAAACTGTTTCAAACCAAAGTAAGATTTCTAGGACATGATATTTTTCAAGGAACCATAAAACCTATTGCAAGAGCAATAGAGTTTGCTGACAAATTTCCAAATGATTTAAAGGGCAAAACTCAATTACAAAGGTTTTTGGGATGTTTAAATTACGTTGCTGATTTCTTCCCTAACCTTTGCAACATGTGTCAACCATTATACCAAAGGCTTCAAAAGAATCCTCTTCCTTGGACAGAGGATCATACTAAGATAGTGCAGACACTAAAGCAGAGAGTCAAAACCCCTCCATGCCTAGCCCTTCCAAATCCAAAAGCGTTTCTCATAGTAGAAACTAATGCGTCGGATATAGGTTGTGGTGGTATACTCAAACAAAAGGTGGATTTTAACCCTGAGCAAATAATCAGATTTCATTCAGGACTTTGGCTTGGAGCCCAAAAAGTTATTCAACAATCAAAAAGGAAGTTTTATCTATTGTTTTATGTATTTTAAAATTTCAAGATAATTTATATAACAAAACTTTCCTCTTGAGAATTGATTGCAAATCTGCAAAAGAAGTTTTACAAAATGATGTAAAAAATATAGTTTCAAAATCTCCAAATCCTCTCTCAATTAAGCCTCCTGCTCCTCCAATGGCCTCCTTTAACTGGAATTCAAAATTTAGTCAAAGCAACTTTTCCTAACAATTTTCAATGGCTTCCAGATGACATTCAAAGAAACCCAAAGTTCTATGAATTTATTTTGGATGATTCAGGTTCTGCCCTTATTAAACATGAAAAATGTGATAAGGAACAAACCCAATATTCAAAATGCAAAATTTTAAATGTTTGGGATATCAAAGATTTTGGCTACACTGCTTTTACTTCAAAATAATTTTCTCAAATTTTTATTCCAACTGGTTACACTTATCAAGATTACAAAATGGCTTGGTTTAGAACTTTTCTATTCCGACCTTTTGATCATTCTTGGTTCTTTCAATTTCAGAAAAAATCAACAACTTTTCCTGCATGGTTTTATGAATGGTGGCACTTTTTTGGAAGTACTACTGACATTTTCCCTGCAAATGCTCAAGCCATATTCAATATTTATTCAAAACACTCAGAGGATGATCCTCTAAATGCAATTATAAATTTTCATTCAAATTTTCAAATTCCTTGGATACTTTGTTGGTCTTTCAAGACAGCTCAATTTCTGGAACAACCGTATCCTTTTTCTCTGGTTCGAGAATTCATAATAAAATGGTGGGATAAATATGTTCTTGAACGTGATTGTACCACTGATTCTTTATCAAAATTTTTCAAAAACAATAATAAACCCATTCAAATTTTCAGTCACGATTCTCAAGGCATCCTTAAAACCCCTTCAAAATCTTATCCTAAAAAGGCTTCACCCTCAAATTCTACAAAGTCCAAATCCACAACAAAAATCTCAAAAGAAGTTCTGGCTCAACTCCTTCAACAAATTCAAAATTCCTCCTCTGATGATGATAATGAAGATATCAGTTCCAGTCAGAGTGACCCGTTCAATTTGTTCTGATAATTCATAGACTACTCTTCGAAATTCAAGAAATGACAAAGGTTGCATAGAAAAACTCAAACAATTCAAATTGTTGCATAGTAATGAAAGGACGGATGGCAAAATTCAAAGTTGCATAGTGCTGCTCATAAATTCAAAAGGACGGATGGCAATTATTTCAAAAGTTGCACAGTTATATCATGTGCCAAATTCAAGATTCAATTATATCTGGTCACTGTTCGGAATTCAAATTTTCATTTCAAGTCCGGGGTCGTAGATTTCAATTCAAATCCGGTTGCTGCTTCGCCTATAAATGGGGACTTCCAGCTTCGTTCAAGGCAGAGCGAATTCCAGGAATTTAAGAAAATAAATAGACACTAGGAAAAATTTTCTCCTGTAAATTTATTTTTCAGTGTTGTACTTCCGCCTCAATATCTGTAAGTTTCATATGTATTTCAATTTTATGCTTGTATTTTCAATTTCTGTTTTATACTAAAACTATGTTCAAATTTTACAATCAATAAATTCCCTCTTTCGCGTCTTCTTCTGTCCCTATCTTTGTTCATATTTTCCGATGGTGCTGTCCACCTTAGATCCTGCCCCCTTCGATTGGTATCAGAGCCAAGTTCAAGGTATTTTCAACAGTAATTTCACGAAAATACTGCTAAGCACTTATTAGGAACAAGATTGCTATTAAAGCACTTATTAGGAGCATTGGTAAACCGGTAGTGTAGCGTTGGTAAGCCCGGAATAGCGTTGGTAAGCCCGTGTGTGAGGGTGTTCCCGTTACTGTGTCGCAGGTGTTCCCGTTCTCAACAGTGTCAAACAGTAAAACTGTTCTCAACAGTGTTAAATAGTAAGACTGCTAGGTAATTGTTAAACCCAAATAACTAAGGCTTTAACCATGTCAGGTTTCAGAATCGCTGGACCCTTTAGGAAAATATTTACAAAACAACCCAGTACAAGTTTACATGTTGTTAATTCAAAAGAAGTTCTGGCTCAACTCCTTCAACAAATTCAAAATTCCTCCTCTGATGATGATAATGAAAATATCAATTCCAATCAGAGTGACCCGTTCAGCTTGTTCTGTTAATTCAAAGACTACTCTTCCAAATTCAAGAAATGACAAAGGTTGCATAGTAAAACTCAAATAATTCAAATTGTTACATAGTAATGAAAGGACGGATGGCAAAATTCAAAGTTGCATAGTGCTGCTCATAAATTCAAAAGGACGATGGCAATTATTTCAAAAGTTGCACAGTTATGTCATGTGCCAAATTCAAGATTCAATTATATCTGGTCACTGTTCGGAATTCAAATTTTCATTTCAAGTCTGAGGTCGCGGATTTCAATTCAAATCCGGTTGCTGCTTCGCCTATAAATGGGGACTTTCAGTTTCGTTCAAAGCAGAGCAAATTCCAGGAATTCAAGAAAATAAATAGACACTAGGAAATATTTTCTTTGTAAATTTATTTTTCAGTGTTGTACTTCCGCCTCAATATCTGTAAGTTTCATATGTATTTCAATCTTATGTTTGTATTTTCAATTTCTGTTTTGTACTAAAACTATGTTCAAATTTTACAATCAATAAATTCCCTCTTTCTCGTCTTCTTCTTTCCCTATCTTTGTTCATATTTTTCGATGGTGCTGTCCACCTTAGATCCTGCCCCCTTCGATTGGTATCAGAGCCAAGTTCAAGGCGTTTTCAACAGTAATTTCACGGAAATACTGTTAAGCACTTATTAGGAACAGAATTGTTGTTAAAGCACTTATTAGGAGCATTGGTAAGCCGGTAGTGCAGCATTGGTAAGCCTGGAATAGCGTTGGTAAGCCCGTGTGTGAGGGTGTCCATTTTCCCGTCGTCGATCCTGCCCCCTTTTTGGTATCAGAGCCAATAAGTGGGCAGGATCGACGAAAAATGGACACAATTTATCAAGTAATTCCTTGACACAATCCGGAAATTGAAAATACAACACTTTCATTGGGCGATCTCAAGTTGGAGAACAGTAAAATCATCAGAGCGAATTAGGAACAGTAGAATATGAACAATAAATTCAAGAAATTGAAAATATACAAGCATAAGATTGAAATACATATGAAACTTATGGACATTGAGGCGGAAGTACAACACTGGAAAATAAATTTAAAAGAGAAAATTTTTCCTAGTGTCTATTTATTTTCTTGAATTCCTGGAATTCGCTCTGAATTCACTCTCTCTTGAATGAAGCTGGAAGTCCCTATTTATAGGCGAAGCAGCAACCGGATTTGAAATGAAATCCGCGACCCCGAACTTGAGATGAAAATTTGAATTCCAAACAGTGACCAAATATAATTGAATCTTGAATTTGGCACATGATATAACTGTGCAAATTTTGAAATAATTGCCATCCGTTCTTTTGAATTTATGAGTAGCACTATGCAACTTTGAATTTTGCCATCCGTCCTTTCATTACTATGCAACTATTTGAATTATTTGAGTTTTACTATGCAACCTTTGTCATTTCTTGAATTTGGAAGAGTGTTCTTTGAATTATCAGAACAAATTGAACTGGTCACTCTGACTAAAACTGATATCTTCATTATCATCATCAGAGGAGGAATTTTGAATTTGTTGAAGGAGTTGAGCCAGAACTTCTTTTGAGATTTTTGTTGTGGATTTGGACTTTGTAGAATTTAAGGGTGAAACCTTTTTAGGATGAGATTTTGAAGGGGTTTTAAGGATGCCTTGAGAATCATGACTGAAAATTTAAATGGATTTATTATTGTTTTGAAAAATTTTGATAAAGAATCAGTGGTACAATCACGTTCAAGAACATATTTATCCCGCCATTTTATTTTGAATTCTCGAACCAGAGAAAAAGGATACGGTTGTTCCAGAAATTGAGTTGTCTTGAAAGACCAACAAAGTATCCAAGGAATTTGAAAATTTGAATAAAAATTTATAATTGCATTTAGAGGATCATCCTCTAAGTTTTTTGAATAAATATTGAATAAGGCTTGAGCATTTGCAGGAAAAGTGTCAGTAGTACTTCCGAAAAAGCGCCACCATTCATAAAACCATGCAGGAAAAGTTCTTGATTTTTTCTGAAATTGAAAGAACCAAGAATGATCACAAGGTCGGAATAGAAAAGTTCTAAACCAAGCCATTTTGTAATCTTGATCAGTGTAAACAGTTGGAATAAAAATTTGAGAAAATTGTTTTGAAGTAAAAGCAGTGTGGCCAAAATCTTTGATATCCCTAACATTTAAAATTTTGCATTTTGAATATTCAGTTTGTCCCTTATCACATTTTTCATGTTTAATAAGGGCAGAACCTGAATCAAACAAAATGAATTCATAGAACTTTTGGGTTCTTTGAATATCATCTGGAAGCCATTGGAAATTGTCAGAAAAAGTTGCTTTGACTAAATTTTGAATTCCAGTTAAAGGAAGAGGTTCCTTTTGTTTGGTGAGGAAAAGATGTTCAAGTTGAGGCTTTGAGAAATATTGATTTGTTTGAGAGGGTAAAGTATTCTGGAGTCTTTGACTAAGAGATTGAGGAGGCCTAATTGAGAGAGGATTTGGAGATTTTGAAACAGCTGCAGAGTAGGAGATTGGAGGAATGTCATCATTGAGAATTTCAAAAGGGTTTTGAACCGGGACATTGATTAAAGAAGATTGAGGATGGGGTTTGAAGGCCATTGCATAATCTTCAGCGGATTGAATCTTTCCTTTTCCTTTGTCTTTCGACATTCTCCTGGGAAAGTAATTGAATTGAATTACGGTTTTGAAGAAACTCTCTCGAGAGGAAGTCTGGTAATGAATTTTTTTCTCCTTTTATGAATTCAATTTGAAAATCAAACACAGAAAGGGTAGATTGCCATCTTGCAAAATTTGTTTTGAAACTATATTTTTTACATTATTTTGTAAAACTTCTTTTGCAGATTTGCAATCAATTCTCAAGAGGAAAGTTTTGATATATAAATCATCTTGAAATTTTGAAATACATTAAACAATAGATAAAACTTCATTTTTGATTGTTGAATAATTTTTTTGGGCTCCAAGCCAAAGTCCTAAATGAAATCTGATTATTTGCTCAGGGTTGGAATCCACCTTTTGTTTGAGTATACCACCATAACCTATATCCGACGCATCAGTTTCTACTATGAGAAACGCTTTTGGATTTGGAAGGGCTAGGCATGGAAGGGTTTTGACTCTCTGCTTTAGTGTCTGCACTATCTTAGTATGATCCTTTGTCCAAGGAAGAGAATTGTTTTGAAGTCTTTGGTATAATGGTTGACATATATTGCGAAGGTTAGGGAAGAAATCAGCAACGAAATTTAAACATCCCAAAAACCTTTGTAATTGAGTTTTGTCCTTTAAATCATTTGTAAATTTGTCAGCAAACTCTATTGCTCTTGCAATAAGTTTTATGGTTCCTTGAAAAATATCATGTCCTAGAAATTTTACTTTGCTTTGAAACAATTTATTTTTGACTGAAATGACTAAACCATTTCTTCTGATAGCATTGATAAGGATCTTTAAATGTTTGAAATGTTGACCAATATTTTTTGAGAAAACCAAGATATCATCAATGTAAACAATGATGAAATCCATGTATTGAGTAAAAATGTCATTCATAATATTTTAAAATTCTGATGGAGCGTTTTTGAGTCCAAATGGCATTACATTCCATTCATAGTGACCAAATGGAACTGTAAATGCTGTTTTGTAACGATCTTTTTCATTAATTTGAATTTGCCAATAGCCACTTTTCAAATCAAATTTTGAAAATATGTTTGAATCATGTAACGTATTTAATAGTCTCTTTTGCTTGGAATTGGATATCCTATCCATTAAAGAACTTTGTTCAGTGGTTTGTAAATAATAACTAGTCTTGGGACCCCTCTTTCTAGTTCTGCCTGTTTGTTAACATTGAATGCAGAACAGCTCCAAGGCGATTTGGATGGTCTTATTAATTTTTTGTCTAAAAGCATTTGAATTTTAGTTTTGCAATGTTCTAGCAATTCTTTGATCATTTGAATAGGTCTGGCTTTTGTTGGAATATTTTTTTCATTGAAATCCTTTTCATAAGGTAATTGAATTATATGCCTTTTTCTTTCCCAAAAAGCATTAGGAAGGTCAGAGCAGACTTGTTTAATTTTTTTGTTATTTAATTGAGTTATTTCTTCATTTGACCGGGTTAATTATTTTTCAATCCTTTGATATTCTATTTCTTTTTGAAGGTATTGAATATGAGTTTTTTTATCACTAATCAGGTTTATTTGTTTGAATATTGTTGATTGTATGAGATGTATATCTCTTTGCTGAATTGGATGTAGGAATTGAAATGTTATTTTTTGTTGAAGGTCTTTGACTAAAATGAATGGTGTTTTGAAGCATATTCCATTGTTGCAAATATAAGAATTTGAGAGTTTGTATTTGATATTCATCTTATTTCCACTGGCTGTGTGGAGACTTTCTAATATTTTTTCATAATATTTTGATGGAACAAGTCCTTCTTGGATGCAATTGAGGTCTACTCCTAAATCCAATAGGGCTTGAGTTTGAATTTTATAATCTTTTGAAACATGGAGAGTTATATAGACATACCATTTTTGATATTCTATCCTCTCGATAATTTGAAAATATTTGTCATTTGAGATTGGTTCATCTGGTATTTGAAGATTAATATTTTCTATTTGAGTTTCTATTGGATCATTTGTTTGAGATTCATGATAGCCTTGATTTTAATTGTAAATCTTTTGATTCAAACCGAGATAATTTTGACTTTGTCTCTTAATCTTGATATTGAATTGTTATCAATTCTGTTTGTAAATGTTTAATTTGTCTTTTTAATTCATTGATTTCCTTTTGTAAATCTCCTGTTGAAATTTGTCTAAATATATTTGGTGTAGGATAGGTTTCAAATATTTGTTCCAAAGATTTGGGTTGTTTTGGTCGAGTTATTTCTTACTCTTTGAATATAATTTCTTTTAGTTTGAGAAGATATTCTTTCCTTGTTTTTTGATCTTGAATTTTTTCTACCATATCTAAGAGGTCTTCTTTGTTTGCTTTTGTTAATACGTTGATTGACTTGATTTTGCAGGGACATAAGTTTTCACTTGAATCAGATGATGTTTCATCATTGGATGTGTTTCCTTGAACTTCAAATATGTAGTCTTCATCATTTGAGCTTGAATCAGAAAGAAATAAATTTATTAATTCTTTTTTTAAATCTTCATCTTCTATTTGATTTATTTTTACTTCCATTTTGCATTCATTCCGGTAATGACTAGGTTTTTTGCATTTGTAGCATATTGGAATTTTATTTGAATCTTTGTGTGTTTTTCTTTTTGAATATTTGTTCCTATTTTTGTAATATTGAGGTGGTGATGGCTGATCATATCTATTTCTTCTTTTCTTTTTGTAAAATTTTAGGTCTTGTTGAAATGGTTTCTTTTTGTATCGTTTTGAGGGAGGTTTGAAATTATGAATACTATATTGAGCACAGAAAGAACCTAGTTCTTTTCTTGTTGTGTTTTTTTGAGATTGTTACGTAGCTTTTGTTCTTGGCATAATTGTAATGCTTCTTTCTTGATAAAAGAAAATAATTGTCCATAGGTTATGTTATACCATAGAATTGTTTGAGTTCCACAAATATCTTGAATTTTTGTCATTATTCTTTCTGCCAATAATTTTGGAAGTCCAGTAACAAATCTTTCTTTCCAAAATGGTTGATTTGCATCTTCTCTTTTGAGTACATGGGTTAAAAACATATCTTTGTACCAGTGAAAATCTTGTAAAGAGGGACATCTTAAATTGGTTAAGAATATTTTTGCTGCTTCTTGTTCTTCAGTTATGCTGCCAAGAAAGGCAACAGTTATTGACCAAATTAATGTTTCTACAGCGTCTTCCACCACTTCTTCAACGTAGGGTGAATTAACGTCATTTGGATCAACTCTTCTTCTTTCTATATGAATATGATCAAGTATTGATTGTTTTTCATGGAGTTGGAGAATTCTTGACCACCATGATTGAAGTTGTCATGAGAATCCAGAAACAAGCAATCTGGCAGATATATGGTTTGTACGTGCAGGATTAGCCGCCTCGTATGCTATTGATGCCATTGCCATCTGTTGTAGAGTATTTTTGATCTCATATTTAGATTTTCCATCCATATTCCATTCATGGATATCATTTCCATTGAATGATACAGAGGAAAATTGATTTCTTTCTTCGAATTGTATATCCGGAGGGGTTGGCCTTGGATAATAATTCTTTGTGGGTTGGTTTCTTCGATTATTTTTTATTCTGTTTATCGAAGATTCAGGGTTTTCAATTGTATTAGTGTTGAATTGTTCTTCGGTCTTTTGAATTTCTATTTCACTTAACGATATTGATGAAGTTTCTTCGCTTGAGAATTTATTTTCTCCTTTTGAAATAGTTTGAATTGTAGGGCTACTAGTTGTTGGATTATCAGTTAATTTGAGCTTTTGAGTGATTCTTTTAATTATATCATCGTCAGAATTCTATGGTTTTTTGTGTTTTATTTGTTCTTTATCTTTTTGAGTTAAATTGAAAGGTTGGAAAGAGGGTTGTTGAATTCCTTGAAAGTACGGGTTTGTTTGTGATTGTGGAGTTGGAAAGCTTTGTTGAATAGGGTAGCTTTGGGGTATTGGTTGTGGAATTGTATAATTTGTATATGTTGGTTGAGGTAATGTTTGAACTATTGGAGATTGTTCCAATTTTTGCTTATCTTTGTTACTTACTACGTTATTATGTATTAAATTTAATTGTTCCGAAATTATTTTGAGATTTAAGGCTTGAAAATTATTTTGTTCATAAATTTTATTTAAGTCTTCGATTGTAGATGGTGAATCATCTTTTTCCTCTCTTCCCCCACAGAAAGGAGTAGCGACCACTTCCTGATTTTGATCATTAATTATTAAATTTTTTGTAGGAGGATGAATAGTTTGAATGATTTGTCCATCTGTTGTTAACCATTTGGTTGTAGGGTTTGTGTTAACATTTATGAAATTTTTTATAAAAGGATTTGGTATTTGATTTCTTGATGTGTATGATTCTAACCATTTGAAAAGGGAATATTACATTTTAATTGATTCAATTCTTTGTAATAAGTTTCTCTAATTTTGATTGTTGATTCTTTTGTAAAAGTTTGAAAGTACCAATGTCTTTTAACTTTATTTTGATCAGATTCAAATTCATTGCTTAAAAATTCTTTGTTTATTGTAAAATCTTTTGTTAAAACATTTATTGAAGGAGGTCTCATTTGAGATGCAGTTGGAGAATTTGGATTTGAAAAAGTCATTTTAAAATCAAAAGTACCAATTTGATAAATTGATTCTAAATCCTCATTTGGAATGCTCCAGTTAATAAAATCTTTTGGGTTTGTATTTCTTTTGAAACTTCTTTTGAATTAACATGTAAACTTGTACTGGGTTGTTTTGTAAATATTTTTCTAAAGGGTCCAGCGATTCTGAAACCTGACATGGTTACAGCCTTAGTTATTTGGGTTCAATAGTTACCTAACAGTCTTACTATTTAACACTGTTGAGAACAGTTTTACTATTTGACACTGTTGAGAACGGGAACACCAGCAACACAGTAACGGGAACACCCTCACACACGGGCTTACCAACGCTATTCCGGGCTTACCAACGCTACACTACCGGCTTACCAAAGCTCCTAATAAGTGCTTTAACAGCAATTTTGTTCCTAATAAGAGCTTAACAGTATTTCTGTGAAATTACTATTGAAAACACCTTAAACTTGGCTCTGATACCAAAAAGGGGGCAGGATATCATTATATTCGTGAGAAGGTTGTTAAGGGTGATATTCAGGTTCAATACACTCCTACCACAAAACAGGTTGCTGATATATTCACCAAAGGATTGGCTACTGATCGCTTCCACTACCATTAAGCCAATCTGCACGTTAGTCCCCCTCGCACAGATTGAGGGGGCATATTAGCGATATTATTATGTTGATATTATTCTGATAATATTCTGTAATTATTTCTGTTCTTATTACTATAAATATATGCCTCAATAACCTTATTGGGTATACTCACTAACCCATAATCTCACAGTAACCATTAGGCTCAAAACATGCAAAAATGTGAATTAGAGCCATATTATAGAGCGTCTAACTCATTTAAGACATGTTATGGGAAAGTCTATCAAAAGGGTCAGCCACAGGTCAAATCAAGTCAAGATTTTCAAACTAGTCGAGTCAAATTGTGTCAACTAATAAAGTACCTTGAGGAATAGGGATAACTAAACCCACTATAGTACATAGGTTGGCCCACCAACATGGAGGTTCGAGTAGCTTAAAAAAATTATTCGAATCGAACTAGCTCACAAGTCAATCTGACCCTTTTGGCCATCTTTAGAAGTGGCATTCTAAAACTAGTATTAGAATCAAAATTGCCACTAACTTATATCGAATTTAAGCATATTTCTATTGTCACAAGGCTTATTTTGATTTATCGATCAATATGGCTCAAGGATTGTATATCGTGTTAATTCGCTTTCATTTTTTCATATCATACCAAGTGTCAATTATATCATTCTATAAAAAAATTGTCAATTTTAGTGTAAAATAAACAAAAAAAGAAATTGCATTAGAGAAAAAGAAGAATAACATATAAGATTTATAAAATGCAAAAAAAGAATAAATGCTTAAAGGACAAGAATTATAATATATTTTGATAAAAGACACACAAGGGCACTGACTTCATCACCAATTATTACATCATCTATCATATCGTCTTTTTTATTGTCATCATGTTATCATTCTAGTCACCCTGATCCGGTATAAAACAAAAACAATGAAAATAGAAAACCATATCAAATGAATACTTAGTTAACCAAAGGCACACTATGCAATACAACGGTCTCAACAGTGAGACCAGGCCCAAAACCAAACAGAACCCCCCATTCCAATCCTTCGCCGGTGGTGGCCTTCCCTTCTTCCATTGACTTCTTCCTCAACTCATCCAATATGAACAAAACACATGCGCTCGACATGTTTCCGTACTCTCTTAGTACATTCCTGGTGGCCTCTAACCTCTCCTCTTTCAACCCCAATCGCGCCTCTACTTGGTCCAATATTGCTGGGCCTCCAGGATGTGCAGCCCAAAATATGTTATTCCAATCACTAAGCCCAATAGGCCCAAAAGCCTCAATTAGTGATTTTTCTATGTTCTTGGAAATAAGCCCAGGAACATCCTTTAATAAATGGAAAGTGAGCCCTACTTCTTTCACATGTCCATCAATTGCCCCTTCAGAGTCGGGCAAGATAGTTTGCCCAGCCCATACTAGTTGGAAAATGGGCTTTTCAGTGGGGTCAGGGTCGGACCCGACAATGACAGCGCCGGCGCCATCGCCGAAGAGGGCTTGGCCGACCATGGCATCAAGGCGAGTTTCGGTGGGGCCACAAAAACAGATTGCAGTGATTTCGGAGCAAACCACCAGGACGCGGGCACCGCGGTTGTTCTCAGCGATGTCTTTGGCGAGGCGGAGGACGGTGCCACCAGCAAAGCAACCTTGTTGGTAAAGCATGAAGCGACGGACGGAGGGGCGGAGGCCTAGGAGTTTGGTGAGCTGGAAGTCTGCACCGGGCATGTCCATGCCAGAGGTGGTGCAGAAGATCACGTGAGTGATTTTGGATCTGGGTTGGCCCCACTCTTTAATGGCACGTGAGGCTGCTTCCTTGGCTAGCTTGGGGACCTCTACAATGACCATGTCTTGACGTGTGTCAAAGGAAGGAGTGTTGTAGGTCAACATGTTGGGCTTCTCCTTGAGAATGTCTTCAGTTAGGTACATGTACCGCTTCTTGATCATGGACCTCTCGCCTGTCAACGAATGAATTATGCAATTAGTGTCATTGATCACTCATAGCAAGAAAACACTAGAGTAACTTCACCTTTGAGTTAAAAAAAAATGGTTTCATAAACAAATATTTTACTAACTTTTGCAGTTGTTTGCTAAACATGTTCAGACATAGTAGAGTCAGTGTTTCTATATGTAAAGAAATTAAAAATAGTGTTCTTACTTTTAAAGAAAAGTAGAAAAATTAAAACATTTTGGATAAAAATACGCATATTTATAATTTTTTAAAATAAGTATATCTTAATGACGTAATAATTCCATAATATTGCAAAAGAAGCCCATAGAATCATAATTTGAGTTAGGTTTTCCAGTAAGCAGCCATGTACTCAGTAACAAATTATCTCTTCCATGCAATTTTGGACAAGGAAAATAGATAACAATTTGAAAATAATATATGTTAATGGGTGACACGGAAAATTTTGTATTAGAATAAAAAAAAAGTATTTTTTAATTTTTATATAATTATAATTATAATTTTTATTGAACAAATGCTATCTTTCCATCGAAAAGAAATTATTGGCAATTTTACTGTAGTGCCTCCTTTGTGCTTTATAACGATTAAAGCCAAACTCAAGTGTTTACATTGCTTGACTTAAGCTTGTGGCCTTAAGGGTATAAGCTCAACTCGTTGAGCGTTGAGCTAAACTCTGTTTATATAATCTTGTAAATTCTTTCAAGTTAGAATATGACTTGTTTGACAACCCAACTTAGATAGACTTTGGCTAGAAAGGGTGCTATTATCAACAAAATTCAGCACTTCTACAATTAATATATTACAATAAAAAGGAAAAAAGTAGACAGAAAATTCTTTTAATAGATAAACATAATTGAAAGATAAAACATTTTCTAAGAACTCAGAAGGCAAATAGTAGATCAAGAGTACATACACATTCGTTTGAACTTGTGCTTCAAGTCAGTCATGTGTTCACTGTTGGTGACACAAAAGTAGAAGTCAGGATAATCAGCTTGATAGAAGACGTTGGGTGGGTTGGCAGTTCCAATGGCCAGGATAGTGGCAGGCCCATCAGCTTTTTGGGCTTTGAGGATGTCCTCCACCTGAACTGATGACGGCATAGCCATTAATTTCTTGGGAAATTTAAATTCGAATAATTGAGAGGGAAAGTAACAGGAAGAAGATGTATGCTATTGTGTTGAGGGTGAGGTGAAAGTGAGGGGAGAAAGGGGTGTTTTATAGGGAGGGTTTGGGGAGGTAGGTTAGGGTTTTGCATAAAAAATGTGCATTCATTGTATATGTCTTGCATATGTTCAAATATCATAGTCATACAATTATATTTTATTAATACTAATAATTATATATATATATATATATATATATTATGATACAAACTCGGTGTATAAATTGAGATATGTCCTCCAACCTTTTGGTCGCATACAAACTCCTTGTACTAAGGGTATCGAGCACATGTGGTAAAAAGTTAATGAATTGTAGCTTAGTATCAGTTATTAGTTTTAATAATCCAATCACTTTATACCACGTGTTTGCTATAATAAAACTACTTTTCCCTTACAATGTTCAATGAATAAACTCAAGTGATTAGCGGTTTTTCTCTTATGTGTTTTTTAGTTAAAAGTTGAAACAGACATCAACTCAATTATGTGGCCAGGAAGTTAGACATAGTTTGTTAAGTTCACACACATTCCAAAATAGTTTTCTCTTTTATGTACCAACACAGCCCATTAGATGGTGTGTGGAAATGCATTAGATTAGAGAGATGTCTTTTGCGTGTGCTCTGATTATAGATGGTGCATGTGGTGCACTCTTGTATGTCAAAGTTTGTAACGGTTAGAGTATAAAACTAATCCTGGGGCAGCTTAAACTTTTGGGAAAAATGGTTTCTTGAATCCGAAAAGCCCCCAATTTCAATAATTAACATAATTTAAGCACAAGGTATGAGGTGAACCTGTGCACTATTCACGCTTCAATCCTAATTGGCATTTGCATAAGGGGGCATGTTAGAGTATAAAACTAATTCTGAGTCTTCATCCATCAGTTTAACCTTTTGGGAAATATGGTTCCTTGACAGTAACTTATTTCGCTCAAAAGTAAGTTTTATAGGTAAAATAGATATATGAGGTGCGAGCTAGTGTAGATTTGGGCTATAACTGAAGATTATAACTCAAAATCTTGATTGTGCAAATCCATTCCTTAGTAGGATCCTGTGACCATAGGAAGAGGATTTTTATCATACTTTATTTAATTATATATGTGATATTTTTCCAACAGTCTTAACTCATTCGTACAAATAATTATTCCGACATTTGAGCTTATGAATTGAAGTGAAAGAGAAGGTACTGGTCATACCAAAACCCACACCCCAAAATTAAAACAAAAACAATGATATGTTTACCTAATTTATGTATGTAAATATGTATTCAGTTGTATATAGCATGCACTTATTGTGAAAAAAAGAGTGCTTAATAATACGTTTAAGAGGTACACAAATCAGGTAAATGTAATGTTTTCCTTAAAAAATAAGGATATTGGTACCCATTAGGGCCTCGGCTCAATGGTAGTAGCAGGTGAAGGGGAACGAATATTAATTTTGGCCAAAAGGTCTGGAGTTCAAATTTCTCCCTTGAACCTCTCAATGAGAAATTTCAGACTTAACTGGCTTTTGTAACATATGGATCAGCTCATGGGCCAGAGTTTAGCAGGTAATTGAGTTAGTCGTCAACAAAAAATAAGGATAATGTCATTATTATTACAAAATTGTTAAAGCCAGAAAAACTTCGTGAAATTGTGTTATTCACCACAACTCACAACCTTAATTTGATAATAACATTTTTTTTTTATTTTGAAAATAAAAACACCCAAAAATAAATGAAAGAGGCCAGGTTTTATTATTGAACAAGGTTTTCATCTTTGGAGTGCTTGAAAATTCTTTGATGATATATATATTTTTTATGGGGTTCCAAAATGGAGTGCTATTGCATGACATTCATGTGGGAGTTTTTGCATTAATCATTGACGTTTTTTTTTTTTTTTACTCTTCAGTCTTCACTGACCTCCGTTTGTAAGACTTTTTAGGATCAATAATTTCTACTTGTTTGAACACAGATGTTATAATTATCAAAGGAAAAAAAATGCCTAACTATATATTTAATATACGTCAAGGTAAATCTTTAGTTTATAAAAACTAATTAATATAATCCTAGTTGCAAATTGGATGGATAAATTTAAGACAGTTTGCATTTTTCTTAATTTATTTTCAACACCCATTTTTCTTAATTAAAATCATCCAAAATTTATAACTAAACATATTCTTCTTTGGTCCCTCAAAAGAAAAAAAATATGTTTATATATATATAACTAGCATTTTCCTTTATCTTGCTTTTTTCCCTTATGATTAAATATTTTTGTTCATCCTTTTAGTCCCTTTTCTGGTGTTGTTCATTCAAAATCCTAATTAAGATAACCTTTTTTATTTTCCCGTTTGATTTCTTCTCTCGATGTGCA
Organism: Simmondsia chinensis; assembly: GCA_018398585.1. NCBI lineage: Eukaryota > Viridiplantae > Streptophyta > Magnoliopsida > Caryophyllales > Simmondsiaceae > Simmondsia > Simmondsia chinensis. The sequence goes on from JAGTTD010000004.1 coordinate 9,452,338, forward strand.
TTGCATTAGTTGCTGAGTTGCGCAGACAATCATAGCATTGCTATGGATGATCAACATGGTGAATTTTTACCAATCCTTAGTGTAGACCCATTGAGTTGGCCTACGTGGTTATGAATATTAAAAAAATAATAATAATAAAATCAATGTTTGAGCCTAAATGTGGTTCTACCATAAAATAAATTCACGTTAAATAAAGCAGTCTAATGGACTTATATATTAACTTTTCTTCTCTTCCAGTTTTAATATAAGATATTTAAATTATACCTACGTAGATTGATAGCTGTATATTACATATTTTAATACAAATTAAATACATTAATTTAATGTTTTTAACATTATTCAATCATCTTTATTAAGTCCAACCTACTCTATTCAGTCAAGTGACACAAATTGAATTGCTTCATGGATGCCGTTGGCGGTTGGCACTTGCTTGAATAATCAACATCATAAAAACAACTATTTATCGAAAACAAAAAGAGTCCTTCAAGGCTACGTTTGATTTTAAAAAATTCGATAATGTTAGAAGAGATCCTCGAATTATAACTCAAAATTAAAGCGACTTCCAAAAGCATTAATTTCATCAAACATATATTCCTAAATTATTGGTCAAAATCAATGGGACCCCTTATTTTTTAATTTCGTTAAAGACACCCCCCCATATATTAGTGAAAATCAATATCAACCTCTAAACTTTTGATTATGTGTATCAAGATACACCCTCGAACTATTAATGAAAATCAAGTTAATCTTCTAACTACTAATTTTTCTAGAAACATCCAAAACTATTAAAAGGATTTGGAAAAAAGATGGTTCTTGTACTCTAACATTTTATAATATATTTTATAATTAAAATTGAAAAATATTTTTGAAGTACTCTAAGCTTTCATAAGTTGTTTTCAAGTACATTCTGCATAACTATATTAGGATTCTGTAAAATTATGTTGATGTGCCACCTAAAATTTAAAAAAAAAACCCAAAGATAATTTAACTATCATTTATGTTTAAAACAATTTTAAATATTTAGAATAATTTTAAAATTAAAAATATAATACTCCTTAAAACTAGCAATAAATAATTTGGAAATATAACAAAATCAAAAAATTAATTTTTTAAAATTATTTTAGATATTCTTTTTTGATATGTAAGTTGTTTTAAATACAAATGATATTTTTCCCATAGTTAAGTTATTTTTTAAGTGTCATGTTAGATTAATTTTAGGGATGGTAGTAGAAAAAAAGTTAAAAAATTTAGTTTACCATAAAAAATATTTTAAAACCATGGGGCACATGAATATATATCATCAAATCTTAAGATACTTGAACGAAAATGTCTTTTTATTTTTTTTTAATTGTTAAAAAGGTCTTTGATGAAATTTTTTAAGTGGGGGGATCAAAAAGATTTTAGTTAATAGCTAGATTGGATGTGTCTTTGAATAAATTAGAGGTTGGGGGTCCAATAATTCGAACCATAATCCTAACAATTATGTACAAATATATTTATTTTAACTGCAGCGATTCAGTTACTGTATACATGCACCCTTTTTTTTTTGGTAATTAGCGACCAAGTCGCGAAACAAAACAGGCGCTCGAACAAGCGAGCCCTGAGAGAACCCGCTCAATAACAGGGCTCAAAAAAGAAAACAACAGCAAAACAAACAGGGCTACAAACAAGACAAAACAGGGCAAACCGATCAATGGACTCACTACGCAAGACTCGGACTCGGGGCAAAGTTGAAACCTACCCTTCTCCCCATTGCAATTACTCGTTCAGCTTTGAGGATCTTTTTGGTCTCTTGAGTGTGGCCACCTGGCTTCGCCTTATTCCCCTTTTTTCGGTTGCCTGAGGCCTTGGTCGTTTTTTGCGAGCTGTTCCTGGGTGACATATCTTTCAAAAACTCCTGAAGCTCCCGCTTTTCATTGTCCTTCTTCTTGCGCTATGACGCTTTCCTCTCCTTTTTTGTCATCACCCATTTTCCATTTCTCATCCCAGCTCTGCTAGGTCCCTCTACACAAGGCTCTGACCTGTTCAAGACAGTGGGCTTGAAACCTGGAAGAAACATAGGCCCCGAGGACCCAGAATCATTCTCACTGGTGGAGTCTTGAGTTTCCTTCTCAAGATGCGATAACTGAGCATGAGGTTGGGCTAAATCAGTTATGTCACACTCAACCCACGGGAGCAATGGAGGCAACTGATGGTTTCCACGCACTTCCTGAAATGGTATATGAGCACCAAGCTGGGGAGACGGATGGGGAAGAGAAGCATGTGGCCAACTACACTCTACAAACCACCTACCGACATACTGACCATCAATATGGAAAGAAAGCTGACCCGTCGACAACTCTACCATGCTTACCCCTTCATTCAATGGCCCCACAATGCGAATCCCATGACCCTCATCGCCCACATTAGCGATCCTGTTAACAGGAGTACGTTGAGCCACTGTGATATGGCGCGCCAAGGTGGTGCACTGATTGTCTCTGTGTGGATTCTTGACGAAAAGGTCTGTTCTCTTGCTAATCTGGTCGACGTCGCCAGAGCAACAACACTAGGAGAGTAATCTGGAATCAACTCTGTCCTACCCTCTTTGACCAGGACCAGTCTGGAACCCCCATTAAATTGGACTTGGACCATTTGATGAATAAGTGATGGGGAGCAGGTGTCAATGAGGATCCTGGCAGCATCAATACATCTCATAGAAGACATCCTCGAGTCCACCTTGACTAACTTCCCCCATAATCTCGCGAGGTCAAAAAAGCATTCCTTAGTCCAGCATTGGACAGGCAATCCAAAAACCTCGATCCATACTTTTTTGTTAAGTGATCCAAGAATCTCGCAGGAGTATTTAGAAATCTCTTTGAATTTCCTAAGAAGAACCTCGCGACACGGGCTAAGGTAAGACTCCAAAGTCTCAGCGGAATCACAAACCAGGATGAAAGTGGTGGTGCTTAACCCTTTAGGGGTTAAACCGTGAAGGTCATTCTCCATGATAAAGGTGAGAATATTATCCAGACTCACCTCATCCGACGAGTGCGCAATTATAGACCGCTTTAGCCAATCCTCCACATTCTTGTTAGTGCTGGAGACCATAATCCTTGGTATGTCAGAACCCGCAGAACCTCTGGCTCGAGTAGTAGGAGTCTCATCCTGACCATGAATACTGACAGCGGCTCTGGACTGTTGGAAAACCCTTGAACGATGCTGGCTCTGGACAAATGACTCAGATGATCTTCTGGACGGGTTAGCCCATTCTACCCTCAGCTTGGCACCCACCACCCATTTACCATTCATAGATGAAATAGCTCTAGCAGCTTCCCTCGGATCATGAAACCGAACAAAACCATATGAGCACGTAGACCTCAACCTTCTCTTAAAAGGAACAAAAGTATCGTAAATTGACCTGAAATCTCGGAAGACATACTTGAGCCAAGGATTCATCGTTCTCTCAGGTAAGCCATCAACGAAGATGGACACCAACCCACCGGATAATGGCATTGGTCTCCAAATGGGTGATTGATAAATGGGTAATTGTTGGAAAGGGGGCGTGTGAAATTGGTCTGGAGGGGTTAGAGGAGGGGAAAATTTGGGTTTTGTTTTGGTAGTTGAAGGTTGTAGGTGGTGACGGTGGCAGAGGAGGTGGATAAGGTACAATGGAGGTGGGGAAGGGGAAGTGTTATGTAAATCGGGTAGGGGGGACGGAGGGGATGAGGGAGTGGCGATGGCTTTTTAATGGAGGATGAGGGGAGATTGTGGGTGGTGGTGGTGGCTTTGTTGGTGGAGATGGTGGTTTTCTGGTGTTGGAAATGGAGATGGTGGTGTTTGGTGGTGAAAATGGTGGAAGTGGTGTTGGGTGGTGGTGGAGCCCGGTAATGGGTTGATGGGTGGTGGGATTCAGTGGTGGATGGTAGAGTCTAGGGTTGGAGAGTGTTGGTGGAGGCCGTGGTGGTGGTGGCGAGCCTGGTTGTTGAGGAAGGAGGCGGTGGTGCTTCTTCGAAGGGCCACTGAACGTTGAAGGACGGCAGCCTCAGTTGTACAACCGCATTGGCAGGACAACGGCGAGTCGGCGGCGGCGCCTCCGGCCCCTGGCAAGCAAGCCACGTGCCCACACGCGCCGGAATTGGGTGGCACGTGTGGTTGTTTGTAGCCGTTGGGGCTTCTGCTTTTTAGGAGAGAGAAAGGAGCAAGTGTCTCCTTAGGTTCTCCCCTTGCATACATGCACGCTTGTACATATAATTACAAGAAATATTAAATGCCACAATTAGACATGGCATTTCTATGGTCAAAACGTTTCTGTATCATAAAGAGGGCATTTGTAAGCCCTTGATATAAAGTGAACAAATATGAATCATTGATAACAGTAATGTGTTACCTGCCAAGCAGGTTAACAAACAAATATTTTTAAACTAGGAAAAATAATGGGCAACAAAAAACTAAATTATTTATATATTTTTATTATTTAAATTAGAAAAATATAAGCAACGTAAAAAACTAATTTTTTGTATATTAGTAGTTATCCATATACAATATTAAAAAGTATTATACTTTATAAATATTTTTACATAATTGTTCATATTTGTATTAAAGAGTACATACAAATTATGAAATTTACTTTAAGTAAATAAGATAACCTAAAATAATAGAATATATTAATTTTATTTAAAAATACATGGTACTTAGTAGTATAAGGAAATTTTTGGTCTATTTAGGGCATTGAATTAAAAGTAGACATTAAAATTGTGATATCAATTACAATTTTGATCGAATTAGAACGTGAATTAATTGAAATTTTATTGTCTAGATAATCAATAGTGTTAAATATATATATATATATATATATATATATATATATATATATATATATATATTTGGTAAGTCAACTTGAAAATTGATCAAAAGCGAGTTTGTATAGGCCTACAAGCGGCATGAGGCTTATAAAACAATTTGACCAGATCTAACCTGAAATCTAAAATGACCCGACCTGAAATTGACATAACCTGTGTCGACTAAAATATTAAAAATTAGTTTTCTATTAACTCATTAAATTTTATCACATAAATTGTAAGCCCTGCCTTCAGGTTGAGCCTAAATTGAGCTTTTGAAATTTTATTTGACCTTTATTCAACAGGATTCCATATACTTCATACTCGTCTTGAGTCGGTTCATTTGTCTAATTGACCCGAGTCGACTTTAAGCGACATGAGACGACCTCATTATAAGTTCGTTGACATAGGTTAAGGAACAAGGTTAGTATAATTTTATTTACCGGATAGGAGAATAAATTAAATTAAATTATAAAAGAATTACTCAAGATCACTAGAGAGCACCACAGGAATTACTTGAGATCGCCACCCCGGATTTACCAGTTATCACCACGGGGGATTTCATGCAATCACCTTGGAAATTACCCGTAATCGCCACAGAAATTATCTGCGATCACCACTTGAATTACCTGCAATCACCATAAAAATTACTCGCGATCACCGCCAGAATTACCTGTTCTCACCATTCAAATTACCTGCAAAGACCTTGGGAATTACCTGCAATAACTATAAGAATTACCCACAATCACCATAGGGATTACCCACAATCACCGCTTCAATTACCCGCAATCACTACAAGAACTACTCACGATTACTGCTGGAATTACCCGTGATCACCACCTGAATTACATGCAATTGCCTTGATCACCATAGAAATTACCCGCTATCACCAAATGAATTACTCACGATCACCGCTTGAATTACCTGTAATGACAACAACAATAACAATAGACCCAGTGCCTCCAAGGGCTCCCGTAAAAGCAGGGAATTACCTATAATGACCATAGGAATTAATCGCGACCATCAATGAAATTACCCATGATCATCACCCGAATTACCTGCAATCACCTTGGGAATTACCTATGATCACCGTGGGAATTACCTAACAGAAATTACTTGATATCACCACGGGAATTACGTATCACCCTAGGAATTACCTACAAACTCCTAAAGAATTACATGTAATAACCATGGGAATTACCTATAAGGAATTATTCGTGATCACTAAAAGAATTACCTGTGATCACTGTAGAAGTTACAACATATCACCACAGAAATTACCCCCAATCAACACCAGAATTACTTGTAATCATCTCTGGAATTACATGTGATTAACTTAGGAAATACATGTGATCAGCTTAGAAATGACTTGTGATCACCTAAACAGTTACCTGCGTTCCCCTCGGGACCTGTAATTACCACAAGAATTACCTTTTGCCTTGAATGTTGTGATCCTAGGCTCCCATGCATACATACATAACTACATGCTTACATGCTTATCTGATTATTTGATTTTGATTGTATGCCTACACGCTCACTTTCATACATGCTTCGCATGATTTCTAAGCATTACATGCTCGTTTTGCATGCTCTTCACAAATATTAATACCAGGGCGAGGGTCCTCGGAAACAGTCTCTCGTCAAGGGCCCACCCTTATGGGGTAAGGCTGCATACATCCTACCCCTTCTAGACCCTGTGCAAGCGGGTGCCCTTGAGGCATTGGGACTGTTTTTTGTTGTTGTTGTTGTTGTACAACGAAAAGGACCTGAAGGGAATTACATGTGATCACTATGAGAATTACCCGAAATCGCCTGAGGATTACCCACAATCACCACAATAATTACCCATGATCAGTACATGAATTACCCACGACCACCACAGGAATTACCTGCAATCACCAAATGACCCCAATTGAATTATCCGCGATCACCACAAGAATTACCAGTGATCACTGCTTGAATTACTCATGTTTACCACTTAAATTACCCATGTTCACTGCTGAAATTACCAGAGATTGCCACAAAAATCACCCGCAATCACCACTTGAATTACTAGTAATCACCACAAAACTCACCCTTGATCACCATTTGAATTAGCCGTAACCACCACATGAATTACCATAACCACCACTTGAATTATCCACAATCACCACAGAAATTACCCGCGATCACCACAAAAATTGCCCACGATCAGCACAGGAATTACTACCTGTGATCACCACTTACATTACCTGTGTTCACCGCCGGAATTACTTGTGACCGCACAGCAATTATCTATGATCACCATATGAATTATCGGCGGCCACCCTTGAATTACGTGCGACAAGCACATGAATTACTTGTGATCCCCACAAAAATTAACGGCTAGAGAGTCAAGCAGTAGCACCGGCGTGGTACCGGCCGGCGGTGCCGGTAGCCGGGTCAGGCGGTAGAGGTGTGGACGGTAGTGAAGAGAGAGAGATGGTGGTCGGTAGAGTGAGGAGAGATGTCGGTACCAGGACGGTCGTCGGTACCGGGCCGTGGTGGCCGGTAGAGGAGAGAGGGCGAGGAAGACCAAGGAGAGAGAGTGAGGAAGAGGGAAGAGAACAGAGGAGAGGAGGGAGAAAAAGGAGCATTACCGGCGTCGGTGTACCGTGGTGCTGGTAGTCGGGCGGTAGTGGTGTTGTTTGTCGGTACGGAGGTGGGTGGTAATGGTGGTTCGGGGTGGTAACCGCCTGGGGAAGAAGGGAAGGAGGAAAGAGAAGAGGGGTAGGTGGGGGTGTATGATGAGGAGAGAGGAAGATGAGACGTGGGGAACAAGTCAGGAGGAGGAGAGAGAAAATATATAAATAAATTATATTTTATTTTCGTTATTGTTTCATTATTTTATTTTAATATTGACCTACTTATTTTTATCCTCTACAGTTAGCCCCCCACTCCATGGGTGAATGGAACCTATTCGCATTCGGTCGTGGAGTGTATATCATTCAAATACTCCGTCAATATGTGGACTGTTAAGATTTTGTTGATGAACGTTATCAGTTATGAGGAATTTTATTGGCGTTACCTGTGAGGTCCTTTTAGATGAACATTGTTTTGGTTTATCCCTTCATGGTTTCTTTGTTGTGGTTTTACGCGGGTAATTGGTTCTATGCTTCTTTGTTGATGAACGTTTTTAGCTTTTGGGATTTTTTTTAGGACTCAGAGAACTCGAGCCTATTAAGGATCATGTTTGTTGGTTCTTCCCACGGCAGGGTACTGGAAGATCCCTATAATTGCTTGTGTAGGTAGTTAATATGGGCGTTGTTTCATTTCATTTGTTAATTCTTGGTATGGCCCTTAGGAATTGTATTCTTGATATAAGGCGTTCCTGGTCGAACGACGGTCTTTGGAGATGTTGTTCTACCTGACGCGGTTAACTTTTAATGTGGCCTCTAGGAATTGTATTCCTGACTGGAGGCATTATTCATGGTCGAATAACGGTTGTTGGAGACGTTGTTCTACTTAATTTCTTAGAGCGGTCATTCGGAGTGGTTAATTTTAAGATTTTTCCAAATGTTGGTCGTGGGGCTTAGTTATGAATGACCGCTTATTTAGTCTCCAAATTCTTATTTGTGAACCGAGATGAAGCATGCCGTGAACATTTTAACCCTTAGCCCCCAGCTGTGAACTGGATTGAAATGTATTGCGAATATTTTTAACTCCTAGGGCGGAGCGTATTATCAATGTTTCTACTTCACAGCCTCCAACCGCAAACTGGGTCAGAGTGTATTACTTGCTTTAATATTGGCTGATGCATAATTCGCGTGCCGATACTGGTTGGAGCGCAAGTCGTGTGCCAAAGAGGCATTTATGGCTTAAATATATTTTATCTGCCCGAGAAGGGCTTACGGTTTAAGTATGTCTTTACCTGTCTGAGAAGGACTTGTGATTATGTTTGAGTACTGCTTGCCTGAGAAGGGTTTATAGCGTAAATGTGACTTACCTGCCTAAGAAGGACTTGTGGTTATGTTTGAGTACTGCTTGCCTGAGAAGGGTTTATAGCGTAAATGTGACTTGCCTGCCTGAGAAGGGCTTACGACTATTTCTGAGTACTGCTTGCCTGAGGAGGGCTTATAGCGTAAATGTGGCCTGCCTGCCTGAAAAGGGCTTACGGCTATGTCTGAGTACTGCTTGCCTGAAAAGGGCTTATAGTGTAGGTGTGTCTTACCGGCCTAAGGAGGGCTTATGGCTTGACTTACTATCATCAACCCCAATGTTAGGTGGTGCACACAACTATGGGCTCTCAAGCCGGTGAGAGTTTACCACCCATCCCGATGTTAGGTGGGACACACAACCGCCCCCGTGTTAGATGGGGCCCAAAAACAGCGGGCCCTCAAGCTGGTGAGAGTTTACCGCTCGTCCCTGATGTTCGGTGGGACACACAACCGCCCCGGTGTTGGGTGGGGCACACACAATCGCGGGCTCTCAAACCGGCGAGAGTTTACCGCCCGTCCCGATGTTAGGTGGGGCACACACAATCGCGGGCTCTCAAACCGGTGAGAGTTCACCGCCCGTCCCGATGTTAGGTGGGACACAAATAACCGCCCCGGTGTTAGATGGGACACACACAATCGCGGGCTCTCAAACCGGTGAGAGTATACCGCCCGTCCCGATGTTAGGTGGGACACAAACAACCACCCCGGTGTTAGATGGGGCACACACAATTGCGGGCTCTCAAACCGGTGAGAGTTTACCGCCAGAGGGTCCTTTACGGTAGGTGGAGGATGACCGCTCAACCTCTCCTTGCCCCTTTGTTTTAACTTGGGCAAGAAGGACGAAGCCCCCATTGTTTAAGGGGCTTAGAAAACCATGGCCTTTCACTTTATGTGAACGCCAACCGCCTGTGGGACCTTCACGGTAGGTGAAGGATGACCGCCCAACCTCTCCTTGCCCTTTTGTTTTAACTTGGGCAAGAAGGACCAAGCCCCCATTGTTTAAGGGACTTAGAAAACCATGGCCTTTCACTTGAGGTGAAAGCCAACCGCTTGCGGGTCCTTCACGGTAGGTGAAGGATGACTGCCCAACCTGTCCTTGCCCTTTTGTTTTAACTTGGGTAAGAAGGACCAAGCCCCCATTGTTTAAGGGACTTAGAAAACCATGGCCTTTCACTTTAGGTAAAAGCCAACTGCCTGCGGGTCCTTCACGGTAGGTGAAGGATGACCGCCCAACCTCTCCTTGCCCTTTTGTTTTAACTTGGGCAAGAAGGACCAAGCCCCCTTTGTTTAAGGGACTTAACATACCGTGAGCTTCCACATTAGGTGAAATCCAACCTCCTACGGTCCTTCACGTTAGGTGAAGGATAACCGCCCAACCACTTCTTGCTCCTTTGCTTTAAGCTGAGCAAGAAGAACCAAGCCCCCATTGTTTCAGGGACTTAGACAACCACGGTCTTTCACTTGAGGTGAAATCCAACAGCCTGCGTGTCCTTTATGTCAGGTGAAAGATAACCGCCCAACCTCTCCTTGCTCCTTTGCTTTAACTTGAGCAAGAAGAACCAAGCCCCCATTGTTTAAGGGACTTAACTTACCGTGAGCTTCCACATTAGGTGAAAGCCAACTGCCTATGGCCCTTCACATTAGGTGAAGGATAACCGCCCAACCACTTCTTACTCCTTTGCTTTAAGCTGAGCAAGAAGAACCAAACCCCCATTGTTTCAGGGACTTAGACAATCGTGATCTTTCACTTTAGGTGAAAGCCAACCGCCTGCGTGTCCTTCACGTTAGGTGAAGGATAACTGCCCAACCTCTCCTTGCTCCTTTGCTTTAACTTGAGCAAGAAGAACCAAGCCCCCATTGTTTAAGGGACTTAACTTACCGTGAGCTTCCACGTTAGGTGAAAGCCAACCGCCTACAGTCCTTCACATTAGGTGAAGGATAACCGCCCCACCACTTCTTGCTCCTTTGCTTTAAGCTGAGCAAGCAGAACCAAGCCCCCATTATTTCAGGGACTTAGACAACCGTGGTCTTTTACTTTAGATGAAAGCCAACCGCCTGTGTGTCCTTCACGTTAGGTGAAGGACAACCGCCTGCCAATTTCTTGCTCCCTTTTTCAACCGGAGTAAACAATACCGAGCCCCCATTGTTCGCGGGACTCCTAGTACTGTAACATACCGTGTTAGGGGGAAGCTAATTGCTAGCGGTCCTTCACGTTAGGTGAAGGTCAATTGTCTCGCACAACTTCTTACTTCCCTTTTTCAACCGGAGAAAATAGTACCGCGCCACCATTGTTAGCGGGACTCTTTGTGCTGCAGACTACCGTGTTGAGGGAAAGCTAACTACCCACGGTCCTTCACGTTGGGTGAAGTTTAACCGCGTATGACAATTCCAGCTTCCAATCTTTATTCTGGGCTGAGTTAACACAAACCACGTAGGGACATCAAAGCCCTAGCTTGCCGTATAAGAAACATCAAAGCCCTGGCCTCCAGCAAGGTGAAACATAAGGGACGTCAATCACACAAATTACGCCAAGAACGTAATTCACAAATTGAGAACATAAAGCCCCCAGCCCCCGGCTAGGGACTGGGTTGAGCATAAACCGTATAAGGAGCATTAAGGACGTAAATCACATTAGGAACGCAATTCACGTAAGTCCTATAAAAAGCGTTAAGCACCCAGCCCCCAGTTTAGGGACTAGGCCGCAACATAATTATGCCATTAGTTGCTATATGTATACCGTTGCCAATCATCCTTGGCGAACGGTAAATTCCGTAGTTGCCCAGAGGCAACTCGAGTGGGCGTTCGGTTCGGGCGTATAAAACTGTGAATAAGAATGCAATTATGTGTTTGTTAATGAGCATGCCTTGTATTTTGTGCATGCCTCATAAAACAGTGGTAGACTTCATTAGGTGCCAAGAGGTGCCCTGTAAGTCTAAAGAATAATGTGTCCCTTGAGTTGTGAAGATAAGGGGTGTTTTGAGACTTCATCCTTAGCTGCAAGAGCATTAGCCTCTTAATTATAGAATGGATGAACCAAGACGGGTGTCCTGGAGAGTTCACCATCACCTTTGTGGTGATAACACCTGTGTGAGGGCATTAGTCGTAATATTAAGCCAAATATTTTGGTGGTATTGCTTGGCCGAGCGTGCTTGAGGCTGTTACTAGTCAGACTTTGTTGGTGGTACGGCGGAGCCATCCTGCTAGGCGGTACATAGCTTACCAAACTTATTAATGGTAAGGCTTAGTCAAATGGATGGATGGTACCGCAAGGCCGACCTCGCTATTGAGTTTGAAGGATTATCACCAAGCTTGTTGGCAATGACCTTTTATGATATTAGTACCACGTTACCCCTTTATGAGGTTGACAACGTGGTCTGGGTAGGCTCGTTAGTAGCTCTATTTGGTCAAGCTTGTGGGTGGCATCGTACATCTAAGTTATTGGCGGTGGCACCCAACTGACCCTGTTAACGACCACACGTTTTTGGAAGACCCTCCATCAATATTGTTGGTGGGTTGTTGGCGGTCGTTTGCATTTATTGGAATTAAATGCTTTTCACGGTAATTTTAAAGCATTGTTGATTTAAAGTGGTGCACGTACTATTAGTTTTTCCGCCTAGTACCCAAAACTTGGCGGTAACACTTCGCATAGAATTTCCGCTAGGATGGCTGGAGGAATAGCCAAGCTGGTTGGCGGTAGTTCCCAAGCTCATTTGCCTTAGCGTTGTTGGTTATTCACGCTAGTCCATGGCACCGTTGTTATTGGTTCACTTAGTAGCAATTTCTTCTTTACTCAGGTTAGAAGGTGAGTAGTTATGTTCTTAAAGAGTTTTTGCCAACTTTGTTGGCGCTAGCTTAAGTCTTTGAGGCGTTGAGGATAACGTCTCCGTTGGTGGGTCCTCTGCTATGTTTGTTAGCGAATAGTACCCTATGCGTGGTCATTAGCGCATCTTTTAGGGGTGCTCGCCTAGTCCGAGGGTGGTAACATTGTTATTAGGGGAGCCCCCTGCTTAATGCCTCGGCTATGTTTAACTTCTTGTTTTAACCCTAGTTCTTTTTACTTGAACTTTCAGGCAGTTGCGGTTAATCCTTGTTAATTTGAAGTTATCTTAAGTTCTTGCCGTTAGATAAAAGCCTCTAGCTTAGTAATTAATGGCAACCCCTAGTTGTCAACAAGGGTGGAGCATATCGTGAGAAGATAAGTCATAAGCTCCAAGCCCCCGGTCGTTACCTGGGTTGGGACATACCGTAAATAGCTCACATGTATTTTGTACATGAACAGAGAGTAGTAAATAGCGTAAGCCGTATCGTAGGACAATAGCTTTGACTAACAAAAAATAATAAAATTTGTGAGTAGCTATCCTAGCAAGAAAACCGCACAGGAGTTGGAGGGAGAAGTAGGTTACCATACAGGCACGGTCCGATTGTGGACACGGTGCGTTTGCGAGCCTTTATGTTTCGTATACGCACACCCGCATCGGTGTGTATGGCCCAGTGTCGTGTGTTGTATGCAAGCAATGGTGCGTGCTGTGCCGCAAGTCACGTCCCGGTTGCGAATGTTCCTTGGTTAAAAAAGACACAGGTCGTTGAAGTCGAGTTTGGGGCGTCAAGTGTCCCAACCCTGAATAGAGGTGCTAGATGGTTTACCCCGGTAACGGGGGCGGCCCTCAGTGTAGCTATGAGGGTGTCATGAGGTTCCCACATGAATAGGGCGCTCTATAGACAAAGTGGTGGGCCGAGGGCCGACAGTACGCATAATCCGTCCAAAAAGGGCTTGATCCCTCGTTTGTGTTGCGCAACACAATGTCGAAGTGCTCCAGCGTGTAGGATTCAACCTTCCATTGGTGAGAGCACTTGTGATGCTCGATCCCCTTTGTGAGTGGCAGTGTGCACCAACCCCATTTACTGGTCTCGTGGCTTGATGGCACGGATGTGGCAACACCGTGTCTGAGGGTAAAGGAAGGGGTCGTTGGTCATATGTCAACGAGCACCCAAGTTCGACACATGCTACGAGATGGTTGCCCTCTTGAGTAAGTGGCATGCTACCTGTGCGGGATCAAGGATAGCGACCTCGAACACAAGGTGCGCCTTAGGGACTTTGCAGCCCCTACGTGCTGCTCTGGAGTAGGACTACATCAATCTGCTCCTAGGAGCTAGCCGACACTGTGAAGGACTTGTGGCATCGAGAATGGCACGGGTAGTCTAGACACAAGGTTAAGACTCAAAGGGGCGTTAGTGGGGTCCAACATAAGTGATGGTGGTGTGTCGGCCCACCGAGCGGGGTTCGCATTAGGCAAAAGCTAACTGTCCGTGAGACTCCACGTTAGGTGAAGGTTACCCGCCCCACAACTTCATGCTTTCTTTTTCAGCCGGAACAGAACAACACAACCGCGTACTTCCACGTTTGGTGGAAGTTAACCGCCCACCGTTCGTAGAACAGCGAACTTTTATGCTAGGTGAAGGCTAATCGCGGATGATGATTCTAATTCCTAGTTCTTGTCCTGAAGCTAAGTTAACATAAACTTCGTAAGAAACGTCAAAGCCTTAGCTCATTACATAGGAAACACCAAATCCCTAGCCCTAAGTAAGGAGTTAGGCTAAACATAACTCACATAAGTGACATATACCACGTAAGATGCACTGAGAACATAATTCACATAAACAATGCAAATCATAAAAAACGCTAAACCCCCGGCTTATAATCAAGGACTGGGTTGAATGCAAATCCCATAAGGAACGTTAATCACGTAATTTTCTACACAAAAAGATAGATTACGTAAAATTATATGGAGAACACCGCATCCCCCGCTGTCAAGTAAATACTGTTGTTCTTCATTATTACGGAACGGTAAGTTTCATAATTGCCGAGAGGTAATTTGAGTAGGCATCCCATTCAGGTGTGTAAAAATATTAATAAGGATGTAATTATACATATTTGTTAATTGAGCATGGCTGGCAGCCTACCCGCGCCTTGCTAAAAATGCTAGACTTATTTTTACATCATTGTAAGTCTAAGAAGTAACACGCCCCTTGAATCCTAAAGGTAAGGGATCTTTCAAAGCTTTATCCTTAACCCCAAGAGTGTCAAACTCTCTATTGGCAAGCAGATGAGCCCAGGTAAGTGTCCCGGTGAATCTATGGCTATCCTTATGCTGATAGTGCCTGGGCAAGGGCATTGGGCGTAATACCTGGCCAAGTTCTTTGGCAGGACTGTCTATCCGAGAGTGTTGAGGCTGTTAACAGCCGGGCTAGGTCGGTGATATTGCGTAGCCATCTTTGGTTGGTTGTGCGTATTTCACCGATTTCAGTAACGGTCGGGTTTTGGCCGAATTGGCGGAGGGCACCACTTGGTGACCCCGCTGTTACCTTTGAGGGTTTATTCCCAAGGTTGTTAGTGGTTACCCCTTTCAAATTGCGTGGCCGCGTGTTACCCACTAAAGGGGTTAACGAGGCCACCCGGCCAAGTTCGTTGGGGTTAAGACCTAGCCAAGCTTGCTAGCGGTAGCTTTACAGTTTATTCATTTGGAAGCTCTCCGTTGGTTACCTACGGTGGCCTACGGTACTGCTGTTTGGTGTTGCCCAACTAGTGGTAAATTTTTTTCTTTACCTAAGTTGAAAGGTGAATGGTGAAGCTTAAAAGAGCATTTGCCAACAAAGTTGGTGGTAGCTCAAATCTTAGGGCGTTGAAGGCAACGTCCCCGCTAATGGACCCTCTATCATGCTTGTCGGCAGTGTTCCGATTAAACTGGACACCCAAGAGGCAAACTTTGACGGGTTTGGCCTCACGCGTTGTCACTGCCAAAGCCCCCAGCTTTGGGCGGCATTGCTGAAGTAAGGATAGGCTATCGTCGCTACACAGCCGACCTGATGGGCGGTTGCACCTAATCAAGGTAAATAGTGCAAAGCCAAGTTATTAGACGAGGCTTGAGCTAGCCTTGCAGTTGGCTTTAACGAGTCACTTACGATGGCTTTTACCGACAAGCTACTCGGTCAAGGAATTGGCGAGGCGACCGGTTGACATTGTTAAGTTTACTTTTGGGTGGCTTAAGCCTCCAATTATCAGTGGTAAGGTTCTTATTAACCAATATTTACTAATGACGCCAAGTGACATTGGTTGGCCACTGCAACTTTGTTTACAGATTTTTTGCATCACAGATGAACGTTGGTGCCATTTTGGCGTTCGCCTAGTTCAAGGACGGCAATGTTATTATCTAAGGGAGCCCTTGGAGGGCGCTACCCCTATATTAAACGGTTGGTGGTAATCGTCTACCCGGCTTAAATTTTACCTTATTCGGGTCGCTTTTTAGTTAAGGATTTTGCCACCTATACACATAGTAACATTCTACTCTAATTTAATTGTTGCTAAGGTACGGGTTAGCACATTTTGAAATATCGTCTTGGGCATAAATTTAAGCTATGTGAATAGCAAAAATTAAGAAACGAGTATACTCAAACTTATATATCATGTAGTGAAGTTTTCTAGGCAATGAAATTTCTCTTATCCCCAATTAAGAACAGAGATTACTTGATAAAAGCCCTTAATATAGTGGCCCTTACGAACAATAAATTTAATAAAAGTCCAACTCAACTTTTCTAACTTAATCACATATCTACCGAAGCTTTATGAGTTGGGTTGGACGCAACTTAGAACAATTTCAGCTAAATAAAAAATTTAGCGAGCGATTTCCGGAAAACGGGAGTAACACAATTCGTGCATTGCCGCGAATCTAAGACGGGAAATCTGATAAGATAATTTAGGTGTAATTGAAGCGAGAATATTATGAAAAGCACCCTAACATGCTTTAAAGTTCAAGATATGCAATTAATTATACTATAAAATTTGAACTGAAAGCTTTCTTAAATTTTCAGATTAAAAATATTATGAAAAATACCCATAATATAGTTCAAAGCTCATAATGTGCTAAATTTCGAATTTTACTGATAATTTTTGACGTATTAGAAGGCAAATAAGAGAGAAAATTGGAAATCAAAGACTTATAGTTACCGGAGCCCCCAGTTTTGTGAGGGTCTAGACATTTTACAAGGGATACCAGGTTAAACGCTAGCAAGCTATCTTCCCACAGACACCGCCTATTGTTTATGGTGTTTTTGGTTAGGTTCTAGATGAGAGCGGGACTCAACTCTCACTTGAGGAAGCAGCTGCTGGAGCGTTTAACCCAGGCTCCCCTGCAAAACAAGCAAGACCGTCAGAGGGACCCACGAGTTTGCCCGCGGGAGACCCCTCCGATGCCTAAGTTAGTAAAGGCATAGTAATAATAATAATAATATATGATAAGTAAATAACGTAAAGTAAACTATAATAAATACTTATCGTATATGGAGAGGGGCCTTGGTAGCTGGGAGTTGTACCGTACGAGCGAGGACGGTAGAGAAGAGAGGAGAGAGGAGGTGGCCGGCGCTCTCACTTGAATCCCATCGTACGAGCGAGGTACCGGCAAGGTGACTGGGGTTAAACCAGAGTGAGAGGAGAGAGAGAGATGGGCGGTTGTATTGTTGGGTTGTTAGGAGAGAGAAAGGGGGCTCCTTCTCCCTTTTGTGAGGAGGGGAAAAGGGGTATTTATAGAAGAGGAGGGAGGAGGTGGACGGTACCGGGTGAGAGGGGGACGGTACCGGGGTGGTTGTACTGGCGAGGGTGTCAGGCGGTAGGAGAGAGGTGGTAACGGTCGGGCGGTAGTGGTAACGAGGTGAGGAGGACGGTAGAGAAGAGAGGAGAGAGAAGATGAGGCGGTGCCGGCTAGAGGGTCAGGCGGTAGCACCGGCGTGGTACCGGTCGGCGGTGCCAGTGGCCGGGTCAGGCGGTAGAGGTGTGGACGGTAGTGAAGAGAGAGAGATGGTGGTCAGTAGAGTGAGGAGAGATGTCGGTACGGGGACGGTCGTCGGTACCGGGCCGTGGTGGCCGGTAGAGGAGAGAGGGTGAGGAAGACCAAGGAGAGAGAGTGAGGAAGAGAGAAGAGAACAGAGGAGAGGAGGGAGAAAAAGGAGCATTACCGGCGTCGGTGTACCGTGGTGCTGGTAGTCGGGCGGTAGTGGTGTTGTTTGCCGGTACGGAGGTGGGCGGTAATAGTGGTTCGGGGCGGTAACCGCCTGGGGAAGAAGGGAAGGAGGAAAGAGAAGAGGGGTAGGTGGGGGTGTATGATGAGGAGAGAGGGAGAGGAGACGTGGGGAACAAGTCAGGAGGAGGAGAGAGAAAACATATAAATAAATTATATTTTATTTTTGTTATTATTTTGTTATTTTATTTTAATATTGACCTGCTTATTTTTATCTTCTACAGTACCTCATAGCACAATTTGATTATATAATTGAATTTTATTATATATATTTGTAGCCATTTTTAATTTTTCAATTAATTCATGTATTGTCTTATTCTTATGGCCTAGATTACTATGCAGTTTTCATGAGTGATAATGAATTGTAGTTGTACTCATCCTGAATGGCATATATAAACATGCTCTTTATATTAATTTTTCCAAAGACATACATTTCTTTGTCAAAGGGTAAGTATTATTAATATAACATTTATTACGTTCTAAATGCAAAAAAGAATATTTCACGAATGTAATTTTAAAATTATTATATATTCGTATGTTGTCAATTTTCATTATTCCTTGCTAGAATATTGTATATTAGCTAAATTAGTGAATCTTTTTTGTTTTTAAATAGTATGTCTAATGTGGACTTATCTAAAGATCCAACTTGCAGCTTCGAACCTCAACAATGCCTGGTTGAAAGGATATGATGCTTCTAACGCATTGATCATACCCAATGCCAGACTAACAGGGATCCACTAAAACTCATTGATTTTGTGTGTTCCCATATAATAAGTTATATACTTTTTACTAAACTCCTTAAAACTAAAAATTACAAAGATTAACTCAAAATAATAAACTCATCAAAGTAATTTCAATTTATGAAAAGTTTTCTCGCATAAACAACTAAAAGGCCTAGTTATAGGCACTCTATTGAACTCTAAAAATAGCTATATTCTATCTCTGATTTTAACTATTCCTAATTTAAATTAAATTATAAAACAATCATATTGCAATCCTAACTCTAAATATAATAAAGCAAAATACTTACAAACCCTAATTAATTTACTCTTATTTTCTTATCTCCTTCGGGTTATTATTAGCATGCATTGCATTAATGTCAGTATCTAATAGATTATTACTTTTGAACAACAAAACAAAAAATAATAATTATAGTAGGCTATCTAAATTATTTATTATTTTTTCATTAAACATAAGTTAAAAAAAAAAAAAGGAATTCACATGCTTAAACCGGCGAATCCATTTCTCCATGGTACATAAAATAAAATTTATGTACCGTAGACAAACTGCAATTAGGCAGTGGTCTGCTGTTGCAATGTTGCAACTTCCGGGCCGTGAATTCACGTGTATAGTACTATCATATGAGTCGGACCCTTTCATTATATTCCAAAGCCACTAATAAAAAGTTACAGTTTTCATAACCATCGCCTTTTTCTAATTGCATTGTCATAATGTAATATTATTTGATCACAATTCGTTGCATGATTGAAAAGTATTTGATTAAATATTCATGATGCAAAAACCATCAAAATAATACCTAAATGGAAATAATGAGTTCCTAACTTTGGTTTTGATACCAATCAACAATGCATAAAACATATTTTATTATATATCTTAGAACTTCATAATTTTCACATATATTTGAATCAAGTAACACAGCTTGATCCATGGCAATCCCTCTATCGATCACTTTATCCAATCTAACAAAGTTCGCCATCAAATTACAAAGAGAAGAAGTCATTTTTATGAACAAAAAGTAAGTCTTAAGATTGTTAGAAAAATTTGACTAAACCAGGTACTATAACAGTCCAATAGCCTTAAGGCATGTAGCAAACTGCTATCCTTAAAATTTATTTTGTCTATACTAAAATATTCTTAGAGATACAATGAAACTAAAAACAAAGTGTGTAAAAAGAAAAGATTTTCGAGATTGAAGAATAGGAGAATGATAAAATCCCTATTTTATCTCTTTCTAATCTTGAGAATGAAGGGGGGTCCATATAGTTTTCAAGTGTCATTTAGGAATAGACATATCCATTCACATGAAGAGACACACCTATTCAACAAATGACACTAAATTATCTTTTACTTATTTTGAGAATACATCAACATGAAGTTTTAGCATTGGGAACGTGTGGACAATGAACATAAACTCATGCCCAAACTAAGATAACATCAGCTCATTTTTACTTACTGTATTAAGACTAGTAAATAACATATCCAATTGTAAAATTGTAATGTGTTGCAGAAAACCATAAACAATCTAAAAAATTTATTAACAAGTCATACAACATGCAATGATATCTTTTTTATTTTTAACAAACAAACAATGTATTTATTCTACTAACGCACATTATGATGCATGCAATGATGATTCAACCGATCTACTCATTACTCCATAATAGCGAGGCCACATCAACTTGTACAGCTAAGAATTATTCTTGAATTAACGTGATTCAATGTAACTTTTTCCAAACATAATTAACTCATCATTATTCGTTTATCGTCTAAAATAATATGACAGACTCCTTGGGACGGCCAACATACTATCCTAATCAAGTGTACGCCATGACCTAGACATCCATACAAGTCCGTAAAATAATCTACAGTAGCATGGTCACACTTGTTTTCAATACTTCAATAATCAATCACCAAGATGTCTAACATCATACACTGCAAATAAAAGACCTCCTCAGGGAGTAATGCTCATCTACTATACCATTATATTGATAACGAACAATATTCATCTATTGTATCTCGCTCCTACTTGATGCTTTAAGTTCATGGAATTTTTATTTAATTTTAACAAAATAACCCAATGTGGGATGCACCAAAGCACACTATATTGTATGTAATGATGCCCTCATTCATCTACTCGTTATTCCCCTATAGGGGTTGGAATCGATAAATTGATATAGGTGTGAACTATTCAGAATTAATATTCTTCCTTGTAACTCTTACTAAACATAATTAACTCGTCGTTCTTCCCTTAGCCTCACAGATAATAAGACATAACTCCTCGAAAGGGCAAGCACATTATCCTAATCCAGTGTATACCATTACCTACACATCCATGCGGTCTACAAGATGTCCCATGGATACATGGTCACACTTGTTTTCCAATATTTCAATCTATCAATAAGAAGTCCAACCTCATACACCCCAAAAAGAGCCCTTCTACTATTGAAGTTCTCTTGCACTTGACTCTTATTTTTAGTTTGTGGACTTTCTATTATATGTTATTAGAATTACATAGTAAAACAAATTTCAGAAAAAACAATCACCAATTGCATTAGGTTCTAATAATTATCCGACTAACAAACCTCTTATCGTATTAGATGCTCAATATTAAAGTTCAAATTTCCAAATATTTCAATTATTGAATTTGTAATCATGTTAGACCTATTTTGGAAAATACCCCCACTCAGTCAAATAAAATGTGCTAAAAGATTAGAATAATCTAAACGAGTTTCAAACCACTTTTTTAGATCAAACCTTCTATTTAACTATTTAATAAAATATCAAACATGTTGATAATATTTGATATTCATAGATCAAGCTTCAAGAAAAAAAATGGAGGTTTCTCGAAGTGTGAAACCCTCGTGGAAGGAGAGAAGGATTTAGAGCCAAAAAAGTAAATTGGCATTAATTAAAAGGTAGTCTGCTAGGCGAGTAGTTTATATGGATAATTATATAAATTGGCTCATTATAAAAGAATTGAAGTTATACATATCTTGAGTTACTCGCCTTGTACTTACACGCTCGATACTTACACGCTCGGTACTTACTTGCTCGATACTTACACGTCTAGTACTTATAGGCCTAGCGCTATAAATATAATGAGTAAGTAATTATTATACAAAATCAGGTAATAATAAACAAGACTTAAATTAAAAAACTGGACCCTAAAATATCAAAAAAGCTAATTACTCAAAATTATGCCATGTGTCACATTTCTATGACAGATGGCCTGAGGGGAGGCGCACAATGGACACATCCCCCAAAACTTTGCTTAGCCTTCAATTAAGCTTGAGGATAAAAGGGAAAGGGGGACACAGTGGGAAAAGCCCCGAGGGAGGGGGGGAGGGATGGACGGGAGAGGAAGAAGGAAAAAAGGGATGGATGATGAGGGATGGGTGGGTATGAATAAGTGCTTATTGATCCACATGAAGCTATTGCAGGCCTCCTTCCTTCTTCTTTATCTACAATTTTCCCTCTAAAGCAGTAATCATTCAAGTCTCTTACTCCTCTTAGATTAAGTATTCTATATCTATTATGTCCATTTATTACCTGCCTTTATTACTATTTTATGGGATCGATACTAACTTGAGCATTAGGGTGTCCCCCGTGGGCTACTCCACAGGTTCCCTAATCGTTTGTCTAGTCTTGCAGGAAATATCAAGTTACACGTGTAGCTAGAGCTTTGTTGGAGTAAGCACTTGCAAAACTCGCAAGAACAGGTATCCTAGAGATCTCAGGTGTCGAGGCCGTGTAGTCACTTTCGTTAAAACTTATGTCAACATAAGAATTAATCTAAGGGATACAACGACAACCAAAACGATGAAGTGAAAGTATGTAAGAAGAGAGAAAGAAGAGATGAATGAGTTGAAGTTTTTGTTCAAGAACTTTCAACACTTTTAAGTAATCCCTCTCATTCAAAGTTCTTTCAATCTTTTGTATTGATTCAAGTCAAAACAAATCTGATCAAAGGGGGTGTTATATATGTTAAGGGTGAAAAGAGACGTTCCCTAAAAGCACCCCAAAAAGGGGAGCCAAAAATCGGAATAAACCGCACAAGTAAACCGTCACAATCTGTCCTATGTGTCGACGCACATATCTATTACGTGTGCTTCTGTAAGATTGTGTAAAGAACATAATTCTGCATCTAGTCCGTGCGCTTCTGTAAGATTGTGTGTCCACACACAACTCTGCATTTTGGTTTTGTAGGATTGTGTGTTGAGACACATCCCATACAAATAAAAACGCTTCAAATAACATCGGGACAAATCTCAAACACTTCATTAACAATTCTCATTTTGAAAATACACCAACAAGCTTGAGTTCAACTCATCCTAACCAACCCCACCTAATATAGAGCTCAAAAATGATGAATAAGTGTGAGATTGATATAGTAGAGCATACCCAATAGGATTGCTGAGGCATATATTTATAATAGAAAGAGTAGGAATAATTACACAATATTCTCATCATATAATCAGCATAATATCAATACAAATATTATCCCTAATACGCCCCCTTAATCTGTGCGAGGGGGACCAATGGGCAGATTGGCTTTATGGTAGTAGAAGCGATCAGTAGCCAACCCCTTGGTGAATATGTCAGCAACCTGTTTAGTGGTAGGAGTGTATCGAACCTGGATATCACCCTTAATCAAATTTTCAAGAACATAGTGAAAGTCAACGTCGGTATGCTTACTGCGATCATTAGAGGTAGGATTGGCAGCCAGGTAAGTAGCAGAAACATTGTCACAGTACGCAATGATCGGGCCTGAGTGACGTAAGACTAGGTCACGCATGAGGTAGCGGATCCAATCACATTCAGCAACAGCTCAATATTCAGATTCAGTGGAAGATTTGGCAACTGTGGGCTGCTTCTTTGCACGCCACAAAATGAGGTTGGGGCCGAGAAACAAGGCCAACCCTGTTGTGGAGCGACGAGTGTCAGGACAGCTACCCCAGTCAGCATCAGCATAGGTAGTAATAGCGGTGCAAGAGCCTAGAGCGATGGTGAGGCCGTGATCAGGCATGAGCTTTAGGTATTGGATGATGAGTTTAACCATCTGCCAATGGGAAGTAGTGAAGGGGGCCCAGATCTTTTATTGCAAATTGGGTTGAAAAAGAAGCAATGAGGCGAGCGAGTAGCAAAGGTTCGGAGCCCATGAGGATAATGTCATCCACATACAATAGGAGACACACAATGGCAGCAAGGGACCGATGTATGAAAAGCGGGGGATCAGCCTTACTACAATAGAAACCCAGACTATAGAGAAATGTGCTAAACTTATGAAACCAAGCTCGTGGTGCCTGCTTGAGGCCATACAGAGCCTTACGCAGGAGGCATACATGCGCGGGAAATTTTGGGTGGATGAACCTGGGAGACTGACGCATGTATATCTCTTCGTTTAGAAAACCATGTAAAAAGGTATTTTTAATGTCTAGTGGCGAATGGGCCACTTGTTAGTGATAGCAAGGGCAAGGATGAACCTGATGGTGGTCGGTTTAATAACAGGGATAAATGTTTCAAAGTAGTCAAGGCCCTCAAGCTAGTGAAAACCCTGAGCAACAAGACGAGCCTTAAACCGATCAACAGAGCCATCAGGTTTATACTTGACTTTTTACTTCCAAGTACTAGCGACCACATTTTGAGAAGAAGAGGCAGGAATGACGTCCCATGTCCTGTTTTGAAAGAGAGCGTTGAATTCCTCAGCCATGGCCTCCTGCCACTAAGGATTTTTAGCTGCCTGAGAAAAACAGGTAGGTTTCTGAACCACAACAATCGAGCTTAGGGATAGAATGTGTTTGGATTTGCAGATCCCATCCTTAAGATGGGTATGCATGGGATGGACATTGGACACGAGGGGGCACTATCGAGCATAGAGGGGGGAACAGGAGGACCGTCCAAGGAGGTCACAGAAGGTCCAGCTGGGGGTTCCTGATGTGCGCCCCCTGAACCAACAACTTCACCCGTCCCGATTGTAGAAACCACGGTTGCGGGTTCCGGGAAAGGGGCCGAAGGGGGTGATGGAGTAGCAGCTATAGGGGATGTCGTGACAATACTAGGGTCCAGCACAGGCGGGATCACCTGAGGAGGTCCCGAAGTGTGCAGGCCCAGTGTGTGGTGAGCATGGGCGAGTAGGGGCCTAGGTAGCGGGATATCAACTAAGGCTGGGCCTGAGTTTGCCGGAGCATGCATGCTAGACACGATGTCAGGATAGGGAAATAAATGATTAACAAAATGCACATATCAACTAGTATAGACACGACCACTAGTGGGGTCTAAACAGCGATACCCCTTATAACGTCCTGCATACTCAATAAAGACGCAGGATACAGAGCGGGGAGCCAATTTATGAGGAGTACGGGATGTGATGTTAGGGTAACAAGCACACCCAAAGACCCAAAAAAATTGTAATCTGGCGCCTTTTCAAACAGTTTTTCAAACGGGGACAAGTTTTGTAAAAGCAGAGTAGGCAACCTATTAATTATGTAACATGCAGTACAAGCAGTATCAGCCCAAATTTTAGGAGGGAGGCGCGCCTGAAAAATTAGGATCCATACCATTTCACTTATATGTTGATGCTTTCGTTCTGCTACCCCATTTTCCTATAAGAACAAAGGCGATATATTAGAACAAAGGCGACATTCAGAGTTGCGCCAACTATCGGGGTATCAAACTAATGTGCCATACTCTGAAGTTGTGGGAACAGGTCATAGAGAGGAGGTTAAGGCAACAGCCAGAGGTGTCCGAGAACCAATTCGGATTTATGCCAGGGAGATCAATAATAGTAGCCATCTACATCCTAAGGCGGACGATAGAGCATTAAAGAGAGAGACAAAAGGACCTTCATATGGTTTTCACTGATTAGAGAAGGCATATGATAGAGTGCCAAGGGAGGTCCTTTGGAGAGTTTTGGACAAGAAAGGCATCTCCGTGTCATACATCCGAGCCATTAGAGACATGTATGAGGAGACACAGACTATAGTGCGTACAGTGGATGGGGAGACAGACGCTTTCCCGATAACAGTAGGGCTACACCAAGGGTCTGCTTTAAGCCCCTATGTGTTCATTCTGGCTATGGATGAGCTCACTAGGCACATAGAGGGATGTGTACCTTGGTGCATGCTTTTTGCAGATGACATAGTGCTGGTGGGGGAGTCGTGGGAAGAGGTAAATGAAAAGTTGGAACTGTGGAGAGGGGTACTAGAGTCGAAGGGTTTACGACTAAGCAGAGCCAAGACCGAGCACATGGAACACAAGTTCGATCCCTCTACCACGCCTAGCCGAGAAGACGTCAAGATTTGATCTGAGGCCATATCGAAGAAGGAGAGCTTCAAGTACTCGGGGTCCATGATACAGCACAACGGCGAAGTGGACGAGGATGTCAACAACCAGATTAAAGCGGGATGGCATAAGTAGAGGATGGCCTCCATGGTACTTTGTGATAGAAAGTTCCCCTTGAAGCTAAAGAGAAGATACTATAAAACGGTTGTGAGGCCAGCCATAATGTATAGGGCAGAGTGCAAGGCAATGAAACAACAGCACACCCAGAAGATGAAGGTGGCGGAGATGCGAATCCTGAGGTGGATGTGCGGACACACAAGGAAGAATAGGATCAGGAACGACGTTCTCAGAGGCAAATTGGGCATAGCCTCCATTGAAGATAAATTGAGGGAGCAACATTTGAGGTGGTTCGGATATGTTAGAAGGAGACCGAACAACGCTTCAGTAAGGAGATGCGAACAGCCCCTTACCACACTAGGCAGAAGAGGAAGAGGCAGGCCAAAGAAGAGATGGTTGGAGACGATCTGACAAGACCTCACCAACCTAGACCTTCGGGAGGAGATGGCCTTAGATAGGGCCCAATGAAGGGCTAGCATAGGGGTAATAGATGCTCCAATTGGAGTAGGATAGTCTAACTTACTAGTGCTAGGCCTTGACATCCTCTTGGCTCACGTAGGTTGTGTACTTGCTCTCATGAGCTTCTACTTGCCTACTTATCTTTATCTCTATCATTATCTTTATCTTATCTTTTGATTTCTGCCTGATGTGGCTTGCTTTGAGTTTTCTTTGAGTTTGTTATTTTGCTCGTCATGTGTTTTTCCC
This sequence comes from Simmondsia chinensis, assembly GCA_018398585.1. NCBI lineage: Eukaryota > Viridiplantae > Streptophyta > Magnoliopsida > Caryophyllales > Simmondsiaceae > Simmondsia > Simmondsia chinensis. Next base: position 9,479,023 of record JAGTTD010000004.1, read on the forward strand.
TACTCATGCTTTAATGCTCTCCTGCTGCCAGGTCACATGCTCTATGCTGCGGACCAGTTTCTCAGGTTGGGGGTCCTCGGAAACAGCCTCTCTTCAGGGTAGCCCCCTGAAGGGGGAAGGCTGCATACATCTACCCCCCCCCCCCCCCTAAGACCCTACTTATGCGGGAGCCCTTGCAGGCACTGGGTTTGTTGTTGTTGTTGTTGTTATTATACCCCATTTTGCTATGGAGTATCAGGGCATGAAAGACGAAAGTGAATGCCGTGGGTGCGACAAAGGGCAGTCGTAGGCCGATTATCAAACTCGCGGCCTCCATCACTTTGAAAACATTCGATTTTGAGATTAAACTGGTTTTCAACGTGGGTCTTAAAATCCGAAAAGATGGAGTACACTTCATCCTTCCGTTGCATCGGGTAGAGCCAAGTAAAGCAAGTAAAATCATCAACAAATAACACATAGTAACGAAGCGCAGAATCAGACACAACAGGAGATTGCCAAACATCTGCATGAATTAATTGCAAAAGTAAACTTGTATCATGTAGCACACGTGAAAACGGTAAGCGACGTGATTTTCCCAAACAACATGCCTGACAATGTTTATTGAGCTGGAACAAGAAATAGCAGGAATCAAAGAAAGAGTACGTAAGGTGTCTAAAACAACATGCTCTAAATGACCTAAGCGCCTATGCCAGAGCTCAATGGTGACCGTCCGTGCAACAAGTTCAGTGAGGTGCAGAGAAAACCTGTACAGAGGGCCTTCACTACGTATCCGAAGGAGAGGCATTCCTGTAGCCTTGTCCTTGACACAAAAAGAGGACGAATCAAACTCAACTACACAGTTATTATCACGACACAACTGCTTAATAGTCAAGAGGTTATATGTGAGACCAAGAACCAACATAACATTAGGACGCATGAGGTCACGAGTTTTAGTACGAATTTTGGAAAAACCAACATGAGTGACCAGTAGTAAGGACCTATTGCCAACTTGAATTAATTTTGAACCACGATAAACAGTGTGTTTAGTTAAAATACCTGAGTTGGATGTCATATGATTAGACGCTCCAGAGTCAGGATACCACATAGGAACAACATTATCATTAACAGACATGGCCAAGAGGGATTGGGAGAGAGCCGAGTTGACATAGGGATGAGGGCAAAGAGAGGCGACATGACCAGCTTGACGACAAATCTAACAAACTAAGGGACCAGTACCGAGTATACTATCATGAGGCGGACGAGTATTCATACTTATCGGACGACCCCAGTTCTGTGGATACAGAGGAGCACCAGTGGAAGCCATACCTGTACCGGAATTGTGATGGGACGATTGACCGTGGGATCCAAATCCCCCACTATTCCCATTGCGATTGTTGTTGTTGCATCCACGACCCTTGCAATCACGCCCTCCATGACAGCGGCTAGACCCCGAGGAATCTGGTGGCACACTGTTAGAGGCAAGCGCATGGCCGTGGTCAGCAGGGGATCAAGCGGTGAATGCGGGAGAGCACAGCCTCTTCATCTAATAGTGCAGTCTTGAGTTTTTCAAAAGGAAGGTCACGAGACGACTGGCTAGTAAACGTGTTAAACGTGGCATATTCTGGTGGGAGACTGAACAAAGCATAGTGAAGTAGCTCACGGTTTGAGACTGGGGAATCTATGGCTGTCGGGTCATCAGCTATGGTTTTAAGTTCGGTGAGATTGGCGATCATGGTTTTGTTGTCTTTACGTAAGATTACAAGTTGAGAGCGTAAGTCAAATTCCTTAGCGAGAGAGTGGTCATGGAAACATTTAGCGAGGGCGTTGCACATCTCACGAAATGTGGGATGATGTATGACATCATTGAGAACTGGCGGGCTAGGGATGCAAACAAACAAGCCCTAATACTTTGTTCTATACAAGATCGGGTTAGGGCATCAAGATTTGAGATGTATTGACCCATGGGTGTAGAGATTTTATTGGGAGGACAAGGGTTTGAACCATCGACAAAACCCATGAGTCGATGGGCATGGAGAACCATGGAAACTTATTCTCGCTAGGTGGTATAACATGTTGGTGTTTCTAGTTTAATTGTAACGAGATTGGCAATAGAGGAGGGGGGAAGAGGGCTCACATGGGGAGGGAGGGCTACGAGAGGCGGTGCCCCAGCCATGATAGGGGAGGAATTATTGCAGAAATTAAAGGAAGAAAATGGGAGTCCGAGATTATACCCGGAGGAGAAGAGACCATGAGATGTAGAAAACATGACCAGATCAATGTAAGGTGAGGGGAGAGGCGGTAGTGAGAAGCCACTAGAGGCGAGAGGGGCGGTCGACGGCACGGCGGTGGCAGCCACGGGTGGGGAGGAGGTCGCGGCAACGGCAGGACCTGATCGAGGAGGTGAGGGGTGTCGTGGCCGATGGAGAGGACCAGTGACCGGGGAGAGGGGAGGATATATGTCCATACTGGAGAGAAAGAGGGAGGAGGAGGTGGCCATGGTGTTCAGCGGCTATCGGACCGAGGCAGAGGCGACTGGGCATTGGCGACCGGAGGTCTAGAGGCCGAAACAGAGGCGGTGAAGCAGGGGGGCCGAGGCTGGGCAGCCATGAATCAGAGAACAGGAGCGACCGGAGGGAGAGGGAGAGCTGGTCTATGGCTCTAAGGGAGAGGGGGGTCGCCGGTGGTGGCGGCGACTGTTTGGGGTTAGGGTTTCTCGGGGATAAAATTGTTTAGGGATTAATATCGCTCTAATGCCATGTGAAATTGATGTTATGGAGCATACCCAATAGGGTTGCTGAGGTATATATTTATAATAGAAAGAGTATAAATAATTACATAATATTCTCAACATATAATTAGCATAATATCAATACAAATATTATCCCTAATAATAAGCACACTAACCCTAAACATTATGGTATCAATGTAGGATTTAAAACCCTACATTCTTTGTACAAAAATGAACTTCTCTTGACATTTTGTGAAGAAGATTGGCGTTGGGATTGGGAATCCCAAGGACCATTGGGACTTTATGCAGTCATACATGTGACTGCCACTACAAAAAAAGTGACCATTGCCAATAATAGGATTATTGTTGGCAATGATGATTTTTCTGTTGGGAAAGGCTTTACCAACAAAAATTGGTTTGTTGGTAAGCTGTTGGTATAGGCTCTGTGGGTAAAGGCTTTACCAACAGAAATTTAAAGTTGTCGGTAATAGCTCCTTAATAACCACAGGTTTTTATTTGTTGGTAAAAGTTATAACAACAAACACTTTCTGTTGGTAAATGGTATTACCAACTAAAATTTTTCTGCTGGTAGAGGATATTGCCAACAACAAATTCACTATCGTTAAAAGTTATACCAACAAAAACTTTCAATTGTTAAAGGATATTACCGACAAAAAAATTTATATTGGTAAAGGGTAACGCCAACAAGTTCTTGATATACCGACAAAAAAATTTTCTATTGGTAAGATTATACCAACAAACAAGGTTTGTTGATAAAAGATATACCAACAGACTTTTTATGTATACCAACCAAATATTTCCATTAGCAAGGGATTCTCCAACAACAAATTCACATTGCTACTCTCATCTTCATTAATACATAATTTGTTGTTTCCCCTTACCCTGTCACATCAATTTACCAATATATATTACGACATACTAGATTTGGGAGAAAAAACAAATATTCACCAATAAAACAATCTGTCATATAATCCAAAGTATGTGTAACTCCATCCATATCTATTGTAATCTACAACAAAAGGAAACCATCCAAAACAAATCAACAACTCCATCCAAAATCTAATATAACCAGTTCAAATAGCTAGAAAGACAAATCCATCATCTATCCAAAAATCTAAGTAATATGTTCACAACAAAAACAACCAATATCACACGAGTGTCAACTAAAAAATTGTGCACAATCTTCTTATACATCATCTTCATGCTCTGTTACATCTTCCTCAGCAAGTTCCTCATCAAACTCATCATTTGGCGCTCCATTCTCCTATGACAATGATTAATAGAGATGTCAGATTACAACCTAAATTCAATCTCAATCTTAGCCAATTGCCAAGTTATACATAAGAGTTTACATTCATGTGTTGCATCAAATTTACTAGTAAATTATAATAATCAACTCAAAATATGAATTTGAACTTGAAGCAACTCTAAATGAAATTTGCATATTTTGGAAATTTGTTCAGGAGTTACCTAGGACCTAAAGCAAATAAAGAAAATTAAATTACATAATATCCCTATGTAAATTTATCACCTTCCATGGCACATCTTCTAGCATTCACCACCTAATATCCCTATGTAAATTTGGAAAAAAAAAAATTTGACAACCTAGGGCCAAAAGCAAATAGAGAAAAATAAATTACATAACAGAATTTTACACATCTGAAAAGCTATTTAGTTATAATAGTATTTATATACTAAGATACTATAAGATACAATACCAAATTACTTAAAAGAGTTCTTATACAAATCACATAACAATCAATGGGTGAAAATTTAAATATGGAACATTGTTCATGCAACATTTGTTCATTGTAATAAATTGGAGAGTAGATGCCTAATCAACTTGTGCGTTTCATTGTCCTATAATGCAAAACAAATGTCAATTAGAAGGAACACCAATTAATTGAGCATGCTTTTGGTCACAACCTAACTATATGTGATAGAGTACCATAGTCAGTCATCTCATATCTCACATATTATTGTCCTACAACACCTCTCTCTATCTCTTTGCTTCTTCTTTTTGATTAGAAGGAATACCAGATTCAATGAAATTAGAAGACAGAGTACAGAAGAAAACAAGTCAATTGCTTTGGTTTTAATTGAAAAAGCCGATACAATGATGATAAGTGGCTGCTACAAGATGGTTCAGGCACATTAATAAGGTCGGTTTTAGCTCGTATAGAAAATCATATCATACTAATCAAATCTTCATTGAATCATGAGTTGATCTAAACAAAATAGTGAAATGGGCAAGGATCACCATTGCTCATCAGTTTATAATCCATGTTGCAATTAACAAGTCTAACTCTAGGAATTGTTTTATGCAATAAAGCAAATAGCATGAAAGTACTAAATGGGCTCATCATGCTATTCTAACCAACTAAATTACTCGTCTGGGCATTTCGTCGAACAACTTACATGCCCACTTAACATTAAAATTTCAATAGTGAATCAATACGTGAGTTCCGTGAGAAAGTATTAGCAAATGTTGTTCTAGGAAGCGACAAGACACTTTTTATTAGCAATTACAAACAAATAAAAGTAAATTCCAATTATAATTTACCACAAAGTACCTAACTTACACACCAAAAAAATAAACCATGGCAATATAAAAAATCACCAACTTGATACTGAAATTAGACGGAAATTGGTTAATCGAACCAAATTCACACAAAAATCATCCAAAATTAAGAAATTCGCTCAAAAAATCACACAAAACCATGGAAAACTAAAACCCTCACACTAGAATCAATCAATATAAGAAAGCAACACCAAAATGGAAACAAAATCAAAAAATCCCTCTAAAATCACAAGAAAATCATACCAAAAATCCGAAAAAGCACGGGCTTTAGAAAATACAAAGCAAGAGATGGAGAATCATCGATAGCCGTTGATCGACGCCCTGTAGGCGACGTCGACATTGACGGTTGGTTCTCCATTAGCTGTCAACTGCCTACGGTCGAGCGTCCATAACCAGCGGCGAATTTGATTTTGGTGTTTGACGACTAGTGCTCAGGAGGCGAGAGGCAGGTGATCGGCAACAGTCGGCGGCAAATGGCAGACGAATAGCGGCAAGGACATGAGCGCCCGGTTAGGGTTCACGAAATGCCCCAACCAAAGGGGGGGCGGAGAAATGGATTCTCAGCATGCAAAACCAATTCTCAAATAATATAAGGTAAAAAAAGTTCAAAAAAAATAGGCGGGAAAATGAAAGTATGGAGCGGCAATGAAATTTTAATAAAACATATTAGTAATTTGATTTTAGTATTTGAAAAATAGCACTTAAAATAAATATATATAATACTATTATTAATGATAATTTTTACTATAGTCCCTGTACATTTAATTGTGTTAATTTATTCCCCATACAACTGATATATGTGTCAATTTAATTCTTATAGTAAAATTTATATTAAGTTGTTCACGCAACTTTTTATCTCCAGTCATGACCTTGATTAAATTGAGTCAACAAATAATTTTGTAGCTGGTCACTTGCATCTAATGTGATTGTGCGGTTAAAATTATATCATTCATTTAACTTTATTTTAACTGTATGACTAAATTGACATAATTAAAAGTATAAGGACTGAATTAACATAATAAGCAAATTACATCATTCATTTAACTTTATTTTAATTATAGGACTAAATTGACATAATTAAAATTATAAGGACTAAATTGACAAAATAAGCAAATTGCATCTAAAAAGCATGAGCCAAAGTTGGAGTCCGATTTAGATTCGGAGTCAATAGAGGAAATCAAGGAGCAAGGGTAGCGCTGACGAGTAGGGTTTTTCACTCTGGGTGTAGATTTTTTGGATTAGGCGGTGAGCGTTGTGCAAGCCTGGAGTCACAAAAATTTATTTTATTTGGTAATAATCTAGTCAATACGAACAAAATTTATTTCTGCTGACATTGTGCTAGTCAGTAACGACAGCATTTATTTCTCTTAGCATTAAGCCGGTCAATACCAATGTCACTTATTTCTGATGGCATTGAGCAGGTCAATACTAACAACACTTATTTATGTTGGCATTAAGCTGGTCAATACCAATAGAATTTGTTTCTGTTGGCATTGAGCTAGTCATTACCAACAGAAATATATTCTGTTGGGATTAACTACATCAATACCAACAGAAATCTATTCTGTTGGTATTGACTATATCATTACCAAAAGAAATCTATTTTTGTTGTGATTACGTCTTTATTATTTTTACTTTTACTCCTTCTAAGTCATTACCAACAACAACATTTTGTTGTTGGTAATGCACAACCATTACCAACAGAACTTGAAATACTACTGTTGGTAATGGTGACCTTTTTTGTAGTGTGCGCTGACCGAGAACTAGATCCAAATGTTTTGTGGATCATATATAATAAAGATGCAAGTTAATAATTACAATAGAGAAGGATCTGATGGTATTCATGGGGGAAAGAAATTGGACTTCTCTTTGTAAGCAATCTCTTAAAGGCTTTAGTTTGACATTACAAGCCTAGAACGTCAGGTCAGATAACCATTAGGCTTCAAAAAGATAAATTAGACTCATGTCTTAGAACATGGGTCTGACCCGGCTAACACATGTTATGGGAAAACCTATGAAACAGGTTAGCCATATGTAGAACCGAGTCAAGAGTTTCAAACAAGTTGAGTCAAATTGTGTCAAGTCCAAAAAGTCTTACAGATAACCGAACCTGCTATAGTACATAGGTCTGGTCGCAAGCATGGAGGGTCAAGTAGTGTCAAAAAATTGGTCATATCGAACAAGGTGGTCACGGGTACATCCAATGTGTTAAACGTGTTCACCATCTCAGGAAGTGGCATTTTGAAACTAGTTTTAGTATCACAATTGTCGCTAAGTAGCTTGTATTCAGTTTGCACATATTTCTCCTACTAGAAGAACTATTTTATTTATTGATCAATATGGTTCATGGATTGTTTATCCTGTTAGTTTGCTTTTAATTTGTTGTAGTATCACGCCAAGTGTCAATCTTATACTATTGTATAAAAGTTGGCATTTTCCTGGAAAAGTATATATAAAAAAAATTACATTAAAAAAGAAAAACAATAACATAATATTTATATTTATATTTATAAAATAAAAAAAAGAATAAAATGCTTGGAAAAAGGATAAGAATAAAAATATATTTTCATAGAAGGCACAAAAGGGCACTGACTTCATCACCCATTGTTACATCATATATCTTATCATATTTTTTATTATCGCGTTATCGTTATTGTCATCATGTCACCATTCTAGTCACCCTTATACAATATTAAAAAAATAAAAATAGAAATGATAGCGAACAGGTACTTAGTTAACCAAAGGGACACTATGCAAGACAACAGTCTCAACAGTTAGACCAGGCCCAAAACCAAACAGAACCCCCCACTCCAATCCTTCCCCGGTGGTGGCCTTCCCTTCTTCCACTGACTTCTTCCTCAACTCATCCAATATAAACAAAACGCATGCACTCGACATGTTCCCATACTCACTCAGTACATTCCTAGTCGCCTTCAACTTGTCCTCTTTCAACCCCAATTTTGCCTCCACATGGTCCAATATTGTTGGGCCTCCGGGATGTGCTGCCCAAAATATGCTATTCCAATCACTAAGCCCAATAGGACCAAAAGCCTCAATCAATGATTTTTCTATGTTCTTTGAAATAAGGCCAGGAACATCCTTCAATAAATGGAAAGTGAGCCCTACTTCTTTCACATGCCCATCTATTGCCCCTTCAGAGTCGGGCAAGATAGTCTGCCCGGCCCATACTAGTTGGAAAATAGGTTTTTCAGTAGGGTCAGGGTCAGACCCGACAATGACAGCACCAGCGCCATCGCCGAAGAGGGCTTGGCCGACCATGGCATCAAGGCGGGTTTCAGTGGGGCCACAAAAACAGATGGCAGTAATTTCTGAGCAAACCACTAGAACACGGGCACCGCGGTTGTTCTCGGCAATGTCTTTGGCGAGGCGGAGGACGGTGCCACCAGCGAAGCAACCTTGCTGGTAAAGCATGAAGCGGCGAACAGAGGGGCGGAGGCCAAGGAGTTTGGTGAGTTGGAAGTCGGCGCCAGGCATGTCCAAGCCAGATGTGGTGCAGAAGATTACATGAGTGATTTTAGATCTGGGTTGGCCCCATTCTTTGATAGCACGTGAGGCTGCTTCCTTAGCTAGCTTGGGAACCTCTACAATGACCATGTCTTGACGTGTGTCCAAGGAAGGGGTATTGTAGGTCAACAGGTTGGGGTTCTCCTTGAGAATTGCTTCAGTTAAGTACATATATCTCTTCTTGATCATGGATCTCTCGCCTGTTATCGGATCAATTATGCAGTTAGTGTCGATGTTCATTCATTGCAAGAAAACACTTCAATTATGCAATTATGTAAACTATTTTTTTTTTAAAAGATATTTTATTAAGTTTTATAGGTATGTAGTAAATATGTAAAGATGTTTTAAATTGACATTAGAATTCATATTTCTATATTTAAAGAGATTTTTGAAATATAGTATTTCGATTTTAAAGAAAAGCAGCAAATTTAAAAGCCGAGTTAAAATATTTTTGGTCAAAAATATCCGCACTTATTATTTTCTAAAAGAAGTATATCTTTAAGAAGCAATAATTCCACAATATTTCTAAACAAGTCCTTAGAATCATAATTTGAATTGTTACTATTTCTAATACGTGGCCTTGCGCATTAACTAATTATCTCTTCCGTCGCAATTTTTGACAAGTAAAATAGATAACTATTTCAAAATAATATATGTTGAATGGTGCCATCGCAAATTTTGTATTAGAATTAAAAAAAAGTAATTTTTATTTTTTAAATAATTTTCTTTTTCATTGAACTAATGCTATCTTTCCATTGAAAAGAAATTACTGGCAATTTTACTTTAGTCCCTCCTTTGTGCTTTGTAATGTGTCAAGCCAAATCCAAGTGTTCATTTTGCTTGACTTAAGCTCAACTCAATATGATCTTAAGCTTGTAAGGACAATTTGCTGAGTGTCCAGCTGAACTCTATTTATACGACAACTACAACAACAAATCAATGCCACAAGCACTCAACAAGATCAAGGTTTGGGGAGGTGAGATGTATACAGTGTTACTCCTTTAGGGTCACCCTAAAGGGAGCTGAGCTCTACTTATATGATCTTTTAAATCTTTTGGCAAGTCAACTTAGCTAGGCTCGAGCTAGAAATGGTGTTATTATCGACAAACACCAAAACATTTACAATTAACGTATACGATAAAACAAAAGCAAAAAATAGTAGACTGAATATTCTTTTAGTAGCTGAGTGATAAAAATTTTTAATGTCTTCTAAGAGCTCGGCTGAGGAATAGTAGATAAAAAGAACATACACATGCGTTTGAACTTCTGCTTTAAGTCAGTCATATGTTCACTGTTGGTGACACGGAAGTAGAAGTCAGCATAATCATCCTGATAGAAGACGTTGGGTGGGTTGGCAGTCCCGATAGCGAGGATGGTGGCAGGCCCATCGGCTTTCTGGGCCTTGATGATGTCCTCCACCTGAACTGGCGACGGTGCAGCCATTAATTTTTCCGGAAATTTGAGTTCAGATAATTGAGTGGGAAAATAATAGGAGAGGAAGTTGTATGCTTTTGTGTTGTAGGATGAGTTGAGAAAGCGAGGGGAGAGGACGACTTTTTATAGGGAGGGATGGAGGAGGTAGGTGAGAGTTTTGCATGGAAAAGTATGCATAGACTGCATACACCGTCTATGTTCAAATATAATTTAATTGAATTATATAAATATATTTAATAATTAAATTCTTATAAGGTAACAATTCTATATGTATGGTATATATTGCATATATAAATTAATATATTTTTTTATGTATTTATGATATTGGTATTTTTGTCTGAAAAGGGAGATGTAAGAGCGTTCTGTAAGTTTTCGACGTTTGCGTAAAATTTAAATTATAGCTTGTCAGTTAAGGTGAATAATATAGAGGGGGCATCCAAATGTCAAACTTTTGTTAGGTAAATATCAACTAAGTATAATTTGAAGAGTATCCAACACATTCTTTTTTTATAATGCGGTGATGATTTACATCAATATATATACAAGGCGGGTGCTTGACTGACAAAGTCCAAAAACAGACCCACAACAACGGAGCAAAAATAAAAATGTAAGAGACATTTCATAGATGAACAACTGGAAAAAAGAAACGAGATAATGATGATTATGAGACGGGAAAAAAATAGAACTCCTAGACATGGATTCTGACTCAGAATGCTCACTTTCCGTGCTTCACTGTTCTCTCTCCCTAGACATGGACTCAGTTGCGGACCATGGGCAAAGTTGCACAAAGGTTGCTTGGTTTTGCCCATGTTGTGCTCCCAACTTTAGGATTTCTTTTGATCTGTAATTTCTTTCTCTTACTGCTTTTTTGATGTAGGTGATTTTTTGGAACTCCGGGATTAAGCGTGCATGGGTGAGAATAGTACTAGGATGGGTGACCTCCTGTGAAGTCCTCGTGTTGCTAACTCTATAAAGTTGAGGGTCCTCGAAAACAGCCTCTTGACAAGGTTACACCCTGAAGGGGTAAGGCTGCATATATCCACCTTTCCCAGACCCCGTTTAGGCGAGAACCCTTGAAGCATTGGGTTTGTTGTTGTTGTTGTGATTTCTTAGAGACTGCCTTTAATGTACAACTTGAGAATTTTTCCTCTTAATTATTAAAAAAAAAAAAAAAAAAAAAACCTAGTTTAACATGTTCTTAGGCAACTCCAATATCTTCTCTTCTTCAATGGCGCAAGTTATTCTAGCCAAAAGACACTAAATGAGCACCTAATAAGGGAAAGTTATTGATGTAAAGTATATATCGGGGAAAGAAAGCAAGTTTGTTTGTCATATATGTATGAACTTTTTTCTTTTTAATTTTGTACTTGTAGATCTTGGTAGGATCGTAGAACTATAAGATCCTATCTTGATCCTACACGTTAGTTTTATTTAATCTCAATAGCGCGTAAGATTGTAGAAAATTAAAACTCTATTCAAAAGCAAAGTCAATCAACGAATTGTGGGATCTCAGAATCTTAAGATTCTAAGAATCGTTTGAAAGCTTGAAAACCATGAATATAATCACGAAAGGTGCATGTGTTGTGCTTTGTTAACATACAATTCAATAGAGCTTGTAACTTTCTCCATTTGAAGTAAATATGTACTGTGGTAACGTGTGGCAAAATACAGATGTTAGCTCTTTGTAATGAGTGGTTATTATAAATAGAGACTATAACTTATCAAAAACTTTGTTAGGATATGTCTCAAATTCCTTAGACTTATGAAAAGGGCCGTGAGCAAGCCGATCGATCGGGTGAGAAGCCGTGAGAAGCCGATAGATCGGGTGAGAAACCGATCGGTCTGGAAGTACGTAGAGAGAACACGGATTCAGAGAGTCCGTCGATCAACCGGGAGCCCAAACGCGCATGCCCTAGTATGCTTAGTATAAATAGGTGTTGTGGCTTTCAATTTTATGTATCCAAAATAAAGTTGAGCCATCATTAAGAGAGAGAGGAAGTGTCCCTGTAATTCTTCCATAGATCTGGTTCAGAGGAAGTGTCTTTGTAATTCTTCCATTATTTTGATCAATAAAGAATCTCCATCTCCTCCCGTGGTTTTTTCCCTTCTCGATTGAAGAGGAGTTCCACATAAATCATTGTGTCATTCATTTGTTCTCTTTTATCATGCTATTTACTTCTTTTGTGTGTTATAGTATTTGAATCGAACACAGCTCTTGAGTGTTAAGTTCCGCATTAGGAAGTTATTACTTCCTTCATAAATTTGTATCATAGTAGTCCAGATTCCTAACAAATTAGTATTATAATATATCAAATTTGTTCAATATTTCCTTACAAACATAAATAATGGAAGTTCATTACTTTTCTCTTTGAATCCCACGGCAACAATAAGAGATGATATTTCGTGTAAACTTCAAGGCATGTGATATTTCCCAACAGTCCTAGTCCACTTGTAACGAGATATCATTTTCAACACTTGAATTAAAGTTGCAGTAAACATAACCTTACTGCAACAATAATAACAAACCAATGCCTTAGGGGCTCCCGCATAAATAGGGTATGAGAGGGGTGGATGTACGCAGCCTTATCCCTTCATGGTGTAACCTTGCCCAAAGGCTGTTTCCGATGACATCCAACCTTAGAGGGTTGGTAACACGAGGACTTCCCAGCAGGTCACCCATCCTAATACTACTCTAGTACAAGCACGCTTAACTTTAGAGTTCTAATGGGATCTGGTTGCATTAGTGCCTGATAAATAAATCCTAAGTATAAAAATAAATAAATAAAAGGTTATTTAGACTTTTGTCCACTATATTAATTTAGTCCTGATACTCTTTAATAATATTAAGTTAGTCCATGTATAATTAATATTATGTTAAATTGGTCTTTAGAATTAAAATTTATGTTTGATAACTATTGGGTGAAAGTGAGTCAATGGGGAGGACTTGTAGTTAATTACTTGCATCTAACATAGTTATGCTATTGAAAACTGATTCAACGCTTAGATGAAAAATTAGGAAAACAGGAAGGTTCACAACCATCTTTTAAATTTCTATTGCTAAAACAATTAGAAATAAGAGAAAATAAAGTCAAACTAAATTCTTACAACCAGAAAATTAAAAAGAACACATAAATAATGATAAAATCTCTAAGCAATTGAATGAATTAAAATCCTAAGTCTTCCTCTTGCTTAAAAAGATGAGTTAATTCATCTAAACTAAAAGACTAAAAAAATTAAAAGATAAATACAAAAATAAATAACTAATAATTATTTAAAACAACTAGTAGTTATCTCCTAGTCTAATATTAAGTATCCTACTCCTAAATAAACTCCTCAAGCTTTCTCTTCATCCGTGTCCATCCTTAGCTCGCCAAGTCTGGGTGTTCGCCAAGCTGATCAAGCCGCCAAGACCTATCCGCCAACTATGGGGCTACATCATTCTCCCCGGGTTGAAGAGAATTTGCCCTTGAATTCGCCAATGGATCTTCTAGGCTACTCTTGCCAAGTTGGGTTTCCGCACGCCAACTTCCCATCTCGCCAAGCTCCACCTTGCCACGATTGACCGAATGTGGATTCTTGACCCACTCTACCAAGATGCGGGTTGCAGCCTGTCTCGGCAAGACGTGGACTGCATCAATAACATTAATAACTTAACTTGAATTACACTATAGGGCTAAAATGACACAATATAAATTGTAAACCCATTCTACCAAGATGCGGGTTGCAGCCTGTCTCGGCAAGACGTGGACTGCATCAATAACATTAATAACTTAACTTGAATTACACTATAGGGCTAAAATGACACAATATAAATTGTAAAAGAACAAAATTGACACAATTTTTTTTTTTTTTTTTTTTGCCGAATGGCAACTAAGAATTTTTCATTCAACCAGAAACTTAAAGAATACAAATTACAAGGAATTTCAACCAAAAGTTACACTCATACATCACAATTAAAAGTACATGAACTCAATTAAAAGTATAAGAGCTAAATTGACACCCTTTCGTAAGATACTTAAGGAGGAAAGGAGAACAAAGTTTTCTCATTTGGAGTGCTTGAAAATTCTTCTATGATGTATTTAATTTATACATGGCAAATCTTCCAAAATGGAGTGCTCTTACTTGACATGTCGTGTGCTTACATCAATCAATGATTTTTTTACTCTTCAGTCTTCACTTGCATTTGACTTCTACTTGTAACAACTTCCTGGGTTCAATGCTTACGTATCCAATAAAATGTACCTAATTATTTTGATTATTTATATTTTAGTATCTAAGCATTTGTTAAAATAATAAAAAAGCCCCTGATTTATTTTTTTATTACTTTAGATTTTCTTCGTATTATAAATAGGACTATTTCTGGCATGATAACATTATATTTCAAGGAGAAATCCGATATGATATGTTACTTTTAATATCCACTACAATATATTGACATAAATATTGTTCTTGACCCTTTCCCTTTTATAACACCAGAAAAACTCTCATTCTTAGCTGTTAGTGGCCTTAATTACAGTGGGTTGCCCACTCAAGAAGAATATTTTCGTCAATATACTGTAGTAAGTATTCAAAGTGACCTTTCACGTTAGCTTTCTTTTCGAAATATGGCATCATCACGCCAGATAGGATCTTATTTATTAATGTGAGGAAAATCTGAATTACTAAAGAAAGAATAAAATAAAGTTAGGAACCTTTTGATTATTTTTCACAAATATCGGGTACTAAAATTTATATAACGTTGTTCTCCTTTTATCAAATAAACTGCACCTAATTATTTAGGCCTTATTTGGTTTTTATTTTTTTTTTGGGTTATTTACATTTTTTTTTTAAATAAATAAGGAGCAAAGCTCAATACAAAGTGGCGACCCCACATTTGGGGCCCTGAGGACAGGTTGGGTTATTTATATTTTACTACCCCGACCTTTTGGTAATTATAAAAAGAATCTTGACTTTTTGAAATTATTGAAAAACCCTGAGTTTTATTGTATTAATAAAAAGAACCTTCTCCGATGACCTGAACCCCCGAAAAAACAGAAAGACAAAATTACCCTTGACCAAAACGATGTCATTTTGAGTCTGATTGTTCACACTTACCAAAACGACGTCGTTTTGATTAATTTAAATAAAAAAACTGCATTTATAAGCAAAACGACGTTGTTTTGGATCTAGTTGTTCACACTTACCAAAACGATGTCGTTTTCATTTTGGTCAATTTAAATAAAAAATAAAAACTGCATTTACAATTGGAGCTTTTAAATTAAAAATTATATATTTTGGCTCATCATCTTCCCCGTCTGTACTTTGCCTCCATTTTTTAATGATTCTTGTTTCCCTCCATCTTCTCTCTTTGTGTGTGCATGTAGCATTTAGGGTTTGATATTACAGTTATTAAGTTAGTTTAATTCTAATGAAGTGTGATTTCACAGATATGGTGAAAAATGGGTTTTATTTTAACCGATTAAAAGCTTAAAAATGACATTAAAAAAAATTTAAAAAAACCTCAAGATAGCCTTCAATTGTCGAATGAAGAAGAAGAATGAGAAGATGAAAATATGCATTTGAATTTTAAAAAGAAAGATAAATAGTTGAGCATTCAAAGAAAAAAATTAAGGCCAATATTAATGGTGATGATGAAAAAGAAAAAGAATTTGAATTTTTTAAAAAAATATACCCGGAGGAAGGGGAGTTTCGGGATATATTTATTTTTTGGCTGAGCGTTAATAAGGTCATTATACTGTAGCAAATTTTAAAATAGTCTTACAACGTCAGCGCTGGTGATGAAAAAAGGACGCCAAGTCACCAGAGAGGGCATTTTTTATTAATACGGTAAAAACTTAGAGTCCTTTTTAATAATTCCAAAAGTTCATGATCCTTTTTATAATTACTAAAAAGATCGGAGTAGTAAAATATAAATAACATTTTTTTTAGTTTTTACAGTTTAGAAATTAAATTATTTATAAAAATGGTAACTTTTATTTTAAATTTTTGTTTTCAAATTGTTATTACTTTGAGTGAATGAGAAACAAAAAAAAAAAAAGGAAAATCTTTTCTATATCTAATTGTTAGATTTTACAAGCCAAAAGCTGAAAGCAAAACGTCATACCAAACACCTTCGTCAATATATGGTAGCAAATTGTTGGCTTATAAAAATCTAATTGATTTAATTAAAAAAATCCAATAATAATAATTATAATGTATCGTTGAAGATGAAAATGGAATATATAAATTAGATACATTAATTATTTTTTCTATTTTAAATATTTAATAAATTAGAAGTTATCATTATTGATTTTTCAAAATATTTGGCAGCTTATGCGGCACGACACTATAACTTAATGCCTCATAAAGGATTGGGTACCAACTAGATCTGTGGGCCTGAGATTGTCCTATAACAAGTACATTTTGGAGCAAATAATGCATATGAAATACGGATTTATTCAAATGCACGACGAAGGAACATAGGAGAGAAAATTAATAGATACAGATTATGGTAATATTAGAAATTCTACAATGACAAATTGATAGATTATTGATCTTAGTAAGACTGAAAATTTCACTACAGTATAATCAATTAATAGATAAGTTGCATGGATAATTACAACAAGAGCTCCAATAGATGATCCTTGAGGATTGTGAAGATATTATGGATGAAAGAAACCCAATAAGTTCTTCTAGCAACAAAATGATAGTTTCGTACATCAAATGGTAAAATTTGTACAATATTTCTTTTGTAATTTTTACATATAACTCAATAAATTATTATTAAACTTTACTGGGTACAGATTAAGCATGTTGTAGCCAAAGTACTTTTAAATATAATGATGTCATCCCTTTTATACTAAAATATCACAAGATTTGTAAATTGATTATTCCAAATAATGGTAAAATATTTATTCTTTTATAAACTATAATATTTTTACATTATAGATGTCTAACATATAAATTATGTATTCTATATATATATATATATTGGAGTAGAAAAATAAATTATGTCTTAACTTTGATGGTTTCGACCCACCAATGGTGGCAAAATTGTTTGCTAAATGAGGTGGATGGGTTTGTGGTTGAGGCTCCAGTCCTGCTCCTATTTTCCGTGCTGATTGTCTGGTTCTTTTTTATTTGGGATCCGTGTCTGAGCTTGTTCTTGCCCGTCTTGTCGGGCCCGTGCCGGGTGTCTATTTGTGTCGTGTTTGAGTGTTTTGTTTTTGGTGCATGTTTGTTCCTTGTTTGATCTGATCTCTTTTTGTGCCCACTTCCGTTTACGGCTAAGACCTCGTCTTTTCGAGTTGCTTGTTTGTACTATAACTTTGCCGATATTTATTCAAAAAAAAAATAAAATATTAAAGGCAGTCACAGAAGGCCATCAAGGACAAGATGGACTACCGAATAGAGACAAAATTACGGAAAAAGAAAGTTGCAGAAAATTGAACAGATACAAAATAAAATAAAAGAAAATCTAATTAGAATACACATTCACAAAATTGAACAAAAGAATTAATTCAATCAAAATTTATATATTTACACAAGACAAAATAGGTAGGTGAGTAAATTTTTGAGTCAATCGGGTTTTCAAATTAGCAATAAATACTCAAACTTTATAAAATATAAATGATAAATACTTTATATTTATATATTGAATAATAATAAAATATAAAAATTAATTATTGCATAATAATAATAGACTAGTGTTATCCCGTACGATATATGAAGAATGTTTACATTTTTAGATATAATTTATATATAATTACATTGGAATTTTATTGAGTTTTATAAAAGATACAACATTATATACTTTGTAAAATTACGTAGTAAATATATTGAATTTCTCATTTTTTTTTCCTTATAACCTCGAATATTAAATGACCCTCGCTTAGAATTGTTTATATTGAAATTTAGAGGCTTTTGGTATTACCCCTTTATAATTGCTTAGATTAAAGTTTAGAGGTTTTAAGGGTGGGGATACTTGGCAATAATTTATAGAAGACTAGTGTTATCCCGTGCGATGTACGGAGGGTGTTTACAATTTGAAAAATATAAAATGTTACGTCCACGTGTCTTGTTGTTTTAAACTTAAATTATCACTTTTAACTACTAACTTCGTATTGAAATTTTCCTTTAATTCTTAAACTATTTTTTAAAAAACATCTTGCTAAATTAGCTTAAAGTTTGTTGACTCAAAACTTTTTACGCAAATGTTCAAAAAAAATGCAAGTCTCCAACTGAAATGAAAGGATGAATTCATTAATAAGGAAGTCATGGCCTATAATGCTTGAAATTGGGGTTTGAAGGTTCTTGAGAGAAATGAGGATTTTGCAATAATGTATAAAATAGATTTTATATTTAAAAATCACCTAAATTTTAGATGTAATATCAAAAAGATTTTAAAGCTTATAAAATTTTTAATACAAATATTAATACTATTAACATCCATTAGTTTTTTTCTAATGTAAAATTTTAAAAAATAATTTTTAAAAGCATAAATTTATTATTCTATATATTTATATTTTTTTAGATTTCTAAATTATTTTTAAAATATTTTTTGTATAAAGTCAAACACGACCAGTGAAAGGCACTAAGAAAAAAACCTTAAAAGCAATATTAAATTTGTTATTCTTGGCTAAGTCCAACTTCCTCTATTCAGTCAAGTATGACCAAATTGATTTTTATCTTCGTTTTCCACTTTCTACGGCGCTCCATGAATTGCATTTTGTTCGGTCTTTAAAAATAAATTTCTCTCGACCAAAAACGGAAAAAGTTCAAACGTATATGTGTAAGAATGTAGAATCGAAAGCTCATCCAGCTCTTTTTCTTTACCATTATCATAACATTATGGGTTGTATGTGGAATAAATTAAACAGTGACAAAAGAATGGATTTAGCAATGAATAATGGTAGCTTTTATCTCTTTTTACATCATAACTTGGTCTATTTTATTATATACATATAATGTTTGGACTACAAAATTATTTCACAAAGTCTTTGGACTAAATAATTGATATTCGAAATCTTATGATATTAATATTTAATTTACTTATACTCAAAAAAAATGTGATTTACCCTTTAAAAAAATTTCCTAGTCCTTGTTGGCTACATTTGGTTTAAAAAAATTTAAAGAAAAAGAAGACCAAAATACTTTTTTATTTGAATAACATCTAGGATACGTTCGGCGTCAGCTATAGATAACAATTGGACCCAAACCTGTTGGATATCCATCCAACCGATCCACTTATGATAGTTTTTGATGTAAAAAATAGGTTTAAATGGATTTAAATTTGGATGTTAATGAATGGATTTTGGGTTGGGTTGGGTTGGATTTGGATGACATCAAATTCAACGCAAATCCAATCTGAAATTATTTTTAGTGTAGAATAAAATTGTAAAATTACTAAATGCCGAGTCTCTAACATACCAAAATAAATGTTAACATTTTTTTTATTGTGTTAACATTTTGGAACTTATACTAGTACTATAATAACCTTCCTAAAAACTATAATGTAAATTAATGGTTAAGATCAGTTTTTGAACAATTTTATTATTATTATTATTATTATTATTATTACTACTACTGCTGCTGCTGCTGCTATTATTATTATTATATAACAATTTGTTCAAATATTAGCTTTTAAGGCCCTATTATTGTATTATAATTGTGGAATTAAGTACTCTCCCCTGACAACTGACAATTTCGCTCTCTCTCTCTCTCTCCTCTGACATCGAACGGTAACTGACCACAACCACCCCCCTCTCTCTCCTTCGTCGGTACGCTCGACGACAGCACTACCACCCCACCGGCGCTGCCACCAAGACGGTGTCACCGCAGCGCAGGCCACAACGACGCCGCCACCACCATGGAGGGGCCCACAGCTCACCACCAACACCTCCACCTGCATCTCTCTCTTTCCCGGCCCGGTCGGGATCCACTTGCCACCACAACAGAACACCCCCGACCACCACCACCTGTCGCTGCAGCGACCCACAACCAAAGCCGAGTACCCCCCCCCCCCTCCCCCGAACACCGCACCACCACCGCCACCATTCCCATTGCTCTCTCTCTCCCTCTCTCTTCCCTACCTCGACTCACACTCCCATTGCTCTCTCTCCCTCTCTCTCCCTCTCTCCCCTGCCTCGACCCACAACACCCCACCACCCCTCCCTAGACGCTGCCAGCCCCAACGACTGAGCACCTCCCTCAGCCACCCCACCACCAAGCACACCACAACACCAACATTACCCTTGGCCACCGCCACTACCACCCCACGGCCGCCACCATAATGCAGCCCCCGGTCATCACCATCTCACGACCAACTTGTAACCAGCCGGCCAGGTAAGCAAAAACAGGCCGACCCCAGGTCAAAATTCTCCTCCTCTCTCTTCCTAAGTGGTGTTCCTCATTGTCTTGTTATTGTTAGTGTTATACTTGCTATTATCTGGTATCTGGTGATTATATGCGTGTCTATTCGTGCCTAGTAATAGTTAGTATATGAACTTTTCTAGTAATGGAGCTCAAAACTTGATGCAATATTCTCAAGGTTTGGGGAAGGGACAGAATCGTGATGCAATGAGGGGAGCCTGCAATTTGGAACATTAAATGTTGGAACACCAACGCGGAAGTGCTTTGGGGTGGTCCAAATGATGATGAGAAGACAGATCAACATCATGTGCCTTCAAGAGACTAGGCGGATGGGTACAAAAGCAAAGGATGTGTTGGGATTTAAATTGTGGTACTCAGGCCATGCTAGGGGGAGAAATGGAGTGAGTATTATTATGGATAGCTCTTTGCGGAAAAAGTCATATGGGTCGCTAGTATTAGCGATAGGATCATATGCATCAAGTTAGTTGTGGATAGGGAAATATTAAATGTTGTAAGTGCCTACGCTCCGTAGATAGGGCAGACAACGCAGGAGAAGGCCAAAATCTGGGAGGATCTAGACTTAACAATGCAAGGCATACCTTAGAGCGAACAAGTTCTGATTGGAGCTGACTTCAATGGGCAAGTGGGAGCGAACACAGAAGGTTATGCATCCTACCATAGAGGCTTTGGTTTCGAAACAAGGTATGATGAGGGTAAGGCTTTGTTAGACTTTGGCGTCAATTATGAGTTAATGGTGGCCAATACCTTCTTCAGAAAGTGTCAGGACCACATCATCACGTATCTTAGCGGTGGAGCAAAGAGCCAGATTGACTATAGACTACCAAGGAATAGGATACAAAAATATTGCAAGGATTGCAAGGTTATCCCTGGGGAAGACCTCTCAACACAACAAAGAATATTGTGTGCTGAGGTTAAGGCCAAGAGAAGGGGCAAGAAAACCAAAAAACCATCACAGCCACGCACGCACTGGAGGGATCTGAAGGGGGAAAAGTCTCAAGTCTTTAAGGAAAGAGTCGAGGCTGAGCTTGGAGGGGATTGTGAGGGAGATATAAACCACTTGTGGAACCAAGTAGTCCAAAAGATTAGAGATGGGGCACGCGAAGTCCTAAGCGTATCAAAGGTTGTGGCACCGAACAATAAAAAGTCCTGGTGGTGGTACAGGGGAGTCCAAGAAAAGATTCAGGTGAAACGAGACTGCTTTAAGGAGTAAGTTCGAAGTAGGGATGAAGACAAGAAACAACAGTATAAATAAGCCAAGAAGCAAGTGAGGTTAGCAGTGAGAGACACACAATCTGAAGCCTTTGAAGATTTTTATAAAAGGCTGGACACCGCGGAGGGAGCTAAGGACCTCTATAGAATTGCTAAAGCGAGAGAGACAGACCTAGACTAAGTAAGGTGCATAAAGGGGCAGATGGACAAGTGCTCATGAACAAGGGAGACACAGATCTGTTCAATGAAAAGGGAGACACCTAGGAGAACTACAAGCACTAGCTGAGCACGACACCCACTGCTACTACACCAAAATTAGACCCGAGGAAGTTAGAGAAGCATTGAAGAAGATGGGCAGAGGTAAAGCAATCAGCCCAGACAGAATACGCATAGAGGCAAGGAAATGCACTGGAGAATTGGGCATCAGATGGTTGACCAAACTATTCAACCAAATTCTTCAAGGGAAGAAGATGCCTGATGAATGAAGGAAGAGTACATTAGTCCCTATCTACAAGAACAAAGGCGACATCCAGAGTTATACCAACTACAGGGGAATCAAACTAATGAGCCATACTCTAAAGCTTTGGGAGCGGGTCATAGAAAGAAGGTTAAGACAACGAGCAGGGGTCTCAAAGAATCAATTTCATTTCATGCCAGGCAGGTCGACGATGGAAGCTATTCATCTCCTGAGGAGGTCCATAGAATACTACAGAGATAGACAAAAGGACCTCCACATGGTTTTTATTGACTTGGAGAAGGCATATGATAAAGTGCCGAGAGAGATCCTATGGAGGGTCCTAGAGGGGAAAGGCATCCCCTAGCCCTATATAAAAGTCATTCAAGACATGTATGAAGATGCCCAAACCAATGTGCGTACTATGGAAGGAGAGACAAACGCTTTCCCAATTGCAATTGGGGTACACCAAGGGTCACCCTTGAGTCCCTTTCTGTTCATTATGGTTTTGGATGAGTTCACTAAGCACATATAAGGGGACGTGCCGTGGTGCATGCTTTTCACGAACGATATAGTCCTGGTGAGAGAATCAAAGGAGGAGGTGAATGAGAAACTAGAATTTTGGAGGATGGCCTTAAAATCGAAAGGTCTGAGACTCAGTAGATCTAAGACAGAGCATATGGAACTCAAGTTTGGTATTTCTACCATGCTGAGCACCGAAGTTGTCAAGATAGGGTCAGAGTGCATACTGCAGAAAGCATGCTTTAAATACTTGGGCTTAATGGTGCAACAGGATGGCGAAGTGGACGCAAACGTCAACAATAGGATAAAAGTGGGTTGGCATAAATGGTGGATGGCCTCTGCAGTACTGTGCAATAGGAAGTTTCCATTAAATTTAAAGGGTAAATACTATAGGATGGTAGCGAGAGCGGCTATGTCCTACGGGTAGAATGCTAGCCACTTAAGCGCCACCACGCGCAAAAGTTGAAGGTGGGGGAGATGAGAATGTTGAGATGGATGTGTGAGCACACAAAGAAGGATAGGATTAGAAATGATGTCATAAGATGTAAATTAGGCATAGCTCTAATAGGGGATAAGTTGAGAGCAACGTCTGCAGTGGTTCGGGCATGTTAGGAGGAGAGCCATCATTAACCCTGCTATGAGATACGAACAACTCCATATTATAGACGGGAAGAGAGGGAGAGGCCGGCCAAAGAAGAGTTGGATGGAGACAATTCGACAGAACCTCGCCTATCTCAACCCAAATGAGAAGATGGCCCTACATAGAGCTCAGTGGAGAATTAGTATAGGTGTAACTGATTTAGAGGTGTAGAAACATCGAGTACTAATAAGCTTAGCCTAGTGCCACGAGGATGCATGCATACCTGCTGTCATACTGTATCCTCCCCCACCCCCCCTCCCCCCTCCCTCTCTTTTTCTCTCTATTTCCTCTCTCTCTATCTCCTTATACTCTTTTCACACACTATTCTCCAATACTCCCGTTTGATTGTATTATGTCGCATGTTTAATCTCTCCTCTAGATGCTTGATTGCATTTGCCTTTCGCTTTTGATGCTATGCTCCCATGCTTCGTTGCTTATATGTCTACATGCTTGAATGCCTGCATGCTTCTCATGATCTCATTGTTCCCATGATCTCTTTGTTCTCTATAATCTTTATACTTTCTTCGCTCTTCGTATCTTTCAGGTTGGGGGTCTTGGAAAATAGCCTCTCTTTAGGGTCCCACCCTAGAGGGATAAGGCAACATACATCCTACCCCCCCCCCCCCCCCCCCCCCCCCCCCCCCCCCCCTCCTCCCGACCCTGCTCATGCGGGAGCCCTTCAGACACTGGGACCGTTGTTGTATTGTATTATAATTGTTACATATATATTATATTAGATTGTAATATTATAATTTGTTCTAGGATTTAAATGGGTTACGGATTTGAGTGAGATATCCATTTCACCCAATGGATTTGGATTTGGGTTGAAATTTTATGGAATCTTCCATGTGCATATAGTTCATCATGGCAATCATGTGTCAACATGGGAAACCGACCAACACTAGCCTCTTGCAACTGTAGTTCATTATCTGTGTAGATGGACAGTGTAGAACTGTCCATGTACAATCTCCTTTTGAATATTGTCTTAAAGTGTATGCCATGTATTCCCCAACTTGTGTGGCATCTTTCAACCAAAAAAAAAAAAAAAAAAAAAAAACCAACTCGTATGACAACTCTTCTTGAAATATCTTGAAGGCCGCTCATGTGTACATTCGACTGGCATGAGATTTGATGCTGATCAAGGGACCTCGGATAACTGGTTTGGAATGTAGAGTATCGAAGGTCTCTTTTTCCTTTTTCTCTAGAAGCTAGTGATCAAAGTACTGAACAAACTCAAACAACTTCAGCCTGTGTTGTATGTATTGTTGAGTTTGTACTTTCATATCATTGTGTGCTTCTCATGCCAGCAAAGAAGTGACCCTCAAGATATGCATCTGCCCATTGAAATCTATTTTCAAACAGTAATTGAACCCATTCGTTACCGGTTAGTGCCAATTGCTCCACTAATATTTTCCACACATGCACAAACTCTTCAGGTGTACAATGCATAATTGAGCACTGTACAAATTCCTTCGTTAAATGTTGACCTACACGAGCTTGCGCATTCCTCTTTAGGTTCCACAAATACAACTGATGCATAGTCGTAGGGAGGACTCTCGATATTGCATTTCCCATGTTGTTGTCTCCGTCCGTGATGATAGTCCGTCCATTGCCTCTGGTAAAGTGTCCAGAACCCAAATGTATGTCTTGGTGGTCACATCATGAAGCAATGCACATCTGAGCACAACTATTTTTCGATGGTTGTTCACCCCAACTATAATCATGAACGGCATCTCATAAGTGTTCACCTTGTATGTCGTGCCGAAGGCCATAGTGTTGCCAAAGTGAAGGTAGTCTATCCATGACTTCGAATCCGCCCATAATATGTTTTGTAGACAATCATCCTCATCAACAACGTACTTTATGAATATTAACAGATCCATTGTTCTCTTTCCGAAGAGATAACCCAGTACACCTTCCGTTTCACCCCCTTTTATTGCATCCCTAAGCTCCTTAGCAATGAAATTGTACATGTCCTTTTTAGTATGTCCGACATTTTTGGTCCCCCTGATTGTTGCACCATTATGCGATGCATTTGCGATTGTTGTACACCTAATTTATACATGGGCATTATGTGGGCCTTATTTGCTTCATTTAGGCCTCTATGTGATCATAAATATGACACATGCGGCATCAACAAGTGGATGGTTGTGGTTCGGTGTGAACTCTTTCACACACCACATGCTACTTTTTTTATCACACTTAAACTTTATTCTGACTTGGCAGGAACACCTTGTGAGCGGCTTCTCTTGCCTTATTCATTCTGATCGAAGTATGTGCAGGTTTGACCTCTCTCCTTCTCTAGAGCACAGTAATGCCCTGTATATAGAAAGATCCATCTTTTTATCTTTTTCAGGTCACCTCTACGCACACTGAACCCTAATACTTTAGTGTAGTTGTCGTAAAACTGTTTTGCCTCTTCCAAAGATGAAAATACCAGTGACATAGCATCATTATTTTCTAATTCATTTAAGGATTTTCCCAAGTCAGACCACGGACTTTGCAGAAAAGAGGTACCACACACATCATCAACTTTATTGCTATGAACTTCAACGCCATCACAATTAGCTTTCGACTCCACCTTTACACCACCAATGTGTATGTTATCCAT
This sequence comes from Simmondsia chinensis, assembly GCA_018398585.1. Taxonomy (NCBI): domain Eukaryota; kingdom Viridiplantae; phylum Streptophyta; class Magnoliopsida; order Caryophyllales; family Simmondsiaceae; genus Simmondsia; species Simmondsia chinensis. Next base: position 9,505,098 of record JAGTTD010000004.1, read on the forward strand.
AATCCGTAATCATAATATTAAAGTCTGAAGTAAGTTACTTGAATCATATTGACAACTCAAGTACTCAGAATCACCAATGTGGGCTCAAAATCACCACCATGTACTCTAAATCACCAATCATATACTGATAGTCACCAATATTGTGCTCGCATTGACCACTAATGTACTCAAAATTACCAATCATATTCTCAAAATTGCCTGTATGTCGACATATAGAGATTGTGTGTTGACACACAACCAATGTACTCGGAATCACCATGACTCAAGATAACATGTCGACACACAGACTATGTGTGTCAACACAAAGACTCAAGAAAACGAATGAAGTGCCTATGTGTGTCGACATACAAGACTGTGTGTCGATACACGTGATACATGTACACGAAATCACCATACATGTACTCAAAAACACTGCTAACGTACTCAAAATCACCACACATGTATTCAAATTCACCAATACCATACTCAAAATCACCAATCACTAAACATCACCATCCATGTACTCAAAATCTCCACCTATGTGCGTAAAATCACAACACATGTACTCAAAAATAATTACACTCTCAAATTAAAGGTCCAATGAATATAAATAAAATTACTTATGAGAAAAAAATTTCAAATACAATTTAGAAAATGAAGCACAAGATGACTTACCGACCAATATTTTTTCTTCAATACACTAAAAATCACCAAATAACCACTTATATTGTGACAGAATTAGTTTTTGAGATTGAGAGAAAAAACCACAAGATAGGAGAGATTTTAGTGTACATCACCCACAAGTTAATATTTTTTTTTAAATTACTAAATGTTAGGCTAATGCATAGTTATTAAATTTCAACAGCCACCCATGTACCCAACTTCATCATTCTATGTGTCGACACACATGCCCTTTTCCCCCTTAATCTTGCTTTCTGTATGGTGTGTGTCGACACACAATCGCGTACTCAATATCACAACCACTGTACTCATAATCACTACTTATGTACTCAAAATCACTACCCATGTACACAATATTACCACAAATGTAACCCACTTCCTCAACGTGTGTGTCGACACATAGAATCTGTGTGTTGGCACACATTCCCTTTTTCCCTTAGTCTTGCTTTCTGTATGGTGTGTGTCGACACACGACTACGTACTGAATATCACAACCATTGTACTCATGGTCACTACTTATATACTCAATATCACCATCTATGTACACAATATTACCACAGATGTACCCAACTTCACCATTGTGTGTGTCGACACACATGCCCATTTTGGATACAATCTTACTTGTTGTATATACGTTATTCATATATGCAATATAATTTAGATTGGATAAAATGAATTTGGAGCATGCATAATTTCAAGACTAATATCATCTTATTATCAACAAATTTACATTTGAATGGTTTTCTGGCCAACAATTATCACCTTGTATGATGATGACAAACACTTGATGTTTTCTCTTTGAATCATGCGTTGAATATGTTAAAATTAAAAACATAAATTTTCACATTTGCCAAACACCAGTACGCATGGATCACTACACACCTGATACAATTAATTTCTCACCCCCTTTGATGACAACAAACGATGATATACATTCAGAATTTGGATTTACATTTAATTAAAATAATAATATGGACAACGAAAAAAGCACATTTCTACAAATACAAAAAAGAAAACAAGTTTCAAGTGTCGGAGGCCTTTGTCTACAGGAGAGGAAGATTTGTGGAGCGTGATTTAGCGTGGAACTCTTCAAAATTTGAGATAAACACTGAAGTCGTTTGCTGATGCTCCTTCTTTTCGGGGGTCTTTGTTCCTCGTCATCCTCATTAACCCCATCCCCTCCTGTAAAATTTTCCTCCTCCTCATCTCTTTCCTCATCTATTTCTATTGTTCTCTTACCACCTCTTTGTTTCTTTACCCATGCATAGTTTCTAAATTCAAACCCTAACTTTTTCAAAGATGTCTCAATTGAGTTATCTTCATATGGAATAGAGTTTGAAAAAGATGGTCTATTTAAAGTGCGTTGGAACACATGGGTAAGAAGCATGCCATAAGCGGGATTAGTCTTCCGAGTATGGATATGGAGCGTGAATTTTAAGACTAAATCCCCAAAATTAATCTTTTAGCGGTTAAGGAGGTGAGACAAAAGAAATAAATGCAAGTGAGAGACCGATTCGAAGCCGCTCGATCTAGCAGTGATGTTCATACAAATCAATTTATGCGCTAATTTCAGAACCACTGCTTGATCATTGGAGTTCGACTTCTTTGGGTTAGTAAGTCGTATTTCACCCCAAACTTATCAAATCAAGGAATGACGATGAGTTTTGAGGAGTGGGAATTGGTGGAGTTCTCGGGGAAATACGAAAGCATCCTTTTCATCACAAAAAAAACCAAGCAATGCATTGATATACGATCCATTAATTTTGATTAATTGTTCTGAAATCTTTAAGAACAATTCAAGAGGATCATTTCTAGAAAATTTAGGGTTGAAATAAAATTTGCGTACCAAATCCGGGAATACAAGTTCCTTTATACGAAAAATTTCCAGCCAACCTACACCTTCAAACAAAGCAAATAATTGCCCCAAGTTATTTATCCTAATCCAATCCTAATATATGAACCTACCAAATAACACTTCCTTCGTGAGGAAGGGGTTAGAGGAATTTAACTAAGTACAACCCCGAGAAGTAGAATCACCTTTATTGTTTTCGGATCTCTTCTTGGATGTAGTTTGGAACCTCTTCGTGCGACCCAGGTCTTTTGCTTACAAAAAAATAACAAAATTTGAGAGAAATTTCATGGTGGGTTTAGGGTTTCGTGGTATAAGGTGAAACTTTATGATTTGTCAAAAAACTGCTAGGGATATGAAATTTTATAACAAATAGATATTTTTTACTTAGACTAGCAAGAAAATTAAAGAAAAGCAAGCAAATTTAAGAGTACAAAATCGTGGGTTCGTTTCTCAGTTGGGGTTTGGAAAACAGATGAAAGTCTTACCAAATATCTCAAGGTTTTGATGTTAAAATATCTATAGAAGCTTGATTTGTAATAAAAAATAGCTTATGCACCTGAGAGAAATTGATGACTTTGCCAAGATCTTGAGTTAAAGATGAAGCTGGCGAAAGAGAGAGAGAGAGAGAGAGAGAGAGAGTAAACGAAAAGAGGAAGGAAGTTTAGGGTTTGGACTTTAAAAGAGGAATCATGTGTCGACACACAAGAACTTCTTTTGGTTACTGGATTCTGTGTGTCGAAACACAAACAATGTGTGTGGGGACACAGGCGATTTTGATGAACAATTGAATTTGAGTACATTATGGTGATGTGGAGTACTTGGGTGGTGGATTTTGGTACTTTGGTGGTAATTCTGAGTACGTGATGTGTAAGTCGACATACAGAGTATGTGTGTCGACACACAAGCACTTTTTGTGCTCACTGGATTTTGTATGTTGACAAACAAACATTGTGCGTTGACACACAGGTGATATTGATGAATTGCTAAATTTGAGTATATTATGGTGATGTTGAGTACTTAGGTGGTGATTTTGGGTACTTTCGTGGTGATTCAAAGTACATGATATGCGTGTCGAAACACACACTCTTTGTGCTCACTGGAATCTGTGTGTTGATACACATGTATTTTTGATGAATTGCTGAATTTTAGTCCATGAAAGGTCACTTTGAGTACATTAATGGTTGTTGAGTACTTAGGTGGTGATTTTGAGTAATTGGGTGGTGATGTTGAAGGTATGATGATTTTGAGTATATTAATGGTGTTGTTAAGTACTTAGGTGGCGATTTTGAGTACTTGGATGGTGTTGTTGAGTACATGATGATTTTGAGTACATTAGTGGGTACTTGGATAGTGATTTTGAGTACATTAGTGGGTACTTGGGTGGTGATTTTGAATAACTGGGCGGCAATGTTTAGTACATGGTGATTTTGAGTACATTAGTCTTACAAAAAATCACAGTTACCATAGTACGACTTTTCACCAATCCCTTCTTTTCCACAGTAGAGTTCCCCAGTCAACGTAAATGGCATACATAATTTTGAATGGTTCCCTTCAAGAATTTAACTAATACGATCCGGAAATAAACAATACCTTCATACTTATTGGTTTCAATTGTACAACATCAATACATAATTTTTATTGCACTTCTGTTTCATTCAATATAGGAAGTGATCATTGAGTATAAGAAATTGATAAAAAAAGAGTACAACATCACTATTTGTGAATACTAGAAGCCGCTTTGTCTTTAACTTCTTGTAATATGTTATTGAGCGGATTATTGACTAGTTGCATCAGTCGCTTCAATCTCTCGTGATGCCGTTCCTACATCCAACGAAAAAAAGAGTACAAGGTTTAATTACAAGTGTAAATACACAAGGAAAACCTTGAAGAGGGAACATGAATCACGACCATGAACAGCAACACAAAACATTTACCTCAATTGACAACTTATCAAATGGCTCAATTTTGTCCCATTCAACCGCTTGCAGCCACTTTATTACAAAAAATTCGCAATCGTTGCTGTGTCATACGATCACACAGTGCAAATTACTACATGTTCAACGAAAATGATATGAACAATTCAAGAATAAGTGATATACTCGTTTCTTTGGTTAGGGACCGCCGGAACTTAGATTGGATAAGAATCTAGCTCAGAACATATTTTCAACCCAGTGGTCTTTTGGAAGTATGCTAAACAACATTGCAACTACAATAAAAAGGATAGTCTCATTAAACGTGGTGTAATTATAATTACATGAAATTCGTATCAAACATGTGGTGAAGTGAATGATGCTTACAATTCTCTTAACCGAATCCACCTGTTGCTTATTTGCTCCGTGACTTGGAAGGGAATCTAGTAAATAGGATATCTTCTGATTGAAGTCAACCACACACAAGAACTAGTGTGTGTTACCCTCATTTATAGGAATGTATAACTGCAGTGTAACACAAGTCCTTGAAATGTACATAAATGCACAAATTTATCCAAGTGAGATCATCATAAATATTGCTGCAAATTACCTTATCAATCTTATATATATATGATGGTAAATGCTGTTAGGAACAGTGTCCTAAAATCTAGATTTATTCTGGATATATTATTTTAATTAATAAATAAAATTGAAGTCCCAGTCGTTTCCTAGTTAAATTTGTGTATATGAGCATTTATACTACATGTGATTTTCTTTCGGGAGGCATCCATGAGATGGGTGTAGTCCTCAGACTACAATTTACATGTTTGTTCTAAGTGGTTTATGAGACTAAGCCACAGATAGACTTGGAACAAATGATATGGATTGTTGTTTGAAAGACTCGTAGTCGAAGACAAGTGTGGACCACTTGTATGTTAAGACTATAACGAGACACTTTAGATGACTTGTCTTGGTCATGTGAATGGAGATCCAAAAGTGTTAAGTTAGTGTGTTTGACACACTAAGTTGGACCATGTGGGTTGCTTATTTCTAGACTACTATTAGAGATGAGCGATTCGCATTGTACTGTTTGAACGACGATTCTAAATCCTGAGGGTATTCTAGACTTGGGCATGGAGCGTTAGTTACATTGGTGTATTATAAGTACGGTCTAAAACGAATGACCGAAATCCCACGTACATTGGGTAGCTGCGTGAAGTGTGACAAGGATCAGGTATTCAATAGAGAATCTATAGTCTCTTATGAGATACAGATGTCCCCTTAGTTGATTCGCAAATATTTGAATAGTTTGAAAACTTTGGCCAAAGTATTCTAAGTGTTTGACATTTGGAATTTATACTGTGAATATGTTCAAGTATAAGTGAATTATTCAGTGAAGGGCGAGTCGGTAACTAATGGAGAAGCTGTGAGAAGGATAATGGTAGTGGTTATATTTATCCTTTGTAATGGACATCTAGTGGTGGGGTTGTTGTCATCAATACAGTATATTAGGAAAATATCGAATAAATAATTTAATTCTGGAGTGTAGCTAGATTTATTTAGTGGAATTAAGTCTCATTAAATGGTAATTAAATTAATATCATGAGATGATTTAATTTAACCCGTTTGAAGCTAGATTAAATTGTCCCCGGGGTCCCTACGCAAGCCTCTGTATTTTATTGCCATTAGAAAAATATTAAAGAATTCATGAGATGAATTATTTATCCATAAGATGGGTAAATTAATTTTGCCAAACATTATTCATGAGATGAATTAGTTTACATGTGGAAAACAAAGCCAAAAAAAAAATTCGCGTTTAAAACCTGCACAGTACGATCGGCGTGAACCAAATCCAACCAATCGCGCGCTGGGATTCCCACTGGGGCAATGCGCGTGCCCACATGGGGACCGATCGCATGCCGCCACGTGTCACGCATTTTGAATTTAAAATTAACGCGATTTTGAACGGTACCTAAAACGACGCATTTTACCCTGCTTTTGTATTGATACGCCGCATTTTGATGTTAACTGTGCAATCCTTTTTCAATTATAAATATTTTTTTTCGCTCCAAAATATTTCTATAAATAAAGGGGCCTATTTCGAGGTTTGGCATTCGAGTCAAAATATTTCTTTAGGGTTTCTGAAATTGTTTCGGAGATCCAGTTTAATATTTTTCGAAGGCCACCCTCCGGGCAGTTTGAGGTTATTGCGTAGATGGTCTCGGGGTCTCGATTTTGAAGAATATTATCTCTTTCTGGTTTTTTCTCTTATTGGAGCAATTCCAGGTATGTTTTTCTTGCCTTCTTCTTTTAGTTTCGCTTTTCTATTTATTTACAGTATTCGTTATTATACCTGTTTAAGTTTATGTATTGTTATGAATGTATTAGAGTAAAAAAGCCTGTAGATCTAAATTAAGAATTTAGATCTGATGATTTAAATTATGAATTTAAGTCAGTAGATTTAAAATTAGAAATTTTAAATCAACCCTAGGTTTAGAGTTATGAATTCTAAACCTGTTCCGCTGCGTAATCTTTAGGGAGAATTTATGAAATTCATCCCAATAACCGGTATTAGGGCAAAAGGTTTATAGAGATAAACCTATTCCCGGGAACTCTCGCACATGGGTACCTATTGTTGTGACCATAGTTGAGAACTGTGAACCTAATAGTCGGCATTAGAGTTTATTTTTCAACAAATTCATATGTTTTTCCCAACAAATACATCCCGGAGTAGCTGCAAGAAAACATCATCACATCCTCCAAAGTGTTTGAAGAGTGGACATATGACTATAGAAAGGCACATGTACGAAGTTGTAAGCACAATTATAATAATTTATGTATTTCTTATACGTATAATGAATAGTGATGTACCGAAAAGTAGGTAGGTAAGAAGACTCTATCCCAGATAGTCATGTACGAAACAGTGCAGTTGATGACCTGTGATAATATTGGCGATTAGGTCATTCAACATAAGAAGATGAATAAAAATGCGCACAATGTCCACTTACAAATTCATTCGGCCACTCATGCGGATATAAAGTTTTAAAGTTCACACGTGTGTACCAGGCATGCTTTGTCACCACAAATCTCTCCCTACAAAATAATATGAAACACTAAAGAGACTATTTGGATATGAATTTAAACAGACAACGTCAAACATATATTTACTTATGAAGCAGCCAACTCGCTAGCATAAACGCCGTTCGGAATGATCGAGTTCTCAATTATGGCATATATTGGCGCTAAGTAGAAAAGGCTGCTCTCTTATCCCGTACACTTGGGCGGTGGGATGATACTGGTGCTCTTGCTTTCCACTACAACTACGTTGGTTTGTTCTTCAATCTTTTTGTTTTTACCCGGGTTCTTTCTCTGCCTCTTTCGGCCCATTGTATAAGGTGTATGTATCGGTCGCCCCCTTTTCCTTTTTGATGCCGTCCTCAATGACATCTCATGTGATTTACTCACACGAGGTGGCTAGACAGGTTCATCATTCAAGGTCTCTAAAGGAAGTGTGGAAATCACTTTTAGTGGCTCTGGATTAAATTTTATCTCTGACATTGGTTTCCACACTTTATTTGCAATCCTTGAAGTAAGGGTATGAGAGAAACAGGCCTCCTACCTTAGCGCAATATTTTTCTCACCTTTTTGTACACTGATAATATTTTTTTTGGGGGGGGGGGGGGGGGGGGGGGTGTGGGGTGGGGCTAGGTAGTAATGAACGTCTTTCGGGTTTAGAATCTTTTTCCGGAGTTGAAGGACAAACTTTATTTGAAAATTCGATCTCAGCTGCTTTATTTTTTTTCAACTCATTTATTTCGTTAAAAAGTTGTTGTATTTGCACGTCCATTGCAGCGATACGCTCCTTACAGCATGTGCATTTTTATTACCGCCAACTTCATCGACGGAAGCGCAATGCTCCCCCACAATCTTGTCACTGCAATCAACATATGACGGAGGAGAAGGTACGACTTCCAACAAGGGGCCTTTTATTCCCTCCATTGGGTCCTTTGAGAACTATATAACACCAAACACTCAAAGTTAAAACCAATCATATATGTCACAAACTATTACAGAAACGATCACATTCAAATTTTATCGTATATGACCTTGACATCACCGAAAGATTTATAGTCATGAAGAATGTACCCTCTCTTAGCCTTCACTCTTGCATCCGTCCAACATCGGCAACGAGGATTCATCCGAATTGATGGGGGCATGGAAGCGCATCCATCAATTGAGTACTCGCAAAAGAAAATCTAGTACATTTAACAAAGTAAGAGAAGTTAGACCATATATTATGTAGAAATACAATAACAATTAAGCAAGAAATGTGCTCACCATGAATAAATAAATACATCCATTCAGTCTTTTTTGTCTCTTTTGTATTTCAAAACTCCCTCCGCAATTTCTTTTTATACAGTTTTCCCCCAATTTGTTCGCAATGTCTTATTGGTGTCAATTGCGGGGGTGAACCATGACTTCTTTAGGTTGAGTCTTGTGGTTAGACACATAAATGCAGTTAATGTATAAACAACCACTAACACTTTGAATCGGTCATCAACATTATCGTGTGTGACTAGTGCTTCTTCCATTTGACTGCATGTCTAATAGCCAAACTCTTCGTACAAGCTATCCAGCCTTGGTTCATCTTCGTAATCGTCAATCTCAATACCTTGGTTTTTAAAACCCAAAAGTACCTCGACATCTAATTTGATCAAAAAAAAATTTTATTTGAAATGGTCAAAATTTGCGACATCGGGTCAAAATTGTAGACTACACTTAAACATATATCCGTATTTATTTTTTTGCACTTTATGTGCATCAAAGCACCCAAGCCCAAAGCTTCGATGGCAGTCCTCTTGTCTTCGAACAATCGCTTCATCAATTATTCGACGTGTATAAACCTGAATATCAATAAGTGTAATTAGCTTCAAACGTATAATAAAAGAATTAGTAAATATTTTCAACATGTATTACCCTGGGCTTGGACGAGTCTTCAATTTTTCGACTTCGGTACAATCTTGAGTCATTCTTTAACTCAAGAATGTATGGTCTTTCTTCTCTTTAGGCAAAGTCTTCCATACTTTGCTCATCCTCGTTATCCACTATAGTAGTCAACATAATCAATCAATTAACTATAAACGACGTCAAATTATTTGAAACTATACTAAATAGCCTTGGTTTTACATTTATATTGCCCATCAGTGATGTTTGATTGTTCTCAATCTTCTTGTTTTTTCACTAAAAAATATAATATGAACATTAGTTTCATCTTATAGGTGTAATGAATAACGAGATCAAATGATCCTCATCAAAATATAGCGAATGCATTTCTTCGCCTTTTATTGCCCATTTTATCTTCTAAGTTCTTTGTCTCTATAACACTAGTCACTAATAAACAAGATTTTCATTAATAAACAGGTTTATCAAAAAATAACCACAAATGAAGCCAAATATAAGCCAAACAAGCTAAGCTCAACAAAAACCCACTACAACACCAACAAGAAATTTTAATCCTAACCACCTATTACTTATAAATATCTATATATATACTCAAATAAAATGAGAAAATCTAGTTTAGAGAAGAGAAATGACTAACTTATAACACACAAAAGGATGATCGGCATGCATTTTGTTGTATTAGAAGCCAAATGACCACAAATGAAGCCAAACAAGCAAAACTCAACAAAACCTACTACAACACCAATAAGAAATTTCAATCCTAACCACCTATTACTTATAACAATCCATATAAACTAAAATAAAATTAGAAAATTTAGGTTAGAAAAAAGAAATGACTAACTTATAAAACACAAAATTAGTTTGGCATGGATTTTATTGTATTAGAAGGCCAATAACCACAAATGAAGCCAAATATAAGCCAAACAAGCAAAACTCAACAAAACTTGCTACAATGCCAACAAGAAACCCATTACTTATAAAAATCTAGGTTAGAGAAAAGCAATGAATAACTTATAACACACAAAAGAATAATCAGCATGGATTTTGTTGTATTAGAAGAAACAGATAGAAAACAAACACTAACTCCGGAAAAAAAATCTAAATCAAGTAAAAAAATACAATGATTGAATCTTAAGCTACATTGTTGGTTATAAAATGTAAAAAATTACTAAAAATTTAGTCGTATAGAGTATTAGATTGAGATATAAAAAGAGATAGTAATCAGACCCTAACAATGGAGTTGAAGTAGCCTGTCATGATTCTTAAGATAGGAGGGTTAAGTAGTAATAGATTCTATACTAATGAGTACCATCAAGCTTTGGGATCTAGAGGAGGCTAAAAGTTACATGCTCTTTGCTGCGGACCAGCCTCTTAGGTTGGGGTCCTCGGAAACAGCCTCTCTTCCGGGTAGCCCCTTGAAGGGGGAAGGCTGCGTACATCTACCCCCCAGACCCTGCTTTTGCGGGAACCCTTGCAGGCACTGGGTTTGTTGTTGTAGATTCTACAATAATGAGCGCATATGAGCTTAATACTTCATGTGATAACCTTGAGTATGATCTGTTAGTTGCTGTTACTGCTGATTAGTTGCTGTTTAGTCAAGAGGTTATGTTCTTGGTCAAGAGTGGTGGCTGGCTATGTGACGAGGTAGTTTAGTCGGTTAAGGTGGTGTCCAAATGCATTGTACCTAGTTCTAACCGACATAAGGGCCAAGTAGTATAAGTTGGTAGCTCCTCTTATATTCAGGGATATCCTAAATGATGAATTGATATCTTCTTTCTCTCAACCTTAATTCTCCCTATTTCTTATCTCAATTCTCTACTTCTCATCTTAATTTCACTTTTTTCCCATCTCATACTCTTTAATTCCTCTATTATCCCTCGGTTATGATTCAAGATTAGCTTGAATCATAATAATTGGTATCAGAGCTTGAAATTTGCTTCCGGTAAAATTGATATCAAATTCTTGATCAGGTGGTATTTGATCAAGAAACTTGAGTTAAAAAAGAAATGTTCTGAATTTTCAGTTTGTGCTGCGTGGATATAAGTTGCTGTTCAGATTGGCATTATCATTGCAATTATTTTTCATAGGTGATTCTTAACATTTGATCGTGCTTAAGCAAGATCAAGCTCAGCTGATCAGAATAGTGCAGGTTCAGGTGCATTCTGAAGGAATCTATGCTTGAATTGATTACGTTGATCAAGCTGCTGTTCAGATCAGAATCTAAGTTGTCTGTTGCATCGAAGCTGGATCTGACTTGCCGAGGTTGATTTGATCACGCCGAATTCTGTTTAGTTAGCTGCAGAATTGATCAAGCTCACATAATCGTGTACAATCAAGCTTACATTCTGAACAAAATCAAATCAGAAATGGAACCTACAGCTAAACCTTATTAAATTTCGAAGTGGTTGGACAAAATCAACGAGTTCTTGCAACGCTTGAGTGAAAAGTATAGTCAGTATTCTCCAAAGGCAACAAATGAGGATATGATTGAGGAGAAGTTTGATCAAGAGAACGAGCGGGATGAAGAGGTTAATCTGACTACTGCAGCGATAGATTATGAAGAGCAAAACACTAAAGTTCCTCACTCTAGTGAGAATTACCTACAATTGGATTCAATAAAGGTTGAACAAGTGGAGACTTCGATTGTTGCGGCTGGAAAAATTGCACTGCCTGATGAGAAAAGCTCATTAAAAATCTGAAAATGAGAAATTTCAGCTTGAAGAGCAAGGGGTTGAATCACCTAAAGCAGCTGAAATTAAGTCACAAGTGCACATTAAGGTTAAAACCAGCTAATAGTTGAAAGTGAAGCTGATGTTGCAGCCTAACATTGAGATTCGGTTATCAATTGGACTTAGTCGCAAAAGGTATTTTGCAAACAAGAGATTAAGAGCCTTGATTAAGCCAATTTTAGTTTGCCATTGAAGACCTCCTGATTTCCTACTTCTCAATCTAAATAGAGGAATTCTTGACAAGCACAACATGTTCAATAATATGGAAGTGGATCAGCCTAATAGAGTATTGTGGAAAATAGATAGAATTGAGGCTTACTCATAGATCAAAAGAAGGATCAAATTGGCTAGGAAGAGATGGAATTCCATCAACAAGAGCTCAAATACTTCAAGAAATCAAGGGGTGATCACAGCTGTCTATGCAAGCACAGCCAAATTACCTCCTGTTACTCCTGTTCCACAAGCAACAGATTCATTTGGGCTGGAAAATCTGCAAAGGCCAATCAAGGTGCAAGTTCAATTGAGTGAAGCTGTTGTTTCTTCATCTAAGAACACCACCAACAGGCCTCCCGACCACAGAGAACTGGAGCTAATTGTTAATGTCCAACAGAATTGGAGCATTCTGTTTCTAGTTATGGGTTGTAAAGCATTAGAGAGGAAAATGGTGTATACTAAGCAAATTTGTGAAGGACATCCAAGCTACAAGGGCATATATGTCATGATCACAAGCAATTGCAATAGGCATTTCATGAAACCGCTCATTTGGGAAGAGAGATGCAAGCTTTTTTCAATCTTGCTGCTGAAGGTCCTGTAGTGCTGAATTTTTGAGTCCAACAAATGCCTGATAATGCTTTTTAAGGGAAAACAAGAATGGCAATCGTGGGGTTGATGCAAGATCCAAGTTGTTGCTGACTTGAACTGAGTTGCAACTGTAAATAATGAGCCAATTAGCAATTTTGAAGCTACCGTAGTAGCCTCACTAAGAGTACTTCTCTCTAAGATTCTTGAGGGCAAGAATCTCAAAAGGGGGGAGTATTTTCATGATTCTTAAGATAAGAGGGTTAAGTCGTAATATATTCTATAATAATAAACACATATGAGCTTAATACTTCATGTAATAACCTTGAGTACAATCTGTTAGTTGCTGTTACTGCTGATTAGCTGTGTTAGTTGCTGCTTAGTTAGCTACGGTTGGTCAAGAGTCAAGAGTGGTGGCTGGCTATGTAAGGAGGTAGTTTAGTCGGTACAGGTGGTGTCCAAGTGCATTGTACCTAGTTCTAACCGACATAAGGGCCAAGTAGTATGAGTTGGTAGCTCCTCTTGTTATCAAAGATATGTTAAATGATGAATTGATATCTTCTTTCTCTCAATCCTAATTCTCTCTATTTCTCATCTCAATTATCTACTTCTCATCTTGATTTCACTTCTTTCCCATTTCATACTCTTTAATTCCTCTATTATCCCTGGGTTATGATTCAAGATTAACTTGAATCATAACATACCCATAGATGAAAGCGGGTCTGACGCTAATAAGGTTTGCCGAAGTGGTTGGATGGTGGAGGGACAATCACCGGGCGCCGGATTTGAGAGAGAGAGAGTGTGCGTGAGCGCGATGAGAGAGAGAGAGAGCACGCGAGTGAGTAGAGGTTAGAGAGAGAGAGCAAGTGAGTGAGTAGAGGTTAGAGAGAGAGTGTATGAGTGAGTACATTTTCGGTGATTTTGAGTACCTTGCTTGTGTGTCGACGCACACGCTCTACGTGTTGACATACAGAATCTAGAACCCAAACAGGGGGTCTGCATGTCGACACACAGAATTTGTTTGTCGACACACAACCTATGTACTCAAAATCACCGTCATGTACTCAAAATCACCAGCCATGTACTCAAAATCACCAAACATATGCTCAAATCTAGAAGCAATAGCAGGTGCTTGAGTGTCGACACACAGAATCCGTGTGTCGACACATAACCTATGTATTCGAAATCACCACCATGTACTCAAAATCACTAATCATGTACTCAAAATCACCAATTATGTACTCAAATTGACTAGCCATGTACTCAAAATTATAAACCATGTACTCAATTCTAGAAGCAATTCTAGGTGCTTGTGTGTCGACACAAGCAATCCGTGTGTCGACACATAACCTATGTACTCGAAATCACCACCTATGTACTCAAATCACCAATAATGTACTCAAAATCACCCATGTATTCAAAATCACCTGTGTGTCGACACACAGAGTCCATAAAACGAACGAAGTGTCTGTGCGTTCGACATACAGGGACTGTGTGTCTATGCACGTGATATATGTATCCAAAATCACCACCCATGTGTTCAAATTCACCAACCTTGTACTCCAAATCTCCACTTTTGTACTCAAAATCACAATCCATGTAAAATCGTATTACGATTTTATCCATTAAGTTCATGCAATATTAGTGGATCGTATGATTCTACAAAATTAAGATTTCAGATATTATCAGTCAATAGTTGTGGAGTCATAGAATGGTCTGATTTTAAGCTTCGAATCGGGGTTCTTACTCTACAATAACTAATTACTAGAAATCATCACCCCAGTTTCATACGTAACATCATTCTTAGTTTCTAATGTATCTAATATATTTGTACACTTGTAAATTATGTTGATTTTCTTCTTCTTTCTTGACATACAAAAAAATTACCACCCATGTACTGAAATTCACCGCTCACTCAACATCCCTACTCATGTACTCAAAAATTTCGTATAATTATGTTTAGTATTTTTATAAATAATATTAGGTGCATAAAATTAATTAATATTCACTAATTTTAACCACTTAATTTCTTTTCGAACCAGTAAAATTTTAATTTATTATATCATTACTATTATATTTAAATTATTTATAAACATATAATTATCATATAATTAATTGATATATAAAGTTATTCATTTTTTATATAACGTACATTAATAATTGAACTAAAAAAATATAAAGTTTAAAAACTATACATTAATATTTAAAGAAGCCATAAAGTCAAGGGTAATATATGTTAAAAATTTTCATATAATTATGTTTAATATTTTTATAAATAGTATTAGTAAATAAAATTAATTATTTGTTAAATTAAACCACTTAATTTCTTTTTTTAACCAATAAACTTTTTATTTTATACGTCCTAACCATAATATTACATTATTTAAAAATACATAATTATCACAATTAGGGGGAACCGGTAAATCCTAGTTCCCAGTGCAAAAAAGTACATCTGTAGGTGCAAAAAAGTACTTTTCTACACGTTAGAAGATCAGTATTTTGTAAGACCCCTGACATAAAGCATACATGAATTTGACATATTTTCTAGCCTCAACTTCAATACTGTACATACAAAATTTTTTAATTTGCATTGTTTGGACTAAAGTATATTGATTTTGAAATAGCGATATGCTTTTTCAATGATTTAGTCATTTGTGAGTTTAAATTTGGATTTATATTTTTCGCTTGAATAATCAACTTATATATTGGTATGTTAATTTAAGAGTTATTTACATTTTAGTAATCTGATATTTTTTAGAAATAATAAAAAGGACCCTGATTCTTTTAAATTATTAAATATGCCCTAAGTTTTTGTTGTATTAATAAAAAAGCCCTTAAGATTTTATCGCATTAATAAAAAGGCTTATTTATGACATGATGAAGTCATTTTTAGTTGACAAAGTTGATGTGACAACTGCGTTTTTAGTAACACTACAGTAAAATGACAAAAATACCCTTTAATAACCATATTTTGAAACAAACTAAGCGAAAATAAATAGTTTCTACATAACACAATATCTCAAATTTGTGCTTAAAGTAGTAATAAGGGAGTTGAAGCGTGTTTTAAGTTATTTTATTGTAGCATTAATAAAAAGTAATTATCACGTCCGCTGTGTTGATGAAAAATGACGTCATCATGCTTGAGAAGGGCCTTTTTATTGAGACGACAAAAACTTAGGGGCCTTTTTAATAATTCAAAAAGGTCAGGTTCCTTATTATTTTTAAAAACGTTGGGTAATAAAATATAAATAATCCTTAATTTAAAACTTACAATTTTCAATTATATATATATATATATATATATATATGTATATATATATTATAATTGGATTATAAAAATAATAATGATACAAACATGCTTTCAAACTTGGCAAGTGGCTTGACGAGTAGACATTGGCAAGATGGGCAAGTTGGCGGAAAGGCAAGACACGCAGCGGGAGAATGAAAAACCAAGAGTTTTACGCTAATTAGGAAGCTTAGTTAGACAAGTTGATTTTGTTTTTTATCTATGCATTTATCTCTTTAGTTTTTAATATTTTATTATAAGTCATTTAGCTCCTTTATTTAAAAAAGAGAAAATATAGGGTTTTGGTCATTCAATTTTCTAGAGATTTTTATTACATTTCAGAGTTTTCCCCTTTCTCACATTGTGAGAATTTGAGTTAACAATTTTCCTTTTTTTTTAATTGTTTTAGCAGTAAGAAACTAAATAAAAGTTGTTAAACCTTCCATTTCCTTAATTTCTTTATCAGCGCTGCATCAGTTGATATCAGAGCTTAGAAAGTTTTCTGAGATGGCCTGTAGGCGACAGAGGTATGCCGCCGTTGGATACATATATGAGCAAGATTTTCAATGATAGTTCGAGAGGAGATTCGAGAATTTGGAGGAGAAAGTTTGGCGAATCGAGTTTTGGTTCAACTGGGGGAAAATCCCAACCAAGCATCAACGACTCACTCTCAAAACCCACCGGCAGGGGGCGAAGAGGAAGATAAAGACGAGAGCTTTCATAATTTGCTCCCAGAAGCTAACGTCAAAGGGCGGAACATGAAAAGAGCTTCCGATTGCTTGGAGTATCGGAGGTGGGAATCCAGGCTTCAGATCGAAATTCCGAAGTTTGTTGGTGGAGGACAACCAGAGGATTTCTGGGATCGGTTGGCTGCTTTGGAGGAAGTGCTCAAGTTTAAAGAGGTTTCGGAGCACAAACAGGTGCCATTCGTCGTTACTCAGTTAAGGGGTAGGGTTAATGCCTGGTGGCAACAGCTGAAGCAATACCAGGTTCGGCAGGGAAAATCGAAGATTGTGACATGAGAAAAGATGAAAAAGCACATGCAGAGCGCCTTTCTTCCCCACAATCACGCCAAGGTGATGTACCAACGCCTTCAAAGCTTGTGTCTGGAAACTCGATTAGTGAAGGATTACATGGCAGAATTTATTCCCTAGTCAGCAAGATTGACTTGGCGGAATCGAAGGAGCAGTTGGCGGATAAGTATGTTGGCGGATTAAAGGAGTTGATATAGGAGGTGTTAAACATGTTTGACATCTTTTCATTCTCGAAAGCCCAAGTAACAGAAGCGATGTCAAGCTGGCGGTACTTAGGGCACCCAAAATAATGGGCGTGATCAAGTACGAGTCTCAACCAATCCAGGAGTTCAGGCTAAAACGGTTGTTGCCAACCCCAAACAACCGAGTAACCAAGGCTTGGTAGGTAGCTCAAGAACCAATTGTCTAAATTCTGGAGAGATGGGACACCATGCCATTGGTTGTTGGAAGGGTGACAGACCTTGCACGGGTTTGCACATTGAGGGTCTCCACACGCTAAGGATGGAATGGTCATAAAGGAGGAAGTTTAGGATATGTCGATTCTGATTGATGAAGAGGCCATTGCAGGTGACAAGGGCCACCTACTTGTGGTTAGAAGAGTTTGTTTTGCCCCTAAGGGAACAGAAGGAGATGGCTGGGTACGAAATAACATCTTTCAAACGACATGCATTAGTGACAAAAGAGTGTGTTGCCTAGTCATTGATTCCAGTAGCTGTGAGAATGTTATTTCCAAGGAGGCAGTCCAAAATTTGGGGTTGAATATTGACGAACATCCGTACCCTTACAAATTATCTTGGCTTAAGAAAGGAAACCAGGTAACTGTTTCTAAACAATGTCTGGTAAATTTTTCTATTGGGTCAAAATACTGGGATGGAGTGTGGTGCAATATGGTTACCATGGATGTGTGCCATCTATTGCTTGGGTGCCCATGGCAATTTAACAGAGGTGTCATCCATGATGGGAGGAGGAGCACATATAGCTTTGTCTTCAAGGGCGCAAAGATCACCTTGTTGCCTAAGAAAAATGAGGTGCCACGAGTGTTGGTAACTGAGAACCCAAATATGCAAACCAAGGCCATGTTCGCCAAGGAGGTTGGTGATAATAGGGTTATGTTTGTGTTGATTGACAAGGAGAGTTAAGTGGAACACAGGGAGACACCCAGAGAGGTAGAGGATCTGTTAAGGAAGTTTGCTGGCATGTTTCCAAAGGAGTTACCGGATCCCTTGCCACCTTTGAGGGACATGCAACACTCAATTGATCTAATGCCAGGAGTTGTATTACTGAGTAGGCCGCATTGTCGGATGAATTCTGCCAAGCGTGAGGAGTTGAGGCGCCAAGTTGAGGACATATTCGCTAGGGGATTTATTTGGGAGATTTTGAGTTCGAATGTAGTGGCTGCTCTATTGATGCCAAAGAAGGATGGTAGTTGGCCGATGTGCATAGATAGCAGAGCCATCAATAAGATCATGGTACGTTATCGATTTGCTATTCCAAAATTAGATGACTTACTTGATTAGCTATAGAACTCACGTGTGTTTAGCAAGTTAAACTTGAAGTGCGGATATCATCAGATACGCATCTTGCCAAGCCAAGAGATGAGTGGAAGATCGCCTTCAAGACTTGCAAGGGATTATACGAGTGGCTTATGATGCCGTTTGGTTATCTAATGCGCCTGCTACGTTTACGAGGTTTACAAATCAAGCACTATGGCTGTTTATTGGGACATTCGTTGTCATCTACTGATAAGTCTAAATTTGTATATAATTTATAATATTATTTTAATATATTCTTAAACATTTTACATCAAATTTTTATCACTTTTGCTCGATTTTGCTCTTTTTTGCTCATATTGCCATTTTCTTGTAAAAACACTCATTTTATGCTAAATCTTGCTAGGTTTTATCATTAATATCAACAAGTAAAAGCGAGATACACCAAATCAAAGCCAAAAATGGGCAAAACATAATAATTAACATGGCTAAAGCAAGAACACAACAAGTTTATGCACAACATAATTCAACTTGCAAAAATAGGTAACAAAATGCACAAATCAAGTGCAAGGATTAATTAAACAATGCATTAACATGTCAAAGTTGATGTAAACTCTGAATTTAGTCGGTGTACTTGAGTTTATCTAATGAGAGAAAAATCCCAAGCGCATACGATCCTCATGGATTTCTGTCGTATGGTCAAAACACAATTTGAGTTTCAGGTCAAGCAAATAAGGAGTGACAACAGGCAAGAGTTCAAATACGGGCCGCTTTTGGAGTTCTATGCTAAACACGGGATTCAGTTCCAAACTTCTTTAGTTGGGACACCACAACAAAATGGGGTGGTCGAGCGAAAGCACAAACACCTATTAGAAGTGGGGAGAGCATTGCAGTTCCAAGCAGGTTTGCCTAAATTTTTTTGGGGTGAGTGCGTTTTAACCGCAGCCTATTTGATAAATTTAACTTCTTCTTCAGTTCTTCAAAACAAAAGCCCATATGAGTTACTTTTTGGCAAAATACCTGAGTATAGTCATTTGCGTGTGTTTGGGAGTTTGTGTTATTACCGTACAAAGGATAGGACGAGTGATAAGTTTGATAACCGAGCTGCTTCGGGTGTTTTTATTGGTTATCCACATGCAAAAAAAGGTTATAAAATTTACAATTGTGAAGAGAAAAGGATTGTGATTTCACGGGATGTTTATTTTTTTGAGGATATTTTTCCGTTTGTACAAGCCCAGGGTCCTAATAATAAACAAACACATCAAGACCCGGATTCGTTCTTTCATGATGTAGGGCCGGCTCATCAAATGCCGGCCCCAGCACGGCTGCTGGCCGAACAGCTGCCAGCTGACTGGACAGTAGCCGACCGAACAGCAACCAGCAGCTTCTGGTTCGGTCTGCCGGACAGAAGCCGAGGAAGGCCTCGGTGCAGTACCTGTTGCTTCTTCGGAAGAAAATTTGGGTATTACAGATGACCGGGACCGTGAAGAAGAAGCCCCGATAATTAGGAGAAGTACCCGATTACATTCTGCACCGGCAAAATATCAAGACTATATTTGTGACGCTCCATCTTCTATAGCCCATGCTCCTACTACCACTCCATCGGCCAATTCTGGTATAGTGTATCCTATTTCAAATTTTACTTCAAATGTGCATTTTTCTAACGCTCACTGTAATTTTTTGAGTGCCATCACATCTTGTGATGAGCCTAAAAACTTTAAACAGGCAGTAGAATACAAACATTGGAGGGACGCGATGGAGAAGGAAATACGAGCCTTGGAAGAGAATAAGACATGGACATTGGAAACTTTGCCGATGAGAAAGAAGGCAATTGACTCCAAGTGGGTATACAAAGTGAAGTACAAATCAGAGAGGTCGATAGAGCGCTACAAAGCAAGGTTGGTAGCCAAAGGCTACACGCAAGTCGAAGGTATAGACTATCATGATACTTTTGCCCCTGTTGCCAAATTAGTCACTGTTCGATGTATTTTAGCTGTTGCTGTTGCAAGAAATTGGATAATACATCAGTTAGATGTAAATAACGCATTTTTACATGGGGACTTGGATGAGGAAGTTTATATGAAACTTCCACAAGGGTTTGAACAACAACATAAGGGCAAAGCATGTCATTTGCGAAAATCTTTATACGGACTCAAACAGGCTTCACGTAATTGGAATCATAAGTTTACTTAAACCTTGCTTAACATTGGTTTCACACAGTCCAGAGCAGATTATTCACTCTTCACGTTTCATCGTGATGGGATTTTTACCGGGATATTAATTTATATCGATGATGTAATTATCACCGGTAATAATGAAGAACATATTACTAACGTGAAAGAGACATTGAATAATTCTTTTGGAATTAAAGACCTAGGACCCATCAAATACTTCTTAGGAATCGAGGTTGCTCGGTCCCCTAAAGGGATGGTCTTGAGTCAACGAAAGTATGTGTTGGATATTTTGAATGAGGTTGGCTTGCTGGGGGCTAGACCAGCTCCTACTCCCATAGTATAGAATCATGGATTAGCAGATCAAGTGGGGGATAAGGTTGAGGACGACGGTCAGTATAGAAGACTAGTAGGACGACTTCTCTACTTGACCATAACTAGACCAGATATTAGTTATGCCGTTCGCATTTTGAGTCAGTTCATGCATGATCCTCGAGTTCCATATCTTGAGGCTGCAACACATGTTTTGCGGTATCTGAAAGGGACGCCGGGACAAGGTATATTCTTACCTTTTGAGAATGATCTACGTCTAAGAGCATATTGTGATGCAGATTGGGCGGGGTGTCCAACCACAAGACGATCCACCACAGGTTTTATTACATTTTTGGGTGGGTCGCCAATTTCTTGGCGTTCCAAGAAACAAACCGTAGTCTCACAGTCTTCGGCTGAGGCAGAGTATCGATCCATGGCAGCCACGACGAGTGAGCTTGTGTGGTTACGTTACTTGTTGACTGATCTTCTTGTTCCTATTGACTATGCTTCTGTCTTATTTGATAATCAGGCAGCCCTTCATATCGCCTCCAATCCCATTTTCCATGAAAGGACGAAGCATATTGAAATTGATTGCCATTTCGTTCGAGAAAAGTTATTGTCCAAGCAGATTGCGACCTTCTTTGTTCGGTCAACGGGACAAGTAGCGGACATCTTTACCAAAGGGCTTGGTTCTATAGAGTTTACAACTCTCATTCGCAAGTTGGGCATCGTAAACTTACATGCTCCAACTTGAGGGGGAGTGTTGAATACTATTCTTGTATTATACTTTATACTTTGTATTTGTAAAGATTCTAAGCATATTCTTGTATTTACAATTAATAGGCTAGTATTTAGTATTGTAATTAGTAGTATAGCATTAGTGACGGTGGTAGGTGCATTAACCCCTTTTCTCTTCCTCTCCATAACTGGCCACTTCAATGGTCTCATGAATGGAGACTTTATTTTTGTGTAACTCATGTAATGGTAGTAGAAGGGTTTGGCTCTTCTTAGTTAGGTTTTCTTTAGTATAAATAGTTAGTAGTTGTAATGTTTATATCATCAAATAAAAAGTATCATTTTCCATTTCTATTTTTGTGTTTTTGGTTTTTACAAATCCCATGAGCCAATGTGTGTTTATTAAGAAATTGAATTTTGGCTATTGAACAAGTGACTGAACAAGCTGTTGCGTATCCGAGTAAGGAGTTTGAAATAAAAGATCACGGAAAGATAAAATATTGTCTTGTCCTGCAAATAGAGCATTTATCTAATGGAATTCTTGTCCGTCAGTCTGCTTATACAGAGAAAGTGCTAAAACGTTTTAATATAGACAAGGCACATCCATTGAGTACCTAATGACCGTTCGATCCCTTGATGTAAATAAGGACCCTTTTCGTCCTCGAGAGAATACTGAAGAAATTCTTAGCCCTGAAGTGCCATATCTAAGTGCAATAGGTGCACTGATGTATCTTGTTAACTACACGAAACCAGATATAGCATTTTGGGTTAACTTGTTAGCAAGATATAGCACAACTCCTACTCGAAGACATTAGAATGGGATTAAACATATATTTTGGTATCTCCGTGGTACATCTGATATGGGATTACTTTATTTAAAACAATCAAATCCAAGATTGGTTAGATATGCAGATGCTGGATATTTGTCTAATCCACATAAAAGTCATTCACAAATAGGATATTTATTTACCTATAGTGATACTGTTATATCTTGGCGATCCACAAAAAAAACGACCGCCGCATCTTCTTCAAATCGTGCTGATATACTTGCACTTCATTAGGTAAGTAGGGGGTGTTTATTGTTAAGATCTTTTATTCAACATGTTCAAAAGGAATGCAGTCTTCCAACAATCAGGGGGAATCCAACAATATTGTATGAAGATAATGCTGTATGTATTGCTTCAATTAAAGGCGGATACATTAAAGGCGACAGAACTAAACATATGTCACTAAAGTTTTTCTTTACACATGAGCTTCGGAAGATAGGTGAAATAGATGTTCATCAAGTTCACTCAAGTGAGAACATTGCAGATTTAATCACGGAAACATTGCCAACAACAACTTTTGAGAAACCAGTTCACAAAAGTAGTATGCGTCTACTCAGAAATGCCCCTTACTAATATATTCTCATGAGGGAGAGTTAATATGCACTGTACTCTTTTTCCCTTAGCTATGGTTTTTTTCCCATTGCGTTTTTCCTGGCAAGGTTTTTAACGAGGTAGTTTAAAAGCGTATATAACTCGGGCATTATATTCTTTCAAGTGTGGTATGTCCCGTAATATTTTAAAGAAGAATATACAAAGGGAGAATGCTGTACATATAGGATATTCTTTAGATACAATTTTTATAGTCGAATTTGGATATTATCAAATGCCTTAGAAAATTAGAAATTATATACCACATACACATACATATAATATAATGCCCCACCCTCCTCATTTCTTTCCTAGGTAAGTATTCCCTCACCGCCTTAGCACTGTATAAATATGCATATGTATGTAAAGAGAACACAGAGAGAAAATTGAAAATTTGAGAAGGGAAAAGAGTGAGAGAGAATTGAGAGATTTATTTGAATAAAAAAAAAACTTCTCTTGTTCCTGAGTTTTGCAATAAAATACTTGCTATTTTTCTTTAAATATATTTGAGTTTGTATTTTTACTTTCTTTTTTTTTTAGTATAATTTGTATCTACTTTTATAACAATTTCTGTTATTTAAAATTAAACTCGTCCAATTATCCTTTTATCTTGTTAAATATCTTTTATCTTTTTATGTCAAGTGTCGTTTATTATGTTTAGGATTCGATAGCAATAGTATCATGAAATTCACCATCAGTTATTTTTTGTGTAATTTATACTTTATTAATTTAGTTTGAGAGTAAAGTCAAAGCCATTAAAACGTACTTTTTAACAATTTAGTCGTATTAGATACAAGTAATTCAATGTAGATCCTCCTATTGACTCAATTTAAAACTATCAGTGACCGGACCATTGAAAACTTTGTTATGCATTTAATCTCGGTTTTGCTTTTAGGCTCAATTTGACACAACTTAATTATACAGAGCTTAAATTGACACATTAAAAACTTGAGGATATTAGGAGTCTTTTATTGGCAATGGCCTTCCTAATGCATCATCATGAAGAATCTCTTGAAGCAAAGGTGAGGGGACAAACTGTCAAATCGGTAGAATATGAGAGTTGATCTCCCTATTTTCCTATGTAGTTTGCAGGTTGGTTACCTTCATAATGAGTAATGACATTTTGAGTCTTCATAGGAAGAAAGACAATACTTAGCATCCCACATCACGTTTTGGACCTTCCACGAAGCCGTTTGATTTCCCCACATAGAGCCTAGAAAATAACGAAAGTTATCACCCTCCATTATAGTTTGTTTTCAGCCCATTGAAAGGGATTTCTTAATTTTGTCCCTTCTCTTTAGCGCTTCTACAGTTTGTGCTAAATAGAAATGCCATTTGTTTTAAAGTGGATGAAGTTATAAAGGAATTAACTCTCCTAAAAGTTTAAGTCGACCCGAAAAGGGGATGCTTTTAGGTTTATTAGTGTCCATCTAGTGTTTAGGGAAGACAAATTATTTAGGGCTTTTGGTAATGTTTTAAGACCATGCAAAACATAAATCTAGCTAAAGCAGTAACCCAATTGGGTATCAATCCGTGGTATATCCAATGAGCACAAGAAAATAGTAAAATAAAATAGGAAAAATGCTATTTTCAAGTGTAAATTTGTTATTGTCAAAGCAACTTTACACTTAATTGTAATAATTATTACTCTAATAATAACAAAAATGTATTTGAAAATAGTAACACCCATAAAATAATGTCTCTAATCTCTAAATCAAATCCTAGGCGCATATAAATATGGAACAAGATGGGAACATTTTGTGCACGTATGCTCTATTAGCAAAGTATGGTACAAAAATTCAACGGTACTTAATATATAAATGTATTATTTTACTATATACATGAAAAAGTTCGTCAAAATTAAAGTTCGTTGACGTATAAAAGTAAAGAATAATGTTAGTTACAATAGTAGTAGCATAAACATAAGATATAATAAATGATATTGTACAATCTATAATTTAAGAGTTAAATGATAAATTTAGCAAAATATAGAACATGAATATTTAATTTAGTTGTAGGTATAAATTATTTTCAATTATCATTTATTGTTTAAATGGGAAAGACATGGATACATGTATAATATGTGTATTATACGGAAAATATCAATGAAATGCGTATTTGTTGGGTTATGTGTGGAGTTTAGTTATGTTGGGCCTTATTTATAAGATAAAGGATTTGGTCGATCCAATTTAGACCCATGACGTACAAGAGTTTTAGTGTGGGAGGTTGTATATATACACTAGAATTGTATATGTTAACATTAGAGCTGAAAAAGGGTTGAGAGTTGAGACATCTTATGTAAACTTTCAATATTATATTAGATTTATTATGCTCCCCTCTGTAGATGCAGCCTTGGGATAAACCATGTAAATTCAATGTTCTTGATTTTACTCTTCAATTCTCTTTTGTTTATATGATTGCTGTTTTGATTTAGAGTTTCGGTGTTTGTGAATGGTCCTTACAAGGGGTACCAAAGCCTTACAATATTTTACTGTATTATTAATAGTGGTACATGAACATTTTTTTTTTAAACGGAAAAGTACAAATGCACATTAAAAATGTAAATTATACTAGAATTTTAGTAACATAGAATGCCATGTATCATGTATATGATAAATGAATAACACGAGGTTGAATGTTCGTTATGGAAAGTGCCAAAAGAGTAATCAAATTTTCTGCCATGCTTTCGTAGGGTTTATGAATCTTTGTCATTTTTTTTCGAATTTTATTTGTTTTGTCTGCCTCGTTTCTTTTTCTGACTAAATTTTGGAGTATATACGTTGTTTTACCTTTTTCCCTTTATAATATTGAGCCGTAAATCTGTGGCTAATGTATAGGGTTATTTATATTTTAGAATTTTTTACTAAAAACTACTTGAATTTTAGATGCAGTTTTAAAAAATTATTTAAAAGTTTTTAATGTCACATTTTAATATTATCATTGTTAACATCCATTAGTTTTTGCTTATGTGGCATTTAAAAAATATTTTTTAAACTACAAAAATTATTTTTTAAATGTTTAAAAATTATTTAAATATTTAAAATATTTCTTTAATTATTTAATATATTTTAGAAGTATTAAATATATATTTGAAAATTTTAAATTTTCTCATTTTTTCAAAGTCACGTCACCAAGGTGTGACATTAAAAAATATTGAGAGCGCATCTGAAATTTAGGTGATTTTTCGTTAAAAAAAAAGTACATTTTAATGCAGAGATAATAAAATGGCTCCTTATTTTTTTTATTTAAATTTTTATTACCTTTGACTTTCGTATTAATAAACAACACCCTCTCCGGTAACAACCCTAATCGGAAACATGGAAAGACAAAATTGTCCTTCACCAAAATGACATAGTTTTCATGCTTGACACTAAAGTTTGGCACCAAGATTAATCTTTTGTTCCCGAGCCATATTCCGCATTGTTTGGAAGGTAAAATAATTAAAACGGCGTCATTTTGTGATTCATTTAAAATGCCCCGAGGAGTTGAATGTGTATTTTTGTCAATATACTTTATTGGGTATTTAAAATGACTTGCCACATCAACTCCCCCCCCCCCCCCCCCCCCCAGAATATGATGTCATGTCGCCGGAGAGGATCTTCTTTATTAATACGAAGAAAATATAAGGTGCTAAAAAACTAAATAAAAAAATAAAGTTAGGGGCCTTTGTTTATTACTTTCACAAATAGAAAATATAAAGTACTAAAAACTAAATAAAAAAAAAGCTAGGGCCCATTTTTATTATTTTCACAAATACCAGGGTACTATAGATAATCCCTATTTAAAAAGGGATATATACTCAAACAACAACAACAATAACAAACCTAGTGCGTCCAAGGGCTCCCGCATAAGAAGGGTCGGGGGTAGATGTACGCAGCCTTCCCCCTTCCGGGGCTACCTGGAAGAGAGGCTGTTTCTGAGGACCCCTAACCTGAGAGGGTGTATACTTAAACAAAGACATAAATTTAAAACGATATTTACTATATAAATACACACACATAGAAATGGGCGATGGTTCGAAATCAAGTGAGGATGTGGCTGAAGTGCGCGATGCTCATGGGTTGCCCTTGCCAGAGAAGAATCCCATGCCTTCAAAATCTGGGGTTCCGAGCTCAAATGTCGGGTACAATGCTTCATCACAATTAGGATTCAGTAAAGAAACAAGACACAAGAAAGAAGCTTACAGTATTAAACATTTTAATCATGTTAAAATACTTGCCCAAACTGAGTTGAAAATTTAGTCTAAGACCGGATTGATGGGTTATTGTTTGTTCCAGTCCTTTGGTCCTTGACATAAATTTTTATCAGTCCATTTCACTCTTTTTTCTTCTAGTTTTTTTCCTATCATTGAAATGTTTACCATAATTTAAAATTTTAATGGTCGTTATTTTAATCTTCTCCAGATCTGGCAATTAATAAACCTTACACCTTATACTACTTTATTAGGGCCATGTTCTGTAAGAGCTTTTGGCTAACTTTTCGCATAACATTAAGCGTTTGGACAAGTCAAACAACTAAATAATGTGTTTGGTAAAACTTTCTTTCAATTAGCATTTGGTTGTTTAACCAGTCAGTACGCTAAATGTGTTTGGTAACAAATTTCATATTTAGCGTTGTCACCGGCTTTTACCGTTTGAATATACCTTTTGGGGCCAAAAGCTTGCTTTTGAAAAACTTTGGAAGGTAGATTTTGGCTCTAAAAGCTAACTGATAGGAAAAATAATGGAACTGCTATTTATAACTAATTCTAAGGGGAGTGAAGGGTTGCTCTCTTATGGCGATTATCTAGAATATTTGTGGGAATGGTGAGAGGATGGGAAAGACCGCCTCATGGAGCGTCCAGTGGGCTCTTCCGATCAGAATACGGAGGCAACTATAGAAACTGAAAAAGTACTGATTGAGCAAGAGGGGGTACTAGAGACATGGAAAGGCCAAAAACAGTAGGGGGAGGTTCTAGGTTCTCTTCATTCCTTAATTTAGCTGCTCAGAAGTCATTTTCTGCAGGAAGACAGGCTAATGATGTTGGTACACTGGGGTCTCCCTCGGAAACTGTTGAATGATTGGATATTTTAGCGGAGGTTTAGGAGCCGGATATGGTTTATAATGCTCCACTACTGGCTGTAGCTGAGGATAAGACTGTACTTGGCGGTAATTATTTTGGACGAATAGTTCTCCAAACCACGGATTGCAACTCCAATATGCTCCTGATGTGGTTGAGGAAGTGTGTTGAACTTTCAGAAATAGATGTTGAGGACGGAAAGCATTACTGGGAGCAGGCATTGGTGGGATATCTGGTTGGAGGTCCACTCTCCTTCACTGCTATTAAAGATGTTGTCAACACCATTTGGCCAAATCCTTAGGTTCTTTTGCATGATAATGGATGTATTATGTTTGTTTTTGATTTGTTAGAAGATTGTGAGTTGATTTTGAAAAAAGGGGTCATACTCAATGCGAAAATATCCTTTGGTCTTGAAAAAATGGTCTTCGACTTTTAATTTTGAGGAAGAGAAATTGAATAAGGTTCCTATATGGATTGACATTCCTAATTTGAGGCTTCAACTATGGCATGTGGATGTTCTTAGTAAGATTGCTAGTGTTTTAGGTACTCCTCTCTATGTTGATAATACGATTGCTATGAAGAAGAGGGTTAATTACGCACGACTATTGGTTGAGATAGATATTTCTAAGCTGCTCAAGAAATACATCAATATAGTATTGCTTGATGGAGAATTCATTTCCCAAAGGGTTGGTGTTGTATAATTGGTCCCCATATGATTTAACTATGTCAAGTAAATTGAGTCAAGTAATGTTTCAAATATTATAGATCAAAGGATGTAAATTTTTTAGTGGCATGTGTTGTAATTTTTGTGTAAAAATATTATTAAGGCTGCAGAGTTAAAATAAAATTCAAATCAGGTCACTTGGTAAAATGACCTGATTGCCCCTGCCCGTGTGCTCTTTTTCCCTGACCGTGCCACTGCCCGAACTGCCCGAAGCTTCCCAAGGAAGCTACTTAAATCTGTTTAACAGATGGCTGAC
Source organism: Simmondsia chinensis (assembly GCA_018398585.1). Classification (NCBI taxonomy): domain Eukaryota; kingdom Viridiplantae; phylum Streptophyta; class Magnoliopsida; order Caryophyllales; family Simmondsiaceae; genus Simmondsia; species Simmondsia chinensis. The sequence goes on from JAGTTD010000004.1 coordinate 9,534,491, forward strand.
ACGGTTCAGCCATCCAGCGCCCCTGATTGTGTTTGTTGAGGGAGATTATGGACCGTTGATTTGTAACGCGTGAACGGCCGAGATTGAACGGGGAGTATTGCCACGGATGCAGCCCCTGCTGCACCCTTTTTAGGGTTCTCCGTACGCAATTCATTTTTACCCGAATTCTTCAGCCACCGCCACTCTCTTGCCCTCCTCTGGAGATTTTGAGGCGATTGTGAGGCGATCGACGGTGATCTTGCAGATCCGTGGGTGTGAAGGCTCCCTAGTCCGATTCTTGGTAGTTTGGAGCATTTAGAAGCCCTTGTTGGCTTCGGTTGTGAGTATGCTCCTCCTTTAATCATTGTTCTTGTTCGGTTAGGGTTTCTGTCTTAGAAGCCTTGAAGGATCTGTATATTCTAAGTTGTATCTTGTTGATCTTTGGTCTGTAATACTTGAACTTTACAAAATAGTGGATAGACTTCCCTAGAAATAGGGAGCCGTGTAGTAGGTCCTTATTATAAGGCTGAACCACGTAAATCTTGGTGTTGTCGTTGTGTGTTTGTGCGTTTTTGTTGGATGATATTTTGCTTTACTGCGGACACAGGTTTCTTGAACTAGATCTAATAATTTTGGTTGATCGTTGAAGTTGTCTTTAAAGAACTAAAGATAATAAGTTTATAACCCTAGAAATACAACTAATACTTAACAAGTGGTATCAAAGTGTTCGGTTCTTTGTTTAAAAGATTTAATATGGCGTCTGCTAGGGTTGATATTGAAAGATTCGACGGTAGGAATGATTTCAATCTATGGAAACTAAAAATGAAAGCAATCCTTGGCACAAGGTGCTGGAACTGCACTTTTGCCTGAAAAAGATCAACCTACTTATCTAACTGAAAAGGAGAAATTAGAAATTGAACATAAAGCTTATGCTTCTTTATTACTTAGTCTTGATAATTCAGTACTTAATCAGATCCGCTCTGAAAAGACCTTAGCAGATATCTGGGCTAAGTTAGAGGAAATTTATAAGTCTGAGTCATTGTCCAATAGAATGCTGTGCATGGAAGCGCTTTTCACCTTTAAGGTGAGTGAGACTAAACCCCTAGAGGACTCTATAGATGAGCTCCATAAAATCTGTCAAGATTTCGAAAACGTTAAAGTTACTGTTGTTGATGAATTGTTGGCTGTATTGTTGCTGTGTGCTTTACCAAAATACCTTAGGTCCTTTAAAGACACACTAAGATATGGACATGATACTATAGCACTGAAAGACGTTACAAAGGCCCTTAGATCTAAGATCCTTGAACTTAGGAAGGAAGGGAAGTACCCACCAACCAGTAACAGTGGGGAAGGGCTGTCAGTTAGGGGTAGGACAAAGACTCGAGACAACCATAACAACCCTAACAATCATAACAACCATAATAATTACAATAATAAAGATAGGAGAAGAAGTAAGGGTAGAAACAAATCTAGCTCAAAACCTAGACGGGATTTTAGTAAAGTAAAATGCTATGAGTGTGGTAAACTAGGACACATTTAGAGATACTGTCCAGATTAACAAAGAAAATTTAACAGCACAACTGACAACACTGAATTTACTGACGGATATGATTCCGCTGAAGTGTTAGTAGCATCTACAGACCTAACTACACATGAGTGGGTTTTAGACTCAGGGTGTAGCTTCCATATGACTTCAGACAGATCTTTCTTTACTGCATACCGAACTGTAGCTGGGGGGAAGGTGCTGTTGGGAAATAACCACGTATGCCAAGTAGTAGGGACAGGGTCAGTTAGGGTTAGAGGGTCAAATGGCGTTGACTGCACCCTAGAAGGAGTTAGGCATGTGCCTGAACTTAGAAGGAACCTGATCTCTCTAGGACAATTAGATCTGGCTGGTATGACCTTAAAGGCACAACAGGGGGTAATGAAGGTCCTTAAGGGTTCCCTTGTAATGCTAAGTGGGGAGGTCAAGAATGGTCTATATGTGCTTACAAGTGACGTAGTTCCTGCTGGCTGCTCTGTCACAGAAAAAGCCGACCTCACTAACCTTTGGCACAAAAGATTAGGACATGTTTCAAAGAGAGGCCTGAATGAATTGAACAAAAGGGGACTGTTGGGGGGTGGTTATGTGTCTAACCCTGATTTCTATGAGTCGTGCATATTTGGAAAACATCATAAACTATCTTTTAAATCTAGAATCCATATAACTAAGTCACCGATAGACTACATCCACTCTGACCTGTGGGGACCAGCAAGGGTACCCACTTTAGGTGGAGCATACTACTTCCTATCTATGGTAGATGATTTTTCTTGGAAGGTTTGGGTTTACTTACTTAAAACAAAAGATGAATGTTTTAATGTCTTTGTTAGGTGGAAGAACCTTATAGAAAATCAAACAGGTAGGAAGATTAAGGTGCTTAGAACTGACAATGGACTCGAATATATGAACTCTGAATTTGATAGTTTATGTGCTCAAACTGGTATTAAAAGACACAACACCGTTAGGAAAACACCCCAACAAAATGGACTGGCTGAGAGAATGAATCTTACGCTCTTAGATAGGGTAAGATGCATGTTATTTGCATCAGGACTTGGTAAGAACTTTTGGGGGGAGGCTGTTGCTACTACATGTTATCTAATCAATAGAACTGCCTCCTCTGTTATTGACTTTAAAACCCCTGAGAAAAAATGGACTGGAAAAATAAGCGACTATTCTATTTTAAAAGTTTTTGGATGTGCTGTGTATGCACATCAATCAGAAGGAAAGCTTGAACCTAGGGCTGTAAAAGGTGTTTTTCTAGGCTATCCGGATAGTGTAAAGGGGTATAGGGTGGGTGTTAGGGATGGAAACAGGAGCAGAATCATAATTAGTAGGGATGTGACCTTTAATGAAGAGGAAATGCCCTACTTGGAGAGAACAGTAGCTGCTGGTACAGCAGCTACTTCCTCCAACCCTAGGAAGTTTGATCTTGAACTCTATGAGTTCGAGATCAGCCTACCAGAGCCTACATACTGGGAAAACCAGACCTTAAATCCTAAAGAAGAGGTCACTGACAGTGCTGAAGGGAGCACTGAACCTCAAGAAACCATTGAACATATGGACCTATCAAACTACCAACTAGCAAGGGATAGGGAGAGGAGAAAAACTAGGGCACCTGTCAGGTTTGGGACTGCTGATTGTATTACATATGCCCTAAACACTGCCCTAGAGTATTTAGAGTCAGAACCTCTCACCTATTCACAGGCCATTAGAGGGGCTGCCTCTGAACAGTGGCTCAAAGCCATGACAGAGGAAATGGAGAGCCTCAAAAGGAACAAAATCTGGGTTTTGGTTCCTAAACCTATGGGTAGGAAGTTGGTAGATTCTAAGTGGATCTATAAGGTCAAAGAACTCGATACATCATCTGGACAGCCAAGGTTTAAGGCTAGACTAGTTGCAAAAGGTTTTTCACAAAAGGAAGGGGTAGATTATAATGAGATTTTTTCTCCCGTTGTTAAACACACAACTGTAAGAATACTTATGGCATTAACAACTAAGTTTAGCCTATTTCTAGAACAAATGGATGTTACAACAGCTTTCCTTCATGGTGAGCTGAATGAATAAATTTTCATGGCCCAACCTGAGGGTTTTATTAAACCAAATCGTGAGAATCATGTTTGTCTACTTAAGAGGTCTTTGTATGGCCTTAAACAATCCCCTAGGCAGTGGTCCAAACGTTTTGACCAATTTATGAGAAGTAGGGGATTTAGTAGATCAATACATGACACTTGTTTTTACTTTAAACATGCTGATACTGTTGATGCATTGTATTTACTGATCTATGTTGATGATATGCTCCTGGCTAGTAGATCTATGAACTATATTAATGATTTAAAGCTAATGCTTTCTGCTGAGTTTGACATGAAAGATCTAGGGAAGGCCAAGAAAATACTTGGTATGGAAATCACCAGGGGTATTGCTGCTGGAACAGTGCATTTGTCACAACAAAGGTATTTGGAAAAGGTATTAGATAGGTTTAACATGTCTGATTGTAAACCTGTGAAGTTGCCCTTAGCAAGTCAGTACAAATACTCAGTTAAACAGTGTCCTTCGAATGAAAATGATAAGAAACAGATGGAAAGAGTCCCATATGCTAATGTTATAGGTTCTTTAATGTATGCTATGACTTGTACGCATCCAGACTTAGCTTTCCCTTTAAGTGTTTTGTCTAGGTTTATGAGTAACCCAGGAAAGGAACATTGTGATGGGGTTAAGTGGCTGTTGAGGTACATTAAACAAACCTATAAACTGGGACTTACTTTTGGTAGGTCAGAAACAGACCTTAGGCTGATAGGTTACACCGATTCTGATTTTGGTGGAGACTTAGATAAAAGAAGGTCAACTAGCGCTTACCTTTATACTCTAAATGGTGGAGCCATCTGTCGGAAGTCTAAGTTGCAGCCTATGAAAGCTCTGTCAACAACAGAGGCTGAATTCGAGGCCCTAACAGAAGCTATCAAAGAGGCTGTTTGGTTGAGGGGCCTGTTGTCAGAAATTAACCTTGATTATGGGCCTCCTTTGCTGTTTTCAGATAGTCAATAGGCCCTTGCTTTGTGTAAAAACCCTGTTTTTCATGATAGGATTAAACACTTAGCTGTTAAGAGGAATTTTGTTAACAATATGCTTGAAAAGAACGCTGTTGAACTGCGAAAAATTTGTACTGCTGAAAATCCAGTGGATATGGGCACGAAAATTGTGACTTTGGACAAGTTACTCCAATGTATTAACTTGGTTCAAAGTGATTGGGATCATGGATGAACAATCAAGTGAGTGTTCTCCTTATTACTAGGGAATGATAAGAAGTTGGCTCATATAGGTACCAAGGTGGAGAATTGTTGTACAATTGGTCCCCATATGATTTAACTATGTCAAGTAAATTGAGTCAAGTAATGTTTCAAATATTATAGATCAAAGGATGTAAATTTTTTAGTGGCATGTGTTGTAATTTTTTATGTAAAAATATTATTAAGGCTGCAGAGTTAAAATAAAATTCAAATCAGGTCACTTGGTAAAATGACCTGATTGCCCCTGCCCGTGTACTCTTTTTCCCTGACCGTGCCATTGCTCGGACTGCCCGAAGCTTCCCAAGGAAGCTACTTAAATTTGTTTAATAGATGGCTGACACGCGTCAGCCATCCAGCGCCCCTGATTGTGTTTGTTGAGGGAGATTATGGACCGTTGATTTGTAATGCGTGAACGGCCGAGATTGAACGGGGAGCATTGCCACGGATCCAGCCCCTGCTACTTATATAAAGGGACCCTTTTTAGGGTTCTCTGTACGCAATTCATTTTTACCCAAATTCTTCAGCCACCGCCACTCTCTTGCCCTTCTCTGGCGATTTTGAGGCGATTGTGAGGCGATCGACGGCGATGTTGAGGCGATTGTGAGGCGATCGACGGCGATCTTGCAGATCCGTGGGTGTGAAGGCTCCCTAGTCCGATTCTTGGTAGTTTGGAGCATTTAGAAGCCCTTGTTGGCTTCGGTTGTGAGTATTCTCCTCCTTTACTCTTTGTTCTTGTTCGGTTAGGGTTTCTGTCTTAGAAGCCTTGAAGGATCTGTATATTCTAAGTTGTATCTTGTTGATCTTTGGTTTGTAATACTTGAACTTGACAAAATAGTGGATAGACTTCCCTAGAAATAGGGAGCCGTGGAGTAGGTCCTTATTATAAGGTTGAACCACGTAAATCTTGGTGTTGTCGTTGTGTGTTTGTGCGTTTTTGTTGGATGATATTTTGCTTTACTGCGGACACAGGTTTCTTGAACTAAATCTGATAATTTTGGTTGATCGTTAAAGTTGTCTTTAAAGAACTAAAGATAATAAGTTTATAACCCTAGAAATACAACTAATACTTAACAGTTGGTATGAATGGTTACCCAAGAAGTGTCTTGGGCGGGAGACCCTTCACAAGGAGAGGGTAAATGTAAACAGGGTAAAGAAGAGTGTATGGCTGTTAAGGTTGATACCGATAAGTAGGAGGTCCAAGAGCAAGTCCAAGGCAATAATAACAATGTTGTTGCAAGATGAGATTTAGATCGAGGTGGAAAGGAAAGCTGTATTATAGAAAGCTTCCAATGCTAAAGCAGAACTTGTAGACATGTAATCAATGTGATGCTTTAGCTGAAGAGGATTGTGTTGTTCTACGTAACGTGAGTTTTGTTGTTGCTGAGATAGAAGATGGTAGAGGGATGTGCTCTTCCGAGAATGGGAAGGGAAATGATAGTGCATCTACAATCAAATGAAAGTGATAGGGACGTGGAATATTAGGGGCATAAATAAAGGTTGCAGGCAACTAAAGTCAGAAGATGGGTTATGAAGTTCTCAATTCGTATTTTTGCTATTTTTATAAATGAGGATAAAAGAATGCAAATTTGAGGAAAATCATAGTAGGTTCGTTTCCAGCTAGTTGGTCTAAGAAACTATGCGGGGGGTAGGGGTGTAAACGAACCAAACGTTCGATGAACTACTCGTGTCGAAATCGATTAAAACTCGTTCATGTTCGTTTTTGAGGCTCGATAAGACTATCGAGCCGACCTCGAATAGGAGGTTGTTCGGATTGTTAATGTTCACGAACAACCCGATAAGAGCTCGGTAACGGCTCGATAAGAGCTCGGTAAATGCTCGATAAAAGCTCGTTAAAGCGCTCGATAAGTGCTTATCTAAAACTCGCTAATAATAGCCATAATATATAATGAATACTTTGTACCATATATGTATGACATATATATATATATATATATATATATATATATACATATATATATACACATATATATGTATATGTACATATACATATATATATATATATACATATATATATATCTATACATATACATATACACATATATATATCTATACATATACATATACATATACACATATATATATATACATATACACACATATATATACATATATATATATATATACATATACACATATATATATATATATATATATATATATATATATATATATATATATATATGTATATATATATGTATCTCCTGCCTAAAGAGGGTCTGGGGGTGAATGTATGCAGCCTTCTTTCAGGGAGCTACCCCTGAAGAGAGGCTGTTTTACATATATATATAGCGCAGCTAGAATGAGAATGAAAGTTTCGTAAGAATATGACAAAATTAAATCTACACCGTTAGATCTTAAATTTACCTGTTTAAGTTTTCACCTTTAATAAAAAAAATAATCACCAATATTTTTTCTCTTTCTTCTCTTTTTTTTTTAACCTTGCACCAATTTTTTAACCTTTTAAGCTTTTACTAATTTTTTGCTCTCTTTCTCATCCTTTTTTAATATTTTATCAAAATTTTCTCTCTTCTCTCCTCTTTTCTTATTAATTTTTTTTCTCTAATTTCCTTTCTATATTTACAATTTAATTTTCTCTCTTTTCTCACATTTTTAACCTTTCTCTAGTTTTTTTTTTTGCTATTTTTTTAACTTTTTACTAATTTTTTTCTCTCTCATTTTCTATATTTCACACAACACCCCAATTTTTTTTGGGAAATCGTACCAAATAAACCCCCCGGCCCCAACTTATGCTTTTTTAGACCTCATTAACCTTAAATAACCCTTTTTGGACCAAAAGGCCCCTCCCTCTTCAAAATCTCACTTGTGCACTCTTTCCCTCCCCTTCTCTCTTCTCATTTAAGGCAAGGCAGGCAAAAGGGCACTTTTTTGACTTTTTTGACTCTTTCTTTTCATTTTGTTCCCTCCCATTTGTCTTCCTCCTCTCATATCTCATTCTCTCTCTTTTTTTTTGAATAGAGATATCTCATTCTCTCTTCTTTCTTCTTCTTCTATTATTTTTGAATTTTTTTTGTCAAAAAAAAAAAATATTATTTTCGAATTTTCGAGCTCCATTCTCAACGGCTTACATGTTTCCTCGTCCTACTTGGGCCCTTGGGTAGTTGTTTGTGGTGGCTTTGGAAGAAGAAGAAGGCTTTGTAAGATCAGGCTTGAAGCATTGTGGCATTGCGGTAGGTTCAAGGTTGAGTCATTACACATTTCACGGTTGGTAAAATGATCATTTCATGCATTTGTTGTTAATGGGTCTCTATCATATGAGATTGGTGTGTTACAAGTCATTTATGGTGCATGATTGGTGTAAATGATGTATTATAATTTTCTTTTGGTGTGTTTCAACTCATTAATGATGTATGATTGGTTTTAATGGTGCGAAATCAACTTGTTTAGGTGTGTTTCAAGTAATTAATGGTGTATAATTAATCATACACTGTGTATGATGCGTTATAATGGTGTAAAATGAACTTATTTAGGTATGTTTCAAGTAATTAGTGGTAAATGACTTATCATACACAATGTATGATAGGTTTTAATGGTATAAAATCAACTTTTGCAAGGTTTTTTCAAGTAATTAGTGGTATAATGGTGTGAAATCAACTTATATAGTTATGCTTCAAGTAATTATTGGTGTATGATGAATCATACACTGTGTATGATGGGTTCTAATGGTGTAAAATGAGCTTATATAGGTATGTTTCAAATAATTAGTGGTAAATGACCTATCATACACAATGTATGATAGGTTTTAATGGTATAAATCAACTTTTGCAGGTTTTTTTCAAGTAATTAGTGGTATAATGGTGTGAAATCAACTTATATAGTTATATTTCAAGTAATTATTGGTATATGATGAATCATACACTGTGTATGATGGGTTATAATGATGTAAAATGAGCTTATATTGGGATGATTCAAGTAATTAGTGGTAAATGACTTATCATACACGATGTATGTTAGGTTTTAATGATATAAAATCAACTTTTGCAGGTTGTTTTCAAGTAATTAGTGGTATAATGGTGTGAAATCAACTTATATAGTTATGTTTCGAATAATTATTGGTGTATGATGAATCATACACTGTGAGTTTCAAGTAATTATTGGTGTATGACATATCATACACTACGTATGATAAGTTTTAATTGTATAAAATTAACTTATACAAGTGTGTTTCAAGTAATTAGTGGTGTATGACTTATCATACATAGTGTATGATGAGTTTTAATGTGTAAAATCAATATTTACATTTTTTTTCAAGTTTTGCTGGTATAATAGTGTAAAATAAACTTTTATACGTGTGTTTCAAGCAATTATTGCTGTATGATGAATCATACACAGTGTATGATTGGTTAAATTGGTGTAAAATCAACTTATATTGGTGTATTTGAAGTAAATAGTGGTGTATGATCAATTATACACAGTGTATGATGAGTTTTAATGGTGTAAAATCAAAATTTGCATATTTTTTTCAAGTTTTACTGGTATAATACTGTAAAATCAACCTTTATAAGTGTGTTTCGAGTAATTATTGGTGTATGATGGGTTATATTAGTGTAAAATCAACTTATATTGGTGTATTTGAAATAAATGTATGATCAATCATACATAGTGTATGATGAGTTTTAATGGTATAAAATCGATATTTGCATATTTTTTTTTTCAAGTTTTGCTGGTATAATAGTGTAAAATCAACTTTTATACGTGTATTTCAAATAATTATTGGTATAAAATCAACTTATATTGGTGTATTTGTAGTAAATAGTAGTGTATGATCAACCATACAAGGTGTATGATGAGTTTTAATGGTATAAAATCAACTTATATAAGTATGTTTCAGGTAAATAGTGGTGCATTATTAATCATATACGATGTATGATGAGTTTTAATAGTGTGAAGTCAACATTCACATGTTTTTTTTAAGTTTTGCTGGTATAATGGTGTAAAATCAACCTTCATAAGTGTGTTTTAAGTAATTATTGGTGTGCGATGAGTTATACACGGTGTATGATGCGTTATATTGGTGTAAAATCAACTTATATTGGTGTATTTGAGGTAAATAGTGGTGTATGATCAATCATACACGGTGTATGATGAGTTTTAATGGTGTAAAATCAACATTTGCATTTTTTTTCAAGTTTCGCTTGTATAATGCTATAAAATCAACCTTTATAAGTGTGTTTCGAGTAATTATTGGTATATGATGAGTCATACACGGTGTATGATGGGGTATATTGGTGTAAAATCAACTTATATTGGTTTATTTGAAGTAAATAGTGGTGTATGATCAATCATACACGGTATATGATGAGTTTTAATGGTGTAAAATCAATATTTGCATTTTTTTTCAAGTTTTGCTGGTATAATAGTATAAAATAAACTTTTATACGTGTATTTCAAGTAATTATTGGTGTATGATGAATCATACACGGTGTATGATGGGTTAGATTAGTGTAAAATCAACTTATATAGGTGTCACTACAAGAAAAATGACCTTTAGTATCGAAAAATTTAGTATCGGATATGTGAACCGATACGAAAAGTCATTAATTGTATCGAATACATGCTACCGATACTAAGGTTATGGACACTTAAAGAAACATGGTTGCGCATTGTAGCGGGAAAATTGTTACTGCATCGAAAAATTTTGTAACCGATACTAAAAATTCTATAGTATCTAAGGTTTTTTGATACAATTGAGTTGTTATCCTATTGTATCGAATATTTTATGATACTAGACTATAAAATATATATTAGAGCCGGTTCCCAAAATAATGCTTAAAAATTAAAAAAAAATCAACGAAATAATGCTGAAAATAAAATATTTACTTAACAAAAACCGCATTTAAAAAATACGATTATATTTAAATAAAACCGCATTAAAAAAAGGCATTTATTTTCAAATAAACCCGCGTTTACTTAACGCGACTTATAACCAGTACGCAACAACGTTTAAATAAAATTACATAAATAAAACCGCATCTGACGGACGCGTTTTAGTCGATACTAAACCGCGTCTTGTAGACGCGGTTCAGCATAAAACCGGTTCTAGACGCGGTTTATTTTGTCAAATCATATCTTATTTATGCAATTTGGAAGCTTACACAAGCAAAGCAAAGTCATTCCTCCATTTTCACTGTCAACTTTGGTGTTCTTCTTTCCCACTCAAATACTACTCAAGTTTTATTTATAATATTCAAAATTTTTCTCTTAAAATTTAACTTTAGCTCTTCTGCAACTCTTCTTCAACAACGAATTTAATACTTGAATATTATAAATTTTTGCTTCCTCATCAATCTAAGAGGAAAAAACAAAGATTGGAGTTCTACAGTGTTCAGGTAAGTCATATTATTATAATTTTTATCTACTATTTTTATTAGTGAAGCAAAATATTACATAAAGAAAAGAAAAGAAAACATGTAGTTGCTGCTATGCTACTGAGTATGATGAATAGATATAGATGTTTTTGAAAAAGAGATGAAACTGTAGATCAGGGTGGGGTTGAGACTTTGTGTAATATTTTTGGTAGTTTTGGAGTATGTTTTTGTGTGGATTGTATGTATCTGTGCTAGGGCAAATGGATTTCTACTTTTCCTTGATATGTCTTACGTCTGTTTTTTGCTCTCGGGTCCCCGATTGTTGGGGCGTTGCTTTTTTATTGAGCTTTTGCTCTTTCTTTATCGAAAAAAATATAGTTTATTTTCTTTTTTATGGTTTTATTATTTTTTATTGTAATATGTAGTTTTAAAACAAAAATCTATTCATGAATACATACTAATATTATACCTTTATAGAGTTCATATGTAAATTCTAATATCTACTTTTTCAAAAAAAACGTAATATATAGTGATTTTTGAAAAAATGTTATTGGTGTTCATTTAATATATACTTATATTTAATAATATGTATGCATAATATGTAAAATATATAATATATGGTATTTCTTATATTTTTATAATTTAAAATTTTTTAATTTTATATGGTATTTCTGAGATAAAAATTTGTTAACTTGTATATTTAATATTGTTTTTGAGGCACTGGGATTATTTTTGTTGTATTTGGAATATTATAGTACTATATTGTTTATATGATTAGTTGCACCATTTGTCTTTATACTGGTTTTTCCTTTTGTTTAGAACAATGGGTTTATTTTGGCATGAAAGCCTTAGATTTGGTGGAAGTAATTATTGAAAAAAGAACTTGGTGGATGGCACAATAATTCTAAGGATTTAATTTGGCTCATTTGTTGATGTGGTCATATGAATTTTGTTTTTTGGATGATATTGTATGTAATATGTCAATATTTTTATTTTATACTATATAACTTCTAGACTATTTTCAGTGAATTAAATGACTTCAAAAGGGCTTTAGTATTGTATTGGAATTTTTTTTTGGCTCTTTGAATTATATTTTATATCATAAGTTGACCATGTTGTATTAAAATCTAATCAAGCTCGTTAATGAGCTCGGCTCGATAATGCAAATGAGCTTGATTAGGCTTGACATAAATAAGGAGCTCGATTGGACTCGATTACAAAAAAATAGCTCGATCAGCTCGGCTCGTAAACAAGCTCGACTCGGCTCGTTATAGTTAACGAGCCGAGTCGAGCCGAGTATCGAACATAATAAGGCATATCGAACTCGAGTTCGAACAAGATGGTACTCGGCTCGACTCGGCTCGTTTACACCCCTAGCGGGGGGAAGGGAGACGACAGATTTGGCTGCTATGGGATGCACATTATGTTTTTGTTAAAGTGCTTGATATGTACATGCTAATGATTAATATTAAAGTGTTGTTTAGAGAAACGCATAACTTGGGTTGGTTAAATGTTTCCTTCTATTATTGTGCCAATCGTAGTGAAGACTGGCAGGCCTTATGGAATGCAATGTTGGATTTGGGAACGAGGATCACTAAACCGTTGGTCTTATTGGGGGATTTCAATGTGGTTCTGAGTAGTAATGATAGACGAGATAGAACTTCGATCAATGAGGTTGAGGTGAAGGAGTTCACGAGTCTATCACTAATCTCTAGCTAGAATCAGCTATAACCGAGTGGCCTTGGTTTACATGGTGCAATTAGCAACAGGGAGAGAATAAGATCTGGTCAAAAATTGATCGGGTGCTGATGAATAGAATTTGGCATGAGCAGATTGAGTGTAAAGTCTTGGCTCTGAATCCAGGAGTTTCTTATCATTCCCCCTTACTCTTGAAATTTGGAAGATGTAGTAAGATAGCTAATTGGTACTTTAAGCTTGGTAACTAGTCGCCTACAATGCTAGGCTTTGAGTTGATCGTGAGGGAAGCATGGAACATTGAGGTCCGAGGGACTCCCAGTTTCTATCATCAAAAGCGTTCACAAGAAGTTAAGAAAGCTTTGAAGATATTTCAAAAATTATTTCCAAGCCCAAGTTGACAAAGCCCACAATATGCTATATGCTCTTTAGGTATTTTAACTGATAGGGGAGGTGATGGGGAATAGAGAAGGTGGTCAATTCTAAATGTGATAAACTTCAGAAACTTGCGGAAGCTGAGTTGAGGTTTCTTCATAAGAGGTCCAAGTTTAGGTTTGTGTATCCAATGTATCTTCTTAAAAAATAATTTCACTAAAGGATAAAGAAGAGAGGGAAGAGGAACTCCATCTAGTCAATTAAAGATTCGTCAAGGGAACTTATCACTAATCCTGAAGGTGTATCAGAAGAATTCTTGAAATTTTATTTGAAAATGCTTGGGGAGAAGGAGCAAAATCTGACTGAGGCAGATGATCAGTTATGAGAAATGGGCTAACGCTGTCAAGAGATGATCATCAGCTTCTTTTGGCCCCTGTTACTGAGAAGGAATTTGTGATATGGTATGGTCAATTCCATACTCAAAGGCTCCTGGTCTTGATGGTTTCTCATCTGCCTTGTTTAAGACTTGTTGGTAAGGACGTATCTAGAGTTGTTCTTGACTTCATTGACTCCGATAAGTTACTAAAGTACTTTAATTCAACAATGCTTCCTTTGATCCTAAAAGTCGATAGTCCATAACAGGTGGGTGATTTTCGCCCCATTGCATGCTGTAATGTTGTTTATAAAGTAATATAGATGATTATCTCGCATCGCTTGGAGAAAGTGATAGGCAAGATTACTTCACCAGCTCAAGTTGCTTTTGTTAAGGGTAGGGTGATTTTTGATAATATTTTCATGGGAATGAAATCATAACGCATTATTCTTGAAAGATAATCTCTTCTCGACGCTTCATGAACATTGATATACATAAGACGCATGACTTGGTGAGTATGGATTTTTTATTTGACTTGTTGGCCAGATTTGGCTTCCACCTGTGATATATAGGCTAGATTCGTGAGTGCTCTTTTTTCTTTCCTTCTCTTTACAGCTTAATGTTGGACTTGTTGGGTTCTTTAAAGGTGAGCGTGGGCTTTGGCAGGGGGCATTCATTATCTCCATATCTATTAATTTTGTGCATAGAGGACTTATCGAGAATGCTTAAGGGCATGGAGCGCATGGCGGACTATAGGTTCACCCAAAATGTAAACAATTAGGCATTACTCATTTGACTTCCGCTGATGACCTACTATTGTTTTCTCTTGGTGATAGCCATTTGGTCCTTAGTATTTGGAAGGTGGTCTTGAACCAAATTCATTAAAGTTGGGTATTTGCTTTGCGGAGAATTCGCATGAAGAATGTGAAGAGACACTGCAACTTTTAGGTTTCAAGGGGCTCCATCTTCCAGTTTGTTGTCTTGGCATTCCCATAGCCGGATTTCGGCTTTAGGTATTTCACTTCATCGCTCTTGTTCAAAAGAATAAGGATAAGGTCCTTGGTAGGCAAAGTAAGAATATATCGTATACTAGGAAGGTTGAATTGATTAGAACGGTTGTGGAGGGAACTTTGGGTTATTGGAGTAATGCATTTTTGCTCCTTTTGGCTGTGACAAGCAAATCAGATCTCTTTGTATTTATTTTTTTATGGGGCAAAAATGTTGTGAATAAAGTTTTAGTTCTTGTGTCTTGGGATAAAACTTTTCTCCCTAAGGAGGAAGGGTGTCATAATATAAATTAGTTTGTGATATGGAATCAAGCATGCTTATTAAATTAGTATGGCATACTAAGACTAAAAAGGATTCATTGTGGGTAACTTGGGTTCATGAGTACTATTAGAAGGGGAAAGTATTTGAAGTGTCTCTCCTCGTGTCCATGACTCTTGGTTTTAGAAAGCTTTGTTGAAATGTAGAGACTATTGGGTGGAGACAGTGGGAGGAATTTATGAGGCAGAAATAAGGCTGAACAAGTGTGTTAAAGGGGAGAAGCCTTCTATTTGGTTGATATATGATCACATTCATAAGAAAGGGACTATTTGGCATTGGCAGAGGACTATTTGGAGCATTGCTATCCCAGGATAGAGTTTTTGCATGTGGCAACCAATTCATGGGGGGTTGTGCACAAAAGATTGGCTGCATAGCGGGGTTGGGCTTTTCCGTTTAGATTCTCATTATGTGGAAAGAGAGTGAGACTAGGGAGCATATCTTTTTTTGCTTGTATGTTTTCTAGTAGAGTTTGGAAAGTGTTAGCGAGTGGATTCCAAATTCCCTTGTTTTTTTTATGTCAAATCTTTAATGAGTTGGTTCGAGTCTCATGTTAGGAATAGGAAATGACAAAGTAAGAGTAGAAGGATTGTTGTAGCGGAAAGTTGCTTATAATATTTGGAGTGAGCATAGTAGGTGTTGGAAAAATGATACAAGCAAAGTTAAGTGTTAAGGAAATAATACTTCACACATTGGAAATTGATGGAGAATTACTAGTCCAAATCCCACATTGGGAAATTAATGAAAAGTAGTGTATTTTGTATAGAACTATGTCACCACTCCACTTAAATTAAGTCATAGATGAGAGAGTGGTAGAACCACGCGCGCTAGAAAAATGATACAAGCAAAGTTAAGTGTTAAGGAAATAATACTTCACACATTGGAAATTGATGAAGAATTACTAGTCCAAATCCCATATTGGGAAATTAATGAAAAGTAGTGTATTTTGTATAGACCTATGTCACCACTCCACTTAAATTAAGTCATGGATGAGAGAGTGGTAGAACCACGAGCGCACGCTGCCTGCCCGCTGTGCTCAGGCATGGGTGATTTTTTTTTTAATGGGTATAATTATTTTTGGAAAATAAATTCAATAAACCGTTACTAGCTGTTGTACCCATTGCCTACTGAAATTCATTACTGTCATAACTGTTGTCATTTATACTTTTGACCATTTTTTGACCATTTACATTCCCTACCTTTGCTATAAGTACAATGCCCTGCACTATTCCAGTACAAAAAAAAAAAAAAAAAAGCCACAGTTGCATCTTCTCTTTTTTTTTTTTCTCCTTTTTCTGCACTGCAACCGATTCTTTCCTTCTATTAAAATTATTGGGCAAAGTCCTTGGACTCTCCTACCCGACGATTAACGAGTGCATGTTAATAGTTGGGTCGTATTAATCTTGGAGGACGGTCGCCGGTTATACAGTATGCACCGGAGCAGCAGCGAAATCGTCTTTTAGAACAGTGGCATTTACCACGGCGCGATATCATCGTTTTGTAAGATCTTTCTAATTATTCTCTTCTTCGTTGAATGTTCTAATTGCTTTCCGGTATTATAGCCTCTTTCCCCACTTTCAGTATTATTTTGATTGCTATTTTTAGATATTTTTTCTGGAATTGTTTGTTATCATTTTGCTGCAATTCCAATGTTTTCATTACATATTTTTACTGCTGGATTTTTCACTGAATTTTCACTGCAATTTTCCTATTTTTAAGCAATTGTTGTAACAGTAGGCACACATTTAGTGATGAGAGTAGGGGAGAGCAAGATCTTGTTAGGATTGTAATGAGCCAAGTGTGGAGTCGATTTGTCTTCTTGTGTAAGTGTTCAATTACCTAGATTGATCGAGGCTAGCTTTGTAGCGTCTTTGATTTTCCTTGTATTTGTGCTCTTGTGAGTTGAATGATATTTACGCTCTTGCTGTTTGGCAAAAAAAGAAATGTTAGTGTATACCCTTGTTAATTCTGCATTTTAATTTTAATTTTTTTTTTTGAAAATATTTAGTTAGTGAGGAAAAAAGGTTAGTTAATTAAAGATGTTTATTTATCTTTTTATTATTTTCTTTTAGATAAATATTTAATGTTTTCATGTATATTCAGTTTACAACCAAATTATTTAGTTGGTATAATATAATTTCTCTTTTGTTTTATATAATATAATTCACTAGCATTTAATAGTTTAAAAGTATCAGTTAGATTATATTGTATAGGTGTTAATATTGTATGTACTGAGCCCATTGGGCCTTCCTTGCATGACTTGTATGGCCCATTCATTATCCTATAAATATACGAGAGGGCCACTATTCTATGCACGCTTTTCATTCTTTCATGGTCCCAAAGCCATCCCGAGCCTTCTCCTAAAGGCAAACCCTAGCCTCCCTTCTTCTCTTAATTCTTTTCAAAACAAAAAAAAAGCCCTACTTCGGTTAACCCTAGCCACCGCCGCCACCAGCACCATGCGCCGCCGCACTTCCCTTCTCTCTCTCTCCCCTATCCGTTGCTCCCTATGGATGATGCAACATCTTCCACCACTTCTCCTCCATCTCTTCCCACACCCTTCAGCGTCTCCAATGTCCGACAGCACACTTTGTCTACACTTGATTTAAACGATCTATCAACCTACTTAGTATGGCACCACTCTTTTATCTCCGCTTGCCGGGGTTATGCTATTGATGAACATCTTGAGGGTTCATCCCTTCCACCCGCCACTTCTGATCCAACCTACCGCTACTGGAGAAAGGTTGACAATCTCGTTATCTCTTGGATACTTAGTACTATTTCATCTGATCTTTCTAGTGATGTGTGTGGCGATGATGATGATTTAACTGCTACATCTTTTTGGAATTCAGTCTCTAGACTCTTTACTGATTTTTCCCAATCACCCCAATTGCAATATAAACAAAAATTAACCAATATTAAGAAAGCAATCTCTCCATGTTAGCATATCTCACAAAAATCAAATCCTTGGCTGATAATCTCAGATCTATACATACCTCTATTACCGATGTTGATATGATTTTAGCTGTAGGGATGGTCTTTTTGATGATGATGAATTTCATGCTGTTTGTACCTCTATTACGTCTAGAGTCCCTTTTCCGTCATTTATTGAAGCCCGATCTATATTAATGAATGAAGAATCTAGTCTCAAAAATGTTAACACCAGTGCCCCTACTCTTCTCATTGCTATCGGCACCATCGAGGTGGCCCAGCCGCCTGTTATGATTCAAGGTTAATCTTAAATCATAACCTAAGGATAGTGAAGAAAGAGAGTAGAGATGAGAAGAGAATTAGAAGAAGAAGATGAAAAGTAAAGAGAATTAAGGCTTGAGAGAGAGAATAATAATCAATATCATTCAACATAATGAGATTACAATCTAGATCAACCTACTTATACTAAAGGGAGAACATTGGCTGTTACTTGCACCTATACATGAGCTAACCAACATTACATAGAGCCAGCTGCCATATTTGACTATACCAACTAACATCTTGACCAACTAACTGACAACCAACATTTATACTAATACAAGCTCATACATAACTTATTACTAATTACTCTCCTATATCCCATATACCTTGGATCATAACGATAACACCCCCCCCCCCCCCCCCCCCTCCGGGCAAAGAGATTCTTGCCCCCAAGAATCTTAGAGAGAAGAATATCTTCAATCAAATGACGTTGAACAGCAGGGAAGTTGCTTATTCTATATTTCGTGACCAAATATCCAAGCCTTTGTAACTTTACTCACCTCAATCTCTTGTGTAGGCCTTTGGAGATAGCTTGCAACAAGAGCTTGTAGAATTCAACACGTATAAAATCTTCAGGGGGTCTACCACTGTCATTCCAAATCAACCAACCATTAGTCCAGCACATAATCACACAGTATAGCCCCTTGCTATAGCTAAACAATACTTCTTTGCAGCCAAGATGTACTGATGGCCAGGTATGCGGCAGCTGGAACCCAAATCCCTTAGTTCTCAATCTAAATTTCAAGTTCCTCGGCCCTCTGCTGTAGTTATCCTTACAAAACACAGCTTCCTTGACGTGCTAAGATATAATATAACTGCACAAAATACCCCTGGCAACCCAAGCTCCCCGAGTAGCAAGCTCAAGTGCAAAGTCAAATTATGACAAGCCGTAAGAAATCTGAAGTTTCTGAACTTTTCTCCACCAAGATGCGTTCTAGAGTGTCATGGTTGAACTCCAAAAAGAATCGATCATAACTTGAACCATCAAGATAGCCCCAAAAACTGCCTTCAACCTATAGCACTCAATTTCCAAATCTTCCACAAGGTCTTCAGCTCTTGTTTGGGTCTCCTCTTGCTTCCTGTGTTCAAATGATATCCTGCAATCGTATTGATTCAGGGGACCCTATATTCCATGCTCTTTAGGCAACCAATCATGTCTCAAATGAACAAACTTTGATTCCTTATCAATGAGCTTAAGTATGTTTGCGAAATACACCAGCCAATGAAACCAACATAACATCAAAACAACCTTGTACTTCACCAATTCAAGGATTGATATGTTCTCAACTTCTCTACTTACATGTGTACTTACTTCAGTTGGAACTGATTCAAATCTTTCGCAAACAAGCTGAGCAACTACCTCAACTGATATGTAACATTGATTTACACTTAATTGACAATAGTCATCAACATCCTCTTGCCTTTGTGAATCAACTTTCAAGATTTCTGCATTGCTGGCCTCAATTTCAACAGCTTGCTCCACCTTTCCCAAATCAGGAGGCCTGCCATTAGTGTTCTTAGATGAGTACACATCAGCTTCACTCCCTTGTGCCTGCATTTGGATCAGCTTTTGCAAGTTTCTCAATTGAATTGAATCAGCCGCTTGCACTGTAAGAGCAACATAATGAGGCTGGGATGTGCATGCTTGGACTGCAGTGAACTCACCCTGTTTCCTTGATGAATTTGCACATTTGTTGAGTAATTCCTCCAATCCTGGATCAAAAGGTCTCAACAGAACCAGACAATGGACCTGATCTTGTCCAAAACTCAGCTGAATCAGAATATCTATGTGCACTAAAACATCATATGGACACATCAGTATTGAATTTACTTGTGCTACAATAAGAACAAGCTGATTCTTTGCTGATTTTACATCATTATTGACAGAATACTGCCTCCTCTTTGCCCTCTTGATTGTCCTCTTGATCCATGAACAAGTCCCAAGATTATCTAATAACCACAGCACCATCTTTGGCTGCTTCAATTTCAAGTTCTTGAGTATGAAAAGCTTGTCAAGAACCTTTTTGTTTGCCTTAAGATGTAGAGAATCAGGAGGTCTCTTATGATAAACCAAGATTGGCTTCATCTTGGCTCTTAGTCTCTTGCTTGCAAAGCACTTCTTCCAACTATGATTAATTGCCAACTTAATCTCCAAGTTAGGCTGTAAAATCAGCTTGAATTTCAATCTTCTAAGGCTTAAAACTTCAATGCATGTTTGGAGTTGCCACTGCAGCTTGAATTTCAACCAGATGAAGATTGTTCTGCGTTTCCAAGCACGGTGCGAAGTTAACTTCTTGGTTTACAGCTATAGCACCCGTTAACCCACTCAATCCCGCACCGTCAAGTGAGTTTTAATCCCATTCTGGAGCCATTTTTTGCTGCAGATCACCTTCTTTAAGCTGCTGTACTACTCCTACATTAAGATCAATCTCATCTTGAAGTTTCAAGTCATATTGCTGTTGTAATAAATCGACTTGATCCAATTAATACAATGAGGGATCATTCATTTGCTGTGCTACTGCAGCGTTCATTTTGGAAGTAACTTCAACTTCTATTGTTGCCTCTTCATGATCTACTGCTGCAATTTCCGATTCAGCCCCAAGAACTAATGCAACCTTGTTGATAATTCTCCTTCATTGAATCTTCGTTTCCGAACCTTCCACAATTCTCAATCCAAGTTGGAGGTTGCAGTTCGTCCAAGAATTCGAATTCCTCACCAATCAATCTTGTCTTCAAGCAACTTGTCATATTTTCCTTGACTGATGTTATATTAGTCACATTATTGAAGTTGTCCACATTATCATCAAGATCTTGTGCACTAATCCATGACTGAGGTTGCTTTCTATCAAACGGCTCCATAACAATTCGAGGACGGGAAGATAGCCTATCAAATAGCTTGTTTTGCTACTACATATTAGTGACTTGCAAACTGAGCTCCTCCTTCCTTGTTTGCAATTGTAGCTGTTGAACAGAACTCCAATCCTCCACAAGCACATTCATCTGATGTGGAACACCCTCAACTACCTCAATTGCATCAGCTTTTGCTACATCATTTATTTGCAGCAATGAAGGTTCTAACACAAGTTGTACTACTGCAACATCAACCTCTGCCACTTCCAATCCCTCATAAACTTCAGACGGTGCTATTGCTAGATCGACTTGATGTGCTACCTCCTTCGTTAAAGTGTTTGTCCTCATCAGTTTCTGAAGAGATTGTAATATACTCGGACATTGTTGCTCCATATCAATGTATGACTCATTAATCCTCTGAAATGGATCTGCAGCAACTTTGAAACCCATTTTCTAACTCAACTCTAAGCAAGTACTTAGCTCAATTTTAATGAAACACTCGCTATCATACCCTCAAGCTTTATACTACTTCAACTTCTAACTAACTAAACCGACAGTAGTTCGGGCTAATTTCAGCTAACTGATCTCAATTACTACCAGCTTGAATTAAAATTTTGATTCAACACCTTAACCGAACAGATAAGCTTCAGTACAGCCTAAGTAGCAGGTTTGCAGCAACATTTCCTTCTTCAACAGCAAAGCTCATGCAGTAGTTCATGTTTAGATTCTTGAACCAACACTCTCTTCTCACTGAGGTGAGGATCGCATAATCACAGCCAAAGATTCTTTGCAAACACAGAATCAACTCTTCGACACAAACAAATCAATGTCACTGCTCAGTCGACGACGATAATCGAACATCAAACCCTAACTGTCGAACTTCGCGAATCAAGAGAAACTCAAACCAAACCCTAACAGCTATATTACTCGAACAATTTCGACTCTAAATCTGAATTCGGTTTGAATGCCTTAGCTGCAAATTTGACCTCAATACTTTACCCACAACAATCCATAAGAACTAAGTCAGATTTTTCTGCAATTCTGTTCTTAGTTCGTTGTTAATTCCAATTTTGAGCAAGTATCAACGCGGTTCAAATAATCCTTATAGAATCAGCAAAATTCCTATACACTTCTATGCTTATCAACACAATTTTCTCCAAAATTCAACAACAAGAAGTGGATTCTAATCAAATGTGACTTAGAAATTCAGAATCTGTTACCTTCACCTCAACAATTAAAATGCAGAACCTGACTAACTCAATTCAACTTGCCAAGCTGATCTTTCTGGTTTTGATCAAGGTAATCTGCTCCAGCAACTCACTGTTCTGATCACCTACAGAATCTCCTCCAGCTAATTCAATACAAGCTTACAGTCACCTTGAGATCTTGAATTCTAGGTCTCAAGTCAAAACATCAAATTCAACCTCTTTTTGTTTATTTCAATGTAATTTTCTGATATGTTGTTGATCAGTACTCAAGAACTTGATATTAATCAATGAAGAATTCAAAATTGAACTCCTAGCCAATTTGCAATGCGATCAAGGATATTTGATATCAAATCATGTTTAACTTGGAAGCCATACGAAGCTCTGATACCAATTGTTATGATTCAAGGTTAATCTTGAATCATAACCTAAGGATAGTGAAGAAAGAGAGTAGAGATGAGAAGAGAATAAGAAGAAGAAGATGAGAAGTAAAGAGAATTAGGGGTTGAGAGAGAGAATAAGAATCAATATCATTCAACATAATGAGATTACAATCTAGATCAACCTACTTATTCTAAAGGGAGAACATTGGCGGTTACTTGCACCTATACATGAGCTAACCGACATTACATATAGCTAGTCGCCATATTTGACTATACCAACAAACATCTTGACCAACTAACTAACTACCAACACTTATACTAATACAAGCTCATACATGACTTATTACTAATTACTCTCTTGTATCCCTTATACCTTGGATCATAACACCGCCACCCATGGCTGGCACCGTGAACACGTAGCAGCAGCTGCAAACAGCTGCCTCGGAGCAGCCTGTTGCGCTTCCCACTCATCAGACATCACATACGCCCGGTTACAGTAATCAGTTTTCTAATGGTCGTGGAAATGGTCGAGGTCATGGAGGTCGAGGTAATGGCCGTGGTCGTGGACATAACAGTCATGGTTATGGAAATTCATGGATGCAGAACATTTAGGGCCTGAATTATAGGGGGATGCCGTGGCCTATGCCTTTTTTTACATGCTGTATCGACCGCCCCACTTTGGCTCTGCTCCTCAAGGTGGTAAAATACCTTCTTATCCACAGTTTCATCCTGCAAATAATACTTATACCACTGGCTCTAGTTTTTATCCTAGTTTTGATGCAAGTCAGTTCCCCCCACAGTCCTACTCCATCCCCATTCTTGACTCGTCTTGGGTCATGGATAGTGGGGCTTCCTCCCACATGACAAATAACCAAGATATCCTAACATTCTTATCTTCATATACTGGATCTGACAAAATTTTAGTGGGCAATGGTGCATCTCTTTCTATTGTGGGCATTGAGTCATGTTTTATTTCTACCCCTATAGGTCATTTTACTTTAAATAAAGTACTATTTGTCCCTGGTCTCTCCAAAAATTTATTCTATGTTCGTCAATTTTGTTCAGATAATAATTGTCTTCTTGAATTTAATTGTTTTGGTTTTTCTGTCAAGGATCTGAAATCGAAGTCCACCATCATCTGTTGTGTTAGTCTGGGGCCTCTCTTTACTTTACCAGGATCATCCTCCATCCATACATCGTTCGTTGCGTCTCGAGTCTCCTCTTCTCTTTGGCACCTTTGCTTGGGCCATCCAGGAGAACCAATTTTGCCAACTTTAATTAAGCAGAAGTTTATTTCCTATACTAATTCTTCAGAGTTCAGTTTGCATCATGCTTGCCAACTAGGTAAGCATAGCCGTTTACCTTTTCAAAAGTCTGTTACCAATACTACGCGTCCTTTTGATATTGTTCATTCCGATGTATAGACATCGCCTGTTATTAGTTTTAGTGGTTTTAAGTATTATTTGTTATTATTGGATGATTACTCTCATTTTGTGTGGATTTACCCTATGCGTGCCAAATCTGAAGTTTTTGACTTGTTTGTTCATTTTCGTAATCTCGTGTTAAATCAGTTTGGTGTGGAAATTAAACATTTTTAGTGTGATAATGGTACCGAGTACATCAATCGTGACTTTAATGGCCTTTTTTTGCAACCGGGTAATTTCAGTAGGGTCTCTTGTCCATACACCTCCCAACAAAATGGGAAGGCTGAACACATGCACCGGACTATTGGTAACATGATGCATTCACTCCTCTTCCAGGCCAGCATGCCGTTAGAATTTTGGGTTAAAGCAGATTCAGTTGCAGCTCATTTTATAAACTTACTACCATCCACTTCAATTAAGAAAAAAGATTCATTTTCAATGCCTATATAAAAAGAAAGTTAATTATGATTACCTTAGGGCTTTCGGCATTAGCTGTTAACCAAATTTGAGTGCAACCACTCCACATAAGCGTGCTCCGCGCTCTACCTTGTGTGTTTTCTTGGGATATCCACTGAGTCATAAAGGTTATAAATGTTTGGATCTCTCCACTAATAAAGCCATTATCTCGAGGCATGTTGTTTTTGGTGAAGCAGACTTTCCCATTGCACGGTTGGGTACCTTTTCTCAAGCTACAATGGACCGTCTTCACCAAGTTTTTTTCCCCACTGCTTGCATCATCTCCCTTCACGGCTTCCCCCTAATGTCTCTACTGGCTAGTGTGCCCGCTGCTGCACCAGCTCCTACTGCAGCTTATATCGCCACCACAGCTCTGATCCTGGCGGCTCCCACCGCACCCGCACCAGATTCCGCTGCACCTGCAGCCACACCGGCCCAGCCTCTGGTCCCTCCCGGTTCAACTCATCCCATGGTCACTCATGCTCGAGCTGGTATTGTGAAACCTCTTCTCAAACCTTCTATGGTTGCTCATAATTTGTTGCCCGAGGTTCCCTTTTCCTATAAGTAGGCTCTTACTGATGACAATTGGAAGAATGCAACACTCGATGAATTTAATGCGCTTATTCATAATAAGACATGGGATCTTGTTCCTCCACCCTCTCATGGTAACATTGTTGGCTCCAAGTGGGTTTATCATATAAAGCAGACATCTACTAGTCAAGTTGAACGATATAAAGCTCGGTTAGTTGTTCCGGTATTCACTCAGAGGTATGGCATAGACTACGGTGAAACTTTTAGTCCTGTTTTTAAAACTGCTACCATTCGTACTGTCTTGACTATTGCCGCTTCTCGGCACTGGTCCATTTACCAGCTTGATATCAAGAATGCATTTCTCAATGGCACCCTCAATGAAGAGGTCTATATGAAGCAACCATCGGGTTTTATCAGCTCTCAATATTCTAATCATGTTTGTAAGCTTAACAAGTCTCTTTATGGTCTCAAGCAGGCTCCTCGTGC
The DNA here is from genome assembly GCA_018398585.1 of Simmondsia chinensis. NCBI lineage: Eukaryota > Viridiplantae > Streptophyta > Magnoliopsida > Caryophyllales > Simmondsiaceae > Simmondsia > Simmondsia chinensis. Next base: position 9,559,994 of record JAGTTD010000004.1, read on the forward strand.
TTCGTACACCCGTTATGCTACCTTTCTACATTAGTTAGGCTTCCGCAGCTATAAGTCTGATTCGTCCTTATTTGTATTACGTCGAGGACATGACATGGATATATTACTAGTTTATGTTGATGATATAGTTCTTATTGCTTCCTCTAACGCGATGTTTCAAAACCTGCTTCATTCTCTTCGCTCTGAGTTTGATATGACAAATTTGGGACGCCTTAATTACTTTTTTGGCATTTCAGTGTCTCACTTATCTATAGGACTCTTCTTGTCCCAATCCAAGTATGCTTATAACCTACTAGACATGACTAACATGCTTTCTTGCAAGCCCGTTGCCACACCCACAGATTCCAAGTCCAAACTTCCCTTGGAAGATGGCGAGCTTATGTCCGATCCCACCTTGTATAGGTCCATTGTTGGTGCCCTTCAATATCTCACCTTTACTCGTCCTGACATTTCTTATGCAGTGCAACAGGTGTGTCTATTTATGCATGCTCTGCGCTCATCCCACTAGATTGCTGTTAAATGCATTCTTCGATATATCAAGGGCACACTTGATCATGGTTTAACTATCTCCCCTACTCGTTTGGACCAACGCGTGGCATACTCCAATGCTGATTAGGCTAGATGCCCCGATACTCGCCATTCTACATCTAGATTCTGTGTTTTCTCAGGGGCAACATTATCTCTTGGTCCTCCAAACGACAGCCCACAGTCTCCTGTTTCAGTGCAGAGGCTGAATATCATGCCGTTGCCAATGCCGCATCAGAATGTTGTTGGCTCCGTTCTCTCCTTAGTGAGCTCAGTCGTCTTCTTCTTTCTCAGGCTACGTTGGTCTATTGCGACAATGTCTCTGCCATATATCTGTCTACGAATCCTGTCTAGCGTGTTCGCACGGAGCATATCGAGATTGACATCCATTTCGTAAGAGAGTGTGTTCAAATGGGTCTTGTTCGAGTTCTTCATGTACCTTCATCTCAACAAATTGCAGATATCTTCATAAAAAGTCTTCCGCGACATCTCTTTCTGCTTTTCAAGTCTAACTTTCACATTCGATTACCTCCTGCTTCGGTTGGGGGGCAATGTTAAACTATATTGTATAGGTATCAATATTGCATGTACTGACCCCATTAGGCCTTCCTTGTATGATTTGTATAGCCCATTCATTAATCTATAAATATACGAAAGGGCCACTGCTTTATGCACGCTCCTCATTTTTTCACTATCAGCTAGCAACTACCAGCTGACACTAGGGATGGCAATGGTTCAGGTTTTGGTTGGGTTTGCTTTCATCTAAATCCAACCCGAAAATACCCAACCCAACCCAAATTCGAGAAAAAGCCCATTTATCCATGCTTCTCGGTTGTATTGTAAAATGATGGACAATAAATGCAAAGCCTCCCGATTGCAACAGTTTTGGAGTATCGGTGCCCACTGAAATGCAACGTATGATGAGATACAGTGCATTAAACACCAGTTGAAATCAACTATGTTTCCTTGCTTCACAAACTAACAATGCATTCAAAGAAACAAAATAATTTATAGAACAATTAACTGTTCAGATGAGGAAGAGTGTTGACAAACGTAATAACAAAACTGATCGAGCTACCTTTGGGGTTGATGACCCTCAATCGCTAGATCAAAAGAGCAAAAAAGACCGACACAGACAAAGGTCAGCCAGCGATGTGAAGGAGAAGGCCATCTTAAGCATAATTATACGCAAGGCACACACCACACAGTATCAAATGAACTGGCCACATACATAGGTGGAAGCTCTGCCACATATGTAGGTGGAAGCTCTACCACATACGACTACAACCAATCATCCTCGATCAATGCTAGATATTTCACAAAATTCGGTGGTGATCTAACCGGTTACCACAATACAACTATTCAACAACCCCTGCCGCACTTTACAATGCAACACCCTCCGACCCAGTACAATGCTATATGTTTCGAATCATAGCAACAACTACATATTTTGTTTTCTAGCCAATACAAATAGCATAATGTTGTGTATTTAATCAAATGAATGACCAACAATACAATTCATCAAGCAACATACACGATACACATAATTTTGAATGGTTCCTATCAACATTTTGGTAGAAGCAACCCGAAAATAACAGGTATATCTATACTTGTTGATTTTGAATGTACAGCATTATACACTTTTGTTTCATTCAATACAAGAAGGGGTCATCGAGTACAAGAAGTCGACAATGGCCTCGATATGTGCACGCTACAACCCCGCCTTGTTTTTCACTTGTTGTAGTATTCTTTTATGCTGATTGTTGAATAATTGTATCAAGAGTTTTAATCCTTCCTGATCTCATTCCTACATCCAACACTACAAAATTATTAATTATGCATGTAACTATACATGATACAAACTGTTCATTACTCAAACATATTCCACCCCAAAAAAAAGTGCCTATACCAAAAAATAACCCCAAATGAAGCCAAATACAAGCTAAACAAGCACAACTGAACTGAACAAAATCCATTACAACATCAATAAGAAATTTCAATCCTAACCACTTATTATTAGAGAAAAATAAATGAGTAACCGTAACTTATATCCCACAAAATTTACCCATAATAGTTCAGCATGAATTTTGTTGGAATAGAAGAAAAAGATAAAAAACAAACCCTAACTCTAGCAAAAAAAATCTAGAATCCTAAGCTACGTTCTTGGTTATAAAATGTATAAAATTACTAAAAATTAGTAGTATAGAGTATTAGATTGAGATATAGTAGTAAGCAAACCCTAACAACGGTGTTGACGGATAGTGCTCGGTCGCCAGTCACGGGATTTGAAAGAGAGAGCTTTGGTAGCAGTGAGGGAGAGAGAGAGACGGCGAGTGAGTATTTTGGGTGATTTTGAGTACATGACTTGTGTGTAGACACATAAAATCTAGAAATGATATCAAGAGTCTATATGTTGAGACATAAAGTCTCTATGTCGATACACAAGCACGTACTCAAAATCACCATGAATGTGCTCAAAATCACCACTAACGTACTCCATATAACCAAAAATGTACCCAAAATTACCACTCACTCAGTATCAACTATTTGTCAACACATAGAGTATGTGTGTCGTCACACAGTATCCAGAAACCAAACCACATGCCTGTGTGTCAACATATAATATATGTGTATTGACACAAAACTTATGTACTCAATATCACATGTAATCAAAATCATCATCCTAGTACTCAAAATCACCAACCATGTGCTCAAAGTCACCACTAAGGTACTCAGAATCACCACCCATGTGCTCAAAATCACTAATAACATACTCAAAATCACCATAAATTGCTCAAAATCATAAAAAAATTTACTCCAAATCACCAGCTATGTACCCAAAATCACCAACAACGTACTCCAAATCACCAGCTATGTACCTAAAATCTCCATTTACTGAATATCAACTGTGTGTCGACACATAGAGTCTATGTGTTGACACACGAGCGCGTACTCGAAATCACCACGAACGTGCTCAAAATCACCAACAACATACTCAAAATTAGAAATGTACCCAAAATCACTATTCAATCAATATCAACTATGTGTCAACACATAGAGAGTGTGTGTCGACACACACAATTCAGAAACCAAACCAAACGAGTGTGTGCCGTCACATAATACATGTGTGTCGACACGTAACTTATGTACACAAAATCATTTATTTTTATTTTTTTTTTGGTAATTACTCAAAATCACATGTACTTAAAGTCACCATCCATGTACTCAAAATCACTATTAATGTACTCAAAATCCCAACCCATGTGCTCAAACTCATGACTCTTTTACTCAAATTTACCGTTCACTCAACATTTCTACTCAAGTACTTAAAATCACCACCTTTGTACCCAAAATTTTCATATAGTTATGTTTAATGTTTTTATAAATATTATTGGGTACATAAAATTAATTAACATTTTTTTAATTTCAACCATGTAATTTCTTTTATGAACCAATAAATTTTAATTTATTATGTCATTACTATTATATTTAAATTATTCAGAAATTTTTAGTTATCCTAATTAATTAATATTAAATTTTTTTATTTTTTATATAATACACATTAATAATTTAATTAAAAAAATTAAAGTAAAAGAGTTTTAGTGACTTGCTGAGGAGGTACCCCAAATCCAAATCAATGGTCAAGATCGGCTATTCTCAAATCAATGGCTCAAAATACAAGTTTTGCACCTACAATTTTTTTCTTTCTCGGCATAATAGAAACGCCCAAGCCAACTCAAATCCAACCCACTAATAAATAGGAAATCCGCGGGTTATTATTCAATTATATGGGTGACTTTGGTTGTAATATAGTAGTTTGTTAACTTACAAACATCTTAATAATATATTTCACGGCACTAACAAAAATAAAAGACATATTTACATTTGTTAAAATAAATAATTAAATCAACACATAAAATATAGTTTAAATTATCTTACATGACATACACTATCAAATATATATATATTGAACTGTAATTTATCACTAAAATAGCCTAATATAACTACACAAATGATTTTTTTTTTTTTTAATCAAAACACAAATGAGTTAAATGTGTTGAAAATAGTTGACCCAAACCAATTCCAAATTCAACCCACGTATCTAAATGAGTTAAATGTATCAACCTAAACTATTATTATAAAAAAAATTATTTTACAACTTAATAATACAAAAAATGTAATTTTACATTCTTTTATATGTTTATATATTTTGTATATTTAAATAACACGTACTAAATACCCTTCTGCTGAAAGAAAAAAAAAATATCGGCCTCACTTCAAATATGGGGGAGTTGCAGGTGCCAAAGAGTGTCATTATCATTTCTCTCAAAAATTTGTCCATTGGGGTGTTGTTTTATTTTTATTTTTATTTTTTTTTAATAGAGGTAAATACCGGAACCTTAAGGTATTCGTCTTCTGAAAGGGACCCCTAAGGCACCAATCTGGGCAATAGAGAGAAGGGCACGGGAAGGAGTATGATCCGATATAGAAACAATCCCATATAGAAACACCTAAAGTCCTTATGTCCCGCATTCGCTAACCAATAAGTAGCTCTATTTGCTTCCCTTAAATGATGATTAAAAGATACGTGTGCCGCCGAAGAGCTAAGTGCCTGATTATTCTCCATTACAATTTCCGCCGGAGAACTATACACCCCGTTTATCGATCTAATGAGAACCTCATTATCACTTTCAACAATGATGCTTCAAGCTCCTAAACTTAAAGCACAAATGACCGTCTCTGTAGCAGCAACTGCCTCATGACCTAGTTTTCGAACCCAACACCCCCCCCCCCCCGGGACAAATCTTCCCATGATAGTCCCAGACAAAAAAAACTGCTGCTGCTGAATTGTCACACTTAGACCCATCAAAGTCCCCTAACAACGAAGCCTCCATTGGACCCTATTCAACCCTCCATTATTGTGGTCATTGTTATGAGAGACCTTGTCATCTACCATCTCGCTGCAAAGAGACCATTCCAAACTCATTGCTTAGCCAAACTCACAGCTTGACCAGACTTTGCTTTTGGTTTCTAAAAAGACCATTATTCCCATACTTCTAGATTTGCCAGCATAGGAAAACGAAATTGACAATGTTAATTACTCTTGCTTCTCCACATTTTCAATTCAGCCACCGCAATGATCTAGCAACCTCTCACACCTCCTTAGCTCTCAAGCAGAGCAATAACACAAGTGCGAGATCCTCATTGTATCACGTGCAAGATCCCGCATGCAACAACAAACGCTGAGCAAGCTGGGCCCTCATAGGAAGGCAACCATTCAAAGCTTGCCAAAGAAAAACCATGAATTTTTTTTTTAGCACAAGGAGGAAAAAAGAAACCCTTAAACTTGGGATGTTTATATATATATATATATGTTGTAAATATTGAATATTTTTCGGATACTATTTTTATGGTAAATATTGGATATTCTTCAGATACTATTTTTATGGTCAATATCGGATATTATTAAATATCATAGAAAATTAGAAATTATACAAAATACATTTATAAGTACATATATATGCAAATATTTATATATGTCAAAAAGTGACACATATATTTATATGTGGCACATTCTCTTGACTAAACTTGTCACGTATATATATATGTAGGGGGGGGGGGGGGGGGGGGGGTGGCGGGGGTTTGTTGGTGTTTGTGTGTGTTGTATATGTAACTTCGAGATTACCTCCCAGTGAAGAAATGAAGAAAGCGGGGTGAGAGGAAAATTGGGTGAAATATTTGAAAAGAAAAAATAAACTATGTTTTGGTTCCTGAGTTTTGAAATAAAATACTTGCTATTTTTTTAAAAAATATTTGAGTTTGTATTTTTATTCTCGTCCTTTTGCGTATAATATGTGCCCAGTTTTAAACATGTTATCAGCACAAGTCTCTAGCCAGCCAAGGATTATCATATACTTGCGCTAAACTTTTATTCCCTAGTCCTTGTAATTTATAATAGCTAATCTTACTAAGCTTGAGTTTACTGCTCTTAATATTATTGGCAAAAATTATTTGCCTTGGACCTTTGATGCTGAGATTCACCTTGATGCTATGAATCTCGAAAACACGATTAAAAAGGGAAATAGCGCATCCCTGCAGGATTATGCCAAAGCAATGATATTTCTCAGGCATCATATTCATAAAGGATTGAAAGCCAAATATCTTACTATAAAGGTCTCGCTTGTTCTTTGGCTAAATTTAAAATAGAGGTTTGATCATCAAAAATATGAGATTCTCCCCAAAGCTCACTATGAAAGGATTCACCTGTGATTGCAGGATTTTAAAACTATCAGCGAGTACAACTCTACAGTTTTTAGTATTACCTTCCGACTAAAATTATGCAGAAAAAATATTACTAAGGAAGATATGTTAGAGAAAATATTCTCTACATTTCATGTCTCGAATATACTCGTGCAACAGCAATATCGAAAGCAAAATTTCAAAAAAAATACTTAGAGTTAATCTCATATCTTCTTGTTGCTGAGCAAAACAATGAACTTTTAATGAAAAATCATCAATCACGACCAACTAGGTCAGAGCCGTTCCCTAAAGTGAATGCTGCATCCTAGGATAATGATACATATAGTCGTGGCCGTGGTTGTGGTCGTCGCGGTGGTAGTCGTGGTCGTGATCGTGGCCGTGGATAAGATTATAGTTGTGGTCATAATAACTAGCACCATAGTAATCAAAATAGACCAAAGTTTAATAAGTCCGGCAACAATGAAGAGAAATATAAAAGTGAAAAAACCCATCAATAAAATTCATCAAAAGACATGGAAACAAATTGCTATCACCATGGTATGAAAGGTAACTAGTTGTGTACCGGTCGTACGATTGAACATCTGGTAAACCTTTATTAAGCATGGTTGAAAGAGAAAGGCAAACATGCAGAAACAAATTTTGCTGAAGATCATTTTCCACTTAATGTGACACAACTTGATGCTTCTAATTTCTTTGAGAATGGTAGCAGAAGAATTGATTATTTGATAGGCAATAAAAATATTAAACTAGACTGAATTTTTTTTGCTTTTCAGTTATGTCTTTTGTACTAAAGTTTGTTTTACTTTTAATAGAATAATATCGTTTTGTTGTGTGTAATTTAGTACAATATTATTTTTTTTATATTCCATCTTAATGGGTAATTTTCAATAAAATCAGGCTTAATCAACTATACTTATAAAGTAAAATTCAAAAGTATTATTATATTATATTCACTTTGAAATACTTTATTCATTAAACGTTTGTAATTTTATTAATGCGTAACATAAATGTAGTTCCTCGAATACATAGATACTTTATATTTGAAAAAACATGGATTTGATCAAAGATGAAAATTTATCTCTAGCTGATAACGCAACGGCACACACTATCGTCAAAAGCAGAATATATTTTTCTCAGGTACAATTAGCTGAAGCGAATGTTAATACAATATTGGGTGTTTCAAATTTTAGTTGAAAGCTTCGGAAGAGCACATATTATGTTTCCTGGAGGAATAAAATTAAACATAAGCGATGCCCTATTTTCTAGTAGATCAAAGAGAAACTTGATCAGTTTTCGAGATATTCGTCGCAACGGTTATCATATTGAGACAATAAATGAAGGTGATAAAGAATATCTTTATATTACGTCGCTTACCTCAGGAAAAAAGAACATAGTGAAAAAATTATTAGCACTTTCTACTTAATTATATTCTACTTATATAAACCTGATTGAATTAAATACAGTGGTTAACCAGAAGTTCACGTATTACAAAACGTTCACCTTATGGCATGACCATCTGGGCCATACAAGTGTAACAATGATGAGAAAAATAATTGAAAGTTCTCATGGACATTCATTAAAAAATCAGAAAATTCTTTCACATGATTAAAATTTCATGTGCTGCTTGTGCTCAAGGTAAAATGATTATTGGACCATCCTCAATTAAAATTGGAGTTTAATCTCCTAGTTTTTGGGAAAAAAAATAAAAGGAGATATATGTGGGCCTATTATTCCATCATGCAAACCATTTCGATATTTTATGGTATTGATAGACGCCTCAACACGTTGACCACATGTCTACATATTATCTACTCGCAATGTGCATTTGCGAGACTTTCTGTACAAATAATCCAATTACGGGCTCAATTTTTGGATTACACGATCATAAAGATTCGTCTTGATAATGCAAAAGAATTTACATCCCAAGCTTTTAATGACTATTGTATATCAATTGGAATTACAATTGAGCATCATGTGGCTCACTAACATAAACAAAATGGTCTTGCAGAATCTTTGATCAAACATATGTAACTAATTGCTAGACCATTACTCATAAAAATAAAATTGCCTAATTCTGCATGGGGACACGTTATATTACATGCTACAACACTAATTTGTGCTAGGCCAACTGCTTATCATAAATACTCCTCATTGCAACTTGTTTCTGGTCAAGAACCAAATATATCCCATTTACGAATTTTTTGTCGCGCTATGTATGTTCCAATCGCTCCATCCCAGCGCACAAAGATGGGTCCACAAAGAAGGCTTGGAATTTATGTCGGGTTTGAATCTTCGTCAATTATAAAATATCTTGAGCCATTGACGGGAGATATTTTTACTGCATGGTTTGTAAATTGTAAGTTTGATGAAACAATGCTTCCAGAAATAGGGGGAGGAAAATTAAAGCTGAAAAAGCGAGAAATTGTGTGGAATGCATCATCGATATCATATTTTGATCAGCGTACGAATCAATGTGAATTGGAGGTTAAGAAAATTATCCATTTACAAAATATTACAAACCAATTACCAAATGCATTCATTGATATAAAAGGAGTGACCATGTCATATGTTCTAGCTATGAATGCTCCTGTTCAAATTGATATTCTGAACAAACATGGCAAGTACATCTACTGCAAGCCAGAAGCATGGTAGGCCTGTTAGTTCTAAAGATAAGAATCCAAGAAAGAAAAGGGAGCAAAATAAACAAGTTGGATCTTCTATTAAAACTCCCAAAGAAGAAACCCCTGAAGAGGTAAATTGCATATCCAAGAAAAAGAATTAGAATGAAATGGTTCCTCAAGGCTATCAAGTACCTGAGAATTGTGAAAATAATGAAAATATCGAGAATGAGAAAATCTCGATAAACTATGCTAATACTAGCATACAACGGAACTGAAATAAAATGATTATTGATCAGGTGTTTGCATATACCGTTGCCACTGATTTGACCACGGAAAGTGAAGATCTTGAAACTAAATCTGTTCAAGAATGCCAAAGAAGAAGTGATTGGCCAAAATGGAAAGAAGCAAGCCAGGCAACTGATTCACTTGCGAAACGTGCAGTTTTAGACTTGTAATCCTTACACTTAAAAACATGAAACCCATAGGCTACAAGTGGGTATTTGTACGAAAAAGAAATGAAAAGAATGAGGTGATCAGATAAAAAGCACGACTTGTAGCTTAAGATTTCTTACAGAGGCTAGGAATTAATTCTAAAAAGCCATATTCTCCAATAATGTATGCAATTACATTTAGATTTTTAATAAGCCTGGCAGTCTTTAAAAGACTCCACTTGCGTCTTATGGATGTGGTAACAGCTTATCTATATGGATCACTTGATAATGATATCTATATGGAAGTCCCTGAAGGACTACAAATGCTAGATGCATATAGCTCAAAACCTCAAGAACTTTGTTCAATCAAATTACAGAGATCTTTATATAGATTAAAACAATCAAGGCGAATGTGATACAATTGCCTTAGTAATACCTTTTGAGAGAAGGATATGTTAACAACCTTGTTAGCCCATGTATTTTTATTAAGAAATCAAATTTTGGATTTGCTATCATTGCAGTCTATGTTGAAAATTTAAACATCATAGGAACTCCTAAAGCGATTGAGCAAGCTGTAGCGTATCTAAACAGTGAGTTGACATGAAAGATCTCTAAAAGACAAAATATTGTCTTGCCCTATAAATAGAGCACTTAACTGATGGAATTTTCGTCCATCAATCTGCTTATATAGTGAAAGTGCTAAAACATTACTAGGGTACATCCGTTAAATACCCCAATGGTCATTCACTCTCTTGATGTAAATAAGAACTCTTTTCGCCCTCGAGAGGATAACGAAGAAATTCTTGGCCCTTAAGTGAGACCAGATGTAGCCTTTTCGGTTAACTTATTAGCAAGATATAGTTCAACTCCTACCTGAAGACATTGGAATGGGATTAAACATATATTTCGGTATTTCCGTGGTACATCTAATATAGGATTATTCTATTTGAAACAATCAAATCCAAGATTGGTTGGATATGCAGATGCTGGATATTTGTCTTATTCACATAAAGGTCATTCACAAATAGGATATTTATTTACCTATGGTGATACTGCTATATCTTGGCAATCTATAAAACAAACAACAACAACTCCTTCAAGTCATGCTGAGATATTTGCACTTCATGAAGCAAATAGGGAATATTTATGGTTGAGATCTCTTATTCAACATGTTTAAGAGGAATGTGGTCTTTCGACAATCAGGAGGAGCCTGACAATACTGTATGAAGATAATGCTACATGTATCGCTCAAATCAAAGATGGATGCATTAAATGCGATAGAAATAAACATATCTCATCAAAGTTTTTCTTTACACACAAGCTTCAGAAAATGCGTGAAATAGATGTTCATCAAGTTCACTCAAGTGAGAACCTAGCAAATTTTTTCACAAAAGCATTGCCAACAAAACTTTTGAGAAACTAGTTCATAAGATTGGTATATGTGGACTCAGGAACGCCCCTTACTAATATGTTCACATGAGAGGTAGTTAAATATACACTATAATCTCTTTCCCTTCGCCATGAATTTTTTTCCCACTAGATTTTTACTGGGAAGATTTTAACGAAGCAGTTTAAAAAGCATATATAACTCGGACACTATGCACTTTCAATAGTGTTATGTCCCGCAATGTTTTTAAGAAGAATATACAAAGGAGGAGTGTTGTAAATATTGGATATTCTTCGGGTATAATTTTTATGGTCAATATCGAATATTATTAAATATCCTAGAAAATTCGAAATTATGTAAAATGCTTTTATACATACATATACATATACAAATATTTACCTATGTCACAAAGTGACATATTTATACGTGACATATTCTTGTGACTAAACGTGCCACACATCAGTATTTCATGCATATATATATATATATATATATATATATGCGTGCGTGTGTGTGTTGTATTTGTAAATTGGAGATTATCTCCCAGTGAAGAAACGAAGAAGGAATCCCAGTGAAGAAACGAATAAGGAACGGTGATCGCAAAATTAAGTGAAATATTTGAAAAGAGAAAAATACTTTCTGATTCCTAAATTCTAGAATAAAATACTTGCTCCTTTTTTTTAAATATATTTGAGTTTATATTTTTATTCACATCCTTTTGAGTATAATATGTCCCTAGTTTTATATTTATAATAATAATAATAATAATAATAACCCCATTAGAACTCCGAAGTTAAGCGTGCTTGGACGAGAGTAATACTAGGATAGGTGACCTCCTAGGAAGTTTTCGTGTTACCAACCATATACAATTTGGGGTCCTAGAAAACAGCCTCTTGTCAGGGTTACACCCTGAAGGGGTAATGCTGCATACATCCACCCCTCCCAAACATGCTTATGCGGGAGCTCTTAAGGCACTAGGCCAGGCCCTCAAACAAGCCGAGCCGGGCCAGTCGCGATTTCTGGCCAGGCCCGGGCCTCAAAGTAAACCAGCCAGCCCCGCTCTCCCCCCTCCCAGATTTTTATTATTTTTTTTAAATATCACAAAAATTGGACACAAAAATGACATGAGTAGGACTCGAACTCCATACCTCTAACATATAAAGCACTCCATTACCATGTGAGCTAGAATTTCTTTGTGATTTTATTGGGTAAAAATACAATTTAACATATTTTACAAAAAATTTGACACAAAATTGACACAAAAGGGACTCAAATCCTATACCTTTAACATGTAAACCTTACCAATTACTATGTGAGCTCCAATTTTTTTTGGATTTCATTGGATAAACAAACTATATAAGGTATACCCATACCTAATACAACTGCCTCTATGTTAAATTTAATATTTTTTATAAACAAACTATATAAGGCCCGGGTGGTCACCCCCCCCCCCCCCCCCTTCCCCTTTTTTGATATATATAGAATTTAATATTTTCTTTATCCTAATATATGGCAAAAAGATTGTAGCTCATATGGTGAGGGCTTTACTTAACACGCGGGAGGTCTAGGGCTCGAATCCTCCCACCCTCGTATGTTTTCACCTTAATTTTGGGGGGTTTCTGCCCCAAACGAGCCAGGCCGGTCCGGGTCCCGGTCCCGGTCCCGGGCTCGGGTCACTGGCCACCTCTAGTTAAGTGTGAATTTTGTTAACAAACCAAAACAAAAATCCCCAGCAAGTGGGGTAGCCGTACACTTTCAAGTTTCAACAACCCTACGCAGGCTGAGGGACATAACGCGTGTTTGCATTACCCGTTCCAAAAAGGGAGGATATCCTTTCACTTTAACTTCTTAAGAAGATCCCTTTTTCGTCAGGACTCCTAAGGTTTCTTCTTATCCTATTAGAAAGATTACTATTTTCTTTTTTGATAATTTGGTACAATAACAATTAAAAAAACACTACTTTAAAGGCTCCTGCCTATGAAAAGTCATTTTGGAGGGGGATGTACATAGCCTTGCCCTTTCAGGGTACTATCATAAAGAGAGGTTGCGTCCAAAGACCCCTAAAGTGGAAAGCATTACAACACAGAGACAGCATAAAGCAACAATAACAATAGGACAATAGGACAATAAAGCAACAAATAGTAAAGCAATAAAACAATAAAGCAATAAAACAATAAAGCAATGAAACAACAAAACAACAAGCAGCAAAGTACATATAAGCCTAACGGCACTATGACTAGCTTAGATATGCTCCTCTATTCTCAACCGCTATATTAACTACATCTATGCTAACTCTCCATTCAGCTCTATCTAAGGTCATCTCCTCATTTAGGTCCAAGTGGGTTAGGTCATATCGAATCGTCTCTATCCTACTCTTCTTTGACTTGCCTCTCTCTCCCCTCCCGTGCGCAGTATAGAGTAGATTGCATCTCCTGACAGGAGCAGTGATCGATTTCCTCTTTAATAATTTGGTACAACTTCAAAAAGAGGTGCAAGCACATGGCCTCAAAAAAAAGAAAAAAAAAAAGGACGAGGAAACGAATAGATATAAAGAAAATGGAAAAATTAGGCAGAATCCAAAACAAACCACAAACAAGACATCAAACAACAGCACTCATAGGTAGGGGCAGATCTTTGTTTGGACCACTCGAGAATGGAATAAATGTTTCTTGTAACTTCCTCTGGTTCATAAGGGAGATCCTAACACCAAGCAGAAGCCGAATAACCGATCCACAACACGTCATCTTTATCCCATTTCTCATTATCAAAATCGTCTTAAAAAGAATACTATATTATCTCCAATTTTGGTTTTGTTTTTGGTTTTGGTTTATGAAGAGCAAAAATGGTATGCAGTTTCAGTTTTTTGCAAATAATTTTTAATTTTTGATAAACAGTGCAAGTCCAGAAAAAAGAGGACTATGAAAAATGATGGCAGATAGCTTTTTAAAAATACCTTTTTTAGTTTCTAAAGTTGTGTCTATCTTCTCTAAAATCACTAAAATTACAAACTATAAACAATAACAGCAGAACAAAGTTCCCATTTTTGAAAAACAAACCAGAAATGGCAGTTTCTGAACAGAAACGAATGAAGAAGTCTAAGTACTATGAATAATTTGTGGAAATCGTACCAAATAGACCCCCACCCCCACCCCCACCTTTAATCTTTTTCCAACCCCTATTTCCTAAAAGCAACCCTTTCGGACCATTTTGCCCTTTTCCCTCAAGTCTCTGCCATTCACACTCTCGCTTTCCTCTACAAGATCCACTCATTTAATGCAAAAGTAACTTTTTGACTTTTTTCTTTTCATTCTCTCTTTCCCATTCTCTTCCCGCCCATTGGTCTTCCTTTTTTCATATCTCATTCTCTCTTCTTTCTTCTTCTTCTATTACTTTTGAATTTTCGAGCACCATTCTCATCGTCCTACGTGTTTCCTCGTCCTACTTGGGACCTTGGGTAGTTGTTTGTGTTGGTTTTGGAAGAAGAAGAAGGCTTTGTAAGAACGGGTTTGAAGCATTGTGGTATTACAGTAGATTTAAGGTTGAGTTATTACACATTTCACGTTTTCATATTAGACATTGAAGGTAAAATAATCATTTCGTGCATTGGTCGTTAATAGATCTCTATCATATAAGGTTGGTGTGTTACAAGTCATTTATGGTGTATGATTGGTGTAAATGGTGGTTTATAATTTTCTTTTGGTGTGTTTCAACTCATTAATGGGGTATGATTAATCATACACCGTGTATGATTGGTTTAAATGGGTATTATCATGTTGTGCTGGAGTTTTTCAAGTTGTTAATTGTGTGTGATTAATCATACACTGAGTATGATTGGTTTAAATGATGTACTATCATATTATGTAGGTGTTTTTCAAATAATTAGTGGTGTATTAATCATACACCATGTATGATTGGTTTTAATGGTGTGAAATCAACTTGTGTTAGTGTGTTTCAAGTAATTAGTGGCGTATGATCAATCATACACCAAGTATGATAGGTTTTAATGGTGTAAAATCAATTAGTGTAGGTGTGTTTCAAGTAATTAGTGGTATATGATCAATCATACACCGTGTATGACAGGTTTTAATGGTGTGAAATCAACTTGTTTAGGTGTATTTCAAGTCATTAATGGTGTATGATTAATCATACACCGTGTACGATTGGTTTAAATGGTGTGAAATCAACTTGTTTAGGTATGTTTCAAGTAATTAATGGTGTAAGATCAGTCATACACCGTGTATGATGGGTTTTAATGGTGTGAAATTAACATGTTTAGGTGTGTTTCCAGTCATTAATGGTGTATGATTATTCATACACCGTGTTTGATTGGTTTAAATGGTGTGAAATCAACTTGTGTTAGTGTTTTTTAAGTAATTAGTGCTATATGATCAATCATACACCGTGTATGATAGGTTTTAATGGTGTGAAATCAACTTGTTTAGGTGTATTTTAAATAATTAGTGCAGTATGATCAATCATACACGATGTATGATAGGTTTTAATGGTGTAAAATCAACTTGTTTAGGTGTGTTTCAAGTCATTATTGGTGTATGATTAATCATACACGAATGTACGATTGGTTTAAATGGTGTGAAATCAACTTGTTTAGGTATGTTTCAAGTAATTAGTGGTGTAAGATCAGTCGTACACCGTGTATGATGGGTTTTAATGGTGTGAAATCAACATGTTTAGGTGTATTTTCAGTCAATAATGGTGTATGATTATTCATACACTGTGTTTGATTGGTTTAAATGGTGTGAAATCAACCTGTGTTAGTGTTTTTTAAGTAATTAGTGCTATATGATCAATCATACACCGTGTATGATAGGTTTTAATGGTGTGAAATCAACTTATTTAGGTGTATTTTAAATAATTAGTGGAGTATGATCAATCATACACGATGTATGATAGGTTTTAATGGTGTAAAATCAACTTGTTTAGGTGTGTTTCAAGTCATTATTGGTGTATGCTTGATCATACACTGTGTATGATACGTTTTAATGGTGTGAAATCAACTTATTTAGGTGTGTTTCAAGTCATTAATGGTGTATGATTAATCATACACCGTGTATGATTGGTTTAAATGGTGTGAAATCAACTTGTGTCAGTGTGTCTAAAGTAATTAGTGGTATATAATTAATCATACACCGTGTATGATAAGTTTTAATGGTGTGAAATCAACTTGTGCTAGTATGTTTTATGTAATTAGTGGCATATGATCAATCATACACCGTATATGATAAGTTTTAATGGTGTAAAATCAACTTGTTTAGGTGTGTTTCAAGTCATTAATGGTATATGATTAATCATACACCATGTATGATTGGTTTAAATGGTGTGAAATCAACTTGTGTTAGTGTGTTTTAAGTGATTAGTCGGGCATGATCAATTATACACCGTGTATGATAGGTTTTAATGGTGTGCAATCAACTTGTTTAGGTGTGTTTCAAGTAATTAGTGGTGTATGATCAATCATACACCGTGTATGATAGGTTTTAATGGTGTAAAATCAACTTATTTAGGTGTGTTTCAAGTCATTAATGGTGTATGATAGGTTTTAATGGTGTGAAATCAACTTGTTTAGGTGTGCTTCAAGTCATTAATGGTGTATGATTAATCATACATCGTGTATGATTGGTTTAAAGTCTCTGAAATCAACTTGTGTTAGTGTATTTTAAGTAATTAGTGGTGTATACTCAATCATATACCGTGTATGATAGGTTTTAATGGTGTGAAATCAACTTGTTTAGGTGTGTATCAAGTAATTAGTGGTGTATGATCAATCATACACTGTGTATGATAGGTTTTAATGGTGTGAAATCAACTTGTTTAGGTATGTTTTAAGTCATTAATGGCGTATAATAAATCATACACCGTGTATGATTGGTTTAAATGGTGTGAAATCAACTTGTGTTAGTGTATTTTAAGCAATTAGTGGTGTATGATAGGTTTTAATGGTGTGAAATCAAGTTGTTTAAGTGTGTTTCAAGTCATTAATGATGTATGATTAATCATACACCGTGTATGATTGGTTTAAATGGTGTGAAATCAACTTGCGTTGGTTTGTTTTATGTAATTAAATGTATATGATCAATCATACACCGTGTATGATAGGTTTTAATGGTGTGAAATCAACTTGTTTATGTGTGTTTCAAGTAATTAGTGGTGTATGATAACTCATACACCGTGTATGATAGGTTTTAAAGGTGTGAAATCAACTAGTTTAGGTGTGTATCAAGTAATTAGTGGTGTATAATCAATCATACGCTGTGTGGTGTGAAATCAACTTGTGCTAGTGCGTTTTAAGCAATTAGAGGTGTATGATCAATCATACACCATGTATGATTGGTTTAAATGGTGTGAAATCAACTTGTGTTCATGTGTTTTAAGTAATTAGTCGTGTATGATCAATCATACACCGTGTATGATAGGTTTTAATGGTGTGAAATCAACTTGTTTAGGTGTGTTTCAAGTAATTAGTGGTGTATGATCAATCATACACCATGTATGATAGGTTTTAATAATGTAAAATCAACTTGTTTAGGTGTGTTTCAAGTCATTAATGGTGTATACTTGATCATACACCGTGTATGATAGATTTTAATGGAGTGAAATCAACTTGTTTAGGTGTGTTTTAAGTCATTAATGGTGTATAATTAATCATAAACCGTGTATAATTGGTTTAAATGGTGTGAAATGAACTTGTGGGAGTGTGTTTTAAGTAATTAGTGGTGTATGATAGGTTTTAATGGTGTGAAATCAAGTTGTTTAGGTGTGTTTCAAGTCAATAATGGTGTATGATTGATCATATTGATCATACAGCGTGTATGTTGGTTTAAATGGTGTGAAATCAACTTGTGTTAGTGTGTTTCAAGTAATTAGTGATGTATGATCAATTATACACCGTTTATGATAGGTTTTATTGGTGTGAAATCATCTTGTTTAGGTGTGTTTCATGTAATTAGTGGTGTATAATAAATCATACACCGTGTATAATAGGTTTTAATGGTGTAAAATCAACTTGTTTAGGTGTTTATCAAGTAATTAGTGGTATATTATCAATCATACATTGTGTATGATAGGTTTTAATGGTGTTAAATCAAGTTGTTTAGGTGTGTTTCAAGTCGTTAATAGTGTATAATTAATCATACACCATGTATGATTGGTTTAAACGTGTGAAATCATGTTGTGTAGGTGTTTTTCTAGTCGTTAATGGAGTATGATTTTATCATATACCGTGTGTGATTGGTTTAAATGGTATATTATCAAGTTATGCCGGTGTTTTTCAAGTAATTTGTGGTATATGATTAATCATACGCCGTGTATGATTGGTTTTAATGGTGTGAAATCAGCTTGTGTTAGTGTGTTTCAAGTAATTAATAGCGTATGATCAATCATATATCGCGTATGATTGGTTTAAATGATGTAATCTCACTTTCTGTTGGTGTGTAACAATAGATACTGTATTTTCTGATTCCTTCGGGGCTTTTATGTTTGACCTGATGTGTTATTTTCATGTTCGCAGTAATGGGTGATGTTGCCGTTTCAAATTTTTTCCGAATTGGGTGTAGCATCAATCGAGGATAAACTGAGGGAGCACCGCCTAAGATGGTTTGGACATGTTAACAGGAGACCGACCACAGCCCCAATTAGGAGGTGTGAACAGCTACAAACGACGCTAGGAAGAAGAGGCAGGGGCAGGCCAAAGAGGAGTTGGCTGGAGACAATTCGACACGACCTAACCCACCTAAACCTAAGAGAGGAGGTGGCCTTAGATAGGACACGATGGAGGGGCCACGAGGCATTGGGACTGTTGTTGTTGTTGTTGTTGTTGTTGTTGTGGCACAACATGTTCTTTCTAGTGTTTTTTTTTTTGGGGGGGGGGGGGGGGGGGAGGCGGGGCGCAGTGTAAAATGTAATCGGATGATAATATAGCCATATATTCATTTTATTCAAATAGAAAGGGAAAATGATATATAGGAAGAGGGAACTGAAAGAAAATATTGATCCTGCATCTCTTTATTTTCTTGTATTCATCGATTCTGTTGTAGAATCAAAAATTTGTTTATTGTGTATCTGTTTTTGCGATTATTTACATGTCAACAAGGTAATGAGATATTGACTAGAAAATTTTTAACTTTTGCTATTAACTTGTTGGGAAAAGTTTCTTTTTTGTTACTTCCCTTATAAAAATAGATTACATTCAATTTAAATTAATTAAATTTATAAACAGCCAAATACTTGAGTAAAGTCTACTCGCTCTTCAATTTTATAATGGTAACAACATATGCACCAGTTAACTTATTAGGAGTCGTGTACATTAAAACCACCTCATTTGTTTCGTACATTTACTTATTTCTATCAAGTTACACTTTGTAATTTAGGGCTTGTTTTATGTCATCTTTTATTTACTGTTTTTGGGTTTTCAAGCCACGTCTTGAAAATGATTTTTCTCATCTGGGTTGACTTTCAAATTTTTTTCTAATTTGAATAAAAACTGATGTCAACAAACCATATATAGGAAGGGATAGTTTTAAAAGCCCAGATTCATAGTTTCTCAAAAACCAAAACCCGGAATTAGTAAGAGATGCAAAACAAGCCCGCTTTAGCTGCCACCGCGACATATTATTTGTATACCAAAACACCCACAACATTAGTTATAACCTTACTAAGATGAAAAGCACTAATCTGTTGAGGTTGCAACCATTGTCAAATGGATTTCTGCAACCGCTGCGACTTTCATTGCTGTAAATTGCACACTTTATCCTTGTCTATTAGTTTCTCAAGAGCTACTTTTGCTTCCTCTAGTGTCTCAACATCGTTCCCTTCTTCAAACGATATCCTTTGTACGTACTAGTATAAACAGGTATTTATCCGCAACTTGTCCAGACAAGCTGATTTCACACCATTAAAACCTATCATACACGGTGTATGATTGATCATACACCACAAATTAATTGAAAAACACCAACATAACATTAAAATACACCATTTAAACCAATCATACACGGTTTATGATCGATCATACACCACTAATTACTTGAAACAAAACTAGACAAGTTGATTTCACACCATTAAAACCTATCATACATTGTGCATGATCAATCATACACCACTAATTACTTGAAATACACTAACAAAAGTTGGTTTCACGCCATTTAAACTAATCATACACCATTGATCACTTGAAACACACCTAAACAAGTTGATAATACACCATTAAAACCTATCATACACGGTGTACGATTGATCATACACCACTAATTACTTCAAATACACCTAAACAAGTTAATTTGCATCATTAAAACCTATTATACACTGTGTATGATTGATCATACACCACTAATTACTTAAAACACACTAACACAAGTTGATTTCACACCATTTAAACCAATCATACATGGTTTATGATTGATCATACACCACCAATTACTTGAAACACACCTAAACTAGTTGATTTCACACCATTAAAACCTATCATACACAGTGTATGATTAATCATACACCACTAATTACTTCAAATGCACTAACACAAGTTGATTTCACACCATTTAAACCAATTATACACGGTGTATGATTAATCATACACCATCAATCACTTGAAACACACCAAAACAAGTTAATAATACACCATTAAAACCTATCATACACGGTGTATGATTGATCATACACCACTAATTACTTGAAACACACCTAAACAAGTTGATTTCACACCAATAAAGCCTATCATACACGGTGTATGATTGATTATACACCACTAATTACTTCAAACACACTAACACAAGTTGATTTCACACAATTTAAACCAATCATACACGGTGTATGATTAATCATACACTATTAATGACTTGAAACACACCTAAACGAGTTGATTTCACACCATTAAAAGCTATCATACACGGTGTATGATTGATCATAAACCACTAATTACTTAAAACACACCTACACTAGTTGATTTACACCATTAAAACTGATCATACACGGTGTACGATTGATCATACGCCAGTAATTACTTGAAACACTATAACACAAGTTAATTTTACACAATTAAAACCAATCACACACAGTGTATGACTAATCATACACCACTAATTACTTGAAAAACACCAACATAACATGATAATACACCATTTAAACCAATCATACATGGTATATGATAAATCATACTCCATTAACGACTTGAAAAACACCAACACAATATGATAATACACCATTTAAACCAATTATACACGGGGTATGATTAATCATACACCACTAATGACTTCAAACACTCCTAAACAAGTTGATTTCACACCATTAAAACCTATCATACACGATATATGATTAATTATACAGCATTAATGACTTGAAACACACCTAAACAAGTTCCTTTTACACCATTAAAACCATAAACGGTGTATGATTGATCATGCACCATAATTATTTGAAACACACCTAAACAAGTTGATTGCACACCATTAAAACCTATCATACACGGCGTATGATTGATCATACACGACTAATTACTTAAAACACATTAACACAAGTTGATTTCACACCATTTAAACCAATCATACACGGTGTATGATTAATCATATACCATTAATGACTTGAAACACACCTAAACAAGTTGATTTCACACCACTAAAACCTATAATACACAGTGTATGATTGATCATACACCACTAATTACTTAAAACGCACTAGCACAAGTTGATTTCGCACCAATTAAACCAACCATACACGGTGTATGATTGATTATACACCACTAATTACTTGATACACATCTAAACAAGTTGATTTCACACCATTAAAACCTATCATACACCACTAATTACTTGAAACACAACTAAACAAGTTGATTTCACACCATTAAAACCTATCATACACTGTGTATGATTGATCATACACCACTAATTACTTAAAACACACAAACACAAGTTGATTTCACACCATTTAAACCAATCATACACGGTGTATGATTAATTATACACCATTAATGACTTGAAACACACCTAAGCAAGTTGATTTCACACTATTAAAACCAATCATACACGGTGTATGATTGATCATACACTACTAATGACTTGATACACACCTCAACAAGTTGATTTCACACCATTAAAACCTATCATGCACGGTGTATGATTGATTATATACCACTAATTACTTAAAACACACTAATACAAGTTGATTTCACACACTTTAAACCAATCATATACGG
The DNA here is from genome assembly GCA_018398585.1 of Simmondsia chinensis. Taxonomy (NCBI): domain Eukaryota; kingdom Viridiplantae; phylum Streptophyta; class Magnoliopsida; order Caryophyllales; family Simmondsiaceae; genus Simmondsia; species Simmondsia chinensis. Next base: position 9,582,422 of record JAGTTD010000004.1, read on the forward strand.
TGTATGATTAATCATACACCACTAATGACTTGAAACACACCTAAACAAGTTGATTTCACACTATTAAAACATATCATACACGGTGTATGATTAATCATACAATAAATACTAATTACTTCAAACACACTAACACAAGTTGATTTCACACCATTTCAACCAATCATACAGGGTTTATGATAAATCATACACCATTAATGACTTGAAACACACATAAACAAATTGATTTCACACATTTAAAACCTATCATACACGGTGTATGATCAATCATACACCATTAATGACTTAACACACACCTAAATAAGTTGATTTCACACCATTAAAACCTATCACACACGGTGTATGATTGATCATACACCACTAATTACTTGATACACACCTAAACAAGTTGATTTCACACCATTAAAACATATCACACACGATGTATGATCAAGCATACACCATTCATGACTTGAAACATATCTAAACAAGTTGATTTTACACCATTAAAACCTATCATACACGGTGTATGATTGATCATACACCACTAATTACTTGAAACACACCTAAACAAGTTGATTTCACACCATTAAAACCTATCATACACGGTGTATGATTGATCATACACTACTAATTACTTAAAAAATACTAACACGAGTTGATTTCACGCCATTTAAACCAATCATAAACAGTGTATGAGTAATCATACACCATTAATAACTTAAAACACACCTAAACAAGTTGATTTCATACCATTAAAACCTATCATACACTGTGTATGATTGATCATACACCACTAATTACTTGAAACATACTTAAACAAGTTGATTTAACACCATTTAAACCAATCATACACAGTTTATGATTAATCATACACCATTAATGACTTGAAACACACCTGAACAAGTTGAATTCACACCATTAAAACCTCTCATACACGGTGTATGATTGATCATACACCACTAATTACTTGAAACACGCCTACACTAGTTGATTTTACACCATTAAAACCTATCATACACGCTGTATTATTGATCATACGCCACTAATTACTTGAAACACACTAACACAAGTTGATTTCACACCATTAAAACCAACCGTACACTGTGTGTGATTAATCATACACTATTAACGACTTGAAAAACACCAACACAACTTGATAATACACCTTTTAACCCAATCATACATGGTGTATGATTAATCTTACACCATTAATGAGTTGAAACACACCAAAAGAAAATTATAATACACCATTTACACCAATCATACACCATAAATGGCTTGTAACACACCAACCTCATATGATAGAGATCTATTAACGACCAATGCATGAAATGATTATTTCACCTTCAATGTCTGATATGAAAACCGTGAAATGTCTAATGACTCAACCTTGAACCTACAGTAATACCACAATGCTTCAAACCCGTTCTTACAAAGCCTTCTTCTTCTTCCAAAGCCACCACAAATAACTACCCAAGGGCCCAAGTAGGACGAGGAAACACGCAGGACGCTAAAAATGGGGCTCAAAAATTTGAAAATAATAGAAGAAGAAGAAATAAGAGAGAATGAGTTATGAAAAAAGGAAGACAAATGGGCGGGAAGAGAATGGGAAAGAGAGAATGAATAGCAAAAAGTCAAAAAGTTACTTTTGTATTAAATGAGTAGGTCTTGCAAAGGGGAGAGAGAGTGAATGGCAAAGACTTGAGTGAAAAGAACAAAATGGTCCAACGGGATTGCTTTTAGGAAATAGGGGTTGAAAAAATATTAAAGGTGGGGGTGGGGGTCTATTTGGTACGATTTCCCAATAATTTGTGTACTTACTATACATAACAAGCAAATTATTAATTTGTTAAAAATAAATACTGACAGTGTCTTTAATTTGACATTATTTTTTTACTGGAAGAACGATGAAAAAAATACTAAACCAAGCCTATGTAAATGTCTTTAGCATTATACTTACGAAGTTAAAAAGAAAGGTATTATATTACTATTAATGATTTTTTTTTTTTGGGAACCGAACTAAAATTAAGCTAATTTTTTTTAACACTCATGGTGGGGTTTGAAAGCCCACTTGCCACATTTGCAAGTGGAGAAGAAAATTATCACATTTTAATAAATAAAAAGTAATTAATAAAACACCAAACTATCCCTATATAAATTTTTTAACATTATATTTACAAAAGTAAAAGAAAAAGCACTATACTAGCCAAAGTAAATTAGCACAAAAAAAAAAAAAATTTTTTTAAACAATATATAGGGTCGAGTACTTAAAAATAAATCAATCACCAGTATGGGTATCCTCTGTTGTAATCCAATTATTCTCAATCAAAAAATACCAATGTGGAACATAATTTTGACAATATATAACTAGATTTAGTTCTAATATGCTATATTTTTAATCCAAATTCTTATGGGGGAGAAGATGCCTGAGAAATGGAGGAAGAGCACAGTGATCCCGATATATAAGAATAAAGGCGGCATTCAGTGTTGCGCCAACTACCGAGGTATCAAACTAATGTGCCACACCCTGAAGTTGTGGGAACGGGTCATAGAAAGAAGGTTAAGACAACAGACAGAGGTGTCCGAAAACCAATTCGGATTTATTCCCGGGAGATCTACAATAGAAGCCATCCACATCCTTAGGTGAACGATAGAGCAATACAAGGAGAGACAAAAGGACCTGCACATGGGTTTTATGGATTTAGAGAAGGCATATGATAGAGTGCCAAGAAAAGTCTTTTAGAGAGTTTTGGACAGGAGAGGCATCCCCGTGCCATACATCCGAGCCATTAGAGACATGTATGAGGAGGCAAAGACTATGGTGCGTACAGAGGACGGGGAGACAGACGCTTTCCCGATAACAGTTGGGGTACACCAGGGGTCTGCTTTGAGCCCCTATCTGTTCATTCAGATTATGGACGAGCTCACTAGGCATATCCAGAGATGTGTACCTTAGTGCATGCTTTTTACAAATGACATAGTGTTGGTGGGGGAGTCGCGGGAAGAGGTAAATGAGAAGCTGGAACTGTGGAGAAGGGTACTAGAGTCAAAGGGTTTACGACTGAGCAGAGCCAAGACCGAGTACATAGAACTCAAGTTCGATACCTCCACCACGCCTAACCGGGAAGATGTCAAGATTGGAATTGAGGCCATATCGAAGAAGGAGAGCTTCAGGTATTTGGGGTCCATGATACAGCACAACGGCGAAGTTGACGAGGATGTCAATAACCGGATTAAAGTGGGATGGCATAAGTGGAGGATGGCCTCCGCGGTACTTTGTGATAGAAAGTTCCCCTTGAAGCTAAAGGAAAGATACTATAAGACGGTTGTGCGGCCAGCTATGACGTATGGGACGGAGTGCAAGGCGATGAAACAACAGCACACACAGAAGATGAAGGTGGCAGAGATGCAAATACTGAGGTGGATGTGCGAAAACACAAGAAAGGATAGGGTCAGAAACGACGTCATAAGAAGCAAATTGGGCGTAGCCCCCATTAAGGATAAATTGAGGGAACAACATTTGAGGTGGTTCGAACATGTCAGAAGGAGATCCGACAACGCTCCAGTTAGGAGTTGCGAACAACCCCATACTACACTAGGCAGGAGAGGAAGAGGCAGGCCAAAGAAGAGATGACTGGAGACGATCCAACAAGACCTCATCCACCTAAACCTTTGGGAGGAAATGACCTTAGATAGGGCCCAATGGAGGGCTAGTATAGGAGTCATAGATGCTCCAATTAGAGTAGGGTAGTCTAGCTTACTAGTTCTAGGCCTTGACAGCCTCCTCGCGCACTTAGGTTGTGTACATGTTCGCATGAGCTGCTACTTGCCCGCCTACCTGCCTGCCTTTCCTTTGATTTCCACTTAGATTTTGCTTTCTGCTTGATGTGGCTTGCTTGAGTTTATTGTTTTGCTCGCTGTGTCCTGCCTTACTCATGCGTTGATGATCTACTGCTGACAGGTCATATGCTCTATGTTGTGGACCAACCTCTTAGGTTGGGGGTCCTTGGAAACAGCCTCTCTTCAGGGTACCCCCTGAAAGGGGAAGGCTGCATACATCTACCCCCCCCCCCCCCCCGGGGGACCCTGCTTTTGCGGGAGCCCTTTGCAGGCACTGTGTTTGTTGTTGTTGTATGCTATATTTTTAATAAAATTCAACAAATTTTATACCCCAAATGCTAAATAGCAAATATAATATTATGGTTATTTGTGCCAGTTTAGCAATTTCTATATAAAATTCGTCAAATTCTTACAAAAACAAAGCAAATACATATTACGGTACTTTATGTGACATTAGCGATTTATATCTAAAATTCATCGTACTTTTATAAAATTTGATTAGATTGAAGGGTACTGAGATACTAAAACAAAACATCACGACTCTTTTTTGTATATATTAAAATATACAAGCGCCTAGACGATAAACCATCCAACCTTAAAGTACCCATGTATAAAGTCCCTAAACTTAATATATAAAACATCATAATAAACCATCCAACCTTAAAGTACCCATGTATAAAGTCCCTAAACTTAATATATAAAACATCATACTCCTTCAATAACTCAAATATTAACATGAAAAATATAATATACAAGAAAACATAACACAAAAATTATTCTTCTATGTCATGTCAATCAAACATTAGAAATGATACCAATCAAACATGTGGGCAAATGTCAGACATCATATAACGTAAAAAAAAAATAGTTTTATGTCTAATGTAATTGCAAAAAAATTCATTTTGGTTAATATAATAAATTTTTTTTTTAAAACTTTTGTATAGTGCTAAAGAATTCACATAAGGATAGTTTGATAATTTATTAATTATTTTTTATTTATTAAAATATGCTAATTTTTTTCCCCACTTGCAAAAGTGGCAAGTGGATTTCAAACTCACCATAAATGCTAAAAAAATTAGCTTATTTCTAGTTCAGTGCCAAAAATATTCATTAACACTAATGTAATACCTTTGTTTTAAACTTACAAAGTACAGTACTAAAAAAATTCATATAGACCTAATTGAGTGTTTTTTTCCATCATTCTTCCTTTTTTTACGGCTTAATAAATTTTCACATTAGTTTCCACTAAAACTAGATACTGAAACTAATTACATTGAACATTTCCCAACCTAGTTTGAACTAAATGAGTCGAGCTTGAGATTAGAAAAAAGGAAAGGAACATACCCAGTGCCTCAAGGGCTCCCGCCTACGTAGGGTCTGGGGGGTGAATATACGCAGCCTTCCCCCTTCAGGGTGTTAACCTGAAGAGAGGTTGTTCTTGAGTGCCCCTAACCTAAGGGTGAGGACTTCCTAGGAGGTCACCCATTCTGGTACTGCTCTCGCCCAAGCACGCTTAACTTCGGAGTTCTAATGGGATCCGGTGACGGCGTGTTGGTGCCCTTAGCTTAAGATTAGACAACCCCCTAAATGAGCCTACATCAAGCTTGAATAATCATGAACAAGATAGGTTTAGTTAGGAACTCCCCAGGACAATTCAGGCTCTATCGAGCCAAGCCCAAGTCTATAACAAGCTGAGCTCGAGCTTGAGGCTTTCAAGTTTGCCGGGCCCTGGGTCAAACCTCACCAGATGATACCGAACGCACATAATTACTTTCAGTGTTGCAAATACAATGATTATGCAAACAATATTGTCAAAGTACTTTAAATTAGATCCCAATGCTGGTGTTAATTTATCTGCATATCATGCATGATATTGATCAATAAAGAGTTCCAACAAATAGGGCTCCAATATTCAAAAAGCCATACATGGATTTCAGGGTCCCGTTGCACCGGAGCCAGAAAATACTTCTTCAAATTTGCCATAGTTTAACTTTGACTCGTCATTCCTCTCTAAAATTTACCCACAAAAATATTTGAACAGTGGTATAACACCTAAACAAATCAAATTAGACCAAGAGTAAAGGAAATCCCAGAAAATAGCCGAGTATGACCTGAGGACACATACACGCGTCCAAAGGAATGGATTTCAGGGCTTCATTGGCAGAAAATAATAAATTCAAATTCTCTCATTCAAGTGTGATGTTCATTTCACAGAAAAGATCAAAGGAAGAACATTACCGGGGATTGCAGTAATTTTCAATATCCGAGCTTTATGCTTTACGGCTCTTCTTTTCCTCAATGCCCGACTTTGAAAACCGCTGTTGAAGGACTTGTAGAACCTCCTCGATTTGTACATCTTTCAAAGCCAGGAGTACCATGGAATGATAAAGTACATCTGCCATTTCTGATGCAGCTCGAGACCTGTCCTCGTTGTCCTCAAGAGTCCGGCATAACTCATCTGCCTCCTCCCTATAGAAAAGAAGGCATCAGGATTAAGAAATTCATTCATGTCATCTTTGGCACATGAGATTGGATTCTGAAATTGAGGTTGAAACTAGAACTGAGGCCCCGAATTCTTATTTTTTTACTTGGTTCACCAGCTGTAATTGGAATTACAATTCCGCTGCCAATTCAATGGAATTGGATTGTAACTAAACATCATGCGTTCCAACTTTTATGCTGGGGGAAAAGAAATACAATTCCATATTAATTCCTTTATCATATAACCCAAAATAACACAACTTGATTAATGAAAAACCCAAGATGACTCAAAACTAAAAGACTTGACACGACCTATATTAGACTTGAAACTCAAAATGACCTAACTCAAATGTCTTCAATCTGAAATGGCTCGATTCAACTTAAACCCAACCCGATCTAACTCAAAGTATGAAATGATCCAACTCAATTGACCCAAAATCAGAAATGACTCGAGTCAAAAGATGAAACTACCCAACCCAACTTGAGTTTGACCCGTCAAGTTGACCCAAAAGTTCAAATAATCCAATCTAATTGATGCAGCACATAAGAAAAGATTTACTAATCATATAAGATATGATATTTTGTTAGATTTTGATCGATTAATTGATAGGTTTAGAGTAGAATAATATCTATAAAGTCAATAAAATATATTAGTGTTGTTTTAGTACTAAGGATAGGCACCACTACACCATGACAGCGGTGGGAAAAAGATACTACTCTATGGTAGTACCAGCGCTTAAGCGGCAGCTCTGTAGCAACGGTCAAGAACTAGAGCCTAATACCAAATTGATATAGCACAACTTCTCAAAAGCTCAACTCAATTTTATTTCTTCAAAACTTAAAACTAATGAATTACAAAGCTTAATTTATAGAACAAACTAAACCATATTGGATATCTAAAGAGATAAATAAGAAAAATACTAATTTATCCTACTAACTAAAACAAAACCAAAATACCTTATTGACTTCAAAGATGTATTCTAATCTAAACCTAAATGAGGAGATGGCTTTAGATAGAATTAAGTGGCGGGTAAAAACATGGGTAACTGACATAGGGGTTTCGGATAGAGGAGCACAACGGAGCTAGTTCACAGCATCCCTAGTATTACATGTATGCTATTATTGCCGCCTTATTGTTGCCTGCACACTTTATCATTGCTTTATTGTTTCGTTTCTGCTTCTCAGGATTGGGGCCTTTCAGAAATAGCCTCCCTTTAGAGTAGCACCCTGAAGGGGTAAGGCTGTGTATATCTCACCCTCTCCAAACTCTGCTTTGGCGAGAGCCATTTGAGGCACTGGGTTTATTGTTGTTTTCTAAACCTATTAATTAGTCTATCAAAACCTAATAAAACATCAAATCTTCTATTATTAGTAATTATCTTCTTCTATATTGCATCAATTATTCATTACAGAACTCTATTTATAGAAAAAGTTAAAACCCTATTGGATAGCTAAAGAGATAAATAAGACATTATCTTACTAATTATCTTATTAACTTAGATATATTCTAATCTAAACCTAACAATTAATCTATCAAAATCTAATAAAATATCAAATCTTCTATGATCGTTATTCTCTTCTTCTATGCTGCATCACGTCCCCCTTTGTTTAAAAATCTCGACCACAAGCTTAAATGAACGTTGAAAAAGGAAGTTGTAGCAAATATCCACGTGCATATGAGGCTCGTCCTAGATGAAGTATAGAACTTTTTCTTTTAGATTTGTTGACTTGACAAGCTTGTCAGGAATGATGAAATCAATATGAAGAGTCTCCTTTGTAAAATCTATATCACACACATCATCATCACTTGTAGTTTGTTGAACTTGTAATATTTTTTACTCTTCTTTTTGTGCTTTCTCTTCTTCTTCTTCTTCTCATTGTGCTACTCTTCCTTTTCTTCTTTTTCTTCCAAAACACCCTTCGATGATAGTAATTCGAGAGGAAGACAATGTTTTGGCTCTGGGTCATACAAAAGCTCATAAGGGGGTACAAGGGAGGAAGCTGGGGTAGTTGCATTACGATAAGCCCTAAGATACACTCCAGGCTTGTTTAATGGAAGCACATACAACTTACCCTTAACTCTAGAAACATAATAGGTATTGAGTATAGGATACATCGTGAAGAAACAGGATGCCAAACAAATTTCCACCAATGATGGGGATGCAAACAGTTACCCTTACTATATAGTCCATACTTATTTGACTCAATATAATCCAACTCTGAGATTGAAAGTAATTGGAAGTAAGCGTGATAGTGGATATAGTAGACATATGAACATTGATACGGTGAGAGAAACTGAATCGAATTACAGTTATGAATCATGAAGTGTTTGAACTAGGGTTAAGGTTAGGTAGGGGTGAATTCAAACGATTGTACTTCGATTTGAGTCTATAGACTCAAATTGATTTGGGTTTTGGTTTGAATGAGGGTTTTCGAACGAGGTAAAGTCAATTTGGGATTTTGTTGACAAATTGAAGGTATTTTTGTGGGTTTAGAATTTCAACTAATAGGTTTTTTTTTTCTTAAAGTTCGAAGCTTCGAAATGGGTTAGGGTTTCTCGAGGAAAACGGAGCTAGAGGAGGTTCATTGGTGGTGGAGGTGGAGGCTTGAGGCCTGGAGGTGGAACCACGGGCGGATCCACAGTGCTGGCACTGGGGCAGAGGCCCCCGGTGGCCTATAGGCTGAAATCTCAAGTATTAGTCTTAGACTTACTGTAATTTTTAAATATATGTATCAAGAAAAGAATGGTACCCCCTATCACATTATACACTCTAGCTTGGTAGTTGATGTCATGCTCACTATTTTTTATGTCAAGAGTTCAAGGCCACCAAACATCAACTTTTTGGAACATTTTAATTATGCTTTTTTTAAAGTTGTGATTCTTCATTTTTCAAGTACTATAAAATCCCATATGATATATTAATACTAATAAATCCATAATCTTTTACTAAGTTATGATTTTATTTCACTTATTATGAAATTTTTTCAGTTGTATTAGTATAATTATTTTATAATACATACATTCTTACATACATATATATATATATATATATACACACACACACATACACACACATATACTCATATATACACATATATACACACACACACACATATACTCACTTATACACATATACACACACACAAACACACGCATATATATATATATAAATTTTTAATGAATTATTTGTATATTCTATTTACTTATTTTTTTTATTTCTAATTTTGTTTTGAATATAGACCCTATGTGTGTGGGTGTGTATATATATACATACTATTATTTTTATTATTATAAACATAGACCCCGATTCGTTAAAGTTTTGTTCGTCCACTGACTATTAATATATGCCCCCAATGAAAAAACTTGCTGGATCCGCCACTAGGTGGAAAATAGGAGGCACGATGGCTTCATTCAATGGGGATGGTGGTGGCATGGTGAGGGGGTGTTCATAGTTGCTCCTTCCCCCCTCCCCCTCTTTTCCCTCCTTCCCTCCTTGTGGAACGGCTAGATTTTTGTAAGAGTTAAATTTTACTAGTTAGGGATAAGGTACCACTACACTGCGGCAGTGATAGAAAAAAGATACTACTCTGCGGCAGTATCCACGTTAAGGCAGTGGCTATAGCGACTCTGTGGTAGGGGTCCAGAACTCAAACTCTAATACCAAATTGATGTAGCACAATTTGCTACTCAAAAACTCTTAACTTTATTTCTTTAAACCTTAAAACTAATGAATTAAAAAGCTCTATTTATATAAAAAGCTAAATTCTATTGGAAAAATAAAGAGATAAATAAAAAAACTAAATTATCCTACTACCTAAAATATCTTATTGACTATATTATAAATTAGATCTATCAAACCGTAATAAAATATCAAATCTTCTATGATTAGTAAATCTCTTCTTTTTTGTTGCATCACTAACACACCCAATATTAAGATGACCCAAACCCAGAATAACCCATCCCAGCTCACTCCCAACCTAACCCCACTTACTCAAGACCGAGATGACTCGAGCTCAAAATGACCTGAATCAACTCAAACCAGACTCGTGCAAACCAGAATTCCCAATAGACCTAACGCAGTTAACCAAATATCCAAGATAACTCAAAGACGAAGCAATTCAATCCAACTAAACTCAACCTGAATTAAATCAAAATTCAAGTTAACTTGAACTCAAAGTCATCTAGCCAACTAAAACTTGACCCTCACTGACACAAAACTCGAAATGCTCCAACTCAATTGACACAAAACCCATCACGGTTTGAATTCTAATTATAATTTCAAGCTTAGATTCCTTTGACTAAACAAGTAATGGAATTTTAATTTCATCTCAATTCCATAGCAATTTCACAATTCCAATTCCAAATGTCAAACAGAGGCTCTATTTGGCACATGAAATTAGAATTGGATTGTGGAGTTGCAATTCTAATTCCAATTCTGATGAAATAGGAATTCTGATGGAATTGAAATTCCATTATTTGGTTCATCAAAGAAATTGGAGGTCAAAATTATAATTACATAATGATTCAAATCATCAAGGGTTTTCGATCAATTGAGTTGGATTATTTCGAGTTTTAAACCAATTACGGTTGGATTTTGGTTGGAGCAGTTCACATTACGTTCAAGTTATTATGGTCGAAGCGATTCACTTTGAGTTCGAGTTATTCGAGTTTCAAGCCAAATCGGGTCGAGTATAATGTCGGATCATTTGATGTTCAAATATCTTGGATTTTCAGTTAAACAGGTCAAATCTTTTCGGGATTCAAGCTAGTTATGATTGGGTTTGAGTTCATTTAGGTCATTTCAAGCTTGAGTCATCTTAGTTTTGAGACAAATGAGTTATATTATTTCAAATTCGAGTCATCTTAAACTGAGTCTAAGATGGATCGGGTCATTTTGGGTATGGGTTGTATTAAGTTTTAGGTCAATTTAGTCGGGTCATTTCCACTTCTACTCAACCTGTTTATATGACATTCAAGTCGATAGTTTCATTTTCTGGATTTAAGAGTCATCTCGAGTTTCGGGTCAATAAAGTTGGGTCACTTCAGACTCTGAGCTAGGGTGATTTCAATCATTTCAAGTTCAAGTCAATCTAAGTTGGGTGACTTCGATATTCAAGTCAAATTTTAGGTCGTGTCTAAGTCTTTAGATTTTGAATCAACTTGGATTTGGGTTAATTAAGAGGTGTCATTTTGGCTTTTAATTAATGGAGTTAATATGAAATTGTAATTTCTTACCCGCACCTCAAGGAATCAGAAAGTATGATTTTCAATTAAAATTCAATACCATGGAATTGCATAGTGGAATTGTAATTCCAATTCTAATAGGTGAACCAAGCAACAGAATTGGAATTTTGGGCTCCATTTCTAGCCTCAGCCCCAATTCCATGCTCCAAACACGGCCTTAGTAAAATTAAGGGCTATTGTTTGAAATTTGGAATCATTTTTATGTTTGAAGTTTTTGGCTTTTCAAGAACTAGAAACTATATGGGTCATGACGGGAAAACTCATGTCAAACAAAGCCTTAGTTTAAGAGGGGGGTGGGGGGGGGGGGGGGGGGGGGGGGGGGGGGGGGGGAAGGGAGAAGCAAACACAAACGAAACAGAACAAGGAAAACTCTTTTTCTAGTTTCTCAAAACTTGCAAAGTACAAACAGTATGAAACATGCTTGCTTTGGTTACTCAGTTCAAGTCTGAAACCATAAAGTCCTTATATCCAAGTGATAACAACATCGCATGGGTCAGAAAAATTTTACTACCCGAAAAGGAGCCATGACTCTATTACCTAAATTCAGGTTCGAGAGGTCCTAGAGATCTAACTCGACTCTCTTTTAAGTGTTGTTTATGTTTTTTTTTTTTTTATTTAATATGGATGTTTAAGTGTCATAACATTGTTAAATTATCCTTATCCAATGCAAATACTGGAAAAAAACAGAGAACGAAGAGCTAGTGTGCACATAAGGATACCTGATTTTAGAGCAAAGCAAGTTCCCATCAAGCAACAATTTCTTTGTCCAAGATGGTTTCCCGTCTTTCTCACTCGATATCTCTTCCTTGCGCCACGAAATTGTTGACTCTAGTGAATACAAGGTAGTCAAGGCCAACCTATCTTCAACCTTGATTTATTTTTAGATTAATATGGCTTTATTTCAGTAACAGAGATGAGATAAAAGTAAAGAAAGAAGCAATATTCTGCAAAGGAGAAGCATACCTCTGGATGCTCCAGCATATCAAAAACTGAGGTATAATAGCACGTTTCTGCCCCGGTGTGGCAAGTAGGCCCGTCAGGCTTCCCCAGGTAAATGACCTAAAAGAACTACAGCTATTAACAATAGATGTGTAAATGAGCCAAGCTACGCTCGTGCTCATGAGTTGGCTTGTTATTTTTCTAGAAAAGCTCAGCTCGTCTCAAACTCAAGTGGGATCAGACCAACATGCTTAGCTAAGTGATTTAAGCCAAGATTGGTAAAGCACAAGTTTGCTAGCTTGCAGGCCCAAAAAGAGATTTTTGAGCCAGCGCCTAATTAACTATGAGTCTAGGCATGTTTGGTTAAGCTTCTTTCCTTGAAAAAAAGCAACTTTTTTAGGAAAAAGCACTGTTTCCGGAATTTCAAGGTGTTTGAAATTGAAAGAAAAGTGCGCTTAATTAAATGTAAAAGCTGTTTTTCAACTTTTAAGCAAGAGCATCAAAATAGTATTTCTTCTTTATATTAGAAGCAAAAGCAAGACTAAAAACTTTTTCAAACAAACATACCCCTATGAAAGTGCTTCTACATGTTTCTGAAGAAGCAGTTTTTTCATAATTTGGCCAAATAGGCCCCAAATGTTCACAATTAATGGGGCAAGCAAAAAGTGTCACTGGACCAAGCTCTAGTGTAAAATGAGTCTCATTCAAGCATAAATGAGCTAAGCTTAGCTCCAATCTTGCTGATCTGATTTCAACTTCAACTAAGCCAAAGCTCCAAGTTTCCAAGCTCGGTGAGCTTCAAGCCAAGCTTCAGTTGAGCAAAATGTTGGAAAAGCTTGCCCTCAAGCTCTAATGAGCTCGGCACAACTCATTCACACCACCAGTTAGCAAATTTTACATTAGAACTTGTGTGAAAATGCAAGCAGGAACACACGTACTGAGTCACGATCACAGTCCAGAAAGATGTCGTGCACGTTGATGAAATTCATGGATGTTTCTCCTTTAGTCCATAACTTCGACCTCGACCTACTGAAGAATGTTGCCTTGCGAGAGGAAATTGTCGTAGCTAGAGCATCCCTGTTAACAAACCCTTGCATTAAAATTGCTCCAGTATCAATATTTTGAGCTATAGCCACTGCCAAACCTTTTTCATCCCACTTCACACTGTTTAGCAATGTCCCAACCTAAAATTGCCACATTTATCACATTAATATCCGAACAAAATCCTCCTACCAAAACAGTAAGGCTCCATTTGGAACTCATAAAATTTAAATAGAGAGAAAATATGGAAGAAAGAAAATCAAAGAAAAAAATAGGAGGAATCCCATTTTTTTTCCTTTGCTTGGAGGTAGCCTTTGCTTGGAGGTAGACAAAAGTTTAGAGGAAAAAAATATGATTCAAGTTTTATATTTAAAATGTTAACATGCTTGTACATATGAAACCGGAAAAGCGCGATTGAAGAATGAATTGGTTACTATTCGTTCCAATTCTCTGTCCGCTTTTGCCTGATGTGATTTTCCTCAAATGTTTCTCTCATTTGTAGAAGGAAAGTAGAATTTTCAAAGTTAACTAAATTTTCAATAACATTTTCCTTAATATTTTTCCCCTTGCATTTTCCACACAATCCAAAACACAAAAAAAGTGGTGTCTCCTTTATTTTTTTCCTTCTACTAAATTTTCTGCATTCCAAACGAAACCTAAACAAAAATGCATTTCACTGGCAAACTGTCAAAGATAACAAGGGAATGTGCATCACATATACAGAGTGATGCACACAATTTGCTACCCAAGAACAAAACTCAACAATGTTTCTCCATGATTTAAAATAAGGAATTATAACACTATATTAATAAGCAAAAACTAATCTATATTGGATAACTAAGGAGATAAATACTAAATTAACTAGACACGACATCTCTAAGACAAAAACAAATTATCATCTCAACAAAATAAAGATAACTAAAATATTCTACTAACTTAAAAAGATGGCATACTCTAACCTTATCCAATTGCCTAACAAAATCTACTAAAATACATATATTCTTTAATCACTAAATCTCTTCTTTTATGTCACATTACAAAGTGAATGAGGAACTACTACATGCTTACACATACAGGTAGGAGCCACGGGTGTTTAAATATTATAAGGCGAATGGAAGACTGGATAAAATACAACAACAACAACAATAGTCCCAGTGCCTTGCGGCTCCCGCAGAACGCAGGGTCTGGGGGGGTGATGTACGCAGCCTTACCCCTTCCGGCAGGAAAGGAGACTGTTTCCGGGGACCCCCAACCTGAAGTAGTTGAGTGCCTGCAGATAAACCACCAATCAATAACATGCATATAGAGGAAAAAGTAGAAAAAGGAGAGAAGAAGGAGAAGGAGGAGGAGGAGGAGAAGAAGGAGAATGGGCATGATCAAGGACTAAGCTAGCCTAAAAGTGCTACACTAGAGGTTATGCTTGCCTAAGGATCTTAGACTACCAGCCACTCCCCGCACTACTCTACTCTGCCATCTTCGCTACCCTAATACTAGCCCTCCAACGTGTCCTATCTGAAGCCATCTCCTCTCTTAGGTTTAGGTAGGTTAGATCTTGACGAATCGTCTCCAGCCAACTCTTCTTTGGTCTGCCCCTCCTTCTTCTGCTTATTGCTGTGTTGAGCTGTTCACACCTCCTGACTGGGGCACTGTTTACATCTATCAAATGGGATACTGTTTACATCTTAATAGTCATGAAAATCGCTGAATTGTAAAACAGATGCCAACATGTAAAGCAAGTTTTACAAGCAGCAATACTCCTACATGCAAAACATGAATCGTGAACATAAGATTTGTTGAAGCGGGATACATTCTAATTTCCCGGTGGAAATCGCACGGCCTAAGCTTTCCCGCACCTGAGCAATGCATCCAGTAGGGAAGGGTGGGTATACTAGAAGTATGCTCAAAAGTCCGCTTTTTTTTTTTTTTTTTTGGCCCCGGGGGTTAGTGTTAAGAAAAGGATGCACTGGCAAAAAGGACAAAGGGATTTACGAGGAAGAGGACAAGCAATCATCCAAACAAGAAAGCAAAAGGCCCAAAAAACTACAGAAACATGCTCTCTAGTCTCTAGTTGCTCTATATGGCCTTCACTGATGACGCCATAAACGGAAACCCTTAAGCTATCCTTGTCCAAGTATGACAAACAAAGAGCTTTCCCGTCAAAAATCCTGCTATTACACTCCAACCAGTGTGCTCAAAATGCTAAAAACTAATGTTGTCGTTAAACAACATCAATATTAACCAGCAGAGCAATCAATGACCAAGTTGCAGAAAGAGGCTCCAAACAGGGAAAGGCAGTACCATCCCTCCTGGAATTCAATAGTCCCTCCCCAAAAGGCTTGTGATGCTGGAATTTGAACCCAGAAAGAAACACCCACTTCCAGTAAACTAAGAGTAACATAACTATAAGGACTCTTTTTCAAGACGGTTTCAAAAACCTCCTACTTTGCCTATTGTGTGAATTTAGTCCTCTTACTTTTAATTATACAATTAATTCAGAAGAAAGTAACCCAATACAAATCATACCACTAACTCAATTTAAACCCATCTACAATCCAACCATTAAAAATCTCGGCACCAACTAAACGGAAAATTATCCTAGGATTAAATTGACACAATATAGATTGTACAAGGACTAAAATGACACAATCATAATATAAAGCTAAAATTGAAATTGACACAGTAGACAAAGTATCGGGATCTATGACGTAAATAATCCTATTTTTCACATAAAATGAATACAAACCCTACATATTTACATATCAACAACAACAACAACAGTCCCAGTGCCTAACGGGCTCCCGCAAAAGCAAGGTCTGGGGTGGTGATGTACGCAGCCTTCCCCCTTCCGAGTAGAAAAGAGGCCGTTTCCAAGGACCCCCAACCTGAAGATCTTGTCGGCCTGGAAGCATGGCATCCTGAAAAGGGGTTAGGTCGTGTCGAAGACAACTCCAAGACACATAATAAAGCAAATAGTACCTACATATATATATATATATATGCAAACGGAGCAATTCTACGGAGAGTGAGAGGGTGAGTGTGAATTTTATATGTATGTATGTATATATAGATATGTACATATATATGTATGTATGTATGTGACACATTAAGTTATTGATACATCCAGAAGGAAGAAGTACCATACTTTTAGATGCTGGAGTTCTTATCTAGATATCCAGTCCCTACATATGTAAAGGCCTATTGTACCCTCAGGTATAATAAGCACATGTTAAAATGCAACCAACTAATACTTTGAACACAAATCTAGAACTTGAACCCATCACATATTGCTCTTCTACTTCTATTTTTCATACATTCAACAGTCTTCAGCAGAATTCACCTTAAGAGTCCCGCCTTTGTGGGATAACATGTTGCTGACAAGTAACATGCACAACAATATAACTCCGTAAAGAAATGAAAAACTGCAGCCAAACGTCTGCAGGGAGGCATATTGCTCCCAGTACCATGTAGACTTTTGAAGTAAAACGACAGTATGAGACTACGTCCCATCATATATTAGAAACAAACAGACATTTAGAGTCCATATGTAGCTCAAATAATAGCTTACGTATATTATTGCGCAACAACAGACACTTACAAGAGAAACAACGCAAACAGATGGGAACCCATCAAATCGACTTATTTTCTCTATCTTGTATTTTCCAGACAAGTAACAGTTCCCACCAAAGGAATAATTAGAAGGCACTTGACTGTTGTCTGGTTGGACACAGGATTAAGTTTGGAAATGAATTTTCTAGAATCTAAAAATAAAGATCGCAATCGAGGACACTAAAACTTCTTCCACAGTAAGTAAGTGAGAAGAAAACTCAGTTACTGGCATAGATTATCTATCAACAGATAACCAAACCCCCACCTTCCCATTGAATTATTACAGACAAGCTTCATATGCTCATTTGCTCTTCCAATAGAAAAAAAGGGTATTAAATAGGATATTTAACTTCGATACATCGAGGTTTAATAATTTATCACTTAGGTATCCTGACATTTGAATACAATGAGGTATAGTAATTTAAAAATTTATTACTCAAGTACCCTAAGGTTTAAAAATTATCACTAAGGTATCTTCTACCTCAATTTGAAGAATTTTTCTCAAAAAATGTTAACTTGGGCATGATTCCAACAATATATGAGCATTCTCTTTTTTTTGCATTCCAATTTTTTGCCAGGAAATGCTGATATGGACATGATTTCGTCCATCCAATGTCTATAGGTACCCTTCACTGTGGTTCTATAACTTTTTTGTTGGAATTCAACAAATTTTTGCGGAAAAATACTCACAAGGGACACATATATATTAAGTAATTATGTGCCTTGTTAGCAATTTTCATTAAAATTCACTGAATTTTGACAACAATTCATCTAATTAGTTGGAGTCGACTTAGACGATAAACTTTGAAACCTCAAGGCATTTCATTGTATATATTGAAATACTAGGGCACCTAAATGATAAATCCTCAAACATTGGGATACCTAAGTGATAAAATCCCTAGTAAACAATATAAATTCACTTACTTAACAAGATATACAACACACGTGTACTAGCACATTTAGATGTCCATGGTTTCAATCCATAGTCAGTAGACATACACTTGTAGAGATATACAGCAGGTTATGAGATATGCAGGTCACTTGAGCATGGTATAATTAAAAAACACACATTACAAAGAAAAGTGGACATTCAATGGTCTGTTTTCAAATAATACATCATGGGCGGTGTATACCCAGTGGAAACCAGCCGACACCGGAAGCTTATATATTCATGAAAAGTATGCAGCATGAGATAACTATAACTCTGGGAAAACAAGACAAACTGCGCAAATGTCATTGGCAAACGCACATTGCTCCTAGTATCCCATGGACTATTAGTCAATACAATCAACCCCCTTAAAAGGTGCAGGATGCCATTTAACTTCTTTAAATGAGGAATCTTCGTCTGCATGTTCTATCCAAGAATTTCAAGTCTTGACAATAATCCTGTATTCTTTAGAAGATATAGGCACACTTAAGCACTAACAGTTATTTAGGATATTCTGCAGGGGTGATACTGGATACACAACATTGAAAAATACAACCACCACGTGGGTATCTTTCTCCTGTTATGATTCAACAGATAAATTAAACTGTTCGTAGATCAATACATTATTGAAATCTAGAGAAGACAGAGTGAGTCCCCTCTCTTCACAGCCCTTTATACAGAAGCTTCTGAAATCAATAAACCAATTCCAAGCATTGGGGGCGTTTCTTTGAGATATGAAAATGAACACCAATCTTGTTATCAAAAAAATTAAAATAAAAAAATTAAAATGAACAAGAAAGTTCGCAAAAAGTTCGTGGGAGAAATAGTAGCTGCAGGAAGGGGGATCATCCATTTAGTGTGCTCAGGAAGGAACTATAAACTAAGGCAGTAAAATTCTGCATTTGGAATTCCGTTTCTTTGGCAAGAAATAACATACAATCTTCCCATAAGGAAAATGTAAATTATGTTGATAATCTACAGGCCAGGCTACGCTCACATTGTTTTAAATGGTGGGAAATTTTCCACATATGCTCTTTCCAGTATTAAATATAAACTAAATACCCGTTTCCCTTTATCAAAGGAACACAAAAGGGAAGAGAAAGAGACGCAGTCATATGGCTCATCTACTCCTCTCAAAACAATTCCCCTCTCATGCAATACCAACTACATAGGATCCAGCAATCAAAGTAAAGAAATGGTGAACACATATGAAGTGCTCTCAAGAATGTTAGCAGTGAAAGATAAATGGAAGCACAATGGACATTCAAAATGACATCAGGAGAAATACGATGTTTCATTAGATTACCTTTGTTTCAAGGTGAATATCTTTATTTACTGGTTGAGAACACGCCCAAACTTGCAAAGAACTTTGCTTTCTATGATTCCCACTAGAAAAACTCACGCTCCTTCCGGGAGTAAAAACAGGTCTCTGAAGGCAATGATTATATGAAATTGCCATACCTGACCATGCAAAATATGGTAAGACTGCAGATGCTTCTATCAAATTGAAATTTGAAGACTTAAATATTAAAAATCCACGGAAAACAAATAAACGGCCATAGATAACCAAGCATAAGTTGTGAAATGAAGCATAACATCACAATATGCTAGATAAACCAGTTCGTTCACAGAGATGATAACAAATGTCAAAGCAAATATTAGGTCATTATACCAAATAGAAGCCAAGATACTGAATGCCAAATCAACTAATACAAGCAAATTTGTAAACACACAAGTGACCATGGTCAAGTGTAAATTCTTAGCCTAACCAATGTGAAGGACCTACTTACTGATCACGGAACAAGAATAAGACCAACCAGAGTCCCTCCAGATAAGAACCTTAAGTATCATTTACCAGCCAGCCTAGACGTGCCCCAGTGGAACCAACCTTCCAAAACAAATAGGCATTGTATCCCATGTCTGGAAAATAGACTCATTTAGCTGGACAACAAGAAGGCCCAAGAAAAAAATGGCAAGGAGGATGCTCTCAAACCTTCGTCAATCCAACAAACAAGCCAGTCTGCATACTGATAAGAACCTTAATCACTGTTCAGCAATCAACTACAAGTTCCTTAAATTTCAATTCTCAGAAAGAAGCTAATTTGGAGTATGATCGTTCCACAACTAACGTCACATAAAGATGAATTATCACTCTTATGGAACTTCTAAGGAAAAAACTAGGTCAGCAGGTTCTAATAAGCCAACAATGACAAGCTTGTCAGTCTTGGTATGGAACTCTTAGGAAAACAGCTCAGCTATCCAAATCTAATGAATTGATCATAATAATCTTAAGAACAAAACAACTCCTTCCATACCCATGTTGTCCTTAATATCAGAAACCAGATAACCCACTTAGACCACCCAAAAGAACAGCACAGTATCAAAATACCATATCTACTGACGAATTAAGAAAAACAACTACTTGTAAAGCTATAAGAGTATAAAACTATCGCATTTGGAAGCAAGGAGCCCTCCGAGAATTGGTAATTGGGATGCAATACTCTTCAACTTTGGAGTTCAGGGATAATCTTCAACAGCATCTCATAAGGTTGCCAAATTTATCATGTTGAATATAAATGGTGTCCCAGATTGCTAGCGTTGACGTTTAATGTTAATCCCATACGTAAAAGATCTAATAAGCATACAAAAAGTCATACTACCTATGCTAAAAGCACGGTTTATCCTAACGCATTTCTTAACATCATCCAAAAAAAACAAAGATGAAGTTGCGGCTATCTATGCTAACAACATTGTCTATCCATATGCATTCTTCACATGATCAGAATAAAAATGAAGCTCTTTCTATTTGTGTTTACGGTACAAAAGTATTATCCACTGCACTTTTTCCAAGAGTACTATCCAGGCTTTTCATAAACAAGTATGACATTCAGCATGAAATTAAAAAATAATCACTGTCTTACTGAAATCCAGTGAATTATACAGAGTAAAACATAAACGACTACAAACCCCAGAGAAGAAGGTTGTTTGTTGCAGAAGGAATACATTAGTCACGTGTAGGTCATGTGACTGATAATATTTCAATAGTTAGTTTTAATTTAATGATAAATTCAAACAATTTTTCCCTTTATAATAGTTGGTAGTTAAATTAGTATTAATGGTTAGTTAAATTAGTAGTAATCCCCCTCACTAATTCCAGTATAAAAAGCAAATAGTGGGGTTGTATTGCAAGTACAAATGATGAATGTTAATAAAATCCGCTTCTCCATGTTCTTCTCTTCTCCTCTCCTCTCTCTCAATGTCATCTTGCCCCCTCAATTTCTATTATCAAACCTAGTTAAACTTTAAAGAGAGCAATCTAACCGCTCTTCCTAGTGTCAACCAAGTTTGTCAAAACGGGATTCTGTGTAGAATCAGTGAGAGGTCATCAGAATCTGAATTGTAGAATCGAATTAAGAGCCTTAAGATTCTACTTTATGTGTAAATAAATTATTTATACTGACAGAATTAGTATTACAATCTTCAAATATGTAATAAAAAAAATCAAAATTCCAAAGAACATTAGTTTCACAATACATTGGAAACCCAAAAGTACAATAAAGAGGTACGTTATACAAACATAGAACATACTCAACTAACACCACCATCAAATTCATTACGAGAACCAAAAAGTCTAGCAGTTGCATTAGACGCCATATCAACTACAATAACAAATTAAATACACTTTTATAAGTATATCATAATCAAATAAAACAAACCTATATGTATAAATTGAATATATGAACAATATAAGTAGAAACCTATGATTTAAAACCAAAACTATGTTAGTCTCACTCTCAATCTCAGTTACAAATCAATGATTAGATTAACATTGGAAGTTAGGGCTCAATATATTATATAATAAATTAAAAAAAAATATACAATAAAATCCTAAGTCAATAATTTGAGCTTTGGCATAGAAAAGAACATACTAAGGAGAGAAACAAAATCCTAAGTCTCACACCACAGGGGGCAAGGTGTTGCGAACGGAGTCAATGGACAACAGCGGCGTACAATGGTGGAGGAGAAAAATGACCTTGGTGTTTGAGTCGGAGGTCGGATCGCAGGAGGACCGAGAAAGCCAGAGGAGGGGTGTTGGGGACTTTGGGGTGAGGGGAAAAATTGAATTTACTTTTAGAAATCTTATCGTATCTTATCTTACTCCTATTATACCGAAGTTTCCTATGTCTAAAATTTACCAAATTCTAAATAAAAGCTTCTCATCAATCCTAATTCTACAATCTACAAAAGTCAAAACAATCCTTCTCATAAATTAGAATATAAAATTAAGAAACTGTTAATTAGCATTTAAAATTTGAGAATATAATTGATGTGTTTTAAATATGTATTTTAAAACCGTCTACTCGCAAGCGTACGAGATCGTTGTAGCTAAATCGGATATACGGGTCGTATCCGCAGGGAATCGGAGTTAAGTCGGATTTTGTTATTAACAAGCAGTCGAAATTGAGTTTTGAGTTGGTTTAAAAACTGACGATAAACTAAAAGTGTCAATTCAATTGAGGTTAGTTTAGGGAATGAATTCAAGGTAGTATTACTCGTATCCTATCATTATATTCTACTATGACAATGGTTTAGGAGGCTTAGGCTACAAGTACTAAGCCTGAGTTAATATTTAAATTAGGACTTGGGGTAATAAACTAGTCTAAAGGCATAACCTATCACATCACCCTACGTGTAGCATAAGTTATCTCATTAGCACTACTTAATTCCTTTGTCACTCCTAACCAAATATTAATTTGTATAAAGATTGTGTTTAGGGTTGGGTACAACCTCAACCCTAACCATGCGTGAAAACCAATTATGTTATTGTCTATGTTACAAGCTCGTAGACTAACGCTACTAGTTTGGAAACCTTAACATGGCTACATGCTCACATAAAGAAAACCAAACAACAATCATAAATTCCCCACAGGGGTGCGTATATAACATAATAAAACTATTATGTACAATAAAATATAAATCTGGGATACGGACGGCTACCCGTCCTTCATCCCCAAACTAAAACTCTACTCCTCCATAGGAGTTTTAAACACCATGAAATCCAAGAAAGAAAACAATAAAACTAAGGATTTGAAGACACCCCTAATTGATATTGACTTTGATCCTTACTTTGATTCCCCAAGTACTCCGACCACCTGCGCTTTAGCGTTTGAGAACCATTTGGAACTCGTAGCGGCTTCGGGAAGGGGAGGCATGGCGAAAGATCCCTAAAAAGATTAGGTTTTCGATATTTAAACCGGTCGTCCCCCGTGCGTGCGTGCGTGTTGCCCCTCTCGTCACATATACATATATATATATGTGTGTAAATATTATATTTTATATAATATATAAATATAATATAATATATAATATTATATAAATATATTATAACATATAATATTATAAAATACATATATTAAGTATCTACGAAACGTATTTGAGTTACGGAATTACAACCCGATTGGTTATTCTTTTCCACATGTGATCAGGTTTCTCAAAGTAGTCTTCAATTATGCCTCGATTACGTTTGATTTTATCACTTTTCAACCTTTGTTTCCTCCGTTGTACTCTGAGTCTAAATGTACCTAAATAACAACCAAACACACATATAAAGGCCGAATATATGGCAGGAATGGAAAATAAAATTTGTCAACATCAAGCGCATCAATAATCTTTTCAAACTAACTGTTAACAACATTTTGTCAAGGTAAGACTTAAACGATGTCTTTTGACTTAATATGGAAGAAAAGAGAGTACATATTAATTAAATCAGCAATTAGAATTTGAGAGCATAATCTTTTCAAACTAACTGTTAAAAATATTTCATCAAGATAAGATTTAAACGATGAATTTTCACTTAATATGAAAAAAAAAAAAAGAAAGCATATATAAATTACATAGCATATCATAATTAATAAATTATATAAATTATGTGAGTTTAATTTTTAGAGGCCATACTACAATCAAGAGGCCATCCATTTGTCATTACAAATTATTAGAACTCCAAAGGCCATACTGCAATGAAATTAACATGAAAAAGCCTATACTCTAATTATTACAAATAAAAAGGCCATAGAGTACTATGAATTGAAAGTTTAATTTTAGAATATTTTGGGACAATATATTTCAATTATTTGATATATTTAAATTTAGAAATTTGTTTGTTCCTTAATATATATTTACATCCTTAACATGGAATATGTATACTGAAATTATATTACAATATTGGACAAATATTTGTTTCTTCAAATGTATTTACATCTTTAACATGGAAGATCTATACAAAAAATTATCATACAATATTGCACTACAAAGATCTAAGAAACCAATTCATTATGTAGAAGGTGAATTTTGTATTAACTGAACTAAGTTGTCGGTAAGTTCCACAAATGTTGCTCAATGTATGTAATTTACACTATAGGAAATTACAAAAGGAACAATATTTCAGTATAATTAAATGACGACTTTTCACTTAATATGGAAGAAATGAAAGTACATATAAATTATATAATATGTTAGTATTAGTAACTAAATAAATTGTGGGAGTTTAATTTTTTAGAAGCCATACTACAATCAAAAGGGTATGCCTTTGTTATTACAAATCCAAAGGCCATACTTCAATCAAGTGGCCATACTACAATAAAATCAACATAAAAAAGCTCTTACTCCAATACAAATGAAAAGGCAATACTACTATGAATTAGAAGTTTAATTTTAGAATGTTTTAGGGCAATATATTTTAATTATTTTATATATTTAAATTTGAAAAATTGTGTGTTCCGTAAAATGTATTTACATCCTTAACATGCAAGATATATACAGAAATTATCCTACAATATTGCACTATAAAGAGCTATATAAAAGTACTTCATTACATAGAAGTTGAACTTTATACTGTGCTTTGTCATACAATATTGCACTATAAAGATCTATACAAAACTAATTCATTATATAGAAGGTGAATTTTGTATTAACTGAACTAAGTTATCGTTAAATTCCACAAATAATGCTTAATGTATATAATTCGTACTATAGTAAATTATGAAAGGAACAATATTTCTATACAATTAAAGGACAACTTTTCACTTAATATGGAAGAAATGAAAGTACATATAAATTATATAATATGCCATAATTAGTAAATCATATAAGTTATGAGAGTTTAAGTTTTTAGAGGCCATACTACAATCAAAAGGACATACATTTGTCATTACAAATCATTACAAATCCAAAGGATATACTTCAGTCAAGAGGCCATGCTACAATGAAATTAACATCAAAAGGCCCTTACTCCAATCATTACAAATGAAAATGCCATACTATAAATTGGAAGCTTAATATTAGAATTTTTTGGGGTAATATATTTCAATTATTTCATATATTTAAATTTAGAAAATTGTTTGTTCCTCAAAATGTATTTACATCCTTAATATACAAGATGTATACAGAAATTATCCTATGATATTGCATCATAAAGAGCTGTACAAAATATATTTCAATTATTTCATATATTTAAATTTGAAAAATTATTTGTTCCTCAAAATGTATTTACATCCTTAACATTAAAAATGTATACAGAAATTATCCTACAATATTATGAAGAGCTCTACAAAAATACTGCATTATGTAGAAGTTGAACTTTGTACTTTACTTTGTAATTCAAAATTTTTATTAATTGAACTATATCATTTTTAAGTTGTAGAAATAATGTTTAATATACATAATTTACATTGCTGTAAATTACGAAAGAAACAATATTTCAATAGAATTAAAGGATGAGCTCTTCATTAAAAAGGAAGAACATAAAATAGCCAAAAATTACATCCTTAACATGGAAGATCTATACAAAAATTATCTTACAGTATCAAAAGGTCATACCTCTGTCATTACAAATCATTACAAATCTAGAGGCCATACTTCAATCAAGAGGCTATACTACAATGAAATAAACATGAAAATATGAAAAAACCCTTACTCCAATCATTACAAATGAAAAAGCCATATAGTTCTATGAATTAGAAGTTAATTTTCGAATATTATGGGGCAATATATTTCAATTATTTCATATATTTAAATTTAGAAAATTGTTTATTTCTCAAAATGTATTTACATCCTTAACATAGAAGATCTATACAGAAATTATCTTACAATATTATACTATAAAGAGCTACACAAAAGTACTTCATTATATAGAAGTTGAACTTTGTACTGTACTTTATACTTCAGAATTTTTATTAATTAAACTATGTCATTTTTAAGTTATATAAATAATGTTTAATGTACATAATTTATATTGCTATAAATTATAAAAAATAATATTTTAATAGAATTAAAGGATGAGTTCTTCACTAAAAAGAAAGAACACAAAATAGCCAAAAATTACATAATATGTCATAATTAATAAATTACATAAATTATGAAAGTTTAATTTTATAATATTTTTGGACAATATATTTAAATTATTTGATATATTCCAATTTGAAAATTTGTTTTTTTATTATAATGTATTTACATACTTAACTTGGAAGATCTATACAAAACTTATTTTACAATATTTGCTTTTGAATTAATAAAAATTTGGTTTTATATAAATGTTATAGCTTGAAAATTACACTTTAAAGATGTACCAGGTTTCTTCCCAGTGTATTGCACGGATAGTATTTGCTTTGTACTGTAATTTGTAGTTCTCAATTTTTATATGTCATAATTAATAAAATACGTAAATTTTGGAAGTTTAACTTTAGAACGTTTTTGGCCAATATGTTTTGTTAAGAATATGCTTCAAATTATTAGATTTATGAGGAGGCAAGCAAGGAGTACGCCGATCGATCGGGGGAAGAAGCATATTGATCGGGAAAAGTATGTAGATGAATCCCGCGTCCAGAGGATCCATCGATCGATTGGTGATCTGCCGATCGATCGAGAGTCTATTTTTCACAGGGCTATATATATGACCCTAAGGTTCACATGAAGGGTATCCAATTAAAGTGAGCGCCGCCGTCATCCTTGAGAGAGAGAAAGGGAGAGAGAGAAGTGAATTGTAATCCTTCTATTCTCAAATCAATAAAAGCCTCCATCTCCGCCGTAGTTTTTCCCCCTCTCGATTGAAGAGGGGTTTCCACGTAAATTCGTTGTTTTCTTGTTTTGTTCTCTTTTATCCATATTACTTCCCGTTTGGTCATAGTTTTTGATCCAAATTAAGTACTTGGGATTCCGTATTTCTGCACAAATTGGTATCAGAGCCCTTGTTGTTCGTTTTGGTACTATGACAGCGATTAAATCTGTAGTAGAGAAGTTTGGTGGTCAAGGGAGTTCCAGTTTGTGGCAAGTCCGTGTTAGAGGTCTCCTAACACAGAATGGCTTGAAGAAAGCACTGGATGGAAAAGAGAAGAAACCAGAGAGTTTATCCGAAACACAATGGAAGGAGTTAGATAAGAAGACACTTACAACTATTTAGATGTGTCTTACAGATGCTGTTCTGATAGAAGTCTTGGAGGTGAAAACCGCTAAGGAGTTGTGGGAGAAGCTGCAAGAGATGTTCTGCTTCAAATCGATCTCCAATAAACTCGCAGTCAAGCATCGGTTATTCACATTTCGTATGTCGGAAGGTACATCTCTTAAGAACCATATTAATGAATTTAACTCTATAATTCAAGAGTTAAAAGAATTGGATGATGCCCCTAAAGATGAAGATCAGGCCATGTTGTTATTGTGTTCACTCTCTAATTCATATAAAGGCTTTGTAGAAAGCATGATATATGGTGGTAGGTCAACTATCACAATTGATGAAGTTAAGAGGAACCTAGTGAGTAAAGAACGAGTAGATAAAGAATTGTCTGACTCTGTGAATGACTCTGGTAATGGTTTGTTTGTGAGAGGTAGAACTGAGAATAGAGGGTCTGATGGTGGAAAGAAGTCAAGGTCTAAGTTTAGACACAAGAATGTGTCATGTAACTTTTGTCACAAGAAAGGGCACATAAAGAAAAACTGTTATAAGCTTAAGAATAAGCAGAAAGAAGATAACAGACATGACCATAATAGAGGTAATAAGTCTGCTGAGGCTAGTGTAGTTGAAGATGAGGGTGATGCTGATGTTCTTTTAGTAACCGAATCCCAGGCCAGATCCAAGGATAAGTGGATCATGGATTCAGGTTGTTCTCTTCACGTTTGTCCTAATAGAGACTGGTTCACCGCATACAAGTCAACTCATGGTGGAGTAGTCTTGATGGGTAATGATGCCGCTTGTAAGGTTATGGGTATAGGAACAATCATAGTTAAGATGTTTAATGGTACTATCAGGACACTTAGCGACGTTAGGTACCCTTGAGTCAAATAGCTACAAATACGCAGCTGAAGGTGGAGGTACGAGGGTCAGTAAGGGTGCATTGATTGTGATGAAGGGCGGAAGGGTAGGAACCTTGTGCGAGCTTGTAGGTTCTACCGTGATAGGGTCAATGGCTGTTTCTACATCTATGTCAAAATCAGATATTACCAAGATGTCCCACAGGAGATTGGATCATATACGTGATAAGGGTCTCACAGAGCTGAGCAAGAGGGGTTAATTGTGTGGTCAGTCTACAAGGCTGATGCAGTTCTGTGAGCATTGCATCTATGAGAACCAGAAGAAAGTCAGCTTCAAGCAGGCAGTGCATTAGACTAAAGGAATGCTAGATTATGTTCATTCAGATTTGTGGGACCATCCAGAGTTGCTTCTAAAAGGGGTTCCAGGTATCTTCTAACATTCACTGATGATTATTCAAGAAAAGTTTGGGTCTATTTTCTTAAGCAGAAAAATAAAGTTTATGAAGTCATCAAGAAGTGGAAGACACTGCTTAAAAAATAGACAGGGAAGCAGATAAAGAGGTTGAGGACTGATAATGGTCTTGAATTTGTTGAGGATGATTTCTTCAAATTCTGTGAGAATTAAGGCATTGTCAGACACAGGACTTGTACAAGTCAACCTCAACAGAACGGAGTGGCAGAAAGACTAAATAGGACGTTATTGGAGAAGGCTCGAGGTATGCTATCCAATGCAGGCTTAGGGAGAGAATGGGAGAGGCAGTTAACATGGCATGTTACTTAGTGAACTGATCACCTCATTCATCACTTTAGTTGAAGACTCTAGAGGAGATATGGTCTGGATCCCCTACTAATTACTCTCATTTAAGAATGTTCGGTTGTCCTACTTATGCTTATGTGAATGATGGAAAGCTAGAGCCTAGTGCTAAGAAGTGTATCTTTCTTGGTTATACGTCAGGTGTGAAGGGATTTCGTTTATGGCATCCAAAATCTCATAAATTTCTGACTAGTAGAGAAGTTACATTTGATGAGTCTGCCCTACTACATCCGCCACACACACCGTCCTTAGTTCATGATTCGGGTCAGGTGTAGAATCCTAATGAGAGTCAGATATAGTCAGATAGTTCAGATCGGCAGCAGGTAATTCAGATTGAGAGTATACAGGCACCTCCAGTACAGGTTTCTGATGAGAATGATGAAATAGAAACAGGTCATTAGGTCGGACAGTATACTATTGCTGGTGGAAGGTAGAAAAGACCTATTAGGCCGCCACAGAGATATGGGTGTGAGGAGAAGATAGCCTATGCCCTTACTACAACTAAGACAGTGGAAGATTCTGAACCATCTACATATTTAGAGGTTGTATCTAGATCTGACTCAGAGAAGTGGCTAATGGCCATGCATGAAGAAATGGAATCATTACAGAAGCACCAGACTTGGTAGCTAGTCAAGCCTTAAACAGGAAAGAGAGTTATAGGATGCAAGTGGGTCTTCAAACGAAAAGAAGGCATTCCTGGAGTGGAAGATGCAAGGTACAAGGCTTGGTTAGTAGCTAAAGGCCACAATCAGGTACATGGTGTTGATTTTCATGATATTTTCTCACCTGTTGTTAGACATAGTTCCATATGAGTGATGCTTGGTTTAGTAGCCATGCATGGTTTAGAGCTTCAGTAGTTAGATATGAAAACTGCATTTTTTCATGCTGAGCTAGAGGAGAGTATTTACATCATCAGCCTGAAGGCTTCGTTGTTGAGGGTAAGGAAGATCATGTTTGTTTGTTGAAAAGATCTCTATATGGTTTGAGGCAGTCACCTAGACAGTGGTACAAGAGGTTTAACCAGTTTATGACTAGTAATGGGCTCTTCAAGAGTAAATATGATAGTTGTGTGTACTTCAGAAAGACAGACTCAGCTTCATTCATTTATCTTATGTTATATGTTGGCGATATGTTGATTGCAGCTAAGGACATGACTGGTGTTAATAGCTTGAAAACAATATTGAAAAGCGAGTTCGAGATGAAGGATTTGCGAGCAGCCAAGAAGATACTCAGTATGAAAATCAGTAGGGACCGAAAAGCAAGAAAGTTGTACTTATCTTAGGAGAAGTATATTGAGAAGTTTCTGAATTGATTTCATATGAAGGATGCTAAGCCTGTTAGCACTCCGTTGGCAGCTCATTTCATGCTTTCAGCATTGGATTCGCCTTAGACAGAGGAGGATGTCAGGTACATGTCACAGGTCCCTTACTCTAGTGCAGTTGGTAGTATTATGTATACTATGGTATGTACTCGTCCAGATATTGCTTATAATGTTAGCAAAGTGAGTAGGTACATGGCGAATCTAGGAAAAGAGCATTGGCGCGCTGTTAAGTGGATTCTCAGGTACTTACGTGGCACTTCTGATGTTTGTTTGGAGTTTGGAAGGAGTAAATGCTGTTTAGTTGGGTATGTTGACTCAGACTACGGTGGAGACCTCGATAAGAGAAAATCTACTTCTGGTTATGTGTTCTATTTGATGACAGTGCTATCAGTTGGAGAGCATGTCTACAGTCAGTTACCCCACAGTCAACTATAGAGGTCGAATATATGGCAGTGATAGAAGGGTTCAAGGAAAACGTTTAGTTGAGAGGTTTGATTAGTGAACTCAGTGTTGATCAGGGCACAGTTAGGGTCTACTGTAATAACTAGTCTGCAATTCACCTAGCTAAAGATCAGATGACACATCAAGACAGGACGAAGCACATTGATGTCAAGCATTATTTTATTCGAGATCTAATAGATGAGCGCAAGGTGGAGTTGAAAAAGATTAGTACTGAAGATAATCCGGCAGACATGTTCACTAAAGTTCTTCTTGGCAGAAAATTTGAGCATTTCTCGAACTTGTTTGGGCTCTCAGTTTTTGTTTGTTAACCCCGGTTGTGGGGTTGTTAGTGGAGAATATGGAGTATTTCGGTGTTAAATTTGAGTCAATGTGGAGTTTTGCTAGGAATTTGCCTCAAATTATTAGATTTATGAGAAGGCAAGCAGGGAAGTACGCCGATTGATCGGGGGAAGAAGCCGATCGATCGGGAAAAGTATATAGATGAATCCCGCGTCCAGAGGGTCCACCGATCAATCAGTGGGACCCCGATCCATCGGGACCCCCCGATCGATCGGAAGTCTATTTTTCACGGGGCTATATATATGACCCTAGGGTTCACGTGAAGGGTATCCAATTAAAGTGAGTGCCGCCGTTGTTCTTGAGAGAGATAGAGAGAGAAGTGAATTGTAATTATTCTATTCTCAAATCAATAAAAATCTCCATCTCCGCCCGTGGTTTTCTCCCCTCTCGATTGAAGAGGGGTTTCCTCGTAAATTGTCGTGTTCTTATTTTGTTCTCTTTTATCCGTATTACTTCTCTATTGGTCGTAGTATTTGATCCAAATTAAGCACTTGGGATTCCGTATTTCCGCACATATTTGAATTATTTGATATATTTAAAATTGAAAAATTGTTTGTTTCTTAAAATGTTTTACATCCTTAACATGGAAGATCTATAAAAAATTATTATCTTACAATATTATACTATAAAGATCTATGCAAAAGTAATTCAATATTTACATTCCATGATCGCCCATTCACACTTCACGGACTCTGTAAATCTACGCTCTGCAAAGTTTTGGCACAGCGTATGGCTATCGCATTGACCTAGCCCTTGGGTCGCTTTGCGGTTTAAGCAGGTGCCATGCTCGGGCCATCCTTATTCAGTATTTAGATCGACTCGACTGATTGTGAGGCTAACACTTGTCCTGAGATTCAAGCATTACTCACCAAGTTCGCTAATGTGTTTGCCAAAACTCCTCGGTTTCCGCTCTTTCACCCCAATTTTGACCGTCTTATACCTTTAAAAGAAGGGTAGTAACCCGGTCAATCTCCAGCCTTAACGCTAATCCTCACTTTCAAAAGGATATTATTTAGAAGCTTATTTCCAAGAAGTTAAAGGTCGGGGTCAAACAGAATAGTTCCTCCTTCTTAGCATCCCTGATTGTTTTGGTATCGAAAAAAGATGGCTTATGGCGCTTGTGCGTTGATTACCGCGCCCTCAACAAAATGACTGTCAAAGATAAATTCCCGATACCGATTGTTGAGGAGTTGTTAGATGAGTTGGAGGGCGCTACATATTTCTCCAAAATCGACCTAAAGTTCAGGTATTGGCAAATTCGAATGACGATGGCCGATATTCCCAAAATCGCATTCTATACTCACACTCATTATGAATTTATAGTCTTGCCTTTCGGTCTTTCGAAAGCACCATCAACTTTCCAAAGTGTGATGAATGATATTTTTTGGCCCCTTCTTTGAAAATTTATATTAGTATTTTTTAACAACATTCTCATATGCAGTACAACTCTGGCTGAACATTTTCAGCACCTCCACTGCGAGTTTGTTGTTTTGCGCAGCACCCATTTTGTTGTCAACTGCACTAAGGTCATGTTTGGTTTGGGGGTAAATGGGGTTAATGGTTACCCCATTAACCATTAACCCTCTTTTACCCTTGTTTGATTTTGGGTGAAAATTTACACCCTAAAATTTTTACCCACATTAGGGGTTAAAAACCTTGCACTACCCCCCCTAGTGCAACATCTATAATAGGGGGGGGGGGGGGGGGGGGGGGGGGGGGGGGAGGGGGTTTAAAATTTTTAACCCATTCATTTGAAAGTGGAAAAAAACTAGGGTTTGTAGGAGAGAGAGAGGGAAGAAGAAGATCAAGAATTTCTCCCAAACGACTCAAAATTGTTGTTTTTGGTCACATATTATCATTATCTATCACAAGATACATCCATTTTTATGTATTTGGTTGAGTAATTTGTACATTTGGTTTGAAATTTTGATAGTATAAAACTAGGGTTCTTGATTTTGGTTTTCTTACCCATATTTTAGTGTGAATGAGGATGAATCTTTAATTACTAAATAAATATGTTTAGAATGATAATATTAACCAAAAAAAAAGGCAAATTTTGAACCATTATTAAAATTTTTACTATGCTTGAACATTAGGAAGGGGTGAAACTTGTTTTTGTCTGACAATGGAGTTTTGAGTTTTGGTTTTGACATTTTTTATTTTATTTGTTAATTTTATTATTTTATTTGTTAATTTTTGGTTTTTGGGTTATGGGTCCTGGGTGCTGGGCTTCAACCAAACATAAGCAAAGATTGTTGGGGTAATGGTTACCTCTTTAAAAGTGGGGCAACCAAACAACATGAAAGGAAAAAATTTTGATGGGGTAATGATTGCCCCATTAACCATTACCCCATTAACATTTACCCCCTATTTTTTAACCACATACCAAACATGCCCTAAATGTTCATTCGTGACCTGTCGTATAGAGTGCTCGAGTCACTTTGTCTCGGGTGAGGGTGTTGCCACTGACCCGAGGAAGCTTCAAGCCGTGGATGAGTGGCCAAAACCCACGACTTTAAAGCAACTCTGTGGTTTTTTGGGCTTATTCAGGTATTACCGCCGCTTTATTGCGTATTATGGTGAGCTTGCTCATCCCCTTACCGTGCTCCTTCGAAAAGACTCCTTTCAATGGAATGCGAATGATGATCTCGCTTTTCAAAAGCTGAAAGATGCAGTCACTGTAGACCCCGTGCTCCATTTGCCTGATTTTTCTCAACCTTTCATTATCGAGAACGATGCCTTGGGCATGGGTATTGGAGCGGTTTTAATGCAAGCTGAACGCCTGCTCGCCTACATTAGCTGCACCCTATCAGCCAAGCATCAAGCCATGTACATGTATGAGCGAGAACTCTTGGTCGTGGTTTTTGTTGTTAACAAGTAGCAACAATATCTCAAGCTCCGTCACTTTGTTGTTCGCATGGACCAACAGAACCTCAAATATTTTCTTGATCAAAAATTATCGATAGATTTTTAGAATTTTTTGCCATCCCGTTTGACTGGCTACAATTATGACATCGTTTACAAGAAGGGATTCGAGAATTGAGCTGCTGATGCCCTCTCCTGTCTTACGGGCTCCGAGGTGTTATTTATGGCCACCTCTTCCATTTCGTATGACTTTTATGATCGCTTTGTTGTTCGTGGGAAACCAATCCGTCTCTCGGTCGAATTATAACCAACAAAGAGCATGAAATCCTTACCCATCCCCGATTCACTTGAGATAGTGGCCAACTCCGCCGTGGTGGTCGATTCAGTGTGGGTGACAACACTTCACTACACCATGCCATTTTCCTATGGTTACATGATTCCGCTCGAGGGGGTCACTTTGGCATCGAGAATACATGTCGTTTTATTTGTATGCTTTTAACTGGAACTACCTCTGCAATGATGTTCATGAGTATGTTCGACGTTGTTCTGTGTGCCAATAAAACAAATATGACCGTCATCTCATTTGGTTTACTACAACTCTTACCGATTTTGTGGACTATATGGAGTAGTGTCTCTCTCAATTTCATTGAGGGCTTACCCCCATCTCATGGCCATTTTCTAGCTACTCGCCACCCGTACTCGACTGCGGACATAGCTCAACTCTTCCTGGATCACATTTCTCGTTTGCACGGTCTCCCGGATGACATTATGAGTGATCGGGATCCGATTTTCACGAGTACCTTCAGGCATGAGTTTTTACTTGATTGGGCACTCAGCTCAATTTATCATCTTCGTACCACAACCAACCAGATGGTTAGACCGAGGTCCTCAACCACTGTTTGTAGACATCTTCGTTGCATGGCAGGTGAGTTCCCCGTGACTAGAGTCGTTCGTTACCATTTGCTGAGTGGTGGTACAATACAACATTGTAGTCCTCGGCCCATTCCACTCCTTTTGAGGTCCTTTATGGCCAACCGCCTCTATTCACTTGCCGTATTTACTGGCCGAGTCACTGGACACGGTTGACAGTAGCCTGACTGCTCGAGAGGAGACTATCACTTGCCTCACTCATCATCTCGCTCGTGCTCAGAACTGCATGAAGCAAATTGTCGATATGCATCGTTCTGAGCAGGAGTTTCAGATCAGAGATTATGTGTGGTTTAAGCTTCAACTCTATTGTCAACACAGTGTTGAAGCTCACCGCTACCACAAGCTCCCCCCCCCCCCCCCCCCCCCCCCCCCCCCCCCCGAGGTTACTTTAGGCCGTTTCATATCTTGGACCGTGTGGGCCCGGTGGCCTACAAGCTCGACCTTCCAAACCACGCTATAATTCATCACACGGCGCACAATTCCCTCCTTAAAGGTTGCACTTCGGATCCAGTTGCTTCCATTCTGATTCATCACCCGAGTTTTGGCCCCTGCTACTGCCATCACTAGTCCCGGTTGCTGTCCTTGAGCGCCGCCACATTGCTGCCACACAGGTCTTAGTCCAGTGGTCGGGCCAGTCCAAGGACGATGCTACATGGGAGTTCTTGTATGACATCCAGCTTCACTTTCCCTCATTCGTGTTAGGAATGGTGTTATGAAAATTCAAATTTGTCCTATAAATTTTATTTTACTAATGAATAAAATTGAAGTTCCAGTCGTTTCTTTATTAAATTTGTATAAGTGAGCTTATGTACTGCATGTGATTTTCTTTTTGGTAACATCCATGTGATGGGTGTAGTCTTCATACTACAATTTACATGTTTGTTCTAAGTGGTTTATGAGATTAACCCACGGATAGACTTGGAACAAATGGTATAGATTGTTGTTTAAAAAAAGTCGTAGTAAAAAAAACTCATAGTCAAAGACAAGTTTGGACCACTTGTATGCTAAGACTAATACGTGACACTTTAGATGACTTGTCTTGGTCATGTGAATGGTGATCTAAAAGTGTTATGTTGGTGTGTTTAATTGATACACTGAGTTGGACTATGTGTGAATTACTTGTCTCTAGACTACCATCAGAGATGAGTTATTCATATTGTACTGTTTGAACGATGACTCTAAATCCTAAGAGTATTCTGGACTTATGCATGGAATGTTAGTTGTTTGGTGTACTATAATTAAGGTCTGAATAAATGACTGAATTCCCACGTACACGGGGGTAGCGGCATTAAGTGTAATAAGGAACAGGTGTTCAATACGGAATCTACAGTCTCTTATGAGATGCAGATGTCCCCTTAGTTGATTCACAAGTGTTTGAATGATTCAGAATCTTTCGCCAAAGTGTTCCAGGTGTTTGACATTTAGAATTTTTATTGTAAATGTGTTCAAGTATACATGAATTATTCGAAAAAGGGCAAGTTAGGAACTAATGGAAATGCTGTGAGAAAAATAATAATAGTAGTTATAATATTTCTTATCATGGACATCTAGTGGAGGGTTTTTGTCATCAATACAATCTATTTGGGAGTTATCGAATAAACTGTTTAAGTCTAGAGTACAGTGAGATTTATTTAGTAGTATTAAGTCCCTTTAAATGGTAATTAAATTTTAGGGTTATTTATACGTAAAGTCCTTGTACTTTGTTCATTGTGTTAATTTAGTCCTTGTACTTTTAATTGTGTCAATTTAGTCCTTGTACAATTCAAAATGTGTCAATTTGATCCTTAGAGAAAATTTTATGTAGAGTTTTTAGTGAAATTTTTAACGGTTCAGCAACAAATTGGTTAAATTGAGTAAACATATGTATTTATAATAAGTTGCTCGTATCTAACATTATTTTACCGTTCAACATTACGATATTAACTTAACTTAAATTTGACCAAAGGACTAAATTGACACATTTTGAATTATTCAGGGACTAAATTGACACAACTAAAAGTACAAGGACCAAATTGACACAATGAGCAAAGTACAGTGACCTTTAGCGTAAATAACCCTAAACTTTATCATGAGATTGTAATTAATTTAACTTATTTGGAGCTAGATTCAAATTGTCTCTGAGGTTCCTGTGCAAGCCTCTGTTTTTCTTGCCCTTGAAAAAATATTAAAGAATTTATGAGATGAGTTATTGATTCATGAGATGAGTAAATTTAATTTTGCTAAATATTATTCATGTGATGAATAAAAATAAAAAATTATAAAATAAATAATTTTTAAATTTAAAACTCATAAGATGAATTTTTACACGTGGACAATAAAAAAAAGGAAAAATGCGTACAGGTGTCGCAATCCGTGTCTATTGAATCTGACGAACCAGTGCGCGACACACTTTTGGCAATCCACGCCCGCATGCCCCGGCGAATGAATACGCAACACGTGGCACGTGTTTTAAGGTCAAAAGTAAGTGGTTTTTCCCAGTGTGAAATGCGTCGTTTTAATTGTTTTTATACACGAAACGCTGCATTTTGCTGTAAACCTGCGCGACCCACATCGAATTATTAGTTTTTTTTTTCCGCTCTGGTATCCTACTATAAACATAGATACCGGTTTTATGGCTTGGAATTCAATCAATTGAAAATTAAAAGGTTTTTCAAAGTATTGACTTTCGAAAATCTAATTAGAGAGAAAAATTCCCGATGAAATTTTTCTTTCTTCAGTTTAATTTTTTTGGAGCCCACACTCCGGTATTTTGGAGGTCATTGCGCAGAAGGCTTCTGGGTTATTATTCTGGTATTCTTATTTTGGAGCAATTTCAGGTATTCTTCTTTACTTCTTTTTTGAGTTTTTTTGCTTTTCTATTTATTTACAATTTTCTTATTATGCTAGTTATAATCATGTAATTATTACAAATGTATTGGAGTAGAGCCCTGTAAATTTAAATTAGGAATTTAAATCTATAGATTTAAAATTAAGAATTTTAAACTCTTCTGCTGCGCTTGTTTAATAAATTAAGGGAAAATTTTTAAAACTCGTCATAACAATTCGACCATTAGGGCCAGGGGTCCACTCATCCGCAAGTATTGATATGCACCATAAACCAACTTCCACGTCACTCTTTCATGCCACATCATCATCGGTGCCGCATTATCAAATTAGCAACTAATCTTCAAGTTAACCATAGTTATCTTAGTAGATAGTATAAATAATGTGGGAGTGTTTTGTTGGGGTTTATCTTGTGAATTGAGTGTGCTTATTCTCTCTCCGCCAATCTTCTTCTACTTCTCCTCCCTTTCCTAGTATACTTCTCTATGTAATATACTAAGAGGTGGTCACTGGGCCAGGCTGGCACCCAAACGGGCCGGGTCTCGGGCTCCCTTCTATTGGGGGGAGCCGAGGCCTAGCTCCAACAGCTATTGATGCGATTTTTTACTAGCAAGTGTACTAGTCGCTTCAAGTAATATAGAGTGAGTAGAGTATCGTTCCACCAGAATTGCTAAGTGATTACCAAAATTAGCAGTTTTAATACTATTTGAAAAACCGAAAAATTAGGAATTTTGATATAAAATAAAGTAAAATAAAATGAAATAAAAATAAAAGTTAAAACTAGACTAGAATGAGCCGATTTAAGTTTTTTTTTATCAGTTAGTAAAGTCTAAGGCATCCGATTTCACCTTAGTTGCATCAATACGCCTTTTCTATTCTCGATATTCAAGTAGTTACTGTGTGTTGATAGTTGAAAATTCTAATTTACTAAACATTTTCTCTCGAGCAACATTTAGCGTACTCTTTAATATATTAAACCATCACTTCCGTGCATGAATTTAAATAAGAAAAGAGTTATAAAAGCTCTATGATTTTCTTTTAAAAACCACACAAATCGCGTTAATCTCTCTCGAGCATTCGCCGAATTTGTGGTGCTTATCACCTCAGCAATCATCATAAATCTTCTCTCGGTCTCATTATGAATCATTATAGGCCTTAAATGGTGATCAAGAATTTAAAACTCATGAAGAACAATGATAAACACTTCAACAATACAATAACATAAACATTGAATACCTTGAATTAGAAATGAGCGTATTTTACAACTTAGGCTACATCGTAGCCTTAGATTAACAAAATTAGTTCATTTTAAACTTAATATTAAACATTACAACCATCAAAATACATGAACTAATGAAGAAAAATAATGAAACTAACAAAAATAACAAAAAAAATTACCCAAAGAACAGGTTGCAGGCTGCACTAACCCGACCTGTTCTCACCCCTTTCTCACTCTATTTTTTTTTTATTATTTTTGATCTAAAACTTCATTATTCAACTCCTTGAATCCTCCCCTATTTATACAAGTAGGATTGGGATAAAAAAAAATGAAAAAAATCTCCAACATCAGCTCCCATTAATGCTTCCTGAGGCAGATCTGCAGATCTGATTTTTTGCCATTTTTCTTGATTGTTTCTACACTCCACCACCCAAATTCTGCACAAAAACATCATATTGATGTTTTGTGATGCTCTTAAAATGAATTTGGCTAAAAAAAATCGAGTTTTAATTGCC
The DNA here is from genome assembly GCA_018398585.1 of Simmondsia chinensis. NCBI lineage: Eukaryota > Viridiplantae > Streptophyta > Magnoliopsida > Caryophyllales > Simmondsiaceae > Simmondsia > Simmondsia chinensis. The sequence goes on from JAGTTD010000004.1 coordinate 9,622,068, forward strand.
AAAATGCAAGTTGTTCTTGAAAAGCTGTAATCTGCCACCCAGTTTTTGCATCAGAATTCGAGCTTGATTTTCTTCATTTTTTCATGAAATACTCCACCCAAATGCTGAAATAATATGTTAAAAATATGTTAAATAACTTATTTAATCTTTGGTTCAGTGAATTTAGTTGAAGAAAATCAAAAAAATCGAGCTGCAAAGTTGCTTCCTTAGGCAGACTTCAAGTTGCTTTGCAACTTGTAATTTTTTTATATTTTTCGATTTTTTTCTGGTTTTTATGTAAAATAATGCTTAAACTAGCTTTAATTAATGTTTAATTGTATTATAAAATACATAAAAGATGAATAATGAGGAAAAAACTTGAATTTTAGCTAAAAATTGATGCAAAACTTGTGAAATAGGGTGTAAGTTAGGTGTTCTTGGTAATATTGTACAATTTTTGTTATTATTTTGCAATTTTTTGATTTATCTTGCTTTTACTTATTGATATTAATGATAAAAATGGCAAGATTTAATACAAAATTGGTGTTTTTGCAAGAAAATGGGTGAAATATTCAAAACCGAGCAAAAACGAGCAAAAGTGATAAAAATTAGAAGTAAAATGGTTAAAAATGTATTAAAATGATATAGATAAATATATACTAATTTAAGGTTATAAGCTATATAGCCATTTTGGGCATTTTTTTTAAAAAAAATTCTATAAATACTAACAAAATTTTCTCATTTCAATACACAACAATCATCAATTCTTTCGTTTCTCCAATTTTCTCTACTCTCTAATTCCAATTCTTTGCTCTCAATTTCTCAAGTTTGAAGTTTTAATTGTGTTGCGTTCGTAGAAGCTTGTTGAAGTTCAAATTTGAATTTTTGTTTTGGTAAAATTAGTATCGATATTTTATTTATTTGTCATTTTTATTTACTTGCATTCTTGTCATTTTTATTTCACATACTTTTATAATAATAAATTACTGATATAATAGCGCATAGATCATCTTCATTTAGAGCTGGCCGATCTAGTTCTTGATCTTCTCGACTGCCTAAACCCCCTGAAATGGGTAGTACTAGTCAATCTAGAAGAGTTGAGCTTAATTCCGAGGAAAGTATTTTTTTAGAATCTGTCATGTCACCTCCATAAACAGACACCTCTAGTTGGAAATATGAACACGGATACGAGCAGGGTTATCCTGAATCGGGTGGTGCGAGATGTTCTGAACCCGAACCTGAACCCACACCTGGCAACGATGAAACTCAAACTCCCGATTCTGAAAACACGAGTGACATTAGTAGATGTCCTACAAGTTAAGTATGGCAATATTTTACACTAGATTGTGAAAATTGAAAAGCATATTGTAAACTTTTTAATAGTGGAAAAACCTTTAGCCATCAATGCCATAGTGGGAACGGCACTTTAAAATGACACCTATTGAAAGCCCATCCTAACTTAAAATTCGATACATCCCAACAAACCCTTGTACAACAAGCGACTGGTGTGAGTGCAAACTTTAGGTTTACACATGAAACTAATAGACATGAATTATACGTCATTTCGGCCGAAAAGTCGTTTACCACCAGCGGATACCCTAGATTTGTCCGCTAACACAAAGGGTCCCTCGCACCACTTTGAAGCATGATGCATTTAAAGTATATACAAACATGAAAAACTAGCTTCAAGAAATTTTTAAAACGAACACTAGCATGATCTCAGTGACATCTGACACGTGGAAGACGAAATCTGACATACCTTACATGTGTATAACTGCACATTAGATTGATTCTTCCTATGTAATACAAAAAAGAATTATTCATTTTCGCTTATTCGAATATCTCCACAGTTCTCATGCAATCACAAGTGCTTTTGTGAACGCATGCCGTGAGTGGGGAATTGACAACAAAATTTTTAGCATTAATTTTGATAGTGCTACTAACAACACTGCATCTATTAACCAATTAAGTAGGTATTTGAGGCCCATGTTAGATGAGAAATATTTTCATTTGCGTTGCATATGTCATATTTTGCATTTAACGATCATGGATGGAATGCAACTTATAGATTTTTCTCTTACAATTTTAAGACAAGTAATTAAAGCAATTAGAACATCTGCAATTAGGCAACAAAATTTATAAAAAAAAATGTGTCAATCACAAGGCATTTCATAGAAACATTTAAAATTAGATGCATCTATTAGGTGGTCATCAACAGTTGTAATGTTAGAAAGATGCATACTTTATAAAGATATTGTTTGTGGTGTTTAGTAGGTGATCGAAAAGAAACTAAACTCAAACTACTTTTAAAGATTATCGAGATCCCCTTTTCCCCTTTGTTTTGCTTGTCCTTCTTTCTTCCTTCACTTTATTTATAATGTTTATGTTGTGGTATGGGTGAGGGGACAAGTGTCCTTTCTTCCTTTACAAGTTAAGTTTTCTTTTATATTGATCTTATCTTATTTTAGAAGTGTCTCAAAAGAAGGAAAAGTGGACAAGTTATAACGTTTTGTCTTTATTTGGGCGAATTATATTGGTTTTTCTCCTACTAGGCAAATTACGTTGGTTTTTCTCCAACTGGACGAATTGTGTAGTTTTTTATCCTTACTAGGCGAATTACGTTGATTTTTCTCCTACTGGGCGAGAGAGGTCCTATGGAAGGTCCTGGAGGGGAAAGGCATCCCCCAGCCCTGTATAAAAGTCATTAAAGACATGTATGAAGATGCCCAAACCAATGTGCGTACTGTGTAAGGAGAGACAGACGATTTCTCAATTACAGTTGGGGTGCACCAAGGGTTAGCCTTGAGTTCCTTTCTATTCATTCTAGTTATGGATGAGCTCACTAGGCACATACAAGGGGACTGTTATGATTGTGATGTCTAGAAGTAGCTCTTTTCAATAACAATCATGTAATGTCCTTAATTCTCTTGTAATGGCCTTATGTCTTGTTCTAGCATGGTTAGTTGGAGTTCATGGCTGGGTCAGTAAAGCTTAGAAGAGCTTAAGATACTTTGGTTTAGATATTTTCTTTTGCTAGCTGCCTTTTGTAAAGTATAAGTAAGAGGCCTTGTTTTGTAAGCTCATAATAATGATGAATGATAATCGATCTTCTTTCTCTCTCTTGATCTAGATTCTCTCTAGACTTCTTCTATTTCTCATCTACTTCACTTCTTTTCTCATCTAAACTCTCTTATATCCTATCCTATCCCTAGGTTATGATCAAGATCCTTCTTGAATCATAACAAGGATGTGCCGTGGGGCATGCTTTTCGTGGACGATATAGTCCTGGTGGGAGAATCTAGGGAGGAGGTGAATGAGAAACTATAACTTTGGAGGATAGCCTTACAATCAAAAGGTCTAAGACTCAATAGATCTAAGATCGAGTACATGGAACTTAAGTTCTCTACTTCTACCATGTCGAGCATAGAAGTTGTCAAGATAGGGTCAGAGCGCATACCACAGAAAGCATGCTTTAAATACTTGGGCTCGATGGTGCAACAGGATGACGAAGTGGACGTAGATGTCAACAACAGGATTAAAGTGGGTTAGCACAAATGGAGAATGGCCTCCGCAATATTGTGTGATAGGAAGTTTCCGTTAAAGTTAAAGGGTAAATACTATAGGACAGTAGTGAGACCGGCTATGTCCTACGGGGCAGAATGTTGGCCACTTAAGTGCCACCACACGCAGAAGCTGAAGGTGGCGGAGATGAGAATGGTGAGATGGATGTGTGGACACACAAGGAAGGATGGGATTAGAAATGACATCAACAACAACAACAACAACAGTCCCAGTGCCTCAAGAGCTCCCGCGTACGCAGGGTCTGGGAGGGGTAGGATGTACGCAGCCTTACCTCCTCAGGGTGAGACCCTGATGACAGGCTTTTTTCGAGGACCCTCATCTTGATAGGATCAGAAATGACATCATAAGAAGTAAATTAGGTGTGGCTCCAATAGAGAATAAGTTGAGGAAGCAACGTCTGCGGTGGTTCGGGCGTGTTAGGAGGAGACCCACCACTAACCCTATCACGAGATACGAACAACTCCATATTACAGATGAGAAGAGAGGGAGAGGCTGGCTAAAGAAGAGTTGGATGGAAACAATTAAACAGGACCTCGCATATCTCAACCTAAATGAGGAGATGGCCCTACATAAAGCTTAGTGGAGAATTAGTATAGATGTAACTAATTTAGAGGTGTAGGAACATCGAGCACTTATAAGCTTGGTCTAGTGTCCAAAGGCTGCGCGCATACCTGCTGTCATACTGTATCCTTCCCCTCTCTCTCTAACTCTTTCTCTCTACTTCCTCTCTCTTTATCTCCTTATACTCTTTTTATGCACTATTCTCCCCATGCTCCCATTTGATTGCACTATGTCGCATGTTTAATATCTCCTCTAGATGCTTGATTGCTTTTGTCTTTCGCTTTTGATGCTATGCTTCCATGCTTCATTGCTTGCATGTCTACATGCTTGCATGCCTACATGCTTCTCATGATCTTAGTATTCCCATGACCTTTTTGATATTTATGCATTCTTCACTCTTCGTATCTTTCAGGTTGGGGGTTCTCGAAAACAGTCTCTCTTTAAGGTCCCATCCTCAAGGGATAAGGTTGCGTACATTCTGCCCCCTAGACCTTGCTCACGCTGGAGCCCTTCAAGCACTGGGACTGTTGTTGTTGTTATTTCTCCTATTGGACGAATTGTGTTGTTTTTTGTCCCTACTGAGTGAATTACGTTTATTTTTCTCCTACTTGGCAAATTGTGTTGGTTTTTCTCCTATTGGGCAAATTGTGTTGTTTTTTATCCATACTGGGTGAATTATGTTGATTTTTCTCCCACTGGACGAATTACATTAATTTTTGGCTTTTTTTTCCGAATCACAAAAATGAATTTTGTCTTTTTTATTTGGAAAGTGTCCATTTGTTATTGTCTCTTTTTCTTCTCTATGAATACTCTTTTTGAAGTATGATAACTTCTCTTACTTGTAATCTAATACCCCTCTCCTTTTCTTTTATAAATATCCCTTTAGAGTGTGATGATTCCTCTCTTATTTTCACTCTTCTTACTTGGAACGCTTAAGATGGAGATATTTCTGGAAGATGTTTTGTCTCTAATACTCTCGTGGTTGTCCGTTAAGGCCTTGATCAGATGTCGTACAATTTCCCAATTTTGTCGTCAACTTTTCTCACGGGAGAGCTTTGTTCAGGATCAATATGAACTGTTTCCGGCATCCAGCAGATGGTGTGCTTATCCTAAATCGGTACCGATCTCCTTTTGGCGAACATGTAGAGGTGCACTCGTTAAATTCGCCTTGTCTCACTTCTGGGTCTTTACATTTTTTGTCAAAGGATAAGGAAATCGTTGGGGTGAGTAACAGATTCTTCTTATGTCAAGGCATCCTCTTTTATGGGCCCGTGGGCTTATCTCTGTGCAACCCGACTACTAGAACATATCTTCTTTTCTTCTTAACCGAGTAGTTGCGCTATCTATGTAGTACTCTTAATATTGTATTTGCGTGTTCTGAAGATGCTTTTTGTTACCTTTTAACTATAATGTTTTCGTGTTTGCCCATAATCTTGAAGCTAATTTGAGAAGTGACTCTTGGGCTGAAGGAGATTAGTATTCAGTTTTTTACTTTGATCGTGGTGTCTGGCGTTATCAAGCGGATATTAATACAGGTGGGGCTACAATAGACTTTACTCACTTGGTGTTTTGTGACGAGGTACTATATCTTTTATTAGAGCGTAGTGGTTACTTCACCCTGAACTTCCCGCATTTTTATCCGTATATAGTGTCGTGGGATATAAGAGAGGACTCTGCTACACTCTTGTTTCTTCCTCCGAATATTCGAGACGAAGTTGTTCGTAGTCAAAGTTTGGGAATTTTTTGTTGGCAAGGACGTCTTTGTCCGGCCCCTTTACATGGTTTGGCTCTTTCATTGTGGAGTCTTTCAGATCAGAGGGACGCAAATTCATGGTTTTTGGTTCGGAACATTTTCTTCCATATTCGTCATCCCAGTGTGTAGGGAAATGTAAGTGTGACAGGTTTTATGGTGACAGATTTCCTTGTAATCGTTTCTATTGAGTTTAAGGTTTATAGTTATGCTTTTTCTGGACCTCATTATGGGGCACTTCGGGTTACATGTCCTCATGGGTATGGGGAATGGGCGCGCTTGTATGCCTATTGGAGTTGACTTCGCCCCTGTGGTGCCCCGGTTTATGCTCGTGGGTTACTTTGTGATTGAAGTAGGGATAGAACTTGGCCTGTACAAATATAATTCGTACTTTCTCTGTTCGAGCGTGTGCTACTCCTTTTGTTTTGACGACCTTTTGTATATAAGGAGGGTAGGTCGTTGTAAGTAAATAACTTTATACTTTGTCACTATTCCTGGTTTGTAGTTTTTTTTTGTCTAGTACTTAGTCTTGATCTGTTTGGCGAGCTATTACAAGTACGTTGTGTGCTTAAGTACGTTGTACTATTGTACTTGTATCTTTTTTGATAAATGGAAGACAGCATTTTGACTTATAAATGTGTTTGTGCATGTGGGTATATATATATATACATAGCGAGCTTTTTAATTTTTATTTTCATCTCTTTATCTTTTAGGTTAAAGTAATGACTTTGCCATCTAATATTTGGTTTCGCACAATAGTAGTAGAAATCATAGGTTTTATGAATTCATGTGCACTTGTCATTCTTTTTATTTCAAAAGAAGAAAGGGTGATTTGTATGTAATTGTCGGCAAGTTTCATTCTGGTTGTTATTTGAGCTACTCGTATATCTATAGTGGCAAGTGGTTTCATCATAAACCCCGAATATATTTTAACATGTGAATTGGTCTATAACTTTGCTTTTTGTCTTGGTGGGCGTTGAAAGTAGCCCCCAGTGTATAAAATCATTTATGACTTCCAATCTCATAAAATTACTTGTAATTCAAATTTCTATACTGTTGGGCGTTCAACGTAGCCCCTAGTGTATTTATAGCTTCAATTTTATAAACTTACTTATAACCCTAATTTCTACCCTGGTGGACGGTTAACATAGGCTCCAATGTATAAAATTATTTATAACTCCAATATCTGTACTGGTGAACATTTAACATAGCCCCCAGTGTATAAAATCATTTATAACTCAAATTTCTGCACTAATAGGCGTTTAACATAGCCTCCAGTGTATAAAATTACTTATAACTTCAATTTTTTCATTAGTGCCATTTACATAAATTATGTTTTTATTTTTTTTCATGTTTTTTACTTTTTTTTCTCCTTTTTTTTTCCTTCTTTTCTTCTTTTTTCTCCTTCTTCACTGCCTTCTCTTCTTTCTCTCTCCCCTATTCACTTTCTTCTTCCCCGGGGTTTCTTTTTATAGGGGTTATTAGCTCATTTTTTCCCTCATTTTCTACCATTTTCTTCGAGTTTCAGCATCAGGTACGGCGTTTCTCATCCTTTTTACCTTAATTTCGTATTGGTAGATGGGACTTTGATTGTATGTTGGGTGTTGTGATTTTTGATGAGTTTTATGTGGATTGAACTTTAGTTTAGGTTTTATTTTGATTTTAACTTAGTTTAACTAAAAATTTCACAAAGAAACTTATCCTTTGGGTATACTGTAGTTTTGCGAGTGATATCTATTTTCTTCTTGTCATGCTAGTTTATTGCTACCAATGTCTTGGTTTATACGACCTTGGTTAACACGTAACTTGTCACTTTTCCCCGTGTGTCATAATGTAGCGTGTGCCCTATTATGTTGTTTTGTGAATGTTAACAACTTTAGCTTACCTAATTTTGATTGTAACTTATCATTTCACCTCCTCTGTAATGTGTACCCTTCTGTGTTGATGTGCGGATGTTAACAATTTTAGTATGTGTAACCTTGATCGTAACTTATCATTTTGCCGCATTTATAACATGCGCTCTTCTGTGTTGATTTGAGGATGTTAACAATTTTTAGTTTCTATGACCTTGATCGTAACTTATTATTTTGCCTCATTCGTAACATGTGCCCTTCTGTGTTGATTTGCGGATGTTAAAAATTTTTAGTTTGTATAACCTTGATCTTAACTTATTATTTTGCCCCGTTTGTAACGTGCTCTTTTGTGTTGATTTGCAGATGTTAACAATTTTAGCTTGCATTACCGTGATCGTAACTTATCATTTCGCACCATTTGTAACATGTGCCCTTCTGTGTTGATTTACGGGTGTTAACAATTTTAGTTTACGTGACCTTGATCATAACTTATCAGTTTGCCTTATTTGTCTTAAATAAAGATGCAATTTTTCCTGCTGTGGTTAAGGTGGCTTTATTTGTGAAAATGAGTTCGAGTGTTAATAACTATAGTTTCTCCTACTATTGGCGTGTTTTAGGTAGTCCCACGGCTCCTGGTAGGATAGAGGATATCTTACCTCCTATGAATCAGGGAGCAGTTACCGCATTGCCTCTACCTTCTTTATGTATCCAAAGGGAGGAGCATTGTCTCTATTCGCGTATGTATATATATTTTTTGATTTATGTTAGACTTATTAGGGTAATTTTAATGCAGATTCAAAAATGATGAAGGATAGAAGTAGGACTCAAAGTATGAGTCGAGGGGATCAAGCTGATGACCGACCCTCCACCTCTGGCCCTGCATCTAGTCTTGCTTCTACTGTCCTAACCTTTAATGAAGCTAGAATACGAGCCCAATTCCCGCACGTTACAGATGTCAAACCCTTTAAGCGATTTGTCCAGCATTATTCGAGTGAAGAGAGAATTGCCTTTCTTAGAGAAAAATATTATTTTCCTCCAGAGTGTGAAATATGGGCTCCTAAGGAGAATGATATTTTGTTATTTCCCTCTCGGCATGGCTGTTTTGCTGTAACGTTGGAGTCATTGAGCGCTGGGCTTAGGTTTCCACTTCCCTTTTTTGTATCTTATCTACTGGAGTGGTATACCATGCGTCCTAGTCAAGCGACCCCTAATGGTTTCTGGAACGTATATGGTTTTTAATTGCTTGTTTTAAGGGTTTTTCAGTTTCCGACAAGGCTTTTGACTATTTGTTTAAAGTTAAAAAGGGCCGAAACACCTTTTCTTTTGAAAGTTGCGGGGATTGTCATTTTATTTAAGATAACCCCTCCAACCTTAAGAATTGGTTGAACAAATTTATATGGGTTCAACCACCTATCTTCCTAGGTATCCCGTTGTGTGGCATAAACTAACTTGCGTCCCTAAGCCACGCCTGAAAGAGTTGGCTCTGGAAGACTGAGCAATCATCAATTATTTTGGGGCGAATTCTGATAGGGATCATTTTGTAGCTACTCGTGTGCTTCTTAAGAAAGAGATAGTGCTTGCAAAGGCTAGGCTTAGTGAGAGACCTTTTCCAGGTGTATGTATCTCAAATTTTTGACTTTTTATATCTTGTCATTTTATTTTCCTTGTGTGATAGTGAGCGTTTATCGTTTCTGACTCTTGTTGTTATTTCCCTTTCTAATGCAGATGAGAAAGTTGATAATTTAGACATCGTCCATTATTTGGTTTTAGATTCTCCTCAAGATAGCTCGGAGTACACCGACATGAGCGCCCCTGCCGAGCCCTTAATGCAATCTCCTCCTGAGGGTCTTTCTCTTCCCATTACACGGCAGGTTTTTTAGAGTGAAGGCCCTGCCCGCCGTCGTGTATGCAGCCGAATCCCGCAGCTACCTCGTTGGGGTCGGTCTGCTCAGTTAGACCCGCACCTTGAAGGGAGGAAAGTTCGTGCACATTCTGAGTCAATGCAAAACCTAGCTATACTGGATGCACCTGCTGTTATTCATTTGCCACCACCTCCCCCTGCCCCTTCTGTGCGGGATTTTTCCACAGCTGAGACCTCGACCCGCAAGAGAGATACTTCTACCTTCCCTCATCCAATAATAGATTTTGAGTCTTTGTTTAGAGTCTTTGAAGAGCTCTCTCCTCCCGGAACTATCCGTTCTCAAAGCTCTTTTACTGTGGCAAAGGTGATAATTTGCGTTTGCATTATTCACTCCTTCTGTTTTCTCTTTTTTTTTTTTGTATTATTACTTATTTTATGTGTGTTTGCATGATTCGTTTTTGCAATATGTGGGCGTTTTTGTTTATTTAAGTCAGGTGGCCTTATCTTGTGCAAACGTCACGGCCCGTTGTCAGAACCTTCAGGAAGAACTTTAGGCCTTTCGAAGCGCATCTTTGAAGCTACAGGAAGACCTTCATCACGAAGTGGAATAGCCTCAAAGGATGTTGGATGAGGCACGGGCTGATAAATGTCGTCAGGCGGGAGATTTATGTAGTAAAGATGCGCAGATTAATGATCTTCGTACCGCACTACTTCAGGCTCGTAAGGAGGCCGTCAGCAATCTTAAGTCCAGCTGAATTTTAGATCACGCAGAGTGACTCTCATTGGGTAGGCATGGATTCGACTTTTCCTCACTTATCCCAGAAACTTTGTGAGGATGGTCCTAAATTTACTGTGCCAATGATAGACTCTTTAATTTCCCAAATCACCGGGGAAATTAATGAAGTGTTATCTCGAAGGGATGCTTCTCCTTCCGCTGGAGGTAATGCTTATTCTTGAGCATTAGTTTTATGATGTCGTGGTTCTTTTCTATTCTCTCCTTCTTTGTTGTTGGTAACGCAATGATTTTTCTGTCTATAGGATGGATAGATATGGGTGGTAGTAACTTTGTATAGTAGTGTGTGGGGCGTTCGTATGTTCAAATGGGTGCTTACACTTTTGTTTTGTGTATGGGTATGTATGGTTTTGTACTCATTTAGATGAGTGAGAATGTATGGTTCGATGGTACTTTTAACATGTTTGAATGTACAGTTGTACCTTTAACAGGTGTATGATAGCATCTTTTTAACAGGTGAAGGCTTGCATCTTTGGTTGATAGCTTATAGTTGCACCATTTCTAGGTGTACGGCGGCATTTTTGAATGGGTGATAACATGTAATTATGCCATTAATAGGTGAATAGGCGAAAATATGTAGTTACACTTTTAGTAGGCGAAAATATGTGGCTGTTTCTTTGACAAGTGAGTGGTTGTATTTTTATACAGGTGACTGATTGTATATTTAATAGGTGAAAATACGTAGTTGCACCTTTGACAGTTAATGGTTGTATTTTATACAGTTGAATGGTTGTATTTTTAATAGGTGGAAATACGTAGTTGCACCTTTAATAGGTGAATGGTTGCACCTTTAACAGGTAAATGGTTGTACCTTTAATAGGTGAATGGTTGCACCATTAACAGATGAAAATATGTAGTTGCACCTTTAATAGGTGAATGGTTTCACCTTTAATAGGTGGATGGTTGCACCTTTAATAGGTGAAAATACGTAGCTGCACCTTTAATAGGTGGATGGTTGGAGCTTTAATAGGTGAAAATACGTAGTTGCACCTCTGATATGTGAATGGTTGCACCTTTAATAGGTGACAATATGTAGTTGCATCTCCCCACTTTGTTGTTTTGTTGTTAACAGTTTTATTTACCTGTGATGCAAAAAGTGCCCAATATATGTCCATTTACATTCATCTCTCAATACCAATGAAAAGAGAAAACTTTTACGCTTTACATAGCTGCTGTCACATTTATTCAACGTGTGTTCACAAATGTACAAGACAGCTAACGTATGTTTACACAAAAAAAGATCATTATACGCCTAAAGGGGCGGCATAGTTACAGGTAATACTTTCTGAGATTCTGCACATTCCAGCTTCTAGATATCTCAGTTCTGTCTGGGCGACATAACCGATAACTTCTCTTTCTTAGGACTTGGATTACTTTGTAAGGACCCGCCATTTGGGTGTGAGTTTTTCAAACTCTGCGCAATTTCCTGCGGCTTCGATGCATCTTAAAACAAAATCGCCTACTTGAAATTGTCGTGGTTTAACTTTACGGTTAAAATATTTCACCATTGCTTGTTTTTGTGCTACCATCCGTAGCAGAGCTTCGAATCGGACTTCCTCTACTAGATCTAGAGAGTTTGGCATTAGGGCTGTATTTTCTTCTAGATGATAGTATTTTACATGAAATGTAGGGTTTTGTATTTCTATTGGCAGGATAGCTTCTGCTCCATATGGTAGCATAAAAAGGGTTTCTCAAGTTGCTCTTTTTACGGTGGTTCGGTAAGACCATAGTATACTGGGAAGCTCCTCAACCCATAAGCCCTTTGCTTTGTCTAACCTTCTCTTGATGCCTTTTAGTATTTCCTTGTTAGCTGTCTCGATCTGCCCATTACTCTATGGATGAGCTATTGCAGAGAAATGAAGATTGATGTACACTTCTTCGTAGTACATTTGAAACCTTATTGAGCTAAATTGGGATCCATTATCTACCACAAGTATTCTAGGTACCCTAAATCGGGTAATAATATTTTTTTAGAAAAAGCGTTGTGCCGCCTGGTCTGTTATCTTTGCCATTGGCTCTACTTTAACCCATTTAGTGAAGTTATCAATAGCCGCTATCCTGAATTTTCTTTGTCCTGCGGCCAGGGGAAAGGCACCTAATATATCAATTCCCCATTGCGCAAAAGGTAGCAGACTAATCAAAGTCTGTCAAGTGGTAGGAGGCGCAGGGTAGATTGAGGCAAATCGTTGGCAGGCTTTACAATGACGTACTAACTCTTTAGCATCTTTTTTCAAAGTAGGCCAAAAATACCCAACTCATAGAGTCTTATTTGCAAGCGCATGTCCTCCTATATGTCCTCCACATTCGCCTTCATAGATTTCTTCTAGAATCTCATGCCCTTCATTCGTTTCCGCACACTTGAGTAAGGGATGAGCGTGAGACCGCTTATAAAGCTGGTCCTCTACAAGCACAAATTGAGAAGCTTGATGCCTTAACTTCTTGGCTTCAAGAGGATCCAAAAGTTGGCTTGCGTGTCGAAGATATTCGATTACTTGCTGTGTCTAGCCATGTGGCATTCCAAGGTAATGTACCCTCCTTACGACCTCCCCCACAGAATTTTGGGGAAATACTTGTTTGACTATTACATCTGTGTTTTTAGAAGCTGCTTGATGAGAGCTAGCTAGCTTGCTCAACTCGTCTACTACATGATTATCATTCCTATCAATGTACTTCACTTCTATCCTTACAAAGTTCGTAACCAATTCTCAAAATATTTCAAGGTATCTAACCATGTTACGCTCTTTAGCTTCGTATTCTCCACTTACCTGACTAACTATTATTTGCAAATCACTAAAAATTCTTACCGACCGGGCTCCGACGATCTACACAAGACCAACTTCGTGAGTTAGAGCTTCGTAATCAGCTTTATTATTGGCTAGCGGATAGTGGAAACGCAAGGTGTAGTGATATGTCACCCCTTCTGGGTCTTGAATGAAAATTCCGGCTCCTGAACCTTCCTGACAAGAAGAACCATCTACAAATATGTTCCATACCGGGAATTTTTTTGTTTTATCCAGCATCTCGACACTTGAATCTTCGGTCTTTTCTTTCTCTTCCTTGGTAATGTTCTCTGGTTTTGGACTTGGCTTTGCCTTGAAGTTGCATTCAATAAGAAAGTCTGCCAGGGCTTTATAGCAGTTCATGGTAGGTAGTGTAAATCATACTCTAACAATTCAACATCCCATGCTAACAATCAACCTAAGCATTCTAATTTCGACAATAGTTTCTTAACAGGTTGATCTGTTAGTATACTTATAGTATGTGCTTGAAAGTAGAGTCGAAGTTTTCTCGAGGCCATTATAATGGAAAACATATTTTTTTTTCTAATGGAGGATATCTTAATTTGGCCTCATTTAGTACCTGGCTGACAAAATATACTGGGATCTGTCCTTCGAGCAATTGGTTGCCAAGACTGCGCTAATGGTCTTATTTGTGGCTACTACATACAAAACTAAGATCTCCCTAGATTTGGTTTAGCCATAGAAGGGAGATTTGCAAAATATTCTTTAACATGTTGGAAGGCATGTTCACATTCCTCGTCCCATAGCCGACCTCTTTTTTTTGCAGCATCCGAACGGGAGTGCTTTCTTAATGGACTTAGTGATAAATCTATTGAGTGAGGCTAACTGTCCCATAAGTCGTTGTACATCGTTAATTGTTTTTGGAGTTCCCATTTCCTGAATGGCCTTTATTTTCGCTAGATTGGCCTCAATTTCCCGGGCACTAAAGATGTAACCCAAAACTTTTCCTTCGTGTATGCCGAATGAACACTTGTTGGGGTTTAATTTTATTTGATATTCTCTTAGGGTTTGTAGAGTCTTCGGTAGGTCATTTACATGATTCTCTTTGGCCCGCGACTTGACAAACATTTGGTCCGCATAAACCTCCATGTTACGTCCAATTTGTTACGTGAATACTTTGTTAACCAGCCACTGATATGTAGCACCTGCATTCTTTATGCCAAAGAGCATTACCTTGTAACTATAAATTCCTTCATTGGTAAAAAATGATGTCTTCTCCGCGTCTTGCCAGTCCATTTTTATCGGGTGGTAACCTGAGAAGGCGTCCATGAAATTGAATAACTCGTTTCCTGCTGTAGAGTCCACCAGTTGGTCGACCTTCGGGAGGGGATTAGAGTTTTTTGGATAGAATTTGTTCAGATCTTTGAAATTGATATACATTTGCTAGGTTCCATTTGGCTTCTTCACCAACACTACGTTGGCTAACCATTCAAAGTATCTAACCTCTCTTTTAAATCCTAAACGCAACAATTTATTTACCTCTATTTTGATGCCTTCCCCTCTTTCAGTGCAAAAGCTTTTTTTCTTTTGTTTTATAGGGGGAAGCTCCTGCTATAACATTTAATTTATGAACCCTAACGTCCCGATTAATTCCTATCATCTCATTAGTTTTATATGGAAAGACATCTCGGTATTGCTTCAATAACAAAGCTAATTCTTTGTTTATTTCCTCTGATAACCAGTGCCCCACTCTTACAGTTTTCCCCCTCTACTTCTATCTCCTTTGACTTTCCCCAGACTTGGTCTGAATTTTTGGACTCACTTTCCCTAGAAAGGCTAAATTCTCCTGTGTCCACCCTAGGTGCAACTTCGCAACCATTACTTTCAGTGAGGCATAATAGCATTCATGAGCTACTTTTTGGTTTCCACGAATGACCGTTATTTCTCTGTTGCCCAATTCGAATTTCATTAAAAGGTGATAGATAGAGATTACGGCTCATAAGCAATTTAACGCAGGTCGACCAAGTATCACATTATAAGGGGAGGGTAGATCGATAACTAGGAATTCCATTCTAGTTTCTTGGTAGACTTTTGTCCTCAAAACACAACGTTCATGGTAATTGCTCCTAATGGTTTAACCTCTTCCCCCGTGAAGCCTACCACAGGATAGTGAACCAGAGAAATTTCGCTATCTGACATTCCCATTTGCTCAAAACATTGGTAGAAGAATATGTTTACCGCACTTCCTTGATCAACTAACACCCGATGTACACAATATTGCTCCATTTCATGGGTGATAACTAGAGGATCATCATATGGGACGTAAACATCACTCATGTCTTCCTCATTGAAGGTGATTTCCATTAGGGGTCGGATTCTTTTTACTTGTTCTCTTTCTGGTTTGGATGAGCAAAAGTTACTAGGATGTAAAGTCTGAGATATCATGGCAATCGTCTTTTGAGGTTGTTCTATCAATTCTCTTGGAGGTACTGGTATCAATACTTTACTGTCTGGCTTCATTGATTGTGGGCTGGGGTTAGCCGCTCTAGCCTGATCGTCCTGGGCTTTTTTTCTTGCCCGACATTCTTCTATTGTATAGCTGTAGAATTGATGGTAGTTTCACCATTTTGACTTGGCTTGTGGATTGATAGGTGTTTTAGACCCATAGGACGCCCTTTTAAAAGGGAATGGTCGATGTGCCAATTTTCCGTGTATTTCATAACCAAAGCGTGCCGTAAGTCTTCGTACTTTTACTCTCGGTTTTAAAATTGCCTCTAGTGTCGGCTTTGTCGAGTGAGACGCTTCTGACTTCTCTCGTTGCTTTCCGATGACTCCTAGCCACATTCTTCCCTCTACAATCATAACATCTCTGGCTGATATGTATTTATTTGCTTTACTCCATAGCTCGTCTATGGTTTCTAGTTATTTTTTCGCTAAGGAGAATTTAAAGTCTAAATGTTTTAGTCCGTTGGTAAAGGTGCCAATTGTAGTTTCATCGACTAATCCTAGTATATCTATTATTTCTCTAGTGGATCGCCTAACGTAGTCTCTTAAAGCTTCAGACTCTTTTTTGCTACAACTGCATCAACTAGGCAGTCATCTTTCTTCTTCTCTTATTGCTTACAAAGTGCTTAGAAAAGCGCTTCGCTAACTAAACAAAACCGTCGATTGAACCAGGAGGCAGGAAAGAAAACTAGAATTGGGCCACTCCCTTTAAGGTGGCTAAAAAGCACTTACACCACACTTCCTCTGAAGCATTTTGTATAGACATCCGGGATTTAAAGCCCGATAGATGGTCCTCTGGATCTTGAGGTCCGTCAAAGAGGTCTATGTTGGGAACCTTAACTTTTTCTGCTGGAAAAGACAAAATTCTTAATGAAAAAGGAGAGAACATAGCCAAAACTTCGGGAATTGATTGAATCTTTGCCTCTTCCGGAAAACGGGTAAGGTCTGGCTGGCTCTTGTGTCTAATGCTGACGTTTGTCATGGATTTGTCCTCCATGCTGCCGTGGTCCATATGTATGTCTTCCGAGTTTTTGTTGTTACGATCGAGTTCATGGTAAGGATGAGCTCTTCCCCTTTTAGATTTTTCCTTTTGCTGAAATTCATGGGCATAATAATGCTTTGTTCCTTATGACCTTACATTTTTAGGTTCCGAGTTATTTTCGGGCCCTTATGCTGTTAACTTTGTTATAAATTATTCTAAAACCATTTGTATATTTTGGAGTTGACTCTTTAGAACATGTTCGGTTTCATTATCTTGAATTGGGGGATCCAGGGATCTCGATAATTCGGTCATATCGTATTCCCACAGACGGTGCCAATTGTGTTTGTGGTGTTTAGTAGGTGATTGAGAAGAAGCTAAACTCAAGCTACTTTTAAAGATTATTGAGATCCCCGTTTCCCCTTTATTTTTCTTATCCTTCTTTGTTCTTTCACTTTCTTTATTTATAGTGTTTATGTTGTGGTAAGGGTGAGGGGACAAGTGTCCTTTCTTCCTTTACAAGTTCAGTTTTGTCTTTATTTGGGCGAATTATATTGGGTTTTCTCCTACTGTACGAATTACGTCGGTTTTTCTTCTACTGAGCGAATTGTGTTTTTTTTTTTATCCCTACTAGGCGAATTACGTTGATTTTTCTCCTACTGGGCGAATTGTGTTGATTTTTATCCCTACTGGGCGAATTACGTTGATTTTCCTCCTACTAGGCGAATTGTGTTGGTCTTTCTCCTACTGGACGAATTGTGTTGTTTTTTATCCCTATTGGATGAATTACGTTGATTTTTCTCCTACTGTTCGAATTGTGTTGGTTTTTCTCCTACTAGGCATATTGTGTTGTTTTTATCCCTATTGGGCTAATTATGTCAGTTTTTCTTCTACTGGGCGAATTGTGTTGGTTTTTCTCCTACTGGGCGAATTGTGTTGTTTTTTGTCCCTACTGGGCAAATTACGTTGATTTTTCTCCTACTGGGAAAATTTTGTTGGTTTTTCTTCTACTGGGCGAATTGTATTGGTTTTTCTCCTACTGGGCGAATTATATTGTTTTTTATCCCTACTGGGCGAATTGCGTTAATTTTTGGCTTTTTTTCCGAATCACAAATAGATATGGTGATGGAATTTGTACAGAAAAAGCATGCAGATCCAAGTTATTTTAATTTAGATAATGTAAATCGGAAAATAATTAATAAAATCTATAAATTCTTAGTTCTTTTTAAAGATGCTACGACATTTTTTTTCTGGATCTTATTATCCAACCATTCCATACGCAATATCTGAGCTGAGAGATATTGCTATATGAATGATGGAGAACTTCTCAAACCTCGCGCTACAGGGGTCCATTGCAGCCATGCTAGAAAAAATTTTAAAATATTATATTGAATTACCCATGGCATATTATATAATCACTATTTTTGATCGACATTGCAAACTTGCAGGTTTTCAAATTTTTTGTCCAAATATTTTACAAAAGAACGTTACCAACTGTTGATATAAAATCTTTTTCTTACTAATGTTGAAAAACTTTACATAATTTATTTTTCGTTTATTCTCAAAAATTATCAAATAATACAAATGTTTCTTCTATATCATTTTCGTCCTCTTCTCAAGGACAATCGTATGTATGGGATATATTTAACCGATTAAAGCTCAGAAAAATCCCACGTCATATGATGAGCTTTCTTTGTACTTACGTTCAGCTTTGTTCAAATTCCAATCGACGGAGCCTAATGAACATATTGATATTTTGCTATGGTGGAAATCATAACCCAATATCCCGTGCTTTCCACCATAGTATACGATATAATAACATGTCCAGTGTCTATAATAGTATTGGAGTCTGCTTTTAGTACAGGTGGAAGATTGCTAGGATCAAAGAGAGCGAAGTTAGCGTTGGCTACCTAAGAAATGTTGGTGTGCTTGAAAGATTGAACGGTTATAGTGGATAAAGACCAAGGTCGTATTGGAATCATCATGCGATGAAAGCGATGACACTAGCTCTACTACAAGTACCTCACCAACTGCAACAAGCTTAGATTGATTTATTTATATTCCTATAATTATATTTTTTAAAAAGTTATAATATATTTATTTTATAAAATATATTTATAATTTTATAGTGTACTATTATATTGTTATAGTTGTATTTTTTAATAGGCTATCATATATTACATTTTATAAAATATATTTATAATTTTATAAGGCACTATTATGATTGAATTGTATATTATATTAGTTATTAATAAATTATAATTATTTTTTGTCAAAATAAATATTTTTATATGTGACTGCACATATATTCTTTTTTTATTATATATTTAAACAGAAAGGCACGGCCCGGCTCATGGCTATGTCTAAATATACTTATACATATTCCCTTATGCTTGTATGAATCTTAGTCAATATAATGGTAATATACATCAATTTGGCTCATCTTTGTTTGTGTTGATGATTGTATTGAGCTGTTGTGAGTGTTGGATTAGCTTAATATCATTTGAGATTGCTATCATGTTTAAACTTCGGGTTTCTAAGCAATAAATTTCCAAATTAAAAACATTAGAAAGCAAGGATGTAAATAACTCTACCCAAATACCCAGAAAAAAGAATAATAAAACCAATTAACAAGGAGGTCAACAACTGGATTCGAGTGACAGCGGCAACATTGATTCCAACGGCAACTGTGACGGGTTTGCTTCTTGTGGGCCTCCGCAGAGTTAGACTTAGCAGGCAAAAATGAGAATTGGAAAAGATTTGAGGACAGTTTTGCAATTTTTCCTGTCTACGAGTGGGTAAACCCCACATAAATTTTTTTTAATTAATAATTTTTAATATATTTTATAAATAATATATAAATTCAAAAAAATTAATTAGTTAGAAAATTTTAAAATATTTTAAAAAAGAAAAAAATGAAAAATTAATTAAAATATAACAATAAATAACACACTAATTAATAAAATTTTTACTAGTTGTTGCCCGTGCGATGCACGGATGATATTTATATTCCAAAAATTTTGACGCCATAATTTGTTATTCATAATAGTGATAATATTATATATATCATAATTTTGACAGTGTAATTATTTAATTTTTTTGCTTAATTGCAAAGTATTTATGGCAAGAGGACTCTAGTATTTTTAATAAAGCATATTCATTTTACAGTAGTTATGAGACGGAACAGACACAATGCGCAAATAGTGCCATTATTTCATTATTTAGTTATTAAATTATGGTCCATCATATGATCTTGAAAATCTATACATAACCTCTTCTAAGAAGCTTTCATTTTAATTTTTGTAAAGTGAATAGTTCACTGATTAGTTTTTAGTTTTTTTAAAAGCTTTTATTTATTTTCAAGTTACTTAATTTGGTTAAAAAAACAACAATTTCTTTTGTTCATTCTCTTACCTAAAAAAGGAAAAATAAAGTACCAATTGGCAAGGAGGTAAACAACCGAATTTGGGCGAGTGGTGACAGCGGCAACATTGATTTCGACCGCAGTTGTGATGAGTCTGCTTTTTGTGGGTCTCCGTAGAGTGAGACCTAGCATGCAAAAATGAGAATTGGAAAAAATTTAAGGACAATTTTGTAATTTTTCTTGTTTAAGGGTGGGGAATACCACATAAATTTTTTTAATTAATGATTTTTAATATATTTTATAAATAACGCACAAATTAAAAAATTAATTAGTTAGAAAATTTTAATATAATTTAAAAAAGAAAAAATAAAAAATTAATTAAAATATAATAATAAATAACACACTAATAAATAAAATTTTTATTAGTTGTTGCCTGTGTGATGCACGAATGATATTTATACTTCAAAAATTTTGATGCCATAATTTGTTATTTGTAATAGTAATAATATTATATCACTATATATCATAATTTTTATAGTGTCATTATTTGATTTTTTTGCTTACTTGCAAAGTAATTATGGTAAGAGGACTCTTGTATTTTAATAAAGTATATCCCTTTTAATGTAATTATAAGATGACACAGATACAATGGTGTCATTATTTCATTATTTAGTTATTAAATTATGGTCCATCATCTGATCTTGAAAATCGATATATAACCTCTTTTAAGAAATGTTCATTTTAATTTTTGCAAAGTGCATATTTTCCTAGATTAGTTTTTAATTTTTTTAAAGCTTTTATTTTTTTCAAGTTACATAATTTGGTTAAAAAAACAACAATTTCATTTACTCATTCTCTTACCTTTTCACCTTAGTTTTATTGTTGACCCAAATAGTTTAGCACATTTGTGGGAAAAAATATGATTGAAGGTTTATGCATAATGATTGGCTCCATTTCAAGTTTCTTTAGTTGCAATTAAAGCAATGAAAAGTAGTGGAAATTGTTATGGAGGGTAGCTTTCATGTTTTTGTAACTGTATATGTATTGTAGTGTATTTTTACTTTTTTTATCTAAAATTGTAAATCTATGTTTATGTGCAGAGATGAATATTTTGCCTTTGTTTTTTTTAATTTAAGATTGTAAGTTGTATTTCTATAAATGATATGCAATATTAAATGTATAATTTATCATTTCTATTTGTTTTGTATTTTTGACTCCCATCCCACAAAAGTAGTGGGGCTTTAACTTTTTATCAATTTTTTTTATTGAAGGCTCTCAAGTGTCAAAGATTTAGACGGAACATCAAGGGAGAAAAAGAATTGTTAGTTTTTAGACAGATATATTAGGAATCAGAGCATACCCTCTTTAAATGAACATATGTGTTAATGGTTTAATTATTATTCTTTCATTATACAATGTTGTCATTCACTTTTTGGTCTCATATAACTAACATAGATACATATATTGGAAATATAATAACTTTAGATATATAATGTTTTAGATCATACAATTAAAAATAAAAAAATGACCTTGTAATCTAAAGGATAAATGTTACCTTGACGCAATGCAATTCAAGAATAATAAGGACCAAGATAACCTTCTTATATGTTATCCTCTCTAAGCAATTATGAATACAATGGAAGCATTTATGGGATTGGCTATTTGTTATATATGAGAATTTAAAATTTTAAAAATGGACAGTTATAGGGAAAGAGAGGGGGGGAGGGTTGGCATAGGGAAGTAGGGGGTGGGAACGGTTTCTATAAAAAATGGGTAGTCTAAAAAATTTTAGTAACTGCTGGATGTTTTGAAATGTAAGAATGCATTTTTGCTAAATTTTGGGTAAAGGAAGGGACTTCTTCTACTTAATAGTATACATAGATATTTTTACATTAAGAAATCGTAAAATACATTAAAGAAAAAAAATAAATTATGTTTATAGTGAAATAATCATAAAAATATTAGAATGCGAAAAAAGAAAATCGTGAAATATTATATAAATATTTAAAATGTAATTGATTAATGATTTTGAATAAGTTGTGGTGATTTTGAATAAGTGAGTGGTGATTTTGTGTAATTAGGTAATTTTGAGTAAGTGGGTGGTAATTTTGAGTAAGTGACGATGTGTCTCAACACACAAAGATGTGTATTGACACACACCATATAGTAAGAAACATATCAAAAAAAATTTGTCCTACATGTCAACACGCACGCGCTGTTTTTTTACGGTTGCTGTCCAAATGGTGTGCGTAGACAAACGCCATCTTTTGGGCCTTTTTTTCCCCTTGTGTGTATGGCAATTATGTTGTTATTTTAAGTATGTATGTCACTTTGATATTGAGTTCTTTTTTGTGATTCTAAGCAACTAATTTCATATTTTAATGTTATGATGATAGATTATGGGCGACATAAACATTTGTTATAAAAAAGTGAATTCATAAGCTAATTATGAGGGTGATACTGATTATGTTGATAGTGCTTATGGTCTAACGTCTTGTGATGTAGTGCTACTCGCTGCTTTTACTCCCTACATGCTTGCCTTATGTCGGATGTCGACTCCTTCCCTTACAGACTTGTTTGCTTTTTGCTTTTTACTCTTACTTCCATGTTGCCATGCTTTCAATGCTTTTCGTACTCACCATGTTCCATACTTTGATGCTCTGATGCTCTGATGCTTCTAAGGTTGGGGTTATCAGAAACAGCCTCTCGTTAGGGTATCACCCTGAAGGGGTGAGACTGCGTTACATCCTACCCCTCCCAGACCCTGCTTATGCAGGAGCTTTTAAGCCATTGGGCCTGTTGTTTGTATACTGATTATGTTGAATGTGATGACAATAATGACATTGATGTGCATTGTAGCCATGAAGGTGCTAATGCTTGTGGTACTTCTTTTGAGAGACATCAATAGTCGTATATGGAAAAATCCTTAAATAAATAAAAGAAAATGATATTATATTGCTGATATTTTCCTCTCTATCTAAGGCAGAGCAATTTTATGACAACTATACTAAAGGGTCAGGGTTTAGCGTGTGTAGGGATGGCATGAAAAAGTATAAAAAGACAGATTGTCCCATATATAGGGAGTTCTTATGCTCTAGAGAAGGAGAAAGGTCGAATGTGCATTTGCTTCGATCAGAGCGAAGAAGACAAGAGAAGCTGCTTAGAAGATGTTCCTACAAAGTTAGAATAAAATTCAAGAAAATTATCACTTAGGTACCCTGAAGTTTAAACATTTATCACTTAGGTACCCTGACTTTTTAATATATACAATGAGGTATCTTGAGTTTTAGACATTTTATTACATAGGCACCCTGAGTTTAAAAATTTTATCAATCATATACCCTTTTGTTAGAAATTGGATAGATTTTTGTTAAAAAAATGCTAAAATTAAACATGATTTCAACAATATATAAGTATTTTCATTAGAACTTGAAGATTTTTTGCCATAAATGCAAAAATGACATAATTATGGTAATTTTTAGGTGATCTACATCAACATTTGGTAAATATTTTATCTTAGTTCGTTGAATTTTGATGAAAATATTGACACTAACTTATATATTTTATCGTATTTATGTATCATATCAACATTTTTTTGCATAAAATCGATCAAATTCTTAAAAAAATTCACCAAATTCCATCATATGGACACCTAAGTGATAAAATATTCAAACCTCCGGGTACCCCATTATATATATTGAAATATCAGGATACCCAAGTGATAAATATTTAAATCTCAAGATACCTAAGTGATAATTTCCCTAAAATTCAAATCTGATAAGAACAAGAGCATTTGTTTTGTCAAAAGAATTCATTTCCAACCTCAATCACACTATTGTTGATGCCGCACATGTGTCATTTTTGTTGGAATCGGTGTCTTGAAACACCCAATTATAGTATTTTAACTATTAATTAAATAAAATTATTTTATTTATTTAATGTTCGGTTATGTTTTTACGAATCAAATATACATGTGATTGTTTTCTAAAATGTTCCATAAGATGGACGCAGTCCAAGATGACTTGTCAAGTTTGGTTTAAAGTGGTCAATGAGATTGAGTCACGGATAGATTTAAATCCAATTAGTGATATGTTGTCAAAGTATATGTTCGTAGTTGATGATAAGTTTGGACAACTTCTCCGATAAGACTATAATCCGATACTTTAGATGACTTATTTTGGTCATGTGGAGAGTGATCCAAAAGTATTATATTGGTATTGTCTATAAGATTGAAACATTGAGCTGAACCATATGAATTAGTTATTTCTTAATTGCTATCGGAAATAATTAATTCTGTAAAGACGGTAACACTAAATCCAGAAAATAGTCTGAACTCATATATAGAATGTTTGTTGCTTTGATGTTTTAAAAAGATTAGGTCACAACACGTGATGGAAATCTTACGTGCGTTGGGTAATAGCATGAAGCATAGTGGGAGCAGGTATTTTACTTGGAATTTGTAATCTCTTACAAGATAAAGATGTCTCTTTAGTTGATTCACAAGCATACGAAGAAATTTAAAAATCTTTGGCCAAAGTATTCCATATATTTGACTTTTGGATTTAGTACATAATATATTAATGAATTGTTCGAGAAGAGCGAGTCAGGAACTACGGTGAAAAATATGAGAAAAATAATGATAGTAGTTAAAATTATATTTTCTCATGAATATC
The DNA here is from genome assembly GCA_018398585.1 of Simmondsia chinensis. Lineage (NCBI taxonomy): Eukaryota > Viridiplantae > Streptophyta > Magnoliopsida > Caryophyllales > Simmondsiaceae > Simmondsia > Simmondsia chinensis. The sequence continues at coordinate 9,646,709 of JAGTTD010000004.1, forward strand.
TAATGGAGGGTTTAATTGTCATAATAAAAGTTAATCCGAAATTCTTGAGTAAATATATTTAATTCTGGAGTGCAACAACATTTTTTAGCGGAATTAAGCGGCGTTAAATAGTAATCAATGTTATCAAGAGTTGATAATTAGATTTGACTCATTTGAAACTAGAATTAAATTGTTCCCAAGGTCCATTCGCAAGCCTCAATATTAAGCATCGTTTGAAAATATTTAAAATTAAATATTTAGACAAATTATTTATTTATGAGATAAATAAATTTATGCTAAACTAAATTCATGAGATTAATTTATACATGGGAAAATTTTAAAAAATAGAACGAACAGCAGCAACTTTTTAGGCTGATAGTGGAGGAAGGCATGGAAGATTGGTCTTTGGCTGATTGATGCAGACCAACTTTTTAGGTTGGGGGTCCTCAGAAACAGCCTCCCTTCAGGGTAGCCCCCTGAAGGGGGAAGGCTGCCTACATCTACCCTTCCTAGACCTTGCTTCTGGCGCGAGCCCTTAGAGGCACTGGGTTTGTTGTTGTTGTTGTAGAACGAAGAGCATCAAGCATGGAAATTTAACTGATAGTGACAGAGGGTTTGGCACGTGATCTGCACATGCCGGGTTGTGCCTTTTTTTGGATTGGGCTGCATAGCGCAAGGCGCTGTCTAGCTCTTTGTGCCCGTTGCCTGTACACAGGCCCGCCATGCTTGAAGCATCCAATGGCTACATGACACGTGTCCATGACCTGATCTGTTTTGCTTATGTGCACGCCAACACGTGTCTCGACTGTGTTATCCTTAAAATTGTTCAATACCTTATGTATGTACGTATATGACCGCTATGAAAAGTGCAGAGATACATATGGTTTTTCTCCCACTATAAAATATAAGAGTTTAGCATAATTTTTTTGAGAAAACGTTTTTCAGAAAAATTGGAGAAAAATTGTATGTCAAATTTTTCTCTTTAAATTAGATATTTCGGAGCCCACACTTCGGGTGTTAATGGGTCATTGCGAAGAAGGCCTTGAGGTGTCAATAGGTTCTTCTTTCAAATTCTGATCTTCAAAATCAGAATTGGATTCATTCTCCGGGCATGTGATTTAAAGTTTGACTTCAATCTTTTCCTTTATTTTGTTTTCCTATATTGCATGTTTTTATGTGTTTTTATATATGATATTTTTATATGTAAACATGAACTATTATAGTAAAATTTAAATTTAATTAAATAGTTATATTAGATCAGACATTTAGAGTTAGAATTAATAATTTTAAATTTGTTTCTGTTGTGCCGCTCTAGCTAATTTTAGGGAATATTTCTAAACATTTTTATGGTCACATATACGCCTAAATGAAGAAAATAAGGTCCAATTCATGTCAATGTAAAAATTAGGACTAAAACAATCACAAATTCATTGCATAATGGTGCAACAATTCCAGGGGAAGTGAATATGCCGGACACACTAAGAAATGCATGTACAATTTTATCACTAAGGAACGTAGGTATGCGATTAAAGGGGGTGACATGGAAGGCGTATTGGGTTAACTCCTTCGAAAGAGACAAACTGATTCGTTAATGTACATAAAGTACAGTTTTGATGAGGGCGATCGACTGCGAAATATATTTTCGGCTGATTCAGAATTGCATATAGACTAGCGCCACTTTGGTGCACGATGACCTTCCATACAGTGTATGAAGTGAATGCTTATGAGATGACATTTATGATCCTAGTTGGAGTGAACAACTACTAACAAACCGTTGTATTTGGTTGTGTGTTACTTTGCAATGAGACAATAAATTTGGGTACTGGAAATATTATTAGAGGCGATGGATGGAAAGGAACCATTAACTATCATCACAAACGGAGACAAGAGCATTAGATATGCTATTTCAAGGGTTCTCCCTATGACTTTTCATCGACTATGTTTATGGCACCTACAAAGAAATGCGTAATCTCACGTAGGCAAACATTTTGCTTTGCAAGTTGTACAGTGTTCTATTGTGCATCGTAGACCTGAAGACTTTGAAGCTACATGGAAAGCGCTTGTTGGGCAATGTGCACAAACAGAAAATGAGAAGCACACAACATTGTGAAAGTACAAATTCAACTTCAAAATAGTACATGCAACAGAGATTGAAATTATTTGATTATGTTCAGTACTTTGATGGCTTATGGAGAGCAAAGAAGAAGGCAAAAGTTGAGTTTGATACTTTACATTAGAAGCAATCATTGGATGACCACTGTTTAACATAGAATCTCATGCCAGTTAAGTTTACACACGAGCGGCCTTTAAAATATTCGAAGACGAGCTGACATACGAGCCACTATTTTATAGTGAGGGATGTCCATCAAGTTAGGGAATATATTACATACACTTTAAGAAATTATTCCAAGGGCGATTATACATGGACAAGCATATATTGTCCATCTATTCAGAGATTGAGTTGTAGTTGTAAGAAGTTAGAGTCTATTGGTTTCCTATGTTGACATAGTATTGTTGTGATGAAGTATCTCGACATGGATAAAATCTGTCTTAGCTGCATTGTGTAAAGGTGGACAGTACTTGAAAATAAAAATACATTGGTACACAACCATTAGCACAATATTCATCGTATTAGTATTTCTTATATGTGTGATGTAACTTAATTTACTGAAAAGTAGATTGGCAAAAACACTCAATCTCGCCCGCTCTTTTTGGGAAATGTTTGTCGCATACGAAACAACTCAAATAATGACTTGTGTCAATATACGCAATAAGTAAATTCAATATATGATGATGTTTGACAAATCTTGACAAATAATTTTCTCTTACAGAGTCGGAAATCCATTCGCGCAAGTGCAAGGTTTTGAAATTCCTTCGACTGTACCAATCATGCTCAATCTCAACTAATTTCTCCCTACAACATAATATTCCAATTTATAGATATAAGATCAATATCATTTTATATAAACAACATCAAATATATATTTATTTACATGTCGTCTAACTTTCCGTTGAAGACATATTCCCATAAAACCTTTTTGCATGACTAAGTTTCTTGAGTTGGGCATGTATTGGCTCTATAGAGGAAGGACTGCATCTTTGTCTTGCATTCTTGATATGTGAGAAATAAGTCTCTTTTGGGATGGAATGAGTGCTCTTGCTTTCCACTACAATTATCTCAGGTTGTTCTTCAACAAGTTTATTCTTACCCAAGTACCTATTTTGCTTTTTTTGACCCCCAGTATAAGGTGTACGTATGACTACAATCTCCCCCGCCCCCTTCTTCTTTTTAGAGGTTGTCCTCAACAACATCTTGTGTAATTTACGAACACCAGGTAGTAGTAGAGAATCATCACTCAAGGTCTTCAAAGGAAGTGCGTAAATCACATATAGTGGCTCTTGGTTCAATTCTAACTGCGACCTTGGTTTCCACATCCGACTTGAGATCTTTGGAACAAGGGTATTAGAGGAACATACATCCTCACTTGACATGAAATAAATACTTGCTTTTGTTACACCTACACTAGGAGATGGACTAGGCAATAATGAAGGTTTTTTTGGGTATAATATCTTTCTTATGTTTAGAAGGAAAATCATCTTCATCCAATGAGTCAATTCATACATTTTGTTCGGTAGCTCTATTCGTGTTGCCTAAATTTCCATCACTTCTTTTTTTATTCACCTTCTTTTCATCTCATTTATGATTTCAAAAATTTGTTTGACTTGTGCGGCCAAGTCTTCAAGTTTCTGAGACAATTCAACTAAAGCTCTGTACCACATTGGGATGCATTATTATTGCCAACTTCATCAATCGGCACACTACATAATTGCTCCTCCACATTTTTATCACTTGAAAAAAGGATGATGGAGAAGGAGTTATGACTTCTAACAAGGAGGGGCTTTTGGAGAAGGAGTTATGACTTCTAACAAGGAGGGGCTTTTTCTTTGATCAGTTAGTTTCTTTGACATTGGTAGAACATCAAGCATTGAAAATCAAAATCAATCGTATATGTCACAAGGAATTAGACAAAAAAACTATCATATTCAATTTCATCATGTATTACTTTAACATTGTCAAAACTTTTATATTCTTGGCCTTCACTTCTGCATTTGTCAAATAGTGACAACCAATGTTATGCGTGAGGCGCACTCAAGCGCAAAAGCTCCATGAGGCCGAGGCGCATGATGGAGATGTGCGCTTCTTAGACATGAGACGCGTTAAGAATTTTCATGTTTAAATTTCATAATATTTGAATTAGTACTTCCTAAAACAATATATACTTACAAAAAAATTACCAGAATATAACTATAAAAAGGACCTAAGAAAACCAATGGGAGCAAAAAGAAAATTGAAAATAAAGGTTGAAATATTACATTAGAATATTAAAAATAAATTTAAATTTCAATAAAAAGGCTAAAAATCAATTAAATAGTTAATGAAATTACGTTAATATATTAAATAATAGGATATTAAAATCATATTAGGAGCTACAAAGGATAGATGATATGAGCACTTCTCTTATACATTTAGCTTTTTAAGCAAGAGTGGTGGTGAAATTAAAAAGCTGAAAACAAAATACTAGAGCTGGACATATGACAATTATAATGAAAAAAAACGAGAGGTGTGCTTTTGACAACAATGGATACAATGAGGGATCTCCCTTTTCGGTGAAGGCATCAATACGCATCCACCGATTGAATATTCAAGCATATAAAAGTTACATAAGCTTTGTGAAATAATAATTTAGTGTATTAACTTTTTAGTAAATAAGGTTTGTGAAACAATAATTCAGCTCAAAGTTACATGTACTTAATAAAGTAATTTAAATTATGATATATAAGGATCTAAAATAGGCCTTTCATTAAACTTTCTTTGTTAGCAGTGTCATAACATTATTATTTGTGCGTAAGATGAGGGGAACAAAGAGGAGATGATGGATTTACCAACACATAACAAATTTACACATTTTCACATGGTCATTTGGACTATTTTTTAAGTACTTGTAATTTTGAACTAAAAATTTTTTTTCGCAAATATTGTGTACTAAAGAATTAATACACTAAACCCAATGGTATTAATATATAACTTACCTTTTTTTTTAATTAAGTCTACTTATACTTTTTATAGGAGTGAAAAGAAAATTTTTTGTATTGGTATCTGTGGTTGGAATCGGTGTCCTGAAATAACTAATTATTATATTTCAATGTTAAATAAATGAAATTATTTTATTTATTTAATGTTTGATTATGTTTTATGAGTCTAATGTACACGTGATTGTTTTCTAAAATGTTCCATGATATGGACATAGTTCAAAATGACATATCAAGTTTGGTTTAAATGGTCAATGAGATTGAGCCACGAATAGACTTAAATCAAATTAGTGATATGTTGTCAGAATATAATTTTGTAATCGATGATAAGTTTGGACAACTTGTTTGATAAGACTATAATATGATATTTTAGATGACTTGTCTTAGTCATGTGGATAGGGATCCAAAATTGTTATATTGGTGTTATCAATAAGATTTGAACACTAAGCTGGACCGCCTAAATTATTTTTTTCTTAACTACTTTTATAAAAAATTAATTCTATAAGACAATTACTCTAAATCTAGGAAATAGTCTGAACTTGTGCTTAAATTGTTCGTTGCTTTGATGTGCTAAAAGAACTGGTCACAACGCGTTGGCTTAAATCTATGTGTATTAGGTAACTGCATAAAGTGTAGCGTGAACAGGTATTTTACGTGGAGTCGATAATCTCTTACAAGATAAAGATGTCCCCTTAGTTGATTCGCAAGCATACGAATAAATTCTAGAATATTTGGCCAAGGTATTCCATGCGTCTGACATTTGGAATTAGTACAGAAATTGCTTTCTATATTAGTGAATTGTTCGAGAAGGACATGTCGAGCATGGGTGAAAGATGTGAGAAAAATAATGATAGTAACTAAAGTTATTGTTGCTCATAAATATCCAATAGATGAATTTTTGAGTGAATATATTTAAGTCTATAGTCTCCCCCGTTACTTCACCTTGTTCCTTTTGGCACTCCTTGCCCATCTTGTTCTCGCCATCTTCCTTGGTGAGCATGGCTCTATCCTCTAGATTCGGGTTTTTAGTATCCAAATGAGGCGCTTCATCCTTCTTCGGCAACAAGACTAACTTTGTTCCCTCAAATACAAAGTTGTACCTTTTTTGGCTCCTATCATGGGTACCACCTCTGTCGAATTGCCATGGTCGTCTAAGCAGCAAATGGCATGCATCCATGGTATTCACGTCACACCATACTCCATCTCGGTATTTTTCCCCAATTAAAAATTACTCAAACAACGTTTTGATATGGTTACCTAGTCTCCTTCCTCGAGCCATGACAACTAGAAAGGGTTCAGATGCTCCTCCGTCTTTAACCCTAGCTTCTGGACTGCTTCCTTGGAGATGACAGTTTGTAATCACATTACAACTTTTGGAATCAATGATTAGGCGACACATCCTTTTGCCGATCGTACATGTTGTCTATAAGATGCTATCTTGAAGCTAACTATCTCCTTCTGCTTCCTTAGGTGTGAAGCTAACCCGCCGGACCATTAGTAGATGGCCCTCCTCGATTCTATCCTCTTCTCCCACTTCTGGTGGTTATTGAGGTTGAGCCGTAGTTGTTTGGTTAGGACTCACACTCAATTGCTCCAAATATAGCTTGATTCGCCGGAATTTCTCCCCTAACTCCTCGATTCTCCTCTTGAACTGTTGTTGAGAATCTCGCTCATACATGTCACTAACGACGGTGTGCCTCTAATACCCATGGGCCATATTAGAAAACGTTATGAGCTCCGGTACCAACTGGTGCAGCATAGAAGAAGAAGAAAGTAGGGAACGGAAGGTTTAACGACCTTTCTTAGTTTCTTATTGCTAAAACAATTCAGAGATAAAGGGAAAAATATTTAATCTTAATTTTCACAACCCAAGAATAAGAGAAAATACTAACAACAAAATAAAATCTATGAAAATTGAATGAATAAAAACCCTAGTCTTCCTCTTCTTTAAATAGAGGAATTTTGCTAGCTAGACTCAAAAAAATAAAATAAATAAAACTAAAATAAAACTACAATCTAAAAAATAAACAATGGATATTAGCCATCTGTGTGCTCATCTAGCAATCCATGTGCTCGTAATCCATGTGCTTTTATTTGTTAAGCTTCCTACTTAAAGTTAAACAAGTTGTCATCCTTTCCGCGTGTCTCTGCCATCATGCCAAGCAATCCATCTTGTCAATTCCAGCCCGCCAAGATCCATCCACCCTATGACCTCCTAAAGGTTATCCACCCTATGACCCACTAAAGGTTAAGGTGCACATTATATGTTTAAGGCAAGGTCAAAAAGTAAAACACATTAATGATTGCCGGGCACCAGTGTGTGTGCGCGAGTGTTGGTGAGGGTGAGTGTTGGTAGCAATTCTCAAAATTTAATGGGGTAGTCGTTATCCTATTAACCATTACTCCATTAATGACTAACCTTTTTTTTTTATTCCATACCAAATATGCCCCTAGTGTGTTAATTTTTAGTATATAAACTTTATGAAACAATAATTTAGTCCAAAAATTACAATTACTTAAATAAAATAGTTCAAATGGTGATATGTAAGTATCTAAAATAGGTTTCTCATTGAACTCTTTTTCGTTAGCTTGTCACAACATTACTGTTTGTGCATAGGATGAGGGGAACAACAAGGAGATGATAGGTTTACCATCATATAACAGTTTCACACATTTTCACACGGTCATTTGGACTATTTTCAAGTACCCAACTTCTAAACTAAAACAATATTTCACAAAATTTATATACTAAAAATTAATAAACTAAATTTCATGGTATTAATATATAATTTACCCTTTTTCTATTAAGTTTTCTTGTACGTTCTATTGAATTGAAAAGAAAATTTGTTCAACCCAAGATGCAAAAAACAAAGTGCTTCAACTTTCCCTCTCGAGTGCATTGTTTCCCTGTCAATTTCAGTTTTAGTTTTGGCACACTGAATCTTTCCCTTATTCCTGGTTCATACTGTCTAGTGGTTGTTATAGTCATATAGCCCCTGTTTGTTTTTTGCCTGTATTTTGTCCTATAATCTTATTTTCTTGATCTGTTGTATGTTTTTCTTGTATTTGTTTTGTTCCCTGTCTTAGTATTGGTTGAAACTGGTCTTGTTTGTACAAGGTGTCTGTTGTTTTACGACTTTGTCGCTAATTATAAAAAAAGAACTTTCTTTCTTGAGGAAAGGGTGGTTTTTAAGGAAAAAGATATGTTGCACGAGAAATGAATTAGTCATATGTAAGTCATGTGATTAACATTTCAATAGGTAATTTATTTTTTTGATGGATTTAGATGGTTTTCCTTTATAATAATAGATGGTTAATTTAATAATGATTGCCTTCTCTAGTTCTAGTATAAAAAAAAAAAAACCAGCATTAGATATGAATGATCGATGCGAATAAAATCCTCTTCTCTCTCTCAATTTCATTTATATTTTCCCCACCCAATTTCTATTATCAAATTTGGTTAAACTGTAAATAGCACTATTTAGTCACTCTTCTTGATTTAACCTCATCAATTTGATAAAAAAGACTCCCTAATCAAACACTTTAATGACGAATTTAGAATGCAATGATTGCAGCGTCGATATGACAGGGACGGTAAAGGCGCCGCTTACAGAGAATGAAAATTTTCAGTTTTATGAAGGCCTGTAAGGGAACAACTTTTTTCAATATTTGGAATCATTTACTAGTTATAATTTGTAGTTTCAAAAAAATATATATTAGAAACTTTTTTAATTGTTTCCTTTTTTTCTCCTAATTTTTTTAAAGTAAAAGTTATGAATAAATATACAAAACACAATATTTCTCTTATTTTTCTGCCTCTTGCTTTTCATTACTTTCTCAACTTTTTTATACATTGGTAGCATCGCCGCCCGGGGGGGGGGGGGGGGGGGGGGGGGAGGAGATTCCTCATAAAAGGGAGCCACTAAGTTTCTAGTGGAAATTGAACTCGGGTGGTGCAGTTGGCTGTCGGTTCTCCCCACTAGGCTATCCCTAGAGGGCATTCATCACTTCTTAATTACAACTAAAGTCCATACATATAGTGCTCAAAAGTCTCTGCTTAACTCTAATGCACTTGGTAGGAAAAACACTCCAATATACTCGCTCTTAAAAAAAGCTAGAAATTTAACCCCGTGAATACCAAACCACACTCTCACTTGTCCCCCCCCCCCCCCAAAAAAAAAACACTAAGAAGCCTGAAGGCAAAATCATATACTATAAAATCATCGTTTACAAGCGATACAAGAGCCTCTAGCAAATTTCACCACCATACATGATGATACAAGTTTCTAGAGTAATGGTACAAAGCATTAAGACCCAACAAAAACGTAAAACATCAAAATAATGAGAAGATGAAAGCTCAAAAATATCCTCGATAATAGCTTTACACTCTCAAGGGGGAGGGCTCCTACAAACAAAGTCAATATCCAGATTACAATCCGATTCGTTAATGATCCTCTTTGGCCTTACGATATTGCCAACGACAATGGGACCTAAATTACAAGAGCTTTGGCTAGATGGACAGAAGGGGCCGGGTTGGAGCCATAACAACCACCAATAATGGTACCTTGCCCATTATGTCCGACTACTGCTAGTGCAATAGCCAATGTTGGATTTTGTAGAGCTGTGTTTTTATTGATCTTCAATATGTCATGAGGAGGTGGCTCACAACCTTGATCTTGCCTTGATCTAGAGGGAGGAGGTCGAACATGATCACTTAGTAAAGTCTTTTTGAAATTTGATAAACTAGGGTCAGCAGCTGAGGCAATATGAGTGGAATGGTTGTTACTCTTTCCAAAGGTAAAAGCCTTTCTTCTTTAAAGCAAACCAGATAGCACTAGCCTAAGAGCAGAAAAATAAAATGCGCTTGATCGCTTCAATATCGTCTTCACACCTTGAACAAAGAGGGTGGGGGCCCATTTAGTGAAAGCGAATAAACTAACACTCTATTACTATTTTTTTTTTCAAACTTTTGCAAAAAAAATATTTTTTAATAGTATGTTTTTCTATTTTTTAAATTTTGTACATTTTTTAATTTCAAATTTATTAATCTAATTTTAAAATATGTTATCTTATACTAATTTATATGAAAATTTTAATCATATTTTTCATCTTCTAAATCTATAATTTCATTACTATAATAAATTAAAATAATTATTTTTTATAAATATAAAAATTTTTTTTTTCCTAAAAATAAAAGAACTTCCAAGTTTTACCTAAAAACATAGAAATCTCTTCTAAAAATAAAATTAAATACTTAGACCCTTCACTTTTGAGGGACAAAATAGTCATAAAAAGTTGAGTGGTGGTGAACTGATTGCTTGCTTTAAAAGTAAGGGATTAAAGCTTGTTTGAGATTGCTTATTTTAGAAAAAAAAATATTTTTTAAAAAAAAGCACTTTTCTGAGATTTAAGAGTGTTTGATAACTGAAATTTTTATTAAAAGTAGAAGTAGAAATTTGGTGCTTATTTTTTTAAGCAGAAGCAGAAGTAAAAACTAAACAATTGAGAAAGTTTATTTTAGGTATCTTAAAATTTATTAATATATTTAAAGAATAATTTATATGGTTCACAAATAGTTTATATATTTTTAAAAATATATTAAATATGAAAAAAATATTTTAACAATTAATAATATGTTTAAAATATTTAGATATTTTAATTATTAAAAAATATTTTAAATATTGAAAATATTTTAATTTTCTTAAAAAAATAAATATTTTTAAAATATTAAAAATAATTTAAACATTTAAGAAATATTTATATATTTAGAAAATATTTTTAATAATAAAAAATATTTTAAATATTTAAATATATATTAAATATTTTGAATGGTTATTGGTGATTTTCTAACTGTAAAAGACTTCTGATAGTGTCATTTTTAGTAATTTTATAGAAAAAAGTGCTTTTTCAACATTGACTAAATACTCACAATAATACCATAAGCACTTCTTTACTGGTTAGCCAAATATAAACTGCTTATTTAAAACAACACCTTTACAAAAGCGCTTTTACAAAAAGTGCTTCTAAAAAATACAGTTTTTTCACTACAATTCCAAACAGGGCCTAAGTGAATGACTTTATTTGTGAGAGAACTTCACTATTATTGAAGTACAAAAAAGAAAAATTTACAATTTATCTTAAATTTTAGGCTTTTTTTTTTTAATAAAAATCACCTAGGTTTTAGGTGCAACATTCCAGGTGCCTTTAGGGCTCCCACCTAAGCAGAGTCCGGGGAGAGGCTGTTTTTGAGAAACCCCTTCAGGTTTTAGGTTTTTGTTGCGATTTCAAAAAATACGTAGATTTTCTAATTGTTCAAAGTCACACCAAAACTTTCCAAAAATTTTTAATGTCACATCTTAATGTTAATGGCTTTAGCATTTTTTAGTTTTTGCTAATGTGACATTTAAAAGAATATTCTTTTTAATATAAAATAATTTTTAAAATTATGATAAGTATTTAAGATATTTATATCATTTTTTAAATGTAAATTTAAAATTTTAAAATTATTTCCTCTGCCATATCAACAAAAATTAATGGATGTTAATGGCATTAAAACTAAGGTGTAACATTAAAAAATTGTGAAAAGTTTAGACGTGACTTTGAAAAATTAAAAAAATATAGATGGTATTTTGAAATCACATCTAAAATTTAGGTAATTTTCAATTAAAACTCTAAATTTTATGATTTATAGTCTAAATTGCATTTTGATTGAGCCTTGGAATATGCATTTTTTTATACATTGAAAATACCTATATTTTCAATAAGCTGGGCTGAGTCGGTCTAATAAATCTGTCAGCCCAATCCACATCCACCCACTTCAGACGAACGGCTAAGATCAAATAACAATCGATCGGACGGTTCCCAGTACCAGAACCCTTCTATATATGTTGTTCACTAAATTATTGTTTGCCCTCGTCTTCGCCGCACGAGTTTCATTGGCCTAGGGTTTTCGATTTCTTCTCTCTACAGATCATTTGCAATTCAACTCTCTTAGATTCCCCTAAATCATCAAACATGGTGAGATTTTTGCTGATTTTATTGATTATCTTCTTTAATTTCACTTGTTGTTCCGTGTTTTTCTTCTCTTTCGAGTACGCCAAATGCTAGGGTTTTAGGATTTCGTGCGTTCGTTAATTTATCGATTTGCTTCTTCTCTCTTCAGTTTCCCTAGATTTTCAAACATGGTGAGATTTGTGATTGGTTAAACTTTGATTTATTAATTTTGTATTGTGAAATAATATTTTAGTTCAAAATTTACATGTATTCATTGGAATAGTCTAAGGGTTTGAAATAGGCCTCTTATCGGACTCGTCTTCATGTCAAAACATTGTCATTCATGTGTGGGATGAGGGGAATAGCTAGGTGATGGTGGGTTTATTTACAAATAATGGCAAATTTTATACCCTTTACTGTTATTTGGATTGTGTTAACAAAATACATGCAAATCTTGGATAAAGAATTATTTAACAAAGTTTATGGACCCAAAATTAGTAGATCAAACTTTTAGAGTATTAGTATCTAATTACCTTTTCTGATTTTGTTGATTGTATAATTTAAATCATGTGGTGTTTCGTATACTTCTTTTTGTAATGCATAAATCTAGGGTTTTAAGCTTTTGTGTGTTTAATTAACTATCTATTTGTTCCCTATTTGGAAAGTTGTGTTGATTTGTGATGATGAAATTATCATATATAGGTGCTGCAAAACGATATTGATTTGTTGAACCCACCAGCGGAGCTTGAGAAGAGGAAGCACAAGCTCAAGCGTCTTGTTCAGTCCCCCAACTCTTTCTTCATGGTGATTTTCTTCATCTTTGTTCTTTCTTGATTTTGTTCGAAATCATGTGTTCTTATAATTGTTCTGACTTCTTTGTATTGTAAAAATTGTGACTCTGATTTCTACAGGATGTTAAGTGCCAGGGATGCTTCAACATGTAAGTATTGCTTTTTGGTCCCTGAAATTTTTATTTGGTTACATGAATGAGTAGAAGAAATAATTTTGATGGAAAGACCTTGCCAAAAATGAGAAAAAATGACTTCTTGTCAAGCGTGAAGAAAGAACCTTTTTTTTATAACCCTACTTCCAACTGATCCTGAGCATCATGCTCTTCCCACTAATGAGATGAAGATTATTTCCAAAACCGAATGTGAGGTGAAGAAATATATTTTATCATAAAATATCTTGAGAGGAGGGGTGTGGGATGAACTTGGTTTCAATCCAACTGAACAAGGCTGATTTTATGTGGATTTCTGTAGATATTTGCCACTGCAAGACTGGAACAAGTCATATTTTGTTCATTAGTGTAATATTGGGTTATAGTTTTTGATTTTAGAACAACACTGCATGTTTAAATGAGGAATAGACCTTGGAAATTGTGAAACATAAAATTCAAGAGCTGTATTATTTGGGGTAAATTATAATTTGTCTTTGCAAGTAAAATTCAGAGATCTTGGGCTTAGAGTTGTAAATGATCCAAGATTCTTGTGAGTAGCTCGAATATAGCTCCTTTAGAACTTGAGTTAGGGCCCTGGTTTGAGGACATGGTCACTAAATGAGTATGAGTCAAGTGTTAAACTACCGGACTCAATACATGACTTCTACTCATTATGCAACTTGATAGCTGATTGTCCTGTGGATGTAGTTTTTCTTCTATCATATGGCTATTGTGTTCAATCTTGGCATATTAGTTAATTTCTGGTTATTTATGTTCAACTGTAGTGTTAGCTAGGAATAATTAAGGGAGGGAGGCAATCCAAAATTGAATATTAAAACCAAGTTCGGGTTTAACAATGTTCGAATAGTCAAATCGAGTTTGAACATGATTCCAATTATTCAAGTTAAAGTCCAGTCATTTAACTCTATCTTATTACGGCCCTACTTGGGCATGTTTACTTCCTTGGTTATAAAGTTTTTTAAGAATATTTTTCAAATCTTGTAATTTCTAAAGGTGTATTCAAAATTACCACCTTTTTCAATTTAGTAGGAAACTGATGTTTTCAATTTTTCTTTGTACTGAAATTAGTTGAAAAAAGAACTTCCCTTATTTCTCAATTTTTCCTTTGTAATTAGGTCTTCGTTTTCCCCAATTTTCTGCATTGACCATGTTTGTCAATCGGACTTTGAATTTCTGTGGAAACAAATTGAAAATGAAGATAAAGAACTTTGGAATTTTCACTAACCAAATGTTTCAATAGTTTTCAGAATAATTCATCACCAAAAACATCTTATGCGACTTTTATCTCTGAATGGCTGTGGCGATGCTGTGTATATGATAAGTTTAACATACAGCCATGTTGTTTTAATCCGTTCACGGCTTGAATTGAATGGAAATTTTTTTTTTTTTTTTCATTCAAGCCATGAACTCGGTAGTTCTTTTCTTGCAAGTGTGGTATTCTATTAATCAATAAATTGTTTGAACAATGGGAGTACTACATGAGAGCATGTTGCCGAAAACCACAACCAAGCCACCATAAGCTGAACTCCCAAAATATTTTTCTAAGCTGAGTTCCCGAAATCCCATAAATGCCCTCACCCTTGGTGAAGGTGAGATTCAATCTTAGGTTGTGGGAGCCACCCCCTAGTGAATATGCCACTTGAGTTAGTTTGTACCTTCAGAACTCCAAAAAATACCAAAAATATCATAAAGAGTTAGGTACAATCTGCAGGGGGTGAAGGACCTTAGTGTGTGTGAGTTGAAGTCCTTGCTCCTCAAAGTCAACTCCTGACTAGTCCTAACATTGGACATCACCTACTTTCATTAGGGAACTCGGTAATGAATTGTTGTGAACCATTCCGTCAACTTGATTACCGGTCGTATACTTCGATGATCTTTAGCTTTTTATCTACTTGCATGTTCCATGCCGCCACATGTGAATTCATGATTATTAACATTTGGAAAATTCTGTTTCATTTCTGGTGCAGAACCACTGTGTTTAGCCACTCCCAAACTGTTGTGGTTTGCGGTAACTGCCAGACTGTGTTGTGCCAACCAACTGGTGGACGTGCTAGGCTCACTGAGGGATGTTCTTTCAGGAGAAAGGTCGATTAACCATTATACCCTCAAGCATTTTTGCTTTCCGAAGAGTTTCCTGGTTAGTTTCATGATGGTAGTAAATTATGCTTTTGTTGTCCCTTCAAAATTTGGGTACCTCTGTTTTGCTGAAGTACTTCTTGTTGTGGAAGATCATTGTTGAGTAGTAGTTTTGATTTTGTAGTTTGAATTTGTTTTTGTTTGGAGATTATGAGAATATTTTTTGGTTTACTTCAAACGGTAATGAATGTTTGATTAAAAAGCGAATTGTGTGATGTTTTTTGAAGAGGCTGAAAATATGCTTGGCGGATCAAGGTATGCTGTTGATGCCAATGCCAAGTCCATTTTATTTTGATGTTTATATTACCAAGGCAAAAATAATGGCGTTGGTGTGGATGGGCTGACTTGGCCTGTGAGCCTTTGTAAGTAGGCTCATCATAAATCTTGAAGCAAACTTTGAGAACTTTGGTTTAGCTTGGACCTAAGCTCAAGTTCGTAATACTTGTGAGCGTATACAAGGGTACAATAACTCAATTTCAATGTACTTAGTCCAATATGCCAAGCCTGAATGAGTAGAGTTTGAGATTAATTAATGAAGTTGAGCTAAGTTTGGAGCTTGTCAAGATTGGTTGGTGCTCAATCAAGATAAGCTAATCCAGAGTTTAAGATTGGCTATGCTCCAAACTTGCCAAGATCGATGTTGAGCTTAATTTTGACGGGCTGAGTCCTTCAGCCTTGCAAATTTGGGGCTTTACTCATCTCATTTCCACCATCTATTTATATAAACAAAGGTTGATGATTTGATGGCTTGTAAGTATTTTCTCCCTGAGATTGTTTTCATCTAACGGTCAAATCGAAGGTTTAGTTGGGAAATGTGAGGCTCAAAACAATGTAGGCTTCGTCTTTGGTAGTCACATTAAATACAGAGCTGGTTAAAATTCACGTAATGATGTGATTCGTATATAGTTAGTTTCGGTTGAGGATTTGGAGTTGGGTGAATTTGGGCTATGCATGACATGTGTAACAAATTAGATATTGAAATATATTTTAATAATTTTTAGTTTGATATCTTATTTTAAATAAAATTGTGCGTTTTTATCTTATATCAGTGACATTTGTAAGCTGATAAATTATTATGTACCTATGAGGTGATACATCGGTTATGCCATCGGTAATTAAGTTGGTCAAGGGTTGAGATTTAGATCATTCCCTGGGAGCCTTCAGCATTGCATGACGGGGAAACAACGCAGCATATTTGCCAAATTTACTTTGTATTTTGGTCGACGGTAAAATATGTGTTCTTTGATTTATTTTTATAATACATACTTATAACGTGTATTATAAATTTTTCATTTACAAAATGATTAATCAAAAATAATTTTACATCAACCTAAAAGAAACTTTTAGATATTTATTTATTTAAGTGTGGAGCTGCAACCCTTAAATTAATGATTATTGTTTGTATTGTGTTAATTTAATTTTTTGGTTACATTTAAATTAAGTCATTGACGTAGTTTTTAATGGTAAAATAACGTTAGATGCAAGTAAACAAATTTACCTGTAGAGTCGATTTAACCTAAGCGATGGTCGGACTACTAAAAATTTAATGCAAGTTTTAGTCTTAAGGATCAAATCGTCACAATATATTGGTTGTAAAGTGATTAAATTAAAATAATTAAAAGTATAAAGATTAAATTGGCATAATAGACAAAATATGTGAACTTTTGGTGCTCCCTAGAAATATATAGAAAGTTTTCTCCTCGTATGACTTTATATTTGATAAAATTTTAATGGAAAATAGGTCATAAAATCATCAAATTAGTTAGTCTCTAAATTAAGTCCTTTTTTCTTCTTTTAGAAAAATAAAAATGGCTTGCGCTTTTGCATCTCTTAGACAACGGCAATGACAAATCTTGGGTTTATTTAATTAAAACATTAGGGACTTCCAAGCACAGTTAAGATAATTGAATGTGTTTATTCAACAATATTATATGACTTGTATGACTGTGTCAACCAATAAACATATGAATCCATACGAACTTTTTTGTGAATGGATGGAGTGAGTGAGTTATGAAAGACAGATTCAAAAACAGTACAATATATATGATTTCGAAATATAAAAATGTCAAGATATTTCATATGACCGCTATTATTGTTAATACTATCACTTAAAAAGTGTTTATATATTATAATCGTCCCACTCCACGAGTAATTTTAGATATTAGTACATTTATGCAATAATCAATCTAAAATAATTTAACTATATGTCAATATATATATATAAAAAAACAAACCAAATTCTATTTCTTGACCAAAAAATAATCAAACTCTAAAATTAATCTAAAAATTACCCAAATCTAAAAATTTGATTTAAAAAATTTGATTTGTGTTTCTTCTACGTATTTTTGGTTTAGCTTGTTCTCTGTAGGGCTGCAAATAAGCCAGGCCGGCTCTAGAGCCGGTTTGACTGGGCTCGTTAAGGGCTCGGCTTGGGTTCGTCTAAGCCGACTAGAGAGTCTGCTTGACTTGTTTAAGGGTGGCTCGTTTAAATAAAGGAGCCAAATCGAACCGAGGCCATGTCGGCTCGAAAGACTCACAAGCCGGCTCGTTTATGGGCTCATGAGCCCTCTCAATTACCGGCTTGTATGTCTACATTGCGAAATTAAGTTACATGTATGCTTTTTATTTCCAATTTTATACATGATTTATTTTATTTCAAGTAACAATAATCATAAATGAGTTTAAAAGCCTAATAAATGAGCTTAATGAGTCGGGTAAATGAGCGCAATAAGATAGCAAAACTCAAATGAGCCAGCTCACAAAATCAAGCCTAAATGATACCGATATTGAGCCGGTCTCATTTAATAAACGAGCTGAGCCGAGCACATATATGCGGCTCGGTTATATAAATGATATCGATACCGAGCTAATCTCATTCAGTTAACGAGCCGAGCTGAACTGAGCAAGCTGTTGTTCGGTTTAGCATAGCTCAGCTCATTTGCAGTCCTAGTTTTCTGGTTGTATTCCTCAGTTGTTTTGCTTGTTCTTTGCTCCAGATATTGCTTTTTTGTGGGGTTGTACTCAATTATCGAGAAAACTTATTTTTAGTTTGGTTAGGTAGGAAAAGAAATCAAGCTAAACCAAAAATATGCAGAAGAAAAATATAATGTCGGAGCGTCATACTACACGCCATGCTTAGCCATCAATTCAACATTTTTTTAAATTAGTTTTAAAGTTTGGTTATTTTTTAGTAAAAAGAGTTGGATTATTTTTTGGTAGAAAATTTAGAGTTAGGCCTTTTTTTTATTAGAAAATAGAGTTAGATTATTTTTTGGTAGAAAAGTTAGAGTTAAGTTATTTTTAGTTAGAAAATAGAATTGAGTTATTTTTTGATATATTGACATATAGTTGGGTTATTTTTAGATTAATTGTTGTATATTTATGTACCAATGTATATTTTTTTTAAGTCAAAGACTTTTTGACCGTATGGTATCTAGATTTTATTTGATTTTTATAAAAATATGATTATGGTTATTAATATGATTATGCTTGTTGGGTTATAACAATTAGATCATAAAATCATAATTATGGCCCCTTAGTAAGTAGTATCAACATTTGAGCCCACAGGGCATAATAGTCTACTCGTGGGTGTGCCAATTGACCTTGAACATCTAAACGCAAGTTTATGGTTACCAATAAAGGAAGTTATCTAAAAAATAGAATAAAAAAAATCAATAATAATCCTCCACAGAACTTAGAACCTCATGCTTTGCATCTAAGACCAAGAGTCATGTATAACCTTATACCAACTTGATGTGGAAAAGATCCAAACTGATTTTTGCATTAGCCTTGTGCTTCCTTCAAAGTTGAATTATCTTTTTGTAACAGATCGCTCATGACCTCCTACTGTGGCTATCCCTCTACTTGGTTCTTGACCTATGCGTCTGACAATCCGCAATCTAACTTCTCCAGAGGTTTAATCATTGCCTCGTTCATCATGCACCGAACTAGAACTACTCCGTCAAACGGAGACTTGATGCATCCTGAATGGACCATAGTCATCCTCATCACATCCTATTTTATTAAATCTCTGACAGCATTGATGAATCCTCCAAGAGTTGAGCCTTGCAATTATGGTTACTCACTTTCCATGGATGGTTGGCTTGCACATCTCTTGAGTTTCTTATGCTTGTTTGATTTGCAACTTTTCCATCCCGCTACTAACTTGTGGAGCATCCAAATCCATTAGGTTAGGGATTAGAGTCGTGTCTTGACCCATGTCTTGTGCCTTTCTTTCAAAGCCTGGTCGAGATTGGTGCATTTCTCAACAGCTTTTCCCCGCAAGAGCTTTCTTTTCTACATCCGGGGAAGCTTTACATCGGAAGAGCAAGCCTTTATTCCTCTTTAAGTCATCCTTATATCTTGCTTAACTTATTGTTCCTGTTGGAGGTTTTTGATCCTCACTCCATAAAGTTGCCCTCCCACAGGTGGAGTACAACACTTTAGAACCTTTATGATACCGGACTCAACTATGATAGAGATATATTTGGGGTTCCTCTAAAGGCGCTCTATCCTCATGATCATGGTACATTTGGGAAATCGGTCCTTGTGCTTTGACACAAGGGCACCTCTAGAGGAATAAGGTAACAACTCCTCATTTCCTATAGTAACAGTTGGTCATAGTGGTAGTCCATAACCTTTTTTAATCTCTCTAGATTCGGAATAACATTTTTCTTGAGGTAAGATTTAGGGTGGATGACTTCTTGGAAGTTCATACCATAGTAGACACCCCTCGTTTCCTTCCCTTGAATAATCTTCTAACTGCCCTAGTGATCTGGCTTCTATTTGGGACCCATAGCTATATTACAAAAAAAGTGACCGTTGCCAACAGCGGCAATGGCGATTTTTCTATTGGGAAAAGGCTTTACCAACAAAAAATTGTCTGTTACTAAGCTATTGGCATAGCCTCTGTCCTTAAAGGCTTTACCAATAGAAATTTTAAGTTGTTGGTAATAACTCTCAAAGGTCACAAGTATTTATTTGCCGGTAAAAGTTATACCAGCAAAAACTTTTGATGCGTCTTGTATTTACGCATATTTTAATTGTTATTTTTAATTATTTTGTACATATTTAATTATAATTCTACACTCATTTTGGCAATTTTTATATTTAACAGGTTTGAAATTAAAGTTCCTAAAATTGTCAAGTGTTGGTGCAAATAAGACAAATTCGATGCGGGAATAATTAAATCAAGACAAACGAGATTTGGGACAACAACGTACAAGCCCAACCCACACCTACACTATTCATCATCTTCAACCCAGCCGCACCGCTACAGTACCTAAGCACTGTACCGGCCCAGACTCCAGCCAACTTCAGCCCAACACCAGCAGCCCAGGACCCCCCCTACTCGAACCTGCACAGGCCGAATGCAGCCCAGGCCCAGCATCAACACCAGACCTCCGGCCCACCAACAGCAACCCGTCACCAACCTCAGGCCCAGACCCTCCGACACCAGCAACCCACGGCCCACACCTTCGCAGGCTCATCAATGCTAGGGTTGACTAAGACGCAGTAGATCATCGTTTAAAAGGGGGGGACCGTCTCTGGTTCGAGGCTGACCACCGCCGCCACGCTCTTCTCTTTCTCTCCTTTGTCTGATTCTTTCTTTTCCTGTTTCTTTCTTTTCTTTATTTTAATTTTTCGTTAAATTGGAACGAGAGCGAAATTAGCGTGGAGATCAACATGAGTTTGTTCAACTTCTTCTTCACTGGATCATCCTTGATGGAGAGCTAACTTGCCCTCTGGGGTTAGATGAAATCTTAGCCTTTACTTTTATTTACTTTTAATTCGGGTTAATTTGATTGTTCATATGAATTACTTGGTTGAGATAAATACTTTGAAGTATTATATTTTTATTGTTTATTCAATTGATATGATTATTATAACCTTTAATTGTTGATATTGATATTTATAAATTAATTCTTTGTGCTTGTAGCCTTAGGATTAATTAATCAAGCAATAGTATTAACCAAATTGTTAATTAAAGCCTATCTTCCCTATGCTTTAGTTAGATAGGGTCAATACGTAATAATTAACAATACGTTAGGTAGAGCCTATTTTCCTTATGCTTTAGTTAGATAGGGTAAATATGCAAAACTAACTGCATTATCTTAGTAGGTTGAAACTTGTAACCTAAACCACTTCCCGCGTGACAATTAATAATCCCAAGTTAAACGTTAACGCAAAAGTAATTGGCTAACGATGGATTCAAAACCCTAGGTTCCAATTAATACACTTTTTCGATTAGAAGTAGATTTCTTTAGTTTAATTGTTGTTTCCTTAGGTTAATTAATATAAAAATCTCTCAATTTTATTCAAATCAATTTAAGTCATAGAATAAATTCACGCACTCTTAGTTCCTGTGGTTCGACACCCTCTCGCCCTACACTTCAATTTAGGCGTGTTTAATAGATAGGGTTTTATATTAAATTTTGATAGAAGTAGAAAAACACATCAAGATTTTGGCGCCGTTGCCGGGGACTAGGCAATGTTCGTGATTTTATTTTTGTGATTTTCTTTGATTTTTAACTTTCTATTTTTTCTTTAATTTTAAATTAATTTATTTTATTTTTCAACCCAGGATTTGAAATCTTAATTTGATTCTTAATTTAGAATTTTTAATTTTTAAATTCTCTTTAATTGTTATTGTCTCTTTTCTTAAATAAAAAAAAAACTTTTTATTAGCATTATTTTTCTTGTGATTTTCGTGCATAAGTAGATTTTAGGGTATCTTGTTATTTGTCTTTTCCTTTTAGTATTTGTTTCGTCTGTTTTATATGTTTTGCTTATTTAATTTTTAATTTACGTGATTTGTGTGGTTAATTGTTCATGTACGGTCGTCGCTCTTTGTCTCTGGACCTTACTAGATTCGACCCTGAAATTGAAAGAACTTTAAGAGACCTTAGAGCCTAACACCGAGCAAAATTCGCTAGTGCTAACTCTTATTTAGTAATGGCTGACGAACAACAACCACGTACACTTATGGACTACTTGACTCCCACTACATACGCTTCACCGTCCTGCATTAGGTTGCCACCCGTAGCCCATCAGTTCGAGCTTAAGCCACATACTATACAAATTCTTCCTTCATTCCACGGCTTAGGTAATGAGAACCCGTACACACACTTGGACAGTTTCATGGAGGTTTGCTCAACCTTTAGGATTCCTAATGTCAGTGATGACGCCATCTTGCTTCGCCTCTTTCCTTTCTCTTTAAAGGAAAAGGCTAAATATTGGTTAGGCACCTTACCTAGTGGGACGATTAGTACTTGGACTCAAATGCAACAAGAATTTCTTAAGAAATTCTATCCCATTAGCAAGACTAACACCGCTAGGAGAGCCATTAACACCTTTGCCCAACTTCCTACTGAAGAGTTTCACGAGAGTTGGGATAGGTTTAGGGAACTCTTACTAGCTTGTCCGCATCATGCTATCCCTAAATGGCAACTAGTCCAAAATTTCTATTATGGGTTAAACGAAAAGGGTCAACAAACTGTTGATGCCTCGTGCGGTGGTCAGTCCCTTAGAAAGAATGAGGATGAGGCATGGGAGCTGTTTGAACTTTTGAATGAGAATTCACAACAATCTGCCGTACATGCATGTCTTAATGCTACTAGGTTAGATAGAGGAGTAAATGAGATTGCTCATACCTCCATCTTAGATAAGAAAGTAGACTCTCTTACCTCTTCCATAGAGCAGCTAACTTCCCTATTTAAGATGACACTGGCCCCCTCTATTGCGCCTAATGTGTCTCATATTTCAAATGTGCATAGTGCTTGCTCTTCATGTTCTAGTGTCTCTCATTCTACATATGGCTGCCCCTCTGCTTCACCTTATGTGGAGTGGTCGGAGGAATAAGTCAATGCAGCCCAAGGATTATCACGAAACGACCCATACTCTAACACGTACAATCCGGGCTGGAGAAACCATCCTAACTTCTCCTGGAGGCAAGGAGGAGAAGGACAATTTATGCCACAACAACAGAACCCGCGACCTCAACATCCCGGTATGACACGACCCTTCGGTTTTCAACCGCAAGGGTATGCTTCCAACTACTCTCAACCTCCTAATTTGAGCTCTAATTCGAATTTTGAAGAAAAGGTTTTGAGTGTGCTGAAAGGTTTAGAAGCTAATTCCCAACTCCTCCACTCCAATGCACAATCGATTGCAAAGTTAGAAACCTAAGTAGGTCAACTAGCTAACACTCTGAGTAGGAGAGATGAGGGAAGACTCCCTAGCCAGGCTATAGAAAACCCTAGGAACTGTGCAAGACAAGACAATTATCCTTCCCAGCAAGAACAAGCAAAATCCATTACAGTGTTGAGAAACGGGAAGGAGGTTGACAATGGGGTGAGTGCTGAAAAGGAAGTAAGCATGAGTGGTGAGGAAGAAGGGAAAAGCAAGGAGAGAGAAAAGGAGGCTGATGAGGTCACGCACCCTTCTCCCACTCCTAAGAGCTCTGATCTACCTTCCTCATATGGACCTAGAGTATCCTTCTCCCAAGCTTTAATTGCGCCACATCCAAATGGGAAGGACAAGAAGTGGGAAGATATTTTGGAGACATTTAGGCAAGTAAAGATAAAATTCCCCTTCTTGATGCGATTGAATAGATCCCGGCCTATGCAAAGTTTATTAAGGACCTTCTGAACCAAAAGAGACGATCTAGAGCACATCTACCTAAAAAATTGTTCTTAGCCAAGCAAGTGAGATCTATTCTGAAGTGTGACACTCCAGTTAAGTACAAAGACCCTGGTGTTCCCATCATCTCTTGTTCACTTGGGGACTACTCGATCGATAAAGCCCTCCTGGACTTAGGAGCGAGTGTCAACATTATTCCTTACTTGGTTTATGAGAAGTTAGGCCTGGGAGAGTTGCAACCCACCACGGTGACCTGGCAATTAGTAGATAGATCAACTAGGATTCCCCGTGGTGAGCTGATTAACGTGCTAGTGAGAGTAGACAAAGCCTTGTTTCCTGCTGATTTCCTCGTGCTTGATATGGAACCTTCTAGTCATTCAAAAAACCATGTCCCTGTCATTCTAGGTCGGCCTTTCTTAGCGACCGCCAATGCTACCATTAATTGTAGATATGGGGTAATGGATGTTAGCTTTGCCAATATGACTATTAGGTTAAACATTTTTAAGGCTTCATTGTCACCCACTAGTGAGGATGAGTCGGAGTGTTTCTAGGTGGATATTATTGATGATTTGGTGGACCAAACACTCCCTTCTATCCTAGTTAGTGATTCCCTTGAGCGAGCACTAGTATACGATTGTTTTGATGATTTTGAGATTGAAAATGACATTAGAGAGATGAATGATTTGCTTGAGATATGTGCCCCTTTAGTGACTTGTCATTGGTTGTCAAAAGTAGAAGCTTTACCTACGCTTTCCGATTCCCTTGCCTTGCCTTCCACAGTTTCACCACCCAAACTTGAACTTAAGTCGCTGCCATCTACTCTTAAGTATGCTTTCTTAGGTCCCGATGAGACTTTACCTGTATGTATCTCTTCTCAGTTGTCTAGGGAACAAGAGGATGCCTTGATGATAGCGGTTAGTGATCATAAGAGTGCCATTGGGTGGTCTGTGGCTGATTTGAAGGGTATAGACCCTTCCATTTGTATGCATAGGATTTTTCTTGATGAGAATGCTAGTCCCACTAGAGAGATGCAAAGGAGGTTGAACCCTAACATGAAAGAAGTGGTAAAGAAAGAGATTGTGAAATTGCTTGATGTGGGTATCATTTACCCAATTTCTGATAGTAGGTGGGATAGTCCAGTTCAGGTAGTCCCAAAGAAGTCGGGCGTTACTGTGGTTAGGAGTAGTGATGGAGAATTAGTGCCCACTAGAGAGACCACGGGCTGGAGAGTATGTATTGACTATATGAAGCTTAACTCTGCCACTAGGAAGGACCATTTCCCTCTACCATTCATTGACCAGATTTTGGAGAAGTTAGCTGGTCAGAGCTTTTATTGTTTTCTGGATGGATATTCAAGATATAACCGGGTAGCAGTCTACCCAGAGGATCAAGGGAAAACGACCTTTACTTGCCCCTTTGGCACATTTTCCTACCGTAGGATGCCATTTGGTTTATGTAATGTGCCCGCTACATTTCAAAGATGCATGATGTCTATCTTTTCTGACATAGTAGACAGATTTCTTGAGGTTTTTATGGATGATTTCTCTATTTTCGGACCTTCGTTTGATAAATGTTTGCAGAATTTAAGGCTTGTGCTAAAAAGATGTGAAGAGACCAATCTTGTTTTGAGTTGGGAAAAGAGTCACTTTATGGTTCAAGAGGGGATTGTATAGGGTCATAGAGTGTCTAAGAAGGGTAATGAGGTTGATAAGGCTAAGGTAGATCTGATTGCAAACTTACCCCCTCCCTCAAACGTGAAGTAAGTTAGATCCTTTCTAGGTCATGCAAGTTTCTATAGGAGATTCATTAAGGACTTTGGGAAGTTAGCCAGACCATTAACGAGCCTGCTAGCTAAGGAGATATCATTTGAGTTTGATGAGTCTTGCCTAGAAGCTTTTCAAAAACTACAGTCATTACTTATTTCGGCCCCCATTATGCAGCCCCCAGATTACTCTTTTCCTTTTGAAATTATGTGTGACGCTTTTGATTTTGCTATAGGTGTTGTCCTAGGTCAAAGAGTGAACAAAGTGCCTCATGTCATTTATTGTGCTAGTAAAACTCTTAATGATGCCCAACGCCATTACACCACCACTGAAAAGGAGTTGCTAGCTATTGTGTTTGCTCTTGAAAATTTTCGTTCCTATCTTTTGAGATCAAAAGTCATTATCTATTCTGACCATGCTGCATTAAAATATTTTCTCTCAAAGAAAGAAACGAAACCTCAGCTCGTTAGGTGGATTCTTCTACTTCAAGAGTTTGACATTGAGATTAGAGATAAGAAAGGTGCAGAGAATGTGGTAGTTGACCATCTCTTTAGGATTTTCTTTGAGTATTATGATCCATCTATTTCAATACATGACTCTTTTCCCGATGAGCAACTTTTTGTTGTCTCCCAATCACGTGGCCCTTGGTTCGCAGATATTGTTAACTTCCTCGCTACAGGTGTGATTCCGTCTACTTGGTCCAAGCAAGAAAAGGATAGGTTTTACTCTCAAGTAAAGCACTTTTACTGGGATGACCCTGACTTGTTTAAACATTGAACGGACCAAGTAATTTGTAGATGTGTTCCAGAGTGTGACTATCATAGCATTTTATCTTTCTGTCACTCATATGCATGTGGAGGACACTTTGGAGGTCGTAGGACTGTTGCAAAAGTCATATAGTGTGGTTTTTATTGGCCTACTCTGTTCAAGGATGCTCACAAGTTTTGTCTTGCATGTGAGTGCTGTCAATGCACAAGCGCAATAACACGTCGTGATA
Source organism: Simmondsia chinensis (assembly GCA_018398585.1). Taxonomy (NCBI): domain Eukaryota; kingdom Viridiplantae; phylum Streptophyta; class Magnoliopsida; order Caryophyllales; family Simmondsiaceae; genus Simmondsia; species Simmondsia chinensis. Next base: position 9,673,269 of record JAGTTD010000004.1, read on the forward strand.
TGACGCCTTTGAACCCCATTTTAATTGTGGAAATATTTGATGTTTGGGATATTGACTTTATGGGGCCATTTCCCCCATCTTTTGGATTTGTTTACATACTTTTAGGGGTTGACTATGTGTCTAAATGGGTTGAGGCTATACCTCCTAGGACCAATGACCACAAAGTGGTCATACAATTTGTCAAGGACCACATTTTTAACCGCTTTAGTACCCCAAGAGCACTCATTAGTGATGGTGGCTGTCATTTCATTCATAGGTCATTTGAGGCACTTCTTAGGAAGTACTCAGTGCATCATAAGATTGCCGCCCCCTATCATCCCCAAACTAGTGGTCAAGTAGAGCTTTCAAACCATGAGATCAAGTCTATACTTGAGAAAACAGTTCGTCCTGATAGAAAAGATTGGTCCCTTAGGCTGAATGATGCTCTTTGGGCTTACTGCACTGCCAATAAGACCCCACTTGGTATGTCATCCTATAGGTTGGTCTTTGGTAAAGCATGTCATTTACCAGTTGAGCTAGAACACCGTGCTTATTGGGCCACTAGAGCTTTGAATTTTGACTTAGACCAAGTTGGATCTAACCGAAAGCTCCAATTGAGTGAACTTGAGGAGTTGAGGAATGTAGCTTATGAGAATGCAAAGATTTATAAAGCTAAAACCAAGGCTTTTCATGATAAACATATTTTGAGGAAAACATTTGCTCCTGATCAAAAGGTTTGGCTTTTTAATTCTAAATTGTGTCTTTTTTCGGGTAAGTTAAGGTCTAGATGGGATGGTCCTTTTGTGGTTGAGCAGGTATACCCCTTGGGTGCTATTGAGATATACAACCCTAAAGATGGTCGTGCATTCACTGTAAATGGTCAAAGGCTTAAACTTGTAGTTGAGTTGAATGGCATTGCTGATGGATAGCTTATTGAAGTTGTCTCTTTGATGGACACCAGGACTGATACTTGATCTCTGCTTGATTAACGGCGCCTGGCTGAAGGCATAAAACTTAGCGCTTCTAGGAGGCAACCTAGGTCTGTTATTTTTTATTTTTTATTTATTTTTTTTTGTTGTTTGTTTAAATTTAGTTTTGACCTAATTAGTTGCTTCGAGGCTTGTTTTCTCTCTTTTCAGGTTCTTGTGCCAGGCTGAAGGAATCATATATACATGTCCACGCTGCCTTGTCAGGTTATATTGCTCCATCTCACCTATCTCTTGTGCTTTAATGATTGATATTTTTGCATTGAGGACAATGCATGATTTAGGTGTAGGGGTGAGGCTCATTTGCATGTGTTTATTTTTGGTCAAATTTTTAAAATTTTGAACATCTTTTTGTGCATTTTGAGCGTGCATTATGACCATTTAGCTAAGTTTTCCTTGATCGACGCGTATGTTATGATGACAATGAGATTAGTTGTTTATTTCGTTCTCTTAATTCCATGAAATTAAATGATTCTACTTCATACTTATTAATGAGTGTTGTTGATTGTTGTTGATATTAATGGGTTCTACTCATGCCGCTCACATATTCATTGAGCACAGGACTTTTATGTTACAGAAAATCTGAAGAATTTGGGTAAACAACCTTATATATCTTGAATTTTGCAAGCCTGCCCTATTGGCTTACCCTAATCCTTGCCCTTAATGTTATGTAAAGTACTGGTTGGTCAATGTCAATTATAATGATGATGTACGTGTTATTAAAAAAAAAAAGTCCAAAAATGGACAGAAAAGAAAGAGAAAACAAAAAGAAAAAAAATGAAAAGAAAAAAAAAGAAAAAAAGATCAACCCTGATTGACCAACCGTGCGCAGGCGGGGTTTCCTCCAAAGGAAAAAGACAAAAGAAAAAGAAAGAGTGAAAAATTGATGTACGTTCATGATAAAATTTCTTTTGTGCTATATCAAGGTTAAAATGTTATAAAGTGGTCGCTCATATACCACTTAAAATTTCTCTATGTATAGGCATATGTTTAGGTGATTCAATGGTGTGGGTGAACAAAACCTTTATATATTTGGTTGGGAGCGAGAATTTGAGGAGATTTTGTGGCATGAAATCCTATTCACTTATACTTGTGCGTTGCTTGAGTAATTCCTATTAGTTGATACAAGGTTAATGAAGTTCTATGATGAGTTTTGAAGTTTAATCATCTAAATTCATGGAATTGGAGAATGCTCTAAATGATTTAATCTTGTCTTGAAGTGTAATATAGGTGTTAATTTCGGAAAACTTGGTAAAGGTTGGGATGGTTAGGGTAGTTGGTCACTTTAGTCTTTATGTTAAATCATATACTTTGTTCGAGGACTACCAAAGGTTAGGTGCGGGGGTGTTGATGCGTCTCGTATTTATGCATATTTTAATTGTTATTTTTAATTATTTTGCACCTATTTAATTATAATTCTACACTCATTTTGGCAATTTTTATGTTTAACAGGTATGAAATTAAAGTTTCAAAAATTGTCAAGTGTTGGTGCAAATAAGACAAATTCGATGCCGAAATAATTAAATCAAGACAAACGAGATTCGGGACATCAACGTACAAGCCCAACCCACACCTACACTATTCATCATCTTCAACCCAGCTGCACCACTATAGTACTCGAGCACTGTACCGGCCCAGACTCCAGCCAACTTCAGCCCAACACCAGCAGCCCACGACCCCCTCCTACCCGAACCTGCACAGGTCGAACGAAGCCCTGGCCCAGCGTCAACACCAGGCCTCCGGACCACCAGCAGCAACCCGTCACCAACCTCAGGCCCAGATCCTCCGACACCAGCAACCCACGGCCCACACCTTTGTAGGCCCATCAACACTAGGGTTGACTATCGTTTAAAAGGGGGGACCGCCTCTGGTTCGGGGCTGACCACCGCCGCTGCTCTCTTCTCTTTCTCTCCTTTGTCTGATTCTTTCTTTTCTTGTAAGGGGAGGTGGAGATTTGAACATATGATCTTTTGTCATAGAGCCTCTACAAATTGTACATAGACACAAAACCTCTGACACCACGTCCAAAGTTGAATTAGAATTCTAAACTTGATTACTGAAGATGAAATCTGACAATTCATTAACCTGCTTTAAAATTAATGTAGTTCCCCTTGGTTCAATCAATTATTACTTTGCTCGTCTTCAAATACATAAGGAGCTCTATGCATAAAATTTAGTAGAAGCAAATACGCATGGATATTAACATCGCAAATGAGCAAAATCAATAAATAATCTAACCATTTCTCCAAGAAATATTTTTTGACAAATCTAATACCAAACGATAGTTTGTTACCAACATATAAACCATATTCGCCAACATATTACTTAAATTGGTGTTGGGTAATCATGCAATTACTCAGCTTTTGCAACTCGCAGAACATTGGACTTTGATATGCATAATTTTTACATATTTTATTTTCCATTTTTGTTATATATTCAGCCTCAGCATGTGTGTTCAGTTGTTATTCAGGTACATTTTCATGTGGAACACATCAAAGCGGACGAAAGAAGAATTCTGGCAAAATCAAGCATTACTGAGACACTTTTGAAGACTGATTGGAGAAACCCAACCACTTGTGCAGAAGAAAGACCCATTGGATCATAATTTGGTGAATCGAGTACATTCCATAGCGCTTCAATTCTTAATCAAGAAAAGGGGCTCAAAGAATCGATCGATCAGCAACTCCCGATTATGGAAACTAACCGAGGGCTTGCCGATCAATCGGCCAAAAGCATCGATCGACCGGGAGCTTTGCGGGAGCTCACCTATTGATCGGCGATTTTAGTCGACCGATCGGATGGCCGATCAATCAGGTATTATTCCCGATCGATCGGGATGGTTCCGTACGAAACCCTAACTGCCCCTGCGCCTATAAATAGAGAAGGGGAAGTCAACCTTTGTTACGCTTTTCCTGGCCGCACGTCCTCCCTTTTCTCTCCTTCCCGAAGCCACTACGAGATCCAAAGGGTTCTCAAACACCGAAGCGCAGGTGGTCGGAGTACTGGGGGAATCAAAGCAAGGATCAACGTCAACATCAATTGGGGGAGTCTTCAAATCCTTAGTTTTATCATTATTATTTTGTTTCTTGGATTTCATGATGTTTAGATCTCCTATGGAAGAGTAGACTTTCTTAGTTTAGGGATAAAGGGCGGGTAGTCACCCGTATCGCTGATTTATATTATACTTTTGACGATTGGTTTAGTTATGTTATATTCGCACCCTGTGGGGAGTTCTTCATGATTGTTGGATGTTTTTGTATATGTGCTTGTAGTCATGATTAGGTCTCCAACTTTGCAGCGATTAATCTTGTGCTTGTAGTCTAGACTATAACATAACAGGAATTCATGCGTGGTCAGGGTTGAGGTTGTATCCAACCCTGAACCCAATACCTTCTATATATTTAATATTAAACTAGGAGTAACAAAGGAATTAAGTAGTACTAATGAGATAACCTATGCTACATTTAGGGTGCTAAGATAGGTTATGCCTTTAGATTAGTTCATTACCCTAAGCCCTAATTTATATATTAACCCAGGCTTAGAGCTTGTAGCCTAAGTCCTTCAAATCATCGTCTGAAGTAGAATATAATGACAGGATACGTGTTAATCTACCCTAAATTTACTCCCTAAACTAACCTCAATTAAATTGTCGCATATATTTAGTTTTAGTAATTTAGCTAACAACTTATTCAACAACAACAAAAACCCAAATATTCAAGCCGCTCATTAATCACTAAGTCTAACTTAACACGATTTCCTATGGATACGACCCGTATACCCGACAAAGCTACGACGATCTCGTACGCTTGCGAGTAGACGGTTTTAAAACACTCTTTAAAATTACATCAGACTTAATAGGCTAATGCATTAAATATAGAAAGATCATCCAAATCCCTATCCAGTGCGCAGTCAAGAAAAGAACAAGAGAAACCACAAGACAATAGAAGGTTGATAAAGGATTTTGATACCCAATAAAACGGAAGGATTCAACAGCCTTCAATTTTAATTTTATTACAAAAATAACAAAATAAAGGAAAAAATGTGCTCAATTTCTCACAATCCGAGAAAGAGAGTAAACCCTAGAAAATTTTTAAAATTAAATCTGAAATTGAGTGCTTAACCCTAGATTTCCTCTAGTTTAAATTGAGTGTTAGAATATAATGTATAGGTTGTTAATATTTGTATATCGGGCCATCTGGGCCCAAGGCTTATGTGAACTTCTATTGTACTCCTCTCCTATAAATATACAAGAGGGCTCCTATCATTCAATGGGTTCCTCATTATTCTTTCATGGTATCAGAGCCTAATATTGCTCTTTCATATATTGGCTACCCTCAGCCATGCATCACCAATCAAAACAAAATAACCCTAGCTGCCGCTCCAAACCCTAGCCGCCACGCTTCCAACCGAAACCCTAGCCATGCCTCACCAATCAAAACAAACCACAAACAAAACCCTAGCCGCCTACCTCTCACCGGTTTTCGCTATTGATTGTGCTAGCTCGGATGATTGGTTTTGCTTCACAACCTGGGCTACCTTTCTTTGGTGCTCCTATGTATGGTGAGAATATGTTGTCTACTCTACGCTTTCATCCTGCAAATAATACTTATGCTATTGGTTCTAATTTCTATTCAGGGTTTGCTTCTCCTCTACACTTTTTTCAATCTTTTATTGCTCAATCTACTGCTATGATTAATTTTTCCTGGATAATGGATAGTGGTGTATCATCTCATGTGACTAATAACCCTAGTTTGCTAACGTCTCTTAGTCCTTATCATGGTTGTGATAAAATATTAGTTGGCAATGGGGCCTCTTTATTGATTATTGGGGTTGGTTTTGGTTTTCTTAGTACACATGTTGGTCATTTCAATTTGCATAATATCCTTTATATCCCTGGTCTTTCCACCAATTTAATATCTGTTTGGCAATTCTGCAAAAATATTGTTACCTTTTAGAATTTAACTCGGGCGATTTTTTCGTTAAAATTGCTAAAACGATGTCCCTTATAATTTGTTGTGCTAGCAAGGGGCCTCTTTTTTCCGTTCCTAAGTCATCCTGTACACATGTTTCAGTAGTTGCTTCTAAAATTACATAGTCTCTTTGGCATCATCGACTTGGTCATCCCGGGCAGCTGATTTTATCCTCATTAGTCAAACATAAATTCACTTCCTATTCAGGTTCTACCTTAGAGTCCAGTCTTTATCATGCTTGTCAATTGGGCAAACACAGTTAATCACCCTTTCAGAAATCAATGTCGAGTACTTCTCAGCCATTTGATATTGTTCATTCGGATGTAAGGACATCTCCTGTTTTTAGTTTCAGTGTTTATAAATATTATTTGCTTCTTTTGGATGATTATTCTCATTTTATGTGGATTTACCCTATGCGTGCCAAATATGAGGTGTTTCATTTATTTGTTCACTTTCGTAATCTCATCTTAAATCAGTTTGGTGTTGAGATTAAGCAATTTCGGTGTGACAATGGAACCAAATACATTATTCGTGATTTCAATGGCCTTTTTGCACGACAAGGCATTCTAAGTTGAATTTTATGTCCTCACACTGTTATGATTTAAGATAGATCTTGAATCATAACCTAAGGATAGTGAAGAATTAGAGAAGAGATGAGAAGAGAAATTGAAGAAGGAGATGAGAAAGGTAGAAAGAATTAGGGTTGAGAAAGAATTAGGAATCAATTATCATTTATCAATGATATATTACATGATAGATCTCATTATTTATAACAAAATAGATGCAATGAACTAAGACACTGCTAATTACCGGCTTATTACATTAGCTGCCAAACAAGATTAGCTTGACTAAGCTTAACCGACTTTCCGTCAAACCAATCATTCAAAAGAATTAATAACAGATTAACTAGCATTCCAAGAACTATAGCTAATGATCATAATAATCCCCTCCCCTTGAAAACATTCTTGGCCTCAAGAATGGAAGTGAGGAAATTGACTGCGAAGGAAATGCAATTCCTCCCAAATGGTGTGCTTATCATGCAAATTTTCCCACTGAATCAAAGCTTCAACCTTGTGCTGAGAAGTAGTAGAACTTGATCTGGTACCCCATATAGCCAAAGGAGCCTGCAAGAGCCTAACATCGCTGGCTGTTGTTGGTGGTGTAAGGGAACTACATGATCCTTCCTTCACCTGCTTCTTCAAGAGTGATACATTGAAAATAGGATGTATGGCACAATCTGGTGGTAGTTCCAACTAGTATGCTACTACTCCCACACATTGTACGATCTTGTAAGGCCCAAAATAACGTGCTCCAAGCTTAACATTCTTGTGAACTGCAACAGAAGATGGTCTATATGGCTGCAACTTCAATTAAACCTGGTCACCCATAGCAAAAGACTTATCAGTACGATGTCTATTTGTAAAGAATTTCATTCGGGATTGAGCAAGTTGCAAGTGATCCTTAAGTTGAAGCATGAGTTGTCTTCTCTGTTCCAATAGATCAGAAACATCTGCAACAGATGATACTTCTCCTTGGAGACCCATTGGTGAGGGTGGATCATAGCCATATAAATCCTTGAAAGGAGTTGTCTTTATAGCTGAATGAGCGTGTGTATTGTACCAATACTCAGCTAAAGCAAGCAAACTAAACCAATGCTTGGGATGATTGAAAGTCATACTGCGCAGATATTGCTCCACACATTGATTTACTCGTTCAGTTTGACCATCCGTTTGAGGATGGTATGAGGAACTTAGAGCAAGAATAGTTCCCAACAACCAAAACAATTCTTTCCATATATGGCTGATGAAGAGCCTGTCCCGGTCTAAAGTGATGAATTGAGGCAACCCATGAAGTCGATATATGTGATCCAAGAACATCTTTGCAAGTTTGGAAGCAGTAATGGGATGATTGAGGCTAATGAAGTGTCCAAACTTGGTAAATCGATCTACTACAATTCAAATGACTTCCTTCCCTTCAGATTTAGGTAGTACGTCAATGAAATCCATACTTATGTATTGCCAAGCTCTCTCTGGAATCGGCAAGGTTGCAGCAATCCTTGATAAGGAACATGTTCACTTTTGGTTTGTTGACAAACCTCACAAGTCTGAACACACTTCACCACATCTTTCTTCATTATAGTCCAATGAAAGTACTACTTTAATCATTGGTAAGTTCCCTCATTTCCCTCGTGACCACCTCAAGCTGAAGAGTGAACAGCTGAGACTATTTACTTTCTTGGTTCAGTACAAGACCTAATGTAGATCTTACCTTTAATCCTGATCAACCCATTACATACTGTCACCCTTGTATCTGAGCTAGCTGAGGGCTTCACACTTGTAGCAATGAGGCAATCCTAAGCAAATGCATCATCCACATAAGTCTGCTGGACTTCTTCCATCCAAGAAGGAAGAGATAATGAGATTGCATTGCTTCTGGCCTAATCATCCATTTCTTAGCATTTGGAAAGGGCATCTGCCACAACATTGTCCTTTCCACATCTATACTCAATCGAATAATATAGGCCCAACATCTTTATGAGTCCTTTGAGTTGTACTCTTGTGGTGATTTTATGCTCTAATAAGTACTTGAGGCTTTGGTGGTCAGTTTTAATAATGAAATGATGTCTCTCCAGATAATGTCTCCATTTTTGAACAGTAAGGAGCATTGCAAGATACTCTTTCTCGTAGATTGACAAACTCAAATTCCTGGGTCCCAAAGCTTGACTTAGATAAGTAATTGGCCTTCCATCTTGAGATAGCACTTCCCTAATGCCAGTACTACTTGCATCAGTTTCTAGTACAAAGGGAAGCTCGAAATCTAGCATAGCTAGCATGTGAGCCGCACACATGGCAATTTTGAGTTGTTGGAAGGCTGTCGAAGCTATTTCATTCCATCCAAATGCATTCTTCTTAAGCAATTATGTGAGAGGCTTAGCCATCATATTGTAACCAGAGATGAACTTACAATAGTATCCAGTCAAACCCAAGAAACTCCTCAGCTGCTTAATAGAGGTAGGTACTAGCCATTCTTTCATAGCCTTGATCTTTGCTACATTAGTAGCAACCCCATCCCCTGAAACGATATGCCCCATATACGCCATTTGTGGGTAAGCAAAAGAACACTTAGACAACTTTGCAAACAGCTTGTGTTGCCACATAACGTCAAATATTTGCTGAAGATAGAACAAATGATTGTCAAGTGAGGAACTATATATCAAAATGTCATCGAAGAAGACAAGAATGAACTTCCACAGATAAGGCTTGAACACCTCATTCATTAATGCATGAAATGTCATAGGGGCATTAGAAAACAAGGGCATCACCACAAACTCATAGTGTCAATGATGGGATCAAAATGCAGTCTTGTGAATGTCTTCATCCTTAACTCGAACTTGATAGTACCCTTGGGGCAAGTCTAGCTTGGAAAAATAACTTGCCCCATGTAATTCATCAAGCAGGTCATCAATAACTGGAATTGGAAACTTGTCTTTAATAGTGAGGGAATCAAGGTGCTAGTAATCAATGCACTTTTCGAGATGTTCCATCCTTCTTCTTAACCAAGTTCACAGGTGATGCAAAGGGACTATGGCTGTGTCGAATGAAATGTGTTCTTAGGAGATCTTCCACCCGCCTTTCTATTTTATCGTTTAGGGCATAAGCATACTTGTAAGGTCTGAGAAACACTGGCAGAGCATCATTTTTCAAGGGAATAGCATGGTCCAATGATCTCTTTGGAGGAAGAGTGGATGGAGGTTCAAACAAGTCACCGTATTCTTGAAGAAGCCTATGTAACTCAGGATGGAATTGCTGGTGATCTTGCCCAAGTTTTGTAGCTCCTATTGAGAACAAATGTCCAATCCAGCGATAGTTCCTCTTCTTGATGGCATTCTCCAACCTTTCCCCAGTCATGATTTGCAACTATCTATGCTCCTTTATGCCCTGTAGCATCACCTTTTGCCCATTTTTGTCAAATGAGATTGTGAGCTGAGCAAAATCAACAACACAATTGGGCTTATGGTCTTCATCCAATCCACTCCCAAGACCATATCACACGGACCCAACCTTAGAACTCGAAAATCATAATTGAAGCTGTGCGTTTGCATCAACCATGAGAATTGTTTACACTTAGTCTGAGTTAAAATGGAATTTCCATCAGCTACCGTGACTATCAAAGGATTTGTTCTGATCATTTCATGTCCAATTATGTGAACAATCTTTGGATCCACAAAGCTATGTATACTCCCACTATCCACCAAAATCAAGATAGATCTATGGCCAACTTCTCCCCTTATTCTAATGGTATTGTGGAAACCCCCACCAGTTAAGGCTTGAACTGAAATGCCTAGCTCATCTTCAGTTAATTCACCAATTTCCTCTTGTTTTTGCTCTTCAAAATGAACTTGCTTCTCGCTATCTTCAAGTTCTTCCTCATAATCTACTCCTGTAACAGCCATAAGGAGTTTAGGATTGTATTTATGGCCGAAGAAGTACTTTTTGTTGCACTTATAACATAATCATTGAGTCTTTTTATCATCCATGTTATCGCTTTTATTGCCTCATGAAGAAGCAGAGGGAGTTGCCAAATGTTCCCTGACCTCCTCTGAATTGTGCTCCTTCAGATAAGGATATGATGGTATTCTCAAACAATCGGGCTTCAGAATAAGCTTGAGAGAGTGTCGTAAGTTCTAAAGTCTTAACTGGATTCTTAATCTTGAACTTCAATCCACTGATAAAGCTTGAGACATAATAAGCCTCGGTGGTCTCTGGATAAGTAATCAACATGCGTGCTCTCAAATTCTCAAACCTCGTCATATACTCCTTAACTGTGGTTGTTTGTATTACCTAGCTAAAATTGTCCACAATGTCTTCAATGTCTTCCTCTCCATAACATTCACATAGTTCCTTTACAAATTTAGTCTAAGTAATGGAAGTTCTGCCTTTTATTAATCCAAAATACCAAGTTTCCTAGTCTCCTCTCAAGTACACTGCTACAAGGTCCACCTTTTCAGCTTCGGTTATGTTGTAAAAGTGGAAATATCGATCACAGCTTCTAATTCAGGATTGCGGCTGCATTCCATAGAAAGGCTCCATATCAATGCATGGTGACCTGAACCTATGGTTTCGAGCAGCACTTGGTCCATCTCCATTGCCACTTGATGTTCCTTGAGTTGTTGGAGACTGCAATTGACTTGCAGGTAGTAAGATTCCAGTGGAAACTCCTTGTCTTTCAAACTGTTGTTGCATTTGAGTAACCTGTGAGCTAAGGTTTTAAGTCTCCTCTAATGCCACGTTTGCCTATCCAGTTGTTACTGCATACCATTGAGCTGTAAGTTAAGATATTGAGTGTCCTTACTAGCGTGTTGTGGTGATAGAAACATAGCATTAACTTGGCATGTCATGTTAGCAATTGTATCTGATTGTTCACTTGCAGCTATAGTGCCTGTATTTCCTCCTTCATGTGCAACAACTCCTGCAGCCATAGCAGCATATGAAGCCGCTCTTACTCTTGTAGTCGCACCTCCAGGCATCCTATCAGTTCAGCTAACCACAGCTCACAAGTTCACCTCTATCAATAACAAGATCAAGTTGCCAGTGTATCTGTAGAAAGATTGATACTATAAAGTTTTAACTAATTCTCATTAGAGAAAAGCGTTAAATTTTGCACTCAGCTAGATGTAGATCCTAATTCAAGGATCAATTGTTAATAGCCTGAACTATCATTGCTGAATCAATGTCTTTAACTGAACACACTTTTTCTCCATAATCAAAAGCTCAAACCTCAGAGCGTGATCAATCCTTACACTCGCTGGCTTTGCTTATGATGAGCTAAATTCAGCTCCACAATTCCACAAACTACAACAATTGGAAGCCAATCAACTTGGCTTTGATACCTGTTGTTATGCTTCAAGATAAATCTTGAATCATAACCTAAGGATAGTGAAGAATTAGATAAGAGATGAGAAGAGAAATTGAAGAAGGAGATGAGAAAGGTAGAGAGAATTAGGGTTGAGAAAGAATTAGGAATCAATTATCATTTATCAATGATCTGTTACATGATAGATCTCACTATTTATAACAAGATAGATGCAATGAACTAAGACACTGCTAACTACCAACTTATTACATTAGCCGCCAAACAAGACTAGCTTGACTAAGCTTAACTGACTTTCCCACCAAAGCAGTCATTCAAAAGAATTAACAACAAATTAACTAGCATTCCAAGAGCTATCGCTAATGATCATAACACACACTTTACAATAGAATGGTAAAGCGGAGTGTATGCATAGAACAATTGGAAATATGATGAGATCTCTTATATTTCTTGCATGTATGCCTCTAGAGTACTAGATTGAAAGCTGTGCTTATTGCTACTCACATTATTAATCTCTTACCCTCTACTTCCATTAAGAAAAAGATCCCGTTTCAAAACCTTAATGAAAATAAGGTTACATATGATCATCTTCAGGTTTTTGGATATACTTGTTATCCAAATTTAAGTGCCATTGCACTGTATAAACTTGCTTTTCGATCCATCTTGTGTGTTTTCTTGGGATATCAGCTTAATCATAAGGGCTATAAATGTCTTGATCTGTCTACTAACAAAGTGATCATTTCTAGACATGTCATCTTTGATGAAATGGATCTTCCCGTTTGCTCGGATGGGGGCTATTTCACAGGTTACAATGCACGTCTTAAATAAGTATTCTTATCACTGCTCGCTTTGTCTCTGTTTGTTGGGACGTCACCACCTACCATCCGATCAAACCCCGCTCCTGCTATCAACCGTGTGCCTCCCACAGTTGCTCCCCCTTCGCACACTCCACCGATGACATCCGATGCCACCACGAGTGATGTCCCTAGTTGTGAGTCACCCCTGGCTGCACCACCTGCTCTTATTTCTCAGTTCATCCTATGATCGCTTCTTCTAAATTCGGTATAGTGTAGCCCCTTTTAAACCCTCTATGCTTGCTCATACTATTTTCCCCTATATTCCATACTCTTATAAGCAGGGTTTTGAAGATGAAAATTGGAAAGTTGCAATGCTTGATGAATATCGAGCTCTTTTACGCAACAATACTTGGACATTGGTACCTTGTCCTGATCATGCTAATGTCGCCGGGTCAAAATGGGTTTATCGGGTTAAGCAAACTCCAACAGGTCAGGTTGAATGCTACAAAGCTCGATTGTAGCTTAGGGGTTCACACAAAGTTATGGGATCGATTATGGTGAAACTTTCAGTCCTGTTATTAAGCCTGCTTCAGCTCGTACTGTTTTCACGATTGCCACTTCTCGTAAGCAGCCCATTCATCAGGTTGATGTCAAAAATGCTTTTCGGCATGGCACTTTGCATGAAGAAGTTTATATGAAGCAGTCGCCTGGTTTTGTGGATTCTCAGTTTCCTGATTTTGTTGCAAGTAGAACAAGTCTCTATATGGTCTTAAGCAAGCACTTCATGCACGGTATACTCGCTTTGCTTAATTTCTCCAGCGTCTTGGCTTCCACAATTGTAAGTCTAATTTGTCATTATTTGTTTTATATCGAGGACCTAATAGGCCATCTTATTGGTGTATGTGGATGATATTGTTATCACTGCTTCTTCTGATTGATTACTTCATGCATTACTTCACTCTCTTTGCTATGAGTTTGATATAACAGATTTGGGATGCCTCAATTATTTTCTCGGGATTTCAGTATCTCATCTCTCTATAGGTCTATTCTTGTCTCAGTCAAAGTGTGCTCATGATCTTCTTGATAGGAATGATATGTACTCATGCAAATCTGTTGCCACGCCTACTGATTCCAAGTCCAAACTATCATTAACTGATGGCGATCTTATGTTTGATCCTACTATGTATCAGTTTGTGGTTGGTGCCTTGCAATATCTTACCTTTACACGTCCTGATATTTCATATGTTGTACAATAGGTGTGACTTAGATGCATGCTCCTCGCCTTCCACATTGGGTCGCTGTAAAAACGCATTCTTTGCTATATCAAGAGTACCTTGGATCATCGCTTGACTATCCTACCTCTTTAGATTGGCTTGTGGCTTATTCTGATGCTGATTGGGGAGGCTGTCCCGATACCTGCCATTCCATGTCTGGCTTTTGTGTTTTTTGGGTGGCAATATTATCTCCTAGTCTTCTAAACTTTAGCCTACTAGCTCTCGCTCCAGTGCGGAAGCTGAATATATCGCCGTTGCCAATGCCGTTTCAGAATGTTGCTGGCTTCACTTCTTATTACATGAACTTGGTGTTTCCATTCCTTGAGCTACATTGGTTTACTATGATAATTTTTCCACTGTCTATTAACCCCGTGCAGCATATCGTACTAAGCATATTGAAATTGGCATTCACTTTGTTCGGCAGGGTGTTCAGATGGGCCTTGTTTGAGTTCTTCACATTCCTTCCTCATAGCAGATTGTAGACATTTTCACAAAAGTCTTCAGCATAACTTATTTCTTTTATTTAGAGACAATCTTTGCATTCATTTATCTCCTGCTTTAATTGAGAAAGATGTTAGAATATAATGTATAACCAAAGAGGGTACCAACATCCCGTTACCGGATCCCGTTAGAGCTCGGAAGTTAAGCATGCTTGGGCAAAAACAATACCAGGATGGGTGACCTCCAGAGAAGTCCTCACCCTTCAGGTTGGGGGCACTCAGAAACGGCCTCTCTTCAGGGGTAAACCCTCAAGGGGGAAGGCTGCGTACATCCGCCCCCCCAAACCCTGCTTAGGCGGGAGCCCTTGGGGCACTGGGTATGTTGCTTTGGTTAGAATATAATGTATAGGTTGTTAATATTTGTATACTGGGCCGTCTGGGCCCAGGATTTATATAAACTTGTATTGTACTCCTCTCCTATAAATATACGAGAGGGCTCCCATCATTCAGCGGGTTCCTCATTATTCTTTCAGATGAGCTATTTGAATAAGGGCGAAACACTAAAAGATAATTACAAAATTTAAATCTAAAAATAAAAACTAATTCCTAATCAAACTCTAACTCTTGCTGCATCTGGAAGCTCCGCGTATCCGTACCCGCCAACCCGGTACCAGCCAACTAATGCCTGACAACCCTTCATAGGTTGCATCACCCTCCCTGGGCTAGAGAGAATTCGTCCTAGGATCCGTAGGATCATCGTTGCCAAAGTAAGGAACAAGGCGGAAGCGGTAGATGGTAAGCGTTGTCGTTGATCTTCTCAAGTACCGCCAAAGGTCCGATATTACGTGCTGTCAACTTGTTATACTCCCATGCCAGAAAGCATACCCTTGTCAAGATTGCCCAAACTTTGTCGCCTACCTAGAATTGAATGGCTCTGCGCCTCCTATCACTTGTTGTCTTATGCTTGGCGGTGGCTTCCAACAATCAAGCTCTAGTTTGCTCGTGGATGTCTCCAAGGGAAGAGATAAAGTCTTCCGCCTTCCTATGAAGATGTGTCAGATCTGGAACATGCGCTAAGTCTATCGGACACCGTTGAATAAAGCCATAAACGACCTTGAATGGCGAGAACCTTGTACTTCTATTGATGGAGCTGCTGTAGGAGAACTCAGTCTAGTGCAACTTCATCTTCTAGCCCTTGACGTTATCAGCGGCAAGGCATTGGAGAAGGTTGCCAAGTGATTGGTTGTTGACTTTGGTTTTCCCATCTATTTGAGGATGATGTTTGGTACTGAAGGCAAGAGACGTGTTCGCCATCTTCGATAGCATCTTTCAAAAATAGTTCACGAACCTGACATCTCTATCAGACAAGATGCTAACCGGCAACCCGTGTAGTTTGTAAACCTCCCGGAAGTATATACTTGCCACATGTATGGCATTAGCAGCCTTCTTGCATCAATTGAAGTGAGCCATCTTGGAGAAGCGATCCATGAAGATTGAATCAATGCCACCTGTAGTTCTCGAAAAGCCCAGTACAAAGTCCATACTGACATTTGTCCACTGCTGACTTGGAACCAATAATGGCATATAAAGGTCGGCGTTGGTCACCTCGCCTTTTGATACTTGACAAATATGGCAATATTTGACATACCTTTAAACCTCCTTGTGCACGGTTGGCTAGAAATAATTGGTGGTAATGAGCTTTAGTGTTTTATCTTGTCCCATATGCCTCGCATTGTGCTTCGCAATGATCTTGAGCTACAAGCTTGAATCTGGAATACAAAGTTGATTCCCTTTGAACAGGAACCTACCATGAATGGAGTAGCCTGAAGCAGAATCGGTCTGCGTTTCCCACCATATCTCGCCAAAAGTGGGATCATCCGAGTATTGTTCCGCCAACTGATCAAACCCTGTCACCGCCATCACGCTCTTCGTCAATACAAGATTCAGCCTATATAGTGCATCTGCCACCTTGTTCAGGACGCCAGATTTGTGCTTTATCACAAAGTGAAAAAGCTAAATGAAACCTGCCCACTTGGCGTGTCGGTCTGAGAGCTTCTCTTGGCTATTTATGTACTTCAAGGAAAAATTGTTGGTGTATAGCACGAACTCTCTGTTGGCGAGGTAAGACTTCCAATGCCTCAATACCCTGACAACCGCGTAAAACTCAACGTCATAGGTGGAGTAATTCAACCTACTCCCATCAAGCTTCTCACTTAATAAGCTATTGGCCTCCCTTCTTGGCTAAGCACAATGCCAATTCCAACCTTAGAGGCGTCTGTGTGCAGCTTGAATGTCTTCTGGGAGCCTGGTAGGGCTTACACCGGTGCCGTGGTTACACTATTCCAGGGGCTTCATTTTCCTTTTCGTTCGTCTTTGGAGTTGAAAGCCTGCTCAGACTCAGATTTGGTAGGTGATCCCATTGACGATGCTCCACTATTGGCTACTATTTCTTCCTAGGGGATTCTTTGATTTCATGGTGTAGTAAAAAGCAAACAGTGGTCTTTTATTCTAGTACGGAAGCAGAGTATAGAGCACTTGTAGATACATCCAAACTTATTTGGTTATGCTGGTTATTGGAAGACATGGGTGTGAAATATCATAAGCAACAACCATTTACTGTGACAATTGGAGTGCCCTTCAAATTGCTCACAACGACGTATTTCATGAAAGGACCAAACACATTGAAAGTTGATTGTCACTTCATACGGCAACACCTATCGTAAAATCAACAACTCATTTCTGTTTCTTTTGTAGAGCAAACGGCTGATATTTTCACCAAGACCCATTTTCATGGACGGCTTAACAATTTGGTTTCCGAACTCAAGTTGGCTACAGCTTTTCCACCTTGAGTTTGACAAGGGATGTTGGAATATGTAAAGTAAAATCCTTAATTTATTTTCAGCATTTTTCTCTCCTTAATTTTATCCTTGTAATCATTCTTGATTGTATGATATTCTCTTTAAAACCTTGTGTACAATTGTGATGATGGAAATACAATACACAATTCTTACGTTTCTTTCAAGTCTTCTTATAAACTAAAGAAAAAAAAAAAATTAGACAGAGGGAAAGTTCGAACCGGAGTCAGAGATAGGGAGCAATAGTGATGGAAGATGGGGCAGTAGAGTCGGAGTTGGAGTCCGATTCATATTCGGAGTTGCCTCGACGCTCAAGGTTTAGGGGTGATGAGTAGGGGTTTCACTGTGGGTGTCTATTGCTTGGACTAGGGCTAACAAGTAGCCAATGGTAGGCGTTGATGCAATGGTACAACAATGGTGGGTGTCGGTGACAAGCGATTGTGATATAAAATTGGATCAAAATCACTCAAATCAACCAAAATTGGATCTCAACACACTAAATATCGGGCCTATAGGGCAGTAAATGGCTACCCTATTTATATAATTTGTATATATGTATAAGTATTGTATCAAGTATAAGAAAGGGGGAGGGGTACATCGAAGAGAATTTGGGCGGGGGGGGGGGGGAGAGAACACTCATAAATCACTCATTACAACAACAACAATAGCCCAGTGCCTCAAAATGCTCCCGCATCAGCAAGGTCTGGGGGGGTAGATGTACTCACAAATCACTCATGGTCTCACCCTAATTACACCCTCTTATTTATAGACTCCCCTAATTAGATGACAAGATGCCACCTCATCATGGACACATGGCACTACGAGGAGCACCCTTGGGAATATGCTCGGGACTAACTGTATCAATACCCCCCTCACGAGACGATCGCTGTCCTTGAGGGTTTGTTGGATGTGAATTTTTTGCAAATGCCAAATACTAAATTTTATAATTAACATTCATGAGCATACACAGAAGATGAAGGTAACGGAGATGCGAATGCTGAGGTGGATGTGCGGACACACAAGGAAGGATATGATGGATCAGAAATGACATCATAAGAGGAAAATTAGGCGTGGCCTCCATTAAAGATAAATTGAGGAAGCAACATCTGAGGTGGTTCGGACATGTTAGAAAGAGACCGGACAACGCTCCAGTAAGGAGATGCGAACAGCCCCTTACTACACTAGGCAGAAGAGGCAGAGGCAGGCCCAAGAAGAGATGGCTTGAGACGATCCGACAAGACCTCACCCACCTAAACCTTCGGGAGGAGATGACCTTAGATAGGGCCAATGGAGGGCTAGCATAGCGGTTTTAGATGCTTCTGTTGGAGTAGGGCTGTCCAGCTTACTAGTGCTAGGTCCTCTTGGCGCTTGTAGGCTGTGTTCTGGCTCTCAGGAGTTGCTACTTGCTATTTGCCTACTTATCTTTATCTCTATCTCTATCTCCATCTCTATCTCTATTCTCTGTCTCTACTTCTATCTCCATCCTTATCTTTATCTTATCTGTTGTTTTGTGCCTGATGTAGCTTACTTTCAGTCTATCGTTTTGCTCGCTGTGTGTTTTGCCCTTCTTATGTTTTGATACTCTCCTGCTGTCAGGTCTTTTGCTCATTGCTGCGGACCATCTTCTCAGGTTGGGGGTCCTCTGAAACAGCCTCTCTTCAGGGTAGGCCCCTAAAGGGGGAAGACTGCGTATATCTACCCCTCAGACTCTGCTTATGCGGGAGCCCATGGAGGCACTGGGGTTGTTGTTGTTGTTGTTGGGTCTATCACAAATTGTGCCTACTAAACCCACAAAAATTTAAGTCAAAAATTATAGTTTTAGTTATTAGAAAGGGGACTAATAACTTTACTATATGGGTCTGACATATATGGATCTAAACAAATTATTTCTTACAAAATAAAATTTATTTGAAAAAAAGAGGGAGGGAAGCCATGGGGGTCATTCCCCCCACGTTTTTTCCCCCATACTCAAAAAAAAGGGAGGAGAATTAGGGGATCGGTTATGTCCTCATCTCCTCCCCCACAACGCCCCATTTTAGGGTAGTGGGTGAGGGGATTGTGTGGCTTAAAAATAAGGAAAAAAAAAAAAAGTCATACTCAAAACAAAAAGAAAATTTTCAGAGAAAAAAGAGAGAGAGAACGAGAAGGAGAGAAAAAAAAGGGCTTGAGCAAAAAAAAAAAAAAAACTTGTTCGTACAAAATTTGCGAGTAATCTAAGGTATTGATGCAACGATGTTCAACTCCTTTTGATCATCTTCTGTTTCTTACTATCAGTTACATTCTCTTGACTCAAAAATTTTCATTTTCTCTACACCATCCTAAATTGACTGTATTTTCTTCAAATACAATAAACTTTTGATTTCTTCCTTTTGAAATTCAAGAAACAAAATTTCATCTCTCTCCAAATTACAAAGAAGAATCAATTCCTCGCAAATAAATATCATACACCCCATTTTAAATTAGATTTATTTATTTTTTAATTAAAAAAACCATGAGAGATGGGGGAAAGAAAAGGAAAGAGGAGGAAGAAGGGGAGGCGAGAAGAGAGAGAAACAAGAAAAGAAAAAAGAGCGAGTGAGAAGGGCAAAGTGTATATATATATATATATATTTTATGCAAAAATTGAAAAAAAAACATAAGATATTAATATGACAAATTTAATCCTTTTATACTTTTTCTATTTGATTATTTTTTATTACGTTTTCTCTAGGCCTAAAGTTTAATTCTCTATTATTTTATTTTGAATTCACTTTATTTCTTTCAAAGATAAATACTCTCTCCAATGAAATTCAAAATTTTTTTTTTCCCCATATCCCTTAAAAGTTTCTAACCCAAATATTTTTTTTTTCTATATCCCTTAAAAGTCTTGTACGTGTGGATTGAAAAATCTTGCTTAGGGGTGGCTTGAAAGGATGGTAAATTTTAACCCACTGTGGATTGAAAAATTCTACGTAGGAGTGGCCCGAAAAGGTGGTAAATTTTAACCCAAGTTAGATTGAAAAATCCTATGTGAGGATGGCCCGAAAGGGTGATAAATTTTAACCCACGGTAGATTAAAAAGTCCTACGTGGGGGTGGCCCGAAAGGGTAGTAAATTTTAACCAATAATGAAGTTTCAAAAAGAGGAAAAAAGGAATTTTCAAGTTAGGTTCAATTTCAGTTAAATTCCTCCAGATTTTTTGAGATTTCATTCACAATTTTATAAAATTTTGTTGTTTTTCTTAAAAAAATAACTAAAAAAAGAAAGAGAGAAAAGGGGGGGTATTGTACGTGTGCCCTCTCCGCCCTTTTTTTATTTTATTCTTATAAAAAAAAGGAAAGAAAAGGGGGATTGTTTCTGGAAAAAAAAAAAATCAATCAGATGCAATTACAAAGATTAAAAAAAAAAAAATTCAAAATCTAGTTCAGTGGTCCTATTTTCTTTTGATTTTTGTTTTTAAGAACTATGTTAACTTGATCCTGAAAAAAGGGTACATAAGAAACTCAATGTAAAAGTTGAGTGCGGTTATCAAAGTTTAAAAATCAAATTAAAATCCTACTGATTCTATTTCCAGAACCACGTCAACTTGACCCCAAAAATAGGTACATGGTAGCCCAAAATAAAATGGCGGGTGTAATCATGGTCAACAAATACCGGAATCATGTGGTTTAGAACTAAGATTGATTTCACTAGGTTACAAAACAACAATACAAAACGACAAAAAGGGGACTTCTAATCTGAAATTTAAGAAGGGGAGATAGAATACTTACCGAAAAAGTAGTACAAAAAAAGCAACTCAACGATTAAGGCGTCAATTATTTTTGAAATAGATCAGGGTTCATTTTTGAAATTTTAAGTGTGGTGTGTAAATTAGGTTCTGATGCTTCTTTTTATAAGTTAAAAAAAGGAAAATTTAAAATTGTATCTCAAGTGAATCTATACGGATTACAAGAACAATTTAAAATTCAAATTGATTTGTAAACTGATATTGTTAAACTTGGGCAAGAGTGTATATTCTATTTTTTTTTTTTTAAAGAAAAGTGAAGTCATTAAATAAGATCAAAGAAGAATTAGTGAGTGATACAAAAAATTAAGAAAGGTCTCATAAATATAAGTTGAACTACAAATAGCTTGATCCCTTAAAGGGATACGTAGGCAACCAAGTTTAGGTGCAGCCCAAATAAAAAAATAAATTATTTTTCTCCATGGGATTAACATTATGTCAACACTTTAATTAGTTGACTAAACTTGATTTGACTTGGATAACTTAAACCAAATGACTTGTATGTACCTCCAATGGCCGGCCCAAATTCAAAACGATTTTTGTGTCAAAGCCAAATCCAAAAGGACTTCCATATCAAACCAAATTCCCTCTCCCCCCCCCCCCCCCCCCCCCCCCCCCCAACCCCCAAAAAAAAAAAGGATAGTTTTAATGCCAATCCTAAACCCAAATTAAATTTCATATTGTACCCCAAATTGTTGCGCTCAAACTCAAATTTAAAATAACTGAAGCCTCAAATTGACTTCCATGTCATACTTGAACTTAAATTGACTTCCAAGTCATACTTAAACCCAATTTTATGTCAAATTCAAATTTAAAAGAGCTTCCATACCGAACCAAGTTTGAGGTCAAAACCAAATTTCTAAGCAAGCCGACTTCTAAGTCAAGTCTAAATTCAAAGTAAATCCCACGTCAATTTTGAATCCTAAATACCAAACCTAAGTCAAGATGTCTTCCAAATTAAACTCAAATTTAAATGACATTTCTGTCAATTTTAAGCCCAAGTCAAACCCCAAATCCAAATCAATTCAAAGCCAAACCCCAAATCTAATGAATTCCAGATAAATTCCAAGTCAAACTCTAATTCCAAATAAATTTCAAGTCAAATCCTAACCTAAATAAGTTTCAAGCCAAACCCGAATCCAAATTACCTCCTAATTAAACCAAAATTTAAATTTTCAAGTCAAATCTAAACTAAAGCAAAATCAAGTCTAAACTTAAACCCAAGTTAAAATCCAGTCCAAAAGGACTTCCGAGCCAAGCCTAAATCCAAAACACTTTCTGAATCAAACTTAAATACAAATGACTCGTAAATCAAGACTAAACTCAAATAAAGTTGAACCTTCCAAAATGCAAATCAACCTGCCGATTGATTAAAATATAAATATACCATCAGTCGGAATCAAAGGGTACTGTCCTAAAGGAGATGTAATTAAGGGTGTGCATAGCCTTGAATAGGGTAGATTCCTAAATTAATAAAACCTATGTACACCTTATATATAGGAAAATTCATGTTTTGTAAATTTTATATTTTTTGCTCAACATATTTTTTTTTGTCATGGTCACCTCCTATGCTAAGGAGGATATCTAGCCAAAAATGAAGAAGGTTAAAGCTTCCATGCCTTCAAACCTAGAACTAGCGGTTACGAAGACAAAGACACTCCAGAATTAGAGGAATTTTCTTCTTAAAGCCTCCGAGGAAGGGGAGGAGAACATGTTGATGACGTCTTAAGGCTCTAGTAATTGAGTTCTAAAGGAGTGATATCCTTGAAGAAAATTAGATCTTATACAGGTCCAGTCACTCGATCAATGGCTAAGTCGATGACACATGCTAAAATGGTATCGGCAAGCCAAATGAAGCCAACTGACCTGATGGAGGATGCAAGCTCACCCATATACGAAGACATTAGTTCTCTTTTCATTGAAGAGGATTTTCCTTGGGAGTTTCAGAAGAAATTGAACGTACAAGACCAATCAGAGAATATGCCAGTTTTAGTGACTGGAACTACGAGTGTAAAAGAACAGTTACAGGATTTGCAACGAAAGCTTGCTGAGAAGGAGGCTGAAATTGTTGCACTTGCTGCACAAGTAGCCAATCAAGCTAGTGCATCAACAAGAACGCCATAGCAAAAAGAAGAGGTTTAGAGTCGGCAGTTTGAGCTGGCACAGCAAAATATTAAAGCCATGATAGCTGAAGGGATAAAGGAATACCAAGCTTCTATAAACTCACCTGTCTTGGTTTATCAGAAGCCATATCCTATACACTATGATACAATATCGTCCCCTTACGGGTATCAGAAATCGAAGTTTGAGAAGTTTGATGGGGTGAATGGGTCACCGCATGAGCATTTGGCCCACTTACTAATACGGCAATTTGTCTAGTTCCTAAAAGGATTGGCGTTTATGTGGTACACTCAGCTACAACCCGGATCAATTCGAACCTGGGATGACTTACAGAAGGCGTTTCTGGCCCAGTTTGCGAGTTCCAAGAAAAAAGTGTCGATAATGGATTTAGCGTATGCCGTTCAAAATCCGAATGAGAGCGTAAAAAATTTAATTACATGATGGAGGAGCTTAAGTATGCAATGTCCTAAGCAATTGAGTGAACACTATACTGTTCCAATGTGTGCCAACAACCTCGAGCCATAGGTAGGTACATATGTCCTTACTGCATAACCCCAAAGTTTTAATGCACTCGTCACAAAAGCTTGTAATTTCGAGAGACAAATTGCTCGACAGAAGATAGCATCTCATATAACCCGAACCATTGACGAAAGAAAGGAAGAAAATAAAAAGCCAGCAAAAAAGGGTGAGGCTATGGCCACCTTTATCAAAACAATGGAGAAAGCCGTCAATGTTGTAGACAAAAAAAGTGATAAAGGCAAAAGGAAGCAAGTTTAGAGACCCACTCTTCAGGAAAGAAAGGAGAAGAAGTACCCATTATATGATGACGATGTGCAGGGTATTTTTGACGAGTTGATAGCAGCAAAAGCAATTACTTTTCCTGATCCAAATGTCCATATGAAGCTGACAAGACTGATAATCCCAAGTATTGCCCTTACCACTGAATTGTGAGCCATTTGATCGAAGATTGCTACATCGTTAAAGACATAATTGAAGCTATGATCAACAAAGGGCAGCCCAAAATTGAAGCTGGAACATCCTCCAAGGGGGCAATTACTTCGTCCAATACACCATCATGCGTAGAGGACAATAATAGTGCTCAATTACCCTTTAAGATGGACAATATACTAACAAGGACTTACCTCCCAGTGCTATACAGGTCCATTTCATTGTTGATGAAGAAGTCACAGTTCAGTGGGCTTATCCTGACATGCCTCGTCCTGAAATTGCGATACCCAGTCTTTACGAACTTATGACTGAACCAAAAGCTTGGAATTCTGACCTTGAAGACAATAACGATGACAAGTAGGAGTGCCAAACCTGTTTTAGCAGAAGAGTTTTCAGAAAAGACATCACTCAAAGCTCTAGTTCGCCTGGTGTAAAGATTCAGGGCAGAATCCTCCAAAAAAGAAGAACCAGAACAAAAACAGAAAGACAAAATATAAGTCTTCCAAGAAGGCAGAATTGGCCTTAGATGAGGAATATGTCCCCCTACTAGGGTCCCTGTAACTTTGAAGGACTACTTCCCGAAGAAGTTCCTTAGAGAAGATTCCTCGAGTGATGAAAATAAAGAACATGAATGGATCACATGGTGTTTTTCGATGAAAAAGAAGAAGCTGAGGAGGTAAACCTTGAAGTTTATCAAATCACTCTTCATTCTGGCCTACAATTACCAACAGTAAGGCCAGTTGAGAAGAGCAAAGAACCTAAACAATCAGCAGGACAAGCAATGACATCGCCTCATGTTGAAGAACAACCGGATAGGAAGTCAGCACAGGCCCTACATCAAATGAGAAGGCACTTCCTATTGAAGATCTTCCCATTCTAGTCCCTTCGATCGTAAGACAAGCACCGTACCATGAAAGAGTTCGATATGGTGTTCTTACTCACTTAACAAGGATCCTTGCTCGATTGATATTTATGAAGCGCTCCAGTTATTTAAAGAGTTGAGGAGGACACTCATCCAAGCTCTGATGGATCTCGATGATTACAAAAGCGAAGTTGATCAGGTTGAAGTTGACAACAAGTCCGTGACAAATAAATGTGCTTCTTGCATGGCATGCATCATTGTCTTTGATGAAGACCTCTAGCTCAGGGCCGAACATCACAATAGGCCGCTTTACATAACCGGTTTAATTAGGGACAAAGTGTTGAATCAAATCTTGCTTGATTGTGGTAAATCCTCTCCTTCTGAGGGCACTACGAGCTATGGGGATAACACCAAACCAATTATCCCCTATCTAGCTCATAATTCAAGGGTTCAATCAAGTAGGACAAAAAGCTCTGGGTACTATTACACTGAAAGTAGAATTTGGTGACCTTTACGAAAATGTCCTTTTCCATTTTATAAATGCAGATACGTCCTACAATGCCCTATTGGGGCGACCTTGGCTCCATAACAACAAATCTATAGTCTCGACACTTCATCAATGCCTGAAATGCACAGCTGAAAACGGGGTTGAAAGCACGATTCGTGGAGACCCTGACCCATTTCATGGAGAAGATGTCAACTACGCTAATGCTAAGTTTTATCGATCGACCAATGATACGCTCACGAAGGGCAGTTCTGAAAAGGGAAAGGGAAAGATTCTCGATGTACTGCCTTATCCGAAGTCCTTTACTCGGGGAAGTAGAGACTCTAAAGGCCTCTTAATTCAAGACATTATTTAAGTATGTCCTGAAGGAAAAGAGGAAAAGTAGGCAAAAAGCCTTGACTCTAGTTGAGCAGATTATGCACACCCTCGTGACAAGCTATACTTGTCCCCTGCGGAGAATGAATAAGTTTATGCCCGATATGGGTATGCTTATCTCTACCTCTTTTTGAGGTACATAAAGAGCATGCTGGAGGGTGGTATTTAACAATGATGCATCCACATCTACCTGCTCAAGATTCCGGGTAAGGATGGGAGAACTTGATGCCAAAAACATCCCAATTGATGAGGGAAGAATGAATATAGATGAAGCTATGGACCTTAAAGTGCCTCCTTTCGAAGACATAACCGATAGGTTACAAGTTTCATAAGAGGGTAGAGTTCTTAAGGCGTATGTTGCTGAGCCTATGACTTTGACAACACGAGAACAAGAAATCTTCAAAGAGAATGAGCTAGTTCCACCTAGTATCCCAGCGTTTCAGAGATTGGGAAAACCCTTTGGGCCAAATTCCAAAAGGATCAAGGTGAGGAATGCCAAAGGTAAGGCGCATGTTACCGAACCTGTGATTTTGATGACAAGTGAACAAGAAGATTTGAAAGATGATAAGCCCATATCTCCTGGTGTCTTAGTCTTTCAGAGGTTGGGAAAACCTTTTAAGTCAAATCCTAAAAAGATCAAGATGAGAAAAGCTGAAGGATCAGGATTGAGAAGAAGAAACAGCTAAAGTCTATTGTCCTCTAATGTGGCGACTATGATGATGAACAAGCCGCATAGGTTAACGTTACTTCCACCTCATACAATGCAAATTATGAGGGATTCAAGTCTTATTCCTATCCCAGTTTGTCCCAAGGTGGACTATCATGTAACGTCATTCAAAGCAAGATTGCATCCAATGGAAAATGCTAGTCTCAATAAGAAGACCAAGTGATCCCGGATATCCAAAAGCATCCACGGGATTTCATTGAAGTAGATGAGCCAGCTCCACGAGAACTAGAGGATGGACGCCAAGCAAATATCGATGAGCTTCAAGAAATTAACCTGGATACTGATGAGAATTTGTAACCAATTTTTGTCAGCCTCCTACTATCTCCCAAGGAAAAGATGCAATATGAAAGGTTGCTGTATGAGTATAGAGATGTGTTTGACTGGAGTTACCAAGATATGTCGGGGTTGGATCCAAACCTGGCTGTGCACAAGTTGGCCGTATCCAAATATACAACACCAAAGAAACAAATGCAACGAAGCTCTCAACCCAAGTTAACTGTTCAAATAAAGGCCAAGGTGGACAAACTGGTAGAGGCTGGTTTTAATCGTGAAGTCCAATACCCGTCATGGATGGCGAACATTGTGCCTGTCAAAAAGAAGAATGGGTAACTTTGCATGTGTGTGGACTTTCGACATTTGAATGACGCTTACCCTAAGGATAAATTCCCATTACTGATCACTGAACTCTTAGTAGATGCTACCACCGGGTTTAGTGCATTGTCATTTATGGATTGTTTCTCTAGTTACAACCAAATCGAGATGGACCCAGCAAATGAGGAGTTAACTGCTTTTCGCACTCCACAAGGAGTCTACTATTATACGGTGGTGCCCTTTGGTTTGAAAAATGCTGGTGCAACTTATCAAAGAGCCATGAATGCCATCTTCAGCGGCATACTACATAAAGTTGTTGAGTGTTATGTTGATGACTTTGTTGTGAAGACCAAGAATAGAGAGGATCACCTTGATGACATACGAGCAATATTCAGCCGACTTAGGGAACACCAGCTGAAGATGAATCCGTTAAAGTGTGCATTTGGAGTCACATCTAGAAAATTTCTCGGCTTTGTGGTCAGACACCGCGGGATTGAAATTGATCCTGATAAGATTAAAGCAATTGTGGAAATGCCTTCTCCAAGAAATTTGCGGGAGCTCCGTGGTTTGCAAGAAAGACTAGCCTACATTAGACGGTTCATTTCCAATCTGTCAGGAAGATGCCAGCCTTTCACAAGGTTGATGAAGAAAGACATCCCTTTTGTTTGGGACCAGACTTGTTAAAATGCATTCAACAACATCAAATAATATTTGCTAAAGCCGCCTGTCTTGATGGCATCTGTTCAAGAAAGACCTTTGATGTTGTACACTGCAACATTGGAGTGATCCCTTGGAGCAATGTTAGCACAAAAGAATGATAAAGGAAAAGAAAATGTCCTTTATTATATCAGCAGAACATTGGTGGGGGTAGAACACAACTAGTCGTCCATTGAAAAGAATTGCCAAGCATTGGTGTTCGCTGTGCATAAATTAAGGCATTATCTCATGTCTCATTGGGTACCCTGATGTCAAAAATTGACCCATTGAAGTATATCTTGTAAAAAATAATGTTGTCAGGACATTTAGCTAAGTGGGCAATGTTGTTAGCCCCATTTTGCATAAAGTTTGTACCACAAAATGCTATAAAAGGGCAAGCTATAATTGACTTATTGGTAGCACACCCGGCTCCTAATGACGAACAATTGACAGATGATTTGCTAGATGAGGAAGTACTCCATGTTGAGATGATTTCGTGGCAACTGCATTTTGATGGAGCAACAAATCGAAAGGGGGCAGGTGCAGGTATTGTCTTTGTTACACCCTCCGGCGGACTCATTCCTTACTCCTTCTCCTTAATTGAACTTTGCTCTAATAATGGGGCTGAGTATGAGGCGCTCATCATTAATCTCGAAATAGCCGTTGAAACACATATTGACTATTTGCAAGCGTTTGGCGATTCCCAATTGATTCTCCGGCACATAAATGGTCAATATGAAGTCAAAAATGCAAATTTAGTGCCATTGTACCAAAGAGCTAAATATTTGATGGAGAAGTTTTATGATGTTAAAATATCACATATGCCAAGGTCTGAGAATGATAAAGCTGACATCTTAGCAAAGCTTATAGCATCACTAACTCTGCCAAATGAAAGAGAAATTCAAGCAATTGTTGGGGAACGCCACCTACTGGTGCCTGTAGTGCAGCGTCTAGACCAAGTGGAGAAGGTAATCTCGGTCTTCGTTGATGATAGTACAGAAGATCCAGATTGGCAACAGGCTTTGATGGAATATTTGCAACATGGTCTTCTACCTACTGATTCAAAAAAGAAGGCAGAGATAAGAAGACCAGCACCTAAATTTGTGTTGAAAAATGACACTTTATATCGGGGGTCCTTTGACAGAATCTTACAGTGATGTTTATCTATAGAAGAGGCCATCCTTGCTCTCAAAGAAACACAATTTAGCGTGTGTGGTGCTCACCAAGCTGGACCAAAGCTTGTTGATCAAGTCAAAAGGCTAGGCTATTATTGGCCAACCCTGGTAATGAAATTCGCGAAGACTTGCCAAGCTTGTCAAATTCACAGAGATCTTATTCATCAACCACCACAGCCTCTACACCCAAGCGCATTGTCTTGGCCCTTTGACGCGTTGGGCCTTGATGTCATGGGTCCATTTAAGCCTTTGTCATCCCGCCAGCATCAATATATACTTGCAGGTATTGATTATTTTTCAAAATATGTTGAAGCCGTTGCATTAAGAGAGGGAGGGGCAAAACAGGTTGTAGATTTCGTTCGAGTTCAGTTAATCTATCGCTATAGAGTCCTGTCAAAGATAATCTCCGATAATGCTCTTTAATTTGAAAGCCAATCAGTGGCCAGATTAATGGAAAAGTACAAGTTCAAGCACAGCTTCTCATCAAGCTAAAATCCGTCATCTAACGGTCAAGTCGATGCATTCAATAAGGTGCTTTGCAAAATCCTCAAGAAAATGGTCTCAAAAACATGGAGGGACTGGCATGAGCGATTACCTGAAGCTCTATGGGCATACCAAACTACAGTCCGAAATGCAACGGGATGCACACCTTATAGTTTGGTGTTCAGGCTAGAGGCAATTTTGCATTTGGAAATACAATTGCCTTCACTTACAGTTGCTGTTCAGCTCATTGTCCCAGACCAGAATGTGAAGATCAGGCTAGCCGAGTTTGAAGCCCTGGACGAGCACAAATTAGCTGCCCAATAGAGACTTGAGGTCTATCAAGCTCAAGTTTCTGGTGCATTCAATAGAAAGGTGAAGTTCACTCATTTTCTGTTGGTGACTTGGTCTTCACAATTAGACGGCCAATTGTTATAAACAGGAGGGTGCGACGCAAGTTCGAGCCAAAATGGGAGGGACCATGCGTTGCTAGAAAGGTTTATCTGAAGGGTGCTTAAGAACTGTCAAATCCTGAGGGAAAGGTCATATACCCTTGTGTCAACGGGAAATTTGCTTAGCGCAATGTATTAAAAAAAAAAAAAGTAGTATGGATAGCTGAGTTGTATTGAACTATGGA
The DNA here is from genome assembly GCA_018398585.1 of Simmondsia chinensis. Lineage (NCBI taxonomy): Eukaryota > Viridiplantae > Streptophyta > Magnoliopsida > Caryophyllales > Simmondsiaceae > Simmondsia > Simmondsia chinensis. Next base: position 9,703,321 of record JAGTTD010000004.1, read on the forward strand.
AGGCTTGATCCCTTAAAATGGTACGTAGGCAATTTAGTCACGAACTAGATCCAACACAAATAATAAATAAATTTATTTTTCCTTTTTGTGAGCTGTTAAGTTAAATTGCACTACAAAAAAAGTGACCATTACCAACAGTAGTATTTTAGGTTCTGTTGGTAATGGTTGTACATTACCAACAGCAAAATTTTACTATTGGTAATGACTCGGAAGGAGTAAGAAGTGAAAATAATAAAGATTTAATCCCAACAAAAGTAGATTTCTGTTGGTATTAATGTAGTCAATCCCAACAGAATAGATTTCTGTTGGTATTGACTAGCTTAATACCAACAGAAACAAATTCTGTTGCTATTGACCAGCTCAATGCCAACAGAAATAAGTGCTGCTGGTATTGACTAGCTTAATGCCGGCAGAAATAAGTATTGTTGGTATTGACCAGCACAATGTGTACAAAAATAAATTTTGTTGGTATTAACTAGATCATTACCAAATAAAATAAATTTTATTGGTATTGATTAAATTAGTACCAATAGATGTATTTATCAATAAATAAAATTTTGAAAAAATTAGTAATTATAAAAAATTTTATTAGAGTAATTTAGATATATTAATGTCGTAAGGTTTGATATATCAATTTTATAGTGTCTTTCGTGAAATAATTTCATAGTTAAAAACATAAGTAAAAAATAGTTTAAATGACGATCTATATTAGTGTAAGTAGGTCCCATTTTTATTCTTTCTTACCGTTATTTAGATGATTTTATAAAATATACATAACTTGATGTATTAAAATATTATTTTATAAAATTTATGAAATAAAAAATTAGTACACTAAACCTTATACTAGTAATAAGTTATAACTGAACATGTATTTTAAATAATTTATCTTTAAATAATAATAATAATAATAATAATAATAATAATGTCTTCAAAAAATTTTTATTTTCCCTCTTCACTTTCATTGTCTCTCCATTCTTTAATTTTATTTACTTATTTTATTTTTACATTTATACTTTACTTATTATCAAATTATAACATTCACTTACATATCCCTACTTTACCCAATCTCTTCTCCAACCACCGGTTACCTTAAACTGTCGATCCTACCAGTTTGCACCGGCAACCACTATCCACGAGCTCCCCGATGCTCCACCACAACCACACACACCACCCATTTACATCCCTAATATCTCCAATTTTTTTTAAACAACCTAATATTCCCAATTTATTTTCAAAAATTCATAAACTTTTGAGATAAAAAAAAATTCAAAAACAAAGTTACTGTTCAAAGCATACCCATCCTCTCCTTCTCTCTATCTTCGTTCATTTCCATTTCTCTCTCTCTTTCTCTTTGACTCAAACCCTGCTCGCCATCCCATCGCTTTCGCCGCTCGCCTTCCCATCCCCATCGCCGTCGCCGCTAGCCCGCTCGCCTTCCAGTGGCCGTCGCAGTAGCCGCTCGCCCCGCTCGGCTTCCCGTCGCCATCGCCGTCGCCGCTCGCTCACTCATCCTCTGTTTGCACCTCTCCCTCTCTTTTTTAGTTCACATTTTCGTTAGTTTTTTCTTTGATTTTTGTTGATTTTTCATATTGCTGGTGATTATGTCTTGAAATTGAACCCTAGACATTGTTTTAAGGTCAAAAAATAGGAACCCCAGACCTTATTTGCAACTTTTGAGATCAACTGATTTCTTCTTTTGTGAAAATAAACCCTAATTAACTTATATCACAATTTTTCTTGGGTAACTCTTTATTTTTGTTAATTTAAGTTAAAATAGTTCCCAAAGTATAAAACCAACATTGGTGTTGACCTCTCAAGGTTGCCGTTTTCTCCTTTTGTGGTAAGCTTTTATCTATTAGTTGTAAATTTGAGTTATGGATTTCAGTTGTTTGAATTGAACGTACTTGACCTTTGTGGCAGTATATTAAGTTTATGATATGCAATCTAGTTAGCTAAGCTAGAACCTTGCTTGGTTGGTTGTGAATTTCATAATTTCTGGAGTAATGGTCCAACTTATATGAACTTTGAATTGAACTTCATGGGTTAAATTCTATTCTGATAATGTATTTGTAAAACAATTCCAGATCAGACTGTCAACCACTAGGTTAAGATTTTTGAAAAATTTAATGCTCTAAAGTTAAACTGGGATGTTATCAAACGGTTGAGAAAGATTTGAGGCCTTAGTTGCTGATTTCATAGTTGATAATTTCATAACATATGACTTTGAGCTCAAATGTAAAAATTTAGCTAAAAAGTTCTATTTTGGTAATTGGTATTGGAATATCATGTTGAGCATATCATTTTGGCATGTCTAATCACTTTTCTCTGTTTATTATTCTTTAGGATTAGTTGAAATGTTGTGAAATACCTTGGATTAGGATTCTATTATTTCAATTAGGCCTTCAAATCAGTGTCGTAAGGTAGGCCTTTTTACAGTTCATCGAATACTTATTGATTGGTTTATTGGCATAGTAGCTTTCTATGTTCTTCATATGTTTCTTGTCATTGTGAAAGTTTATGAGTATAGTGTGTATGATTTTTTTAGGATACAGGGTTAAATTAACAAAGTTCGATAGGTTTGTGCAAGTAATCTACTCTTTATATGTTATCTCTTGTTCTTTTATCAACAACTACTTTAAAATGTGAAACATCCATGGGCTCTTCAATATATGTTTTAGTCTCTAGAGTTTTGAAATTATACTCTAAATACCTACTTCTAACTTTCCATCATATCTTGCTTTCATTTTGTTATACAAGAAATGATTTGCCTATGTTCTTTGACATGGCATTCTGAACCATGAAAGTTTATGATACTTAGTTTAGTGCAAGTGTAATGGGCATTTGATTCCACGGTTATAATTCTTATGTCCACCAAACGATTCTTAGACACTAATGTACATATGTATTGGGCATTTGCTTCTGGTGAATTTGATTTCCTGCTTGAAAATCTTTTTGATGAACCATTGTTGCATAAAGTATAATTTTGTATATTTCAGCGATCAATTATGCTTTATTCCTTTGCTTCCAAAGAATTGTTTTTTCTAAATAAGTGCTGAGGTTTCTTGTTGCAATTGTTCTGATTTTGGTGTATGCTCTTGTTTCTTGCTATTCATCTTGAATTAATTATCTTGTAGGTCTTGTTGACAGGTTTTAGAAGCCTTCCACCACTTTTTGAAGCTCCTAGTGATGTTCATGGTTTAACATTAGCAAGTAAGTGTATTAACTAGTATTTCTGTGATATAATTGAGTGAATCATATTGAGTGGATCATTTATTTGGCGTTTTTATTCTTTCTGTGATAATATTGAGTGAATCATATTGACTATTGTTACTTCTTAAAAACATTTTCTCCATTGGAGTCAAATTTAGGTAACTTTAAAATGTACTGTAAATGGTTATAATTACTTGTGTTTAATTTGATGCCAAGGAGAAACTTAGTGACATGTTGGTTGTGTTCATTTCCTGTTTAAGAAACCATTGTTTTGGAAAATGTATTTCGCAAGTTCGTGAATATAGGCACCCAAGCAAATTGTTATATAGTTTGGTGGATTTTGATAGATTACAAAACCTTTTTCTTCATATGTTTGATGCATTGGAAGCTAAATAGGGTTTGCAAATAAAGATTTTCAGATATGTTTGTGTCTGCTAGACCATGTGGGAGTTTACTTTTGAAAGACTCATCCTTTATAATTAGCAAATACTAGAAACCGTCTATACATAGTTGGTTTTTTATGCGGATACTGATATATATATATATATATATATAGTTCAATTGTTTGTGTGTATGTTTGACGTTTTCGATGTATTTATAAAGTATAATGAATTCATTTTTCATGTGATAATACTGCAGTTTGGTAAACATTTCTTGGGAGACAACTGCATTTGAGGGAAATATACATTGACATTATTGATGCTTATGAGTTAATAACCATATTAATTGGGCGCTCACATTCTTATGATTGTTTAACAATGAATAGCTCTAGAATGCATATGAATTTGCATGAGTTAGTACATGATGCTTATAAGTTAGGAGATGTAGAGGAAATCATGACATACTCCTTTCCAAATTCAGATATATGAGTTGAACTTTCAATTACATTATGCAAATATAAATGTTTTAGAGTCATAATATACTCCAATAGAAAGTCATGTTCTCTATTTACTAAGAAAATCCTTATGATGTTGTGTATAGGCTCTATGACAATGTTTTAGTGTAATAATTTGCCTTTATGCTAAAAAATTGAGATCAAGCTTATATTGTTGTTTAATGTCTCTATTGGTCATTGTCATAGGAAAATGGAAGATCATTGGATGATGAGCTTAATCACGAATGTGAAGAGGAAGATTTGCCGATGAAGATTATGTGTTGGAAGATATATGATGTTGGTTGTTCTTGTTGTAGACAAATTACTTAGAACTTTTTGGTAGATGATAGATTTTTCTTTTTAGCTATTTGTACTAGTTAGATTAGATTTTGGATGGAGTTGTAGATTTGTATTGGATGCTTTGCTTTTGTTGTGGATTAAACATGGATGGAGTTGTATACATTTTGGATGCAATGATAGATTTGATTATATAAATTGGTAAATTATTGTGATGAGGTAATGCCACCCACAAACTATGTTTTTTGATGTAGAGAGTAGCTATATGAAATTATTGTTGGTAATAACAAAATAAGTCTTTGGTAGCATACCTTTTGCCAATAGATATTATTTTATCGGCAAAACTTTTACCAACAGAAAATTTTTTGTTGGAATATTATTTACCAATAAAGAATTTGTTATTGGTAATATCCTTTACCAATAGAAAATATTTTGTTGGTAATACCCTTTACCAACAAAAAAGCTTTTGTTGGTATAACTTTTACCAACAAATAAACAATTGTAGCTATTTTAGAGGTATTATCAACAACTTCAAATTTCTGTTGGTAAAGCCTTTACCAACAGTGGCAATACCAACAGTATACCAACAGACCGATTTCTGTTGGTAAAGCCTTTACCAACAGAAAAATTGTCATTGCCAACAACAATCATGCTGTTGGTAGTAGTCACTCTTTTTGTAGTGTTGGCTCAACCCGACCTTAATCACCAAATCCCAGATAAGTTGCATGACCTATCTTTGGAACATGTCAAGGGAAAAGCCTAAATCATCTAGTAAAATTCACCAGGAAAAAAAAATGTGTATTAAAAAAAGGGAGAAATTCTGACTCAAAATCAAACTTCGAAAAAAAAAAAAATTAAATAAAAAGAAGAGGGAGGGGGGGGGGGGGGGGGGTGGTTGGAGACAAAGCAGGTGAGCTAGTAAGATGAATGAGCTCATCTCGGCCTAAACAAACAAATGCCAAATAAGTTGTATCAGCCTGTCTTTAGAACGTAATTAGCTTAAGCTCAGACATACTTCATAAATCAAGCTCCTAAATGACGTCCATGTCAAACATGTAGTTAGTAACGCTCGAGAACACATTCTTTAATGGAAAAGAACAACAAGGCTGGCAAAACGCAGATATAATAACCGACAACGGTAAAATATCTACGAGACAAAATGAAAAAGAAATGAAATTGATGACAAAATAAAAAAAAAAAAGCAGAAGAAAAGGTGAAACTAAGAAGACTGGCTCAACGAAGCGACTACGCCGATCAAGCTCTTCAGGCTAGCATTTTTCGTTCCCAAGTCTTTAACTTTGTCATGCCCAACTTGATCTAGCATTTGTTCGACACGAGCCATTTCTTTCCTTTTGCTTTCCATGGAGGTCCTCATTTGGCATTCGACCGTCTCTAGTATACTTTGTCTTTATCAAAACTCTCTATTAATTCCCGAGCCCTTTCCTCTGCCTCGAGCACAACTCACTCTCGAGCCTTCAACTCTGCAGTTTCTTCGAACAACTTTGCTTTAAGCCATTCAATTTCAACAGTTCCGAGATTCTTAGCCTTGATAATGAGCTGGAGCAATTCCAATGATTCACAAATTTTAGGGCGACTTTCCAACAATAACTATGTAGAGCCACAATCAGAAATGAGCCCGGCGACAGCCTTAACCCTATGGGTGATGCTTTGTCTGATCTAGTCATCTATAGGGAGAGAAAATAAGTTGCATAAGGATGATGGGATGCTTTGCAGTGGGACTAAATCCAGTACAGTGCTTCCACTAGACTTAGGTCCTAGTTCTTCTTTTGATATTTCAGTCGCAGGACAATTTTGGCCTACATCCAACAAGGGATTGTCTTGAACAATAAGAATGTCATCTAAGTCTAGAATAGAAAAATCTTCAAATTTCTCGCTTTCCCCAGATTCAGAACTCGGTGAATGATCAGGTCTGGTGTATGGAGCTCTCTTAGAATGCATGTTACTGGGAGAGCCCGCTCGTCGAGTGTTCATTTTCTTGCTTGAATTCTAGGAACTGCCAATCGAGACATCATGAAACTTGGGATCTGTTGAGGTTTTCTGAGATGACTCACTGACGACCTTCGTTTTAGCTTTATCTAACTTAATGACACCTAGGAAGTTAGCGACTATGGTCCGTATGTTTGTAATAACAGGGGTAGGATCCCGAATAAATTGCTTCTTGCCCGTTAAGGTTTTGTGGACCTTGTAAATGGAATGGCTCTTATATGGGCCAATAACTCTTGTCCACCAACTATAGTAGCCCCAGGTACAGGCTCCTTCTTGATACTTGTTGGGAATGTGGAATCTCGCGCCCGAATCCTTCATATAAAATTTGGTGCAAGCATTAGCTAGATCTCTCAAATTACTTCACTTTCTCAAAGCAACACTAAACCCCACATGATTAAACGGGACACCCTGGTCAAACCTAAATTGATGAGCAAAGCGGTTCGGATAATATGGCTCTAAAATTAATTCGGAACCAATTCGAACAACCAATACAGAGGATTAAGTACAAAGGAGAAACTTAAAGTCATCATCTGATAAACCTACATCAACCAAATCATGTCCTTTCTCAGATGGCTCTGGAAATGAGCTAACAGGGAAGCAAATAAAACTGCCATCCCTAAACAAGTGTTGGGCCTCAAAAAGAGTTTGTTCCTTCCCTTTTACACCGGCATAATGGATCAAAGTTCGGAATTCAATTGGGCAATCATGACTTGGATGACAAGGATACAAGGATGGAAAGACTTCTGCTAGCCAACCAATGACATAATGGATAGCAAAAGATGGGTTGGCCCTTCCTGCATTCTCTGGATGGATAGCCATTAAACCCAGCCCATGGTATATGTGACCAAGCACCGCTGGAGCAAGCGAAATCCTTCGGCCTGTGCCATTAAGGAAGCCATAACAAAAGTCTCAGGCCCTATTGTACCTATGCCTGATGATAATACAAACCTACTCAACCAGAAAGCCAAATAAGCTCCCAATTCTCCTTTGTCAAAAATATCTAAAGGGGCTTGTCTTCTTTTTGATTTTTACCAAGCACGTTGTAGATGCGAGCCCTTTTGAATCGATTCGTCGTTGACACCAAATTCTTCCCCAAAAGCGGCATAAACCCATATCATCTCTATAAAAGTGTTCTAACCACTTTCTCAAATATACCTGGTCATCCTTATGAAACCTACAAAGTGTAGCGTGGATACGTAGTAACTCGACAGCGGTAGGTGAGCAATCCTCAAGAGTGAGTAATTGATCATTTCACGGCACATATTCCTCATATGCTTCCCCTAGTATTGGCAAGCCACCAATTCTTTCCAAGTCATAAAGAGAAATTCCGATCTCACCCCACCTTGGTGAAGGGTATTCGATGACGGCCCCCAAAGCTCAAAGAAGGCCCTCCAAACATCTTTGTTGAGTGTGTAAGGAAAACAGGAAATAGCTACCACTCCATATATTCCAGCTTCTTTCAAAATATTCTCATAATGATCCAAAATCCTTTCTTTCCATTCTACCAAACTAGGGGTAAAAGTCACTAGACCTTGTAATTGAAATTCAACTCCCCAATTCTTTTTCTCTGAAAAGAACTTGTGAAGGACAAGGTAAAAGTTCACCCCAATTGGAGGACTTTCCTATGAATCAACATTTACTTTTTCAAGAAAAGTCACCGTAAAGCGAGGGCCATAATCCTTACGCACGTTGATGCATCCATTTTCACCATTCTTTGAATATGAAAAATTACCCCAAGGAAGAGTCTCTCGTTTGATCCAAGCGATGGTCAGACTGAGAGCAGGGGTGCTTTTGATTTCTTTCATTGAAATAGACCTTTCGTAGCTCGGACCGTAGCTCAATTCTTCTCCATGTTCTGAAGGTGCCTTTTGAAACCCGCAAAGGCCATGAATGTCTACAAATGCCATCTAAATAAGTGATACAATGGGAAAAATCTTAAGCCAATATCGTTGTAAGATCGAGCATTGTCCGTATTAAAAAAAAAAAAAAAAATCACCCACACAATGCTCGAGGGGGCAACTGTTGGATGTTAATTTTTTGCAAATGCCAAATATTAAATTTATAATTAACATTCACGGGTCTATCACAAATTGTGCCTACTAAGCCCACAAATATTTAAGTCCAAAATTATGGTTTTAGTTAGTAGAAAGGGGACTACTAACTTTACCACATGGGTCTAACTTAGGGGTGAGCAAAAGTACCTGAGAACCCGAAAACCCGAAAAATCAAACCGAAACCTATCCAAGAAATTAGGGTAACCGACCCAAAAATATTTAGTTAGAGTATATCCAATCCGTTGAACTATGGATACTGGTTCAGTTATGGGTGTCATTTTGAAAAATTTTCGGGTACCCGATCTAACCCGATATCAATTTTATATATATTATCCTAAATAAAAAAATTTAATTTATTCAGAATATTAATTATGTTATCTTCACTAGACATTAAGGTTGCATGTTTAATTTTAAATCCAAACGACCGTTTTTGAAGTTATGTATTTTTTCTTTTCTTCTTTCAACAAAGTTTACCCTATTTTTATATTAAAAATTTTTAAAGTTTCAGCCATCTATCACAGAAAATAAACTAATGAATCAGTAATAGTAAATTAGTAGAATATCGATTCTATTTCTCTATATATAATCATTGAACTTTCACAGGTTTGTGAAGCTTTGATTAATGTGTTATAGTTATTTAAAATTGTTTATAATTTTATTACCATAAAGGTATGACAATTATGTGCATGATTTTTTTTTAATTTTAAATTACAAAGATTAAATGGAATGTTGTTATAATAATTTTATAATATATTCCCAAACGATTTGATGTAGATAGTTGTTTGTGTCTTTCATAAAATGGTTTATAAGAAATTTTAATTAAATAGGCAGGTACTCGACCCAATGTGATCCGACCCGATCTTTTAGGATACCCGATTGATCTGGGTACCCGACTTTTTAGATCACATTATGGGTAATAATTTTCACGCTTATAGTGTTTTGAATACCCGAACCGAAATGCGTTTCGGATAATTCGACCCATGCTCACCCCTAGTCTAACGTATACGGGTCTAAACAAATAATTTCTTACAAAATAAAATTTATTTTAAACGAAAGAGAGAGGGAAGCCGCGGGGGTCATTCCCCGCACGGTTTTCCCCCGCGCTTAAAAAAAAAAAAAAAAAAAGGGGGAGAATGAGGGGATTGGTTCATCTCCTCCCCCACAACCCCCATTTTAGGGTAGTGGGTGAGGGCATTGTGTGGCTTATAAATAAGAAAATAAAATAGCAAGAAGGGGGATAAAAAAAATATATATATACTCAAAACAAAAAGAAAAATTTTAGAGAAAGAGAGAGAGAGAGAACGAGAAGGCGAGAAAAAAAGGGCTTGAGCAAAAAAAATAAAAATACTTGTTCGTACAAAATTTGCGAGAAATCTGAAGTATTGATGCAACGATCTTCAATTCCTTTTGATCATCTTCTGTTTCTTACTCTCATTTATATTCTCTTTACTCAAAAATTTTCATTTTATCTACTCCATCTTAAATTGATTGTACTTTCTTCAAATAAAATAAACTTACGATTTTTTCCTCTTGAAATTCAAGAAATAAAATCCCATATCTTGATAGGTCTCGTTGAATTGAGAAGAGAAGAAGAAGGAAAGGAGAAGAGATTGAGATAGAAAAAGGAAGAAGTTTATTGTTCATTACCATTTCACTTTACAAAGCTTGCCTTAGATACATCATCAACTAACTAACTAACTCTAAAGATGCATAACAACCATAAGAACAACAATGTATTTAGTTTGTTAAAGCCAACTACCAATATGATCCCTAACATATCTCTCTAAATTATAAAGAAGATTCAATTACTCACAAATAAATTTCATATACCCAATTTTAAATTAATTTTATTATTATTATTTTTAACCATGAGAGATGGGGAAAGAAAAAGGAAAGAGGAAGAAGAGGGGAGGTGAGAAGAGAGAGAAACAAAGAAAAGAAAAAAGAGTGAACGAGAAGGACAAAGTTTTTTTTGATCAAAGAGAAGGACAAAGTTTAAAAAATATATTTGTTCATACAAAAATTTAAAAAGAAAGCATAAGATATTAATACTACAAAATTAATCCCTTTATACTTCTTCTATTTGATTATTTTTGATTATGTTTTGTCTATGCCTAAATTTCAATTATCTACTATCCTCTTTATAATTCACTTTATTTCCTTCAAAGATAAGTACTCTCTCCAACGGAATTTAAAAATTCTTTTTCCGTATCCCTTAAAAGTTTTTAAACCATGATGAATTAAAAAATCCTACATAGGGATGGTCTGAAAGGGTGGTAAATTTTAACCCACGGTGGATCGAAAAATCGCACATGAGGGTGGCCCGAAAGAGTGTTAAATTTTAACCCACAGTAAATTAAAAAGTTCTACATGGGGTGGCCCGAAAGAGTAGTAAATTTTAACCAATGATGAAGTTTCAAAAAGAGAAATTTTTTTTTTTTCAAGTTAGGTTCAATTCTAGTTGAATTCCTCCTGTTTTTTGAGATTTCATTCACAATTTTATAAAATTTTGCGATTTTTCTTTAAAAAAATAATAAAAAAAAAGAAAGAGAGAAAAGGGGAGGGTACTGTACGTGTACCATCCCCAACTTATTTTATTTTATTTTAAAAAAAAAGAAAGAAAGAAAAGGGGGATTGTTACCCAAAAATAGCGGGAAAAAAATCAATTAGATGCAATTACAAAGATTTAAAAAAAAAAATTCAAAATCAAGTTTAGTGGTCCTATTTTTTTCTTTTATTTTTTTTAAGAACTACGTTAACCTGATTCAAAAAAGGCAGTTAAGAAACTCAATATAAAAAGTTGAGTACGGTTATCAAAGTTTAAGAATCCAATTAAAATCCTGCTGGTTCGATTTCCAGAACCACGTCAACTTGACCCCGAAAATGGGTACATTGTAACCCAAAATAAAATGGTGGGTGTAATCATGATCAATAAATACTGGAATCATGTGGTTTGGAACTAAGATTGATTTCACTAGGTTAGAAAATAACAATACAAAACGACAAAAAAGGGGACCTCTAATTTGAAATAAAAAAGGGGAGAGAGAAGACTTAACGAAAAAGCAGTACAACGATTAAGGTGTGAATTGTTGTTGAAATAGACGAGGGACTATTTTTGAAATTTTAAGTGTGGTGTGTAAATTAGGCCCTGATGCTTCTTTTCATCAGTCAAAAAAAGAACAAAAATTTTTAAATTTTAATTTAAAATTGTATCTCAAGTGAATCGATACAACAATTTAAAATTCAAATTGATTTGTATACCAACATTGATAAACTTGAGCATGAGTGTATTTTCTTTCTTTTTTTAAAAGAACAGAAAAGAGTGAAGTCATTAAATAAGATCAAAGAAGAATTTGTGAGTGATAAAAAAACCAAGAAAGGTCTCATAAATATAAGCTCAACTACAAACGGCCTGATCTCTTAAAGGGTACGTAGGCAACCAAGTTCAGGTGTCGCCCAAATAAAAAATAAATTCTTTTTCTCCCGTGGGATTAACCTTATGTCAACACTTTAATTAGTTGACTAAACACAATTTGACTCGGATAACTTAAAAAAAATACTTCTACGTACCTCTAATGGCCGGCCCAAATTCAAAACAACTTTTGTGTCAAAGCTAAATCCAAAAGGACTTCCACATCAAACCAAATTATAAAAAAAGGACAGTTTCCATGCCAATTCTAAACCCAAATTAAATTTTATTTTGTACCCGAATCCAAAATTAATGTTATTGGGCTCAAACTCAAATTCAAAATAACTTAAGCCTCAAATTGACTTCTATATCACCGTCAATCCTCAAATTGGCTTCCATGTCACACTTGTACCTAAATTGACTTCCAAGTTATACTTAAACCCAATTTTATGTCAAATTCAAATTCAAAAGAGCTTCCGTACCAAACCAAGTTTGAGCTCAAAACTAAATTCCTAAGCCAAGCCGACTTCTAAGTTAAGTCTAAATTAAAAGTAAATCCCACGTCAATTTCAAATCCTAAATACCAAACCTAAGTCAAGATGTCTTCCAAATTAAACTCAAATTTAAATGACATTTCTATCAATTTTAAGCCCGAGTCAAACCCCAAATCCAAATTAATTCCAAATATATTCCAAGTCAAACTCTAATACCAAATAAATTTCAAGTCAAATCCTAACCTAAACAAGTTTCAAGTCAAACCTAAATCTAGATTACTTCCCGATTTAACCCAGTCCAAATTTTCAAGTCAAATCTAAACCAAAGCAAGATCAAGTCTAAACTTAAACCCAAGTTAAAATCCAGTCCAAAAGGACTTTCAAGCCAAGCCTAAATCCAAAACACTTTTCGAATCAAACTTGAAAAAAAGTGATTCCTAAACCAAGACTGAACTCAGATAAAGTTGAACCTTCCAAAATACAAATCAATCTTAAATGTCTTCCATTGACTTAAGTCAATCAATCGGCTATTTACCTCGTTGCTTGATTAAAATATAAATATATCATCAGTTGGAATCGCAGGATATTCTCCTAAAGGAGATGTAATTAAGGGTGTATATCGCCTTGAATAGGGTTGATTCCTAAATTAATAAAACCTATGTAAACCTTGTATATAGAAAAATTCATGTTTTACAAATTTCATATTTTTTGCTCAACAGGATCGAAGGTGGGAAAGCGGAGCTGGAAGTCGTGTAGGAACTCCCACACGGTGTCCTCAGCTAGATGGTTCGACCAGTGAACCAATATCTGAGTGGCTGTGATCTGATGACATTTGACAACACAACGGTCAAGGATCATTTAAAGCTGAGGCGGAGCAGCAACCGGAGGCCAAACATTAAGAAGAGGAATACTGGTAGCTGGAGTGGGGAGACATTGCTTCATGAGGGAGACATGAATGGTACGGTGGATGGATGCGTGGGCCGGTAAGTCGAGACCCAATAGGCCACAGGTCCAACTCGATCCACAATGCGAAACGGGACATAAAAACGCGGTGTGATCTTGTTATAACGATGAGAATCAATACTCTGCTGTCGGTATTACTATAGCTTCAACCACACGTAATCACCGATCTGGAACTCGTTGTCAACCCTATGATGATCAACTTGTTGCTTCATCCAATTCTGTGCCCGAAACTAATGACGACGGAGATGCTGACTGTTTTCTTCATAGGTCGTCAATTTATGATCCACGGCCTCGACAGTGAACTCGCCCGGAAGATAAGGTAAGTGAATCGGTGGGGCTTGGCCATAGAGTAGCTCGAAGGGAGTGGCCTGAGCGGCAAATTGAAAGGTGTGTTATAACACCTTTCAGCTAACCATACAACGTAAATAGGTCTCTAAACAGTGGTTGAGGACCCCGGTCTGCCCGTCTGACTGGGGATGATAAGTGGAAGCGAGGTTGAGATGAATACCCAATTGAGAGAAGAGCTCGTGCAATGGTCACTGATGATACTGTCCGAAAGACCATGTAAACGGTAAATATGGTCCAAGCATAACTGCACGACCCCAACCGCGGTATATGGATGGGCCAGCGATAGAAAGTGAGCATACTTCGTGAGACGGTCAACATCGACCAAAATCATGGAGTGACCACCCGAGAGAGGCAACCCCTCCACAAAGTCCATGGAAATGTTGCTCCAGATGGCTGTGGAAATGGGAAGAGGCTGTAGGAGCCCAGCCGGTGTCGATGTGTCATACTTGCTCTGTTGGCAGACCGAGCATTGCCGAATGTATGTATGGAGATCGTGTCGAAGGCCGTGCTAATAAAAAAGAGTGCGGATACAACGGTATGTGGCCTCAACCCTCGAATGATCTCCTTGAGCGGAGTTGTGGAGCCCTAAGAAAATAAAACATTATAGATCAGTGTCGTTACCAACAACCAAGCAGTCATGCGATCGTAAATACCCTTATTGCCAAGAGTAGATGGGACAAAGGATTTATCTTATCAGCCATAACGGTGGCTACCACCGGGTCAGAGGACCATGAATCCCTGAAGACCGTCTATAGAGTCAGACGAGATCGTCGATAGAGCCATACAGAGAACCTTAGAACCGAGGAGACGAGACAAAGAATTGGCAGCTCAGTTGTCAGACCCCTTCTTATAAACAATACATAATGAAAGCCAATCAAGCAGGACAACCATAAGTGCTGAAGCGAAGTAGAGAGGCGCTGCTAGAGGAGAACCTTAAGGCTTTGTTGGTCCGTGTGAATAATAAAATGTTGTCCGGTGAGGTACTGTTCCCACTTCTCAACAACGAACACGATAGCAAGTAACTCATGCTCATAGATTGAAAGGCCCTGATGTCGGGGTGTAGGTGTGCAGCTAATGTAGGCAAGTGGTTGACCCTCTTGCATGAGAACCACGCCAATCTCGATACCCTTTGTGTCAGTCTCCACTACGGAAGTTTTGGAGAAATCCAGAAGAGCTAAGATGGGAGCAGATGTAAAAGCACTTTTGAGGCGCTCAAATGTAGTATTAGCAGCCGGAGTCCAAATAAAATTATCCTTTTTGAGGAGATTGGTGAGAGGGTGAGCAATAATACCATAGTGAGCAATGAATTAATGATAATATACCTACAGATCAAGGAAACCATGGAGTTGCTTCGAGGGCGTCGGGCGTGGCCAATTGGCCACGGCTACGAGCTTCTAAGAGTCAGCTTTTACCCTGGCACTTGAATCAAAATGTCCCAAGTACTCAATACGGCGGGCACCAAATGTGCATTTCTCACGGTTAGTCGTGAGGTGATGCGAATGAAGAACACCCAATACACATTGGAGATGATCTAAATGAGTGGCCCATGTCGCACTATAGATGAGAATATGGTCAAACAATACCAAGACAAAGTGCTGCAATAAGGCAAAACAAGTCATTCATAAGGCTCAGGAATGTGGAAGGGGCCTTAGATAGCCCAGAGGGCATGACAGTAAACTAGTAATGTCCGAAGTGTGTCCGAAAAGCTGTCTTGTGAATATAATCGGGAGCCATACGAATTTGCCAGTATCCTGATTTTAGATCCAATTTGGAGAAGAATGAAGCCCCACCTAACTTATCGAGCAATTCCTCCACAATCGGTATAGGAAACTTGTCTTTGACAGTCATCTTATTGGGGACACGGTAATCAACACAAAGTTGCCATGACCCATCTTTTTTCTTCACTAATACAATGGGTGAAGCAAAAGGCAAGTTGCTATTTTGGATGACCCTGGCTTGAAGCATTTCCTTGAGCAAAGCATCAATAATATGCTTTTGAAACAAAGGATAATGGTAGGGACAGAGGTTAACCGGGTTACTGCCATTTTTAAGAGGAATACAATGATTAAATGACGGTCAAGAAGGAGGAAGACCGGACAAGGGCTGAAATACGTCCTCAAAATCATGTAAAACTAAAACAAGCTTCAAGCCGAGAACAGTGACACTACAGGCTGTTCGGTTACTACAGTAACCAAAATAGGGTTTGATGCAGTGCAACTGAGTAATACCAAAATAGCAAAAAATGATGCAGACGAAGACAATAAAGCTGACAATGTGCTATCGGCCGCGGGTTTAAATGGCGGGGTACGAATACCATGGAGAACATGCCAACGATCATGAAAAGTGAACTCCATAAGCAACTCAGAAAAATCCCAAGTCACCTTCCTGAAGTCCTGAGCCGCTATATACCGAACACCATATCACAGCTTGAGAGCAAAATAAGGAGCATATCAGAGCAAAAAGAAGCATCCTAAAGTACCCAATTGAAATTACGGCAAATACTGACACATGAAATCGGTTTCCCATCGATGATAGTAACAGAGGGACGAATGGTAGTGTCAATAGAGCATCCCAACAACGGAGCAAGATGAATATCAAGGAAGTTATGCGTGCTATCACTATCTATGAGAATGCTCAAAAAACAGTGGCCACACTGACCGGATACACGCATAGTCTGACACTGAATAATACCCTCCAAAGCATGAATCAAAATATGGGGATCCAAAGGAGCATCAGGCTCCAGATTAGGGGATTGTGGCTCGGGTCCTGGATCATCATCATGGCCTCAAGCCAAGAACCCTGAGCTCTATTGCACATAGAGCACTAATGACCTGGAAATAAGTGTTCTCGGTAGTAAAAGCATAAGTTGTGAGCACAAAGTTCGTCCAATTCAATTGGTTTCAAGCTCAATTGATCCTGAGGAGGAGGTCCAACTGCTGTCTTGGGTGCGGATAACAAGCGAGCGGGTGGTCTAGGGGGGTGAGAGGGCTGGTGCCATATGAGACGAGTCCCGTAGTGGGAGTAATGGGGCTGTTTTCATTGGGTTCTTATCAGTTATACGTTCCACATAAGCACAATTACGTTCTTGTCGCTTAGCAAGCTTCACCGGATCATGTAAAGAACGAGGTCTAAGTACAAGAACATAGCCCAAAATCTCTTACCACAATCCACCCATAAGAATGTTATTCTTTTGCTCCTCATTCAAGCCACATCAATTCACAAGGGCCTCAAATTTACTCAAAAATTCATCTACACTACCCACTTGTCGAAGTCGCATCAATTTGGTTAAAGGACTATTCGTTGTTTTCGCAACTCGAGCTCAAATTTGTGGGACATAAACCTACCATGGAATATAAACTTCTCGAGGCCACGATTGTTCAAACGAATCGTGCCATTTTTGTGCATCACTCTCCATTGACACACCAGCTAACATAACCTTTAAGTCATTTAGAGTTTTACCAAGCACAAAGTATCTTTGACATCTATGTAACCAACCATCCACAACTTTACCACTAAATTTCAGGAAATCAATTTTAGTAAATTGGTTGGGAACTTGATAGTTACCTCGGGCTAATGTTGATGCCGATAGTTCGGGAAAATTACCTCACGGTTGCGGTGGTAGTGGGGCTGGTGCAGGAGGGGTGGTGGGCCATTCACAAGCTGCGCTAGTCCCATGAATTGGATTGATAATCCATCCACAGCCTGCCTGAGCTACTTTCTGAAATCAGCGCTAATCCGATCCATGTTACGCTCAATAGCGGCAAAATGGCACTCGTTAGCTTTCTCCATTTCCCTCAGTGTGATTTGATATAGGATCCCATCAGCCATGGTGACGAAAAATCGGTTATCGAAGATGGGGAAGCGAAACTGAGCTAGCGGAGATGAAAAATTAGCTATCGAGCTGCAGCTTTTGACGATCGAGGGATGTTTCAGCAATTGGAGCTGCTGTTCAGGTTTTCGACAATGGGGACAGTGATCCGTGGGGACGACGGTCGACTATCGGGTGTGTGACTGGTGTTGATTATCGAGCATGATAATCGATGATCGGTGATGGTTGATGATGATCGGTGATGATTGGTGTAGGGTACCTGTGGTAATGCTTTGAGGCCGAGCATCGAATGGCTCTAATACCAATTGGTATGAAATTGGATAAAAAAACACTCAAATCAACCAAAATCGAATCTCAACATAGGAAATATCGGGCCTACGGGGCAGTAAACGGCTGCTCTGTTTTTATAATTTGCATATATATATATATATATATATATATATATATATATATATATATATATATATGTATGTATGTATGTATGTATGTATGTATGTATCAAGTATAAGAAAGGGGGGAGGGGTACATAGAAGAGAATTGGGGGAGAAAGAGAACAATCACAAATCCCTCATTATCTCACCCTCATTAGATGACTAGATGCCACCTCATCATGGACACATGGCGCTACAAGAAGTAGCCTCAGGAATATGCTCGGGACTAATTGTATCTGGTTGGATCGGTGACGAGCAGTGGCGGCGAGCAGTTGATTGTATTGAACAGAGGTCGATGGGAATGAAGGGTTTGAATTGAACAGTGTTGCTTGGGTTTTGAATTGAGGGAATGAAGGGTTTTTTTTTTTTTTTTTGGTACAATTTAGGGTTAGTGTTGGGAAAATTAATAAAGTGGTACAAAAACTAAAATAAGTAATTAAAGTAAAGTGGGAGGGAAAATGAAGGTAAGGAGGGAAATCAAAATAAGGAGGGAAAATGAAATTTTATTAAATATTATTATCATTTTAATTTAAGTATTTAAAAATAATAGTGTTTAAGATACACGATTAATTATAATATATTAGTACCATAAACGTTAATGTACCAATCTTTGTGAAATAATTTTGGTATAATAAGTTAAATAAATTTCACAAAATAGTCCAAACGAGAGTCAAAAAGAATAAAAGTAGGGCTTATTTGCACTGCTACACATCGTCATTTAGACTATTTCATTAATTACATTTAAAGTTTTTAATTGAAAAATTATTTAACAAAAAGGACTATAAAATTAATATATTAAATTCACGATATTAATATTTAAATTACTATGATAAAAATATTTATAAGTCTAAGTTTTAATTTTGCCGAAAAATTTGTCTATTGGAAAATACAACTATTGGAATTGATCTGGTCGATGACAACAAAACATTTTTCCCCCTCTGTTAGCATTGATCTAGTGTCTACCAATAACATTTATTTATGTTGGCATTGATCCAGTTGATACCAACAACATTTATTTCTATTGATATTGAGCTAGTCAATACCAACGGAAACCTATTCCTGTTGAGACTGGTTCTTTGTTATTTTCACTTTTTACCCCTTTTGAGTCATTACCAATAGTAACATTTTGTTGTTGGTAATGTATAAACATTGGCAACATAATTTAAAATACTATTGTTGGTAATAGTCACTGTTTTTTGTAGAGATAATTCATGAAAAATCGAGTATGGGATAAGGTTCTTGCTCGCACATAAATCCAAAAGAGCTCGACTAGTGTAGCTCTCTCCTATGTTGCGTGGGACTGTAAAAGCCCCTGGACCTCGACACTTGGGGGGGATGCGCAAAACTAAAACATTGCTCACTTTCTGCGTGAGCTAGACCTTCCTAGGGATGTGAGCTTGCTCTCTCTTCTGCCTAACATACAAGTCCTTGAGGAACTTAGTGTACACAAGGACATGTTTAATAGCATCAATTAGTAGAAAGTTGATTTTGACGTCCTTAAACATATCCAATAGCTTAGCCCTCTTCGGGTCAACCTTATCCTTTGGTCCTAGCAGGGCTGATCGAAAAGGGACGACGGGTTTAGGTGGTGAACCCAGTGAAGGTACTCGTGCTCCATCCCTCTCAGCAGCCAGGTGGAGTCACGCCTTCTTGCTCATTTTTTAACTCTACCTCTCTTAGATTGTCCTCATCCAAAACTGACACAACCTTAGCCTGCTCATTAGTGACTTGGCTAAGGTTCGAACTAGTTGTTGCTCTAGGATTTGCTAGAGGTTAGGAGAGTAACCTTCTTTCCTTTCTCCTATTCAAAGCATGCACTCCTCAAACTAAGAGGTGTATCTTAGAGGCTGGGGGGGGGGGGGGGGGGTCGTCGTTAGCATTCATATTTGTAGGGTTGGAAGAAGAGCCACACCTTTGCCCTTCTTGAAAAAGGGAGGGGGTGCATTACCTATGAATCTAGGCGCTAGTTGCCTCATGGCTTGATTCTAATTGGTGTCCTGCTTCCATGAGAAATTCAGATGGTTGCGCCACCCAAGATTATAGGTGTTGGAGAATGGACTGTTATTCCTTGAATACCCTTGTATTGCATCAACCTGGTCTTGCACATATTTAGAAAATTGAGAAGCATATAAGCAGTAAAAAAAAAAATGGTCCTCATCTAGACAAATGCCACATGGAGTTGTACCGCTCAACGACTCTGTTGCGTTGATTGGGTGCACATTTGTAGGGTTCACATGCAAACTCATCATCTGATCCTTCTTCCTACTAAGTGTGTTCAATCTAAGGTTAATGTCATGTTGGGTGCTACTTCATGGACCCCACATGTGCCTCCTCTAACCACTCTTGCAGAAGAGGCTTGGTCGTGGAAGTGTTCGTTGAGGCGCTCAAATAACATCCATGCCTTGTCCTTATCTTGCTGGTTAAATGTCCCCTGCACGAAGCATTAATCATCTGCTTATTTGAAGCTGTAAGACCATCATAAAAACTTTGTACAAGAGCCCACTTGGATGATCCGTGGTAGGAACAGCTTTTAAGGAGCTCCTTAAATATGTCCCAACTTTCAAGAAATCAGACTTTGTCCTTTAGTTAAAAACTATTTATTGCACACCTAATAACCATCGCTCTGGCATTAGGAAAAAAATTTGACCAAAAAGCATTGTGGAAGGTCATTCCAAGTGGTGATTTCACCCCTTGGTAGAGATTGAAACCACCTTTTAGCTCTGTCTTTTAACAAAAATGGAAAAAGGCGTAATCTAACTGCATTAGTCGAGATACCTTGATAGTGGTAGGTTCCACAAATTTCTATAACTACATCAAGATGCTCTTATAGACTTTATCAGCTTCTCATAAACATTGGGAAGCATGTTAGTGATTTCAGGCTTGATTTCGAAGTTTGCGTTATGCACAACGGGTAACGCAACTCTTGCGAGTGCAACGTACACTTGGGGAACATAATGGTCCCCAATCGTTCGTGGTGCGTCATTTGCCATGATTTGAGGTGAATGCACTTGCTTCGTATTGCCTCAAGGTAGATATAGCTAACTCATTTTCCAGATTGAAAGGTATTAATTAGGGGATGAGTGGGCTTTTACCATGCATACAATACGGAAAGCGAGTTAAATTCACTTTGACCACAATCCTAAGGATAAGCAAATGAAATAAACAAAAAGGAAAGAAAAAGAACTCATTATGTTTGTAAATCTAACGCCAACCGATTCCCTGGCAACGACCCCAAAAGACTTGATCGAGTTTTAAAGGTGTTTGAAAACCATATGCTCACAAGAGTACGAACAAGTCGTAGCGGTGGCAAGTATAAGGGTGTCATATAGAGGTGGCCATGGGACGGTTCCGGCTGGCTGGCCCGGCTCTACCGCGCTCCCATTTATTTATTTATTTTTTTAATATCATGAAAATTGGACATAAAAATGACACTAGTGGGATTCGAACCCCATACCTGTAACATGTAAGCCTAACCAATTACCATGTGAACTTTAATTTTTTTTAAAATTTTATTGGATAAATAAACTATATAAGGCATACCAATACCTAATACAACTGCCACTTTATCTAATTTAATATTTTTAAATATTTTTTATAAACATATATATCACAAAATATTTTTTATAAACAAATTATATAAGGGCCGGATGGTCACCCCTTTTTTTGAGATATATACAATTTAATATTTTCTTTACCCTAATATATCAGAAAAATGTTGTAGCTCATATAGTGAGGGCTTTGCCTAATATGTGGGAGGTCTGAGGTTTGAATCATCCCACCCTCTAAACATTTTCACCATTATTTTGGGGGGTTTCTACTCCTCAAACGGGGTGGGCTGGGCCAGGGGTCGGGCTCGGGCTTGGGCTTCTCCTCTCTTGGGGGTTAAGTTGGATTATTTTATTAGAAAATGATTCGGTTTTGGGTTTTTGTTGGTTGGTTGAACATTTAATGAAAGAAGCAGTAACGACAATACAAAAGTTGTTAATTCAATATAGAATAGTTCAGGAAATGAATTCAAGGTAGCTTTACTCGAATCCCGTCATTATATTATGCCATGACAATGATTTAGGAGGCTTAGGCTACAAGTACTAAGCCTGATTAACATTTTAAATTAGAGCTTAGGGTAATGACTTAATCTAAAGCCATGGCCTATCTTGTCACCATAAGTGTGTAGTGTAGGTTATCTCATTAGTATTGCTTAATTCTTTTCTCTCTCCTAATTCAATATTAATTCGTATAAAAGATTATGTTCAGGGTTGGGTATAACTTTAACCCTGAACATGGTGAAAACCTGTTATGTTATGGTCTAGACTACAAGCTCATAGACAAAATGCAAATTAATTGAAAATCTAAACATGGCTACATGCCCATCCAAAGAAAACCAATTGACATGAATAATTCCCCTCAAGGGTGCAAAGATAACATAATTTAATCATTGTTAAAAGATCAATATACATCTCGGATATGGACGACTACCCGTCCTTCATCCCTAAACTAAATGTCTACTCTTCCATAGGAGTTTTAAACATCATCAAACTTGATAAGGAAAAAAAAAAAAAAAAAGAACCTCAAAAATGATGACTCCCTCAATTAATGTAGAAGTTGACCCGTCTTTGATCCCCTAGCTCTCCGACCACCTGCGTTTCGGCATTTGAGAAGATTAGAATCTCGTAGCGGCTTCAGGAAGGATAGGAGGGGCTAAGAAGAGGCAAGTGTCCAGAACAAATACTTTCTCCATTCTATTTATACTCGCAGCGTAACTTAGGTATGCTGCGGGTGTCTTGCCAATTGATCGGCGTTGTTGGTCGATCAATCGGCCTTCATCAGTAGCAGTACTGAATTTGGCCAATGGATTGGCATTGTTGCTTCTTGTCGATCAATCAGCTTTTCGTGCTGGTTGGTCGATTAGTTCCCGAAACCTTACAAGATCTATTTGACTTATTGAATTATGACCCGATAGCTCCTTCTTTTATACATGTGGTCGAGTTTCTCAGTGTAATCTTCAAATATGTCCAAATTATACTTGATTTTCACTTTTTGACTTTTGTTTATTCTGATGTACTCCAAGCCTAAATGTACCTAACTTGCAATAAAACACACATGTATTAGCCAAATATGTCATGATAATGAGGTATAAAATATATGAAAATGAGACACATCATATGGTAAAAGAGATTGCCTTGCCATATACTACAACAAAATTCTCAACTATATTGCTAAAAGCAAAGTAAGTACATGTATAACTATTCCTAAAGAAAGGAAAATGATAAAGCAGAAGCATGCTATCTAAATTCACCCCACGCACTAAGCCATGTTAACAATCTAAGATCAATTCATTCACATGTGAGGCTTGCCAGTTAAAGTCTTAGACCAATCACGCTAAAACTTAACTTACTAAAAGGGTTGGGGACATAAATTATGGCAGATGGGATTACCTCACATTGTTGATGAGCACCCAATTGTATTGCTCAAAGCAATGTAAAAGAAATAAATTGAAGAGTTTGTATGTTGGTATTGGGACTCTTTACACAATTATGGGGACCCTTTACTTAAAGATGAAGGATATAATTGTTGTGTCCTTGTTTGGCGGCATTGCTTTTCCACATTTGGCCTTTGTGCTCCATTGTCTTGGATTGGCTTTGTGAAGCTTTTAAACACGTGCTCAAGGTCAAACAGTCTTCCCAAAGGTAGTCTATATTTCCGTGTTTGTACTTGAGGCCCACACTTCCATTTCCATGCTTCAAATAAGTACTTCGAGCATGTTAGTTACCTTTCCTGCAGTACTCCTAGAAACATCCTCGGGCTCAAGCTGACAATTTCAAAAAGCCATTTTGAGTGACTATGTTTTTGAAACTCCAAGTATTGAGTTGTCATAGCCCAGACGATGTCGTTTTCTTTCCTTTGTTTTGAAGGACCTCGAAGGTCACTTCACGCAACAAGCTATCATTCAAATTCCTTCGAGTTTGAGGTGTAAAGAAATGCCCCCTTTTATCTGTAGGTAATTTAAAATATACAATGGATAAAAAGTGGATTTGACTGTAAACGTACGAGGAGCTCAATATGGGACAGTAAGGACTTGAGGTTGCTCATTCATGTGCGTCTACAAATACCTTAACCCTTAGTAACAAAATCGCTTGACTTTGGCCCTTGCTTTCGAACCTACTTGTTGCCTTTTGTGTTCCATCTCCTATTGCAACTCTCGACCAGCTATATTTTTGGGACTCTAGTTAGCTAGCTGTCATAATCCATATGATGCCATTTTCTTTTGTTCGTTCTTATGTCCTTGAAGGTCACTTCACATGAGAAGCATGTGTCTCATTAAACCAAAAAATGATGTCATTCAAACTCTTTCGAGTTTGAGATATAAACACGTTGAACATGTTAAATATGGTGTTTTAAGCCATCAACCTCTAAGTTTTTCAATGTATATGTTAATCTATATATTTATGTAATCATGTAGACTCCATTTGTTTGGGGGAAAAGTAGATTCTACGAATTAATTTTTTTTAGAAAATATTTTCCAAGGAAATTTCAAGTTAGATTGAGGTTATTTGTTAGTTGTTTTAAAGAAAAACTTGATTCCATGTTATGCTTTTTCTTGTATGGTTTCAAAGAAACACTTTTCACTAATCATCTTACAACTTATTGTAAAATAATACAAGTAGCAATACAACTTATGTGAGAAATAATGGAAAAATAAATTATCAATGCTACATAAATTAAAAAAAATTATCTCTTAGATATTCTAAATTTTAGCATTTATCATCTAAGTACCATGTCATTTTAATATATACAATGAGTTACCATGATATATGAATTTTTATCATCTAAGTACTCGATGTCTCAATTTCGTGAATTCTCATTAAAACTTATAAACTTCAGTGTGCTTAGGTGATAAAATTTTTAAATTTAAGGATACATTGTTGCATATTACTAAAACATCAGAGTATCTACATAATAAATGCTCAAATCTTAGGGTACCTAAATGATAACTTCTCTATATAATATCATATAACTGTTGGAATGATGAAATTTGTTTTGTTGAAATAATGATAAAGTAACATATGACCTTCATTTAATTATTCACTGCAATTTTTATCTGTTGTTATGACGTTAAAAGGTTTGTATTCCGATCCAATCCATATCGATTCAATTAAGGGTTGCATAATGATTACTATAAAATTTTTGCTTCACTTGGAATCATGACTTACCCCATTTTACAAGGAAGTCATTTTCCTTCCAATGGTGGAAAATCTTTTCCGTCGGAAAGCTTTTTTTGCCTATGAATTTGCTACAAACAAGTCTATTCCTATAATCTACTTTTCTGTCTTGACAAACACAGCCATAATATTGTGTAAGGCCCTGACTGGCTTGGGCTTGTACTTTTGTAATCCTTCTTATTGCTACAAAATATAAGAGGGTGCCCTTAGATGGTGGGTTCTTCATTAGTTGGTATAAGAGCCATCCCCAAAACCCTAATTAGCCCTTTCATTCCTTTTCGCTCCTTTTACAAGGTAAACCATAGCCAAAAATAATTTACAAACCCTAACATATGTGCGTCGCCTCTGCTATGGCCGATCCCATTTCTTCCTTAGCCACACTCGTGCCCGGTTATGCGATTGATGATCATCTTAATGGATCCAGTCCTTAGCCCGTGCTTGATGACCCTAATTATAGCTATTGGAGGTAAGTTGATAGTCCTATTGTATATTGGTTGCTCGGTACTATCAGTCCCTATCTTACTAGTATTATTTGCGCTAATGATGATAATTTCATTTTCACTTCTTCTTTGCGTGCTCTCTCTTGATTATTCACTTATTTTTCTCAATCATGACAATTTCAATTTAAATGGGACTTGGCTAATGTTATGAAAGGGAATACGTTGATTAATGCTTATCTTGCAAAACCTAAGTTTCTAGCTTATAATTTATGATTTATTAATATCTCCATTACTGATGTAAATTGATGCAGCGAGCTAAGGCGCCTAGACCCCAGCTTGGCGGAAGGAGGTCTACGATGGGAGCACGCAGAGTGAGTACTTGGCATAAAGGAACTTGGCGTGACACCAAGATCAGCAAGTTGAAGGGGTCTCCCATTCCAACCATGATTTTTGGGATTGTTTGTTGATTTTTTTTTCCTAATTAGTTTTCTTTCCTTATCTGTTTGTTTCCTTAATTTTAGCACCAGATTTGAATTCAAGTTTCAAAATCTTTCTCTATAAAAGGAGGAGGAGAGTTAGGATTGAGGTAGCCAATTAGAATTTCAATAAATTATTTTCTTCCTTTTTTTGTAACCTCAATTTATCGACCTGTGAGAAACAAGCTTATGAACCTCTTTTGTTAATTTTATTTCAGTAATAATAAAATTCAAAAGGGAAGGCCGTTGAACCTTCCCGTTGCCCAATTTTCCCTATCATGCGCTGCATCATCTGGTATCAGAGCACAATTCGTTTCCTGAAACGATGGCCCCTGGAAGACGTTAGAGGAATGCCACCATGGAGGATGTTACTGAACGAGACTGTCACCAATAGCATGAAAGGAGATTGGAGGAATCGAAAGAGAGATTCCGGCGGATCGAGGAGCACTTGATCCAAATCATAGACAACCTCAACCCATCGGGTAGGGCTAGGTCCCAACGCCAACCTTCACCTAGCGTGAATGGTGGAGATGTTGATGATCCCTTTTTGAACCAGCATTTTGACGAGGAATTACCGGATCCAAGACCAAGGCGCCATCAGCGCCATATTGATGACCGAGAGGATCGAAGGTGGAAATCCGGACTCCGGATTTAAATACCTGAGTTCAATGGAGGGGGACGTTCGGAGGCGTTCTTAGATTGGCTTGTCACCGTGGAAGAAGTCCTTGAGTTTAGGGAAATACCTGAGAGGAAGCAGGAACCGCTTGTTGCTACATAGCCTTTGGGGTAGAGCAGCTACCTGGTGGCACCAGCTAAAGCAAACCCAGTTCCTGCAGAGGAAGTCCAAAATTGAGATATGGGAGAAGATGAAGAAATACCTTCTTAGCGCCTTCTTACCTTAAAACCATGTACGGATCATGTACCAACGCCTTCAAGGGTTACGCTAAGGCTCCAAATCTGTGGAGGATTACACTACCTAGTTTAATTCTCTAGTTGGCAGAAATGACTTAGCAGAATCAGAGGAAAGGCTGGCAGATCGCTTTATTAGTGGGTTGACAGAGTCAATCCAAGACGTGCTTAACATGTTTGACATATTCACTATAGCTGAAGCATCTCAGAGGGCCGTGAATGTGGAATGACAACAAAGGCGCCGCCCTTCTGGCGGAACCTGGAACACTCAAGCTGGCGGAAGGGACGCGAACCGTGTGCCGCTAACAAAAACCACACATGCCCAAAGCAGACCACCGCTTGTCATTGTTGGAAAGCAACTCAATTAAGAGGTACAGGGTTCGTCAAGAATGCGTTGCTTCAAGTGTGAGGAAATGGGTCACCGTGCCTCCGAATGCCGAAAGGGAGACAGACCGGGTAAGGCTCTTCTCATTAATGAGCCCACTGAAGAAGAAGGTGAGACCGAAGAAGAAGGTGGTCAAGAAGATTCGGCGAAACCTGGAGAGGATTCTGTTGAAAGAGATGAGGGTCAATGCCTAGTTTTCAGGCGCGTCTGCTTCGCGCCAAGGAACGAGCAAGGAGATGGTCGGTTAAGGAATAATATTTTTTTAAACAATGTGTACTATTGGCGACAAGGTTTGCCGTGTGGTTATCGATTCAGGGAGCTGTGAGAATGTCATCTCCGAGGAAGCTGTTAGCAAGCTGGCACTGAAGATTGAGGCTCACCCTCAGCCATACCGTCTATCTTGGCTAAAGAAGGGGAACTAGGTAACAGTTTCTAAGCGGTGCTTTGTCAATTTCTCTATTGAAACCAAGTACAAGGAGGGAGTATGTTGTGATGCAGTCGCCATGGACGCATGCCACCTGCTCTTGGGATGCCCTTGGCAGTATGATCGAGGAGCTGTACATGATGGAAGGCGGAACACATATAGCTTTCTATATGATGGGGTTAAGACAGTATTACTGCCAAAGAGGGAAGAAGGACCGAAGACTTCTGGAGCTCAACACCCCAACGTGCAGGGTCGTGCCATGTTTGCCAAAGAAGTTGGAGCCACCAAGGTCGTGTTTGTTTTGATTGGAAAGGAAGCTGAAGTTGTTCCCTAAGAGTTACCGAGTGAGCTCATGCCATTGTTGGAAGAATATACTGATGTATTCCCAGAGGATTTACCAGCCACACTACTGCCTTTGTGTAACATCCGGCATGGGATTGATCTAGTTCCTGGCGCATCTTTACTTAACAAGCCTCATTACCGTATGAGTCCTTTTGAGCATGAAGAGCTCAGACGCCAAGTTGAAGAGTTGCTTGCTAAAGGCTTCATCAGGGAGAGCTTGAGCCCTTGCGCTATTCCGGCCTTGCTAACGCCAAAGAAAGATGGGAGTTAGCGTATGTGTGTAGATAGCTGAGCCATAAACAAAATAACTGTGCGATATCGTTTCCCCATTCCAAGGCTTGATGATCTGATAGACCAGTTGCAACACGCCACGATATTCACCAAGTTAGACCTCAAGACTGGCTATCATCAAATCCATCTCCAGGGGACAAATGGAAGATGGCCTTGAAGACAAGAGAGGCTCTCTACGAGTGGTTGATTATGCCGTTTTGTCTCTCCAATGCGCCTAGTAACTTCATGAGATTCATGAATCAGGTATTACGTCTGTTTATTGGCAAGTTCGTCGTCGTCTATTTTGATGACATTTTAATTTACAGTCATAGCCGTGGAGAGCTTATCGATCACTTGAGGGAAGTTCTTCATACTTTGAGGGTTCAACGTTTGTTCGCAACATTGAAGAAGTGTGAGTTTGTGAGAGAGAAAGTAACCTTCTTTGGCTTCGTTGTTACCAAAGATGGCATTTCCGCTGATGAAGGCAAGATAGCGGCTATTCGTGACTGGCCACCGCTAAGGACCATTAGTGAAGTCCGAAGCTTCCATGGGTTGGCGAAATTCTACAGACGCTTTGTTCCTGGCTTTAGCTCCATCATGGGGCCAATCACAGATTGCCTGAAGAAGGGTTCTTTTGTGTGGAAGCCTGAAGCTGAATCTGCTTTTACCATCATCAAGGAAAAGTTAATCATAGCCTCGGTGTTAGCCTTCCCAGATTTTCAGAAGACCTGTGAGCTACACACCAGCACTTCAAAGGTTGGTATTGGTGCCGTCCTAAGTCAAGAAGGAAGACCAGTTGCTTTCTTCAGTGAGAAGCTTCATGGGAGTAAGTTGAGCTATTCAACATACGACTTAGAGTTTTACGCTTTGGTCAGTGCGCTCTAGCATTGGAAGTCTTATCTGACAAACCGCGAGTTTATTCTGTACGCAGACAACATGGCCCTGAAATTTATCAATAGTCAAGAGAACCTGTCAAAACAGCATGCCAAGTGGGCAGGTTTCATTCAACTCTTCCACTTCTCAATCAAGCATACTTCAGGCGCAAAGAATAAGGTGGCTGACTCCTTAAGTAGGAGGACCATGATTCTAACGCAATGTAAGACTGAGGTTACTGGTTTCGAGCACTTCAATGACTTGTACCGTGATGAACCCACCTTCAGCAGCATTTGGCAAGACGCTCAGCTAGGACCTGTACCGGATTACTCACTCCACGATGGTTTTCTATTCAAAGGGAACTAACTGTGCGTCCTAAACTCCAGTTGGCGCTAGAAAATCATAGAAGAAAAGCACAACTCCGGACATGTTGGTAGGGACAAGACACTAAAGCTCATTACTGCCACCTACTTTTTGCCCACAATCCGCAAGGAAGTTGAGTGATTCGTCAAGAGGTGCCACACCCATCAGATCTCTAAGGGTGGAATGATGAATGTGGGTCTCTACTTACCGTTACCAGTACCATATCAACCGTGGACAGACCCGTGAGCATAGACTTCATATTGGGGTTGCCTCGGACAGTTGGCGGGATTGACTCCATTTTTGTTGTTATTGATCGTTTTTCGAAAATGGCTTATTTCATTGGATGCAAGAAGTCGCAGATGCCACCCACGTTGCAAGTCTTTACTTCAAAGCCGTCTACAAGATCCATGGCTTACCATCTAGCATTGTGTCTGATAGAGACGTTCGGTTCGTCAATCACTTCTAGCGGAGCCTTTGGAAGTTGGCGAACACCACACTCTCCTTCAGCACGGTCCATCACCCGCAAACCGATGGCCAAACTGAGGTCACCAACCGTTCCTTGGGAAACATACTCCGATGTTTGGCTACAGAGAACCCCAAGAGTTGGGTAGTAAAGCTTCACCAAGCTGAATTCGCTTACAATAATTCAGTGAACCGAAGCACGGGGTTCAGGCCATTCCAAGTTGTCTACAGATTCGTTCCGCAATCTCCCATTGACTTGGCTCCAGTCCCAGACTTAGCTCGCCCCCATGGTAAGGCTGAAGAATTCATATCTTCCCTTCAAAGCATTCACGAATAGACAAGGGCGCAGTTGTTGAAAGTTAATGCCAAGTACAAGGACGACCGTGACAGCAGGCGACAAAATATTCTGTTCCAAATTGAAGAAAAGGTTTGGGCTATTCTAACACGAGAAAGCTTTCCGGCTTGGGAATAAAACAAGCTCTTAGCTCGTAAGATAGGTCCATTGACGGTCCTTGAGAAGATCAACGACAATGCTTACCGACTACAGCTCCTACCTGTTATGCGAACTTCAGATATTTTTAACGTCAAGCATCTCAGCCCTTACTTTGGCAAAAATATCAGTGTTGATCCCCAGTCAAATTCGAGGGTAAATTCTCTCCAACCTAGGGAGGATGATGCAGTGAGCTGAGGTGCCTAGACCCCAGCTTGGCAGAAGGAGGTCTAGGACAGGAGCACACAAAGTGAGTACTTGGCGCGAAGGAACTTGGCGTGATGCCAAGATCAGCAAGTTGAACAGGTCTCCCATTCCAGCCGTGATTTTTGGGATTGTTTGTTGATTTTTTTTTTCCTAATTAGTTTTCTTTCTTTATCTGTTTGTTTTCTTAATTTTAGCATTAGATTTGAATTCAAGTTTCAAAATCTTTCTCTATAAAAGGAGGAGGAGAGTTAGGATTGAGGTAGCCAATTAGAATTCCAATAAATTATTTTCTTCTTTTTTTGTAACCTCGATTTCTCGACCTGTGGGAAACAAACTTATGAACCTCTTTTGTTAATTTTATTCCAGTAATAATAAAATTCAAAAGGGAATGCCGTTGAACCTTCCCATTGCCCCATTTTTCCTATAATGCGCTGCATCATAAATATGTTACTTTTTGTTGCTGATGATTTATTAGATAACAAAGGCTTCAATGCTGTTTGTAGCACTCTAGCAACTCGAGTGCCTTTTTCTCCTTTTTGGAGGCTCACTCATTTTTATTGAGTAAAGAGTCATATTTCCTAAGGGAATTAACAGGCTCTTCTCTCATTTTTCTTGGCACAGGAACTCCAAATGTTGACAATAATTATGTAGATCCTCTCAAGAAGTGCATTGATTGCATTGCCGATCTCTCAATCGACAGGGTCCATGTAGTCTGTCGCTTTTCCGACCCAATAGCAATCCGTGTCATTGTAAGGATAGATTTGTGTTTAGAGAAATAATAATGGTGCAATGTGCATGGCTATGAACATGGTGGTCTTGGCAATGGTCGGGGCCATGGACGTGGGGGTTGTGGTAATGATAATTGGTGTACTAGAAAATGTGGTGCCCTAATTGGCTTGGCTTGCGCCAATTGCTTTGCAGTTTTATCCTAAACAATGCCAACCTCACTTTAGCGTGCCTCCTCAGGGAGGCAATGTGTTCTCTAATTCATAAATTCATCTTGCAAATATCATAATGCTATTCATTGTGGTTTTTATCTAGGCTTTGTCCTCTCAGTTTGATCCTCCACATTTCACTATTTATTCAACTCCCGTGTTTGAGTCATCTTGGGTCATTGTTAGTCAAGCCTTCACTCATATGATTAATAATCCAAGTATACTCACATCCCTAACTACCTATCAGGGTCTAAATAAAATTCTTGTTGGTAATGATGGGTAATCGTTATCCATAGTGATGTAGGAACGTAGGTGATAAAACTGATAGATTACCGATTGTGGCGAGGTTAAAAATCCTACTATGGCAATTGATAGGTTGCTGACCTTGGCGATGTTGAAAACTCCACTACAACGTAGCAAAATTTTACCACTCTGGTAAGTTAGGCCAAGGATACAGAAAACAGCCGATTTCACCACCATAGTTGCCTAGGCCAAGGATACAGATATTAGTTGGTTTCACCACCTTGATCGGCTAAGCCAAGATATAGGATAACTCTCAATCCAGAGAGAAGAAAAAAGAAACCTCTCTTAATTCATCGTTAATAATTGAACTTAATACAAGATTCACCTGAAAGCGATATTTATAGACTCAACAAACCCTAAAAGATAAACATAATGATGATTAAATCTTAATTCATAAATGTAGAGATAAACCAACCCTAGTTGATAATTATATCAATAGATCTTAACAAATTGAAAATTCAAAATAAAATCTTCTAAAAACTAGACCAACTAAACTAAATAAATAAGATTTGGAACTATATAATTAAATCATGGTTATTCTTCACGACTTTCGGTGTCATACTCCTCAGGTTGGAGAAGTCTTGTTTTTGAGTCTTGAATATCTTCATCTTGGGCTTTTTCATCTTGACCTTAAGGATGATGACATGGTAGTGATGACGTGGAAGAAAGTTTCATGACATATCAGTTACATGGTAATGTCTAGTGGATGAAGTAGAACATGGCTCAATCATGGTCGAAAACAAAATCCCAAAAGCAGGAAGAGGCGCCTGTGCGTGTGCGGCTATTTCCGACGGCATTCAGAAGGGGAGGACTTTGATGGTGGTGCCAGTTTGCTCCAGATAACATCCAATGATGGCAGACCTGGGGTCGGATACAGACTTGTGAGGCTGGCGGTGCGTGACTTGTACTTCCAGGGTGAATGGTGGTGGTTCTGGACAGTCATGGTTGGAATTACACTGAGGAAGGCAATGGTGATGGTTAGGAGCTCTTGAAATTTTCGGATATTGGGGTAATGAAGGGTCGGTTGTTGATGGGGCTACGGTAGCATGTGAGGTGCATGGTAGGTGGTTGTCAATTTTCGGGGATTTTTTTTAGGTTTATATTGTTTTTTTTCTAATTTTGGGGACAAATGACAGAGGACCTTTTTTTTAATTATTTTTGGAAAGTAAAAGGATGTTAGGCTTTGATACCTATTGAAATAAGAATGTAGGGGGTAAAATTGACGGGTTATCGATTGTGGTGAGGTTAAAATCTCACTATGGCAATTGATAGATTGTTGATCTTGGCAAAGTTAAAAACTCCACTATAGGATAACCAAATTTCACCTCCTTATCCACTATAGGATAACCAAATTTGACCTTCTTAGGCTAGGCCAAGGATACAAATTGATAGCCAGTTTCACCACCTTAGTTGGCTAGGTCAAGGATACAGATAGTAGTCAGTTTCACCACCTTAATTGGCTAAACTAGGGATATAGGATAATTCTCAATCCAAAGAGAAGAAAAGAGAAACCTCTATAACTTTTAATTCATCATTAATAATTGAACTTAATACAAGGCTCAACCAAAAGGGATATTTATAGACTCAACAGACCCTGAAAAGATAAACATAATGATAATTAAATCCTAATAGATAAATGTAGAGATAAACTAACCCTAATTAATAATTATACCAATACAGCTTAACAAATTGAAAATCCTATATAAAATCTTCTAAAAACTAGATTAACTAAACTAATTAAGTAAGATTTGAAACTATCTAATTAATCCTGGTTATTCTTCACAACACTCCTTATCACATTGCTGGTGTTTATTCTTATTTTTATAATACTCCTTTTGGTAAATTCACTTTAACTGATATTCTTTTTGCTCCTGTCACTCCAAAAATTTATTATCTATTTGTCAGTCTTGTCATGGTAATAATTTTCTTCTAGAATTTTATTCGTGTGTTTTTTCTGTCAAGGATCATAATTGGAAGTCCACCATCATCCGATGCATTAGTCTAGGGAACAAATCAGTGCATGGGTGTATTTTCACAAATGCTTCCTTCATTGCTTCTAGAGTCACATCTTCTCTTGGCATCATCATCTAGAACATCCAAGGAAACCAGTCTTGTATTCTTTGGTTAAACACAAGTTTATTTCTTGTTGTAGTTTTACATCAGAGTCTTATGTTTGCTGTGCTTGTCATAGGCAAGTACATGCATTTACCTTTTCGAAATTAGTTTCAAGTATTTTTGGTCCTTTTTACATTATTCATTTTGATGTATGAATGTCTCATGTTTTGGGTTTTAGTGGTTATATGTATTATTTGCTTTTTTAAAATAATTACTCTCACTAAGTGTGTATTTACCTTAAGCGTGCTAAATTTGATGTGTTTGATTTGTTTGTTCAAATTTGCAATCTTCTGAATCAATTTGGAACAAAGATTAAGCAATTCCAGTGTGATAATGGGTATGATTATATTAGTCATGATTTTATAGCTCTTTTTGTTGCCGCATGTATTTAGAGCAGGGTGTATCATGTCCTTATACTTACCAACAAAATGGGAAAGTTCAAGAGCATGCACCAAACGGTTGGTAAAGCCCTTTTATTTCAAGCGTTCATGCCCTCATAGAGTTGGGTTGAAGTGGTTCTTATTCCCGCTTGCATAATTAACCTCTTACCCTTTGTGGCAGTTAAGAAAAAGATTCATTCTCAAATCCTTTACAAAATAAGGTTGTTTCTAATCGCTTACATGTGTTCAGGTGTGCTTGTTACCTAATATGAGCACTACACCACATAAATTGGCACCTCAATCATCTGCTCTGTGTTTGGGATATCCTTCTCATCACAAGGGTTACAAGTGTCTCAATTTTTCCATTAACAAAATCATAATTTCCAAACATGTAATTTTTTTTGAGCTAGATTTTTTCTTTGCACGGCTGGATGATTTCTCATAAAATACCATGAAACGGATTTGTGAGGTGCTTTGGATGCCCTTGATATATCTCCATTTTTTGGACCAAGAGATTCACACATCTCTCCATATCTGCCAATCGCCAGTCTCTGTCACTACCCCAAGTCTTGGATTTGGTGCCATACTGGTCACTGCTGCCTCCCTGTCATCTCAAGCACGGTCACTCGTGCCTACCGGCTCCATTACTGACAGTCTATCATGTCCTTTGAGTGTTGAACAACAGTTTCCTAGTGCTAGACAATCTCTTCCTCAAGCTCTACTTGGTTTGGTATATACTTCTCGACATCATATGGTGACACGACTAAAAGCTGGTAGTTCCAAGCCTCTGTGTACGCCCTATATGCTTGCTCATTTTGTTCTACTCTTTACTTCGTATTCTTATACTTTGTAATCTTATAAACAAGCTCTTAGTGATGCAAAGTGGCGTGATGCTGCGCTTGATGAATAGAGTACTCTTCTACGCAATAACACTTGGACTCTAGTTCTCTATCG
The DNA here is from genome assembly GCA_018398585.1 of Simmondsia chinensis. Classification (NCBI taxonomy): domain Eukaryota; kingdom Viridiplantae; phylum Streptophyta; class Magnoliopsida; order Caryophyllales; family Simmondsiaceae; genus Simmondsia; species Simmondsia chinensis. Next base: position 9,738,785 of record JAGTTD010000004.1, read on the forward strand.
AGACCATGCTAATATTATTGGTTAGAAGTGCGTGTTTAGTCTCAAGCAAACTTCCACGTGTGAAGTAGAGCATTATACAACCAGTTTAGTTGTTCAAGATTTTACTTAAACGTACGACGTTTATTATTATGAGACTTTTGGCTATGTTGTTAAGCCTACTACTGCTCCCATGGTCTTAGCCATTGCTACTTCACATCATTGGCCCGTTCATCAACTTGGTGGGAAAAAAGCTTTTCTTAATTGTCACTTAACTAGGAGGGTTATATGAAGCAGTTGCCGAGTTGTGGATTCTAACTTTCATAATTATGTATGTGAGCTTGACAGGGCATTGCATGGGTTAAAGTAAGCACCTCGAGTATGGTATAATCTTTTTACATCTTTTCTTTTTCAACTTAACTTTACTAACGACAAATTGTATTCATTGTTCTTGACATTGCAAAAAGGGGCTTTGCTAGTTTATGTAGATGACAATTGTTGGATTATGGTCCCATGAAATTCGATATCCACTATAGGATGTAACTAAGTTCATCAGCAATAATAGGCTAGAGCGTCTTGACCAAATAAAGGATTAAAATTGTCGGAGAATTTCTATTTGGGAAATTAGGATGTCGCTTGCTGGTTTTAGCCACCCGCCTTGTTGAGGCTCGTTCTAGACAAACTTGGATGATTATATCCTAATTTGGGGAATAGAAATTATATTCGATTTTATTGATTTGAACTTGGGTATTTGTTTTAAAAAGGGTTAAAGATTTGGAAAATATATTGTATTTTTTTTTTGGTAAAAATAATATTTGCTTTGTTATTATTACCCGTTGGTTGTTAACCGACCCGGATACCCGTGCCAGCCAACTGTGTGAGCCGTTAGATCTGTGCCATGTGTCACTATCTGCTCCGTTGGATGAGCCTTTGCACTGTTGCTTTATATAACCCTCTGGTTTAGGGTTTTATTGAGATGAAAAATTGAAGAGCATTTTACTGCGCGTAAAAATAGAAGAAAGAGAAACCCAATTTGGGGTTTCGGAAAGACGAAACACAGAGTGAGAGAGAGAGAGGAAAAAACATGGAGGAGAAAGAGATGGCTTTCTAGAGAGAGAAAGCTTCGAGAGAGAGAGAGAGAGCTTGTAGACCGGAGTTAGAGGCTGAAGACGAAGAAGACAGTGGTGAACCTTTGGAGCTTGGGATGCTCGGTTCAAGGGGATGCGTCATCCCAGATGAGGTCTTCTTCAATGATACAGCTAGGGTTTTGGGCTCTAGGCTGTTCTTCACTCATGTCCCTCGGTTATGGCTTTTCTCTTGTTTTTTCTCACTTTCTTGCTTTAATCTTTGTAATGGTTTTCGTTTTATACTTGATGCTCGGTCTGTGTTTGTAACCCTAATTACTGATAGTGGATTTGACTCCTCTGAAAATGGAGGCCCATAGAGTAGGACCTCGCTGAGGTGCCAAACCACATGTGTCGCGTGCTCTTCATTGTTCTTTGTCGTTTTTTAGTGTTTCTGGTTTATTTTCAAATTAGTTTTGTTTATGGGTTTTTGTTGCTCAGTACTGGGACAAGATCCTATTTTTGGGTTGAGTTCGAGTCTGATTTATGGCCCAAATTCACAATAAGTGGTATCAGAGCTTTGGTTCGGTGTCCATTTGCACGGTGAGCAAGAAAACACAATGAAACAGAACCAGAATTAGGGTTTAAGTTTGATTGTCTTGTTTTTTCAGATCTAGGGTTTTCTCGAAAAATAGGGATGTTCTTTGTTTCTTGGAGAGAAATGAAAGAACCAATAAAATGTTTATAGAAATAGGATCTGAATGGTTTCTTGTTTTTTGTGAAATTTTTTGAGTCAAAATTTCTAAATGGGTTTTAACAAGAACACTTGTTTTGAGACAATCGGCGGGCTTTTGTTTTTGTTTTTTTTGAAAAGTCTAACTGCTATTTTTCAGCTACTGTGGTGTTTGTGGTAACATATGTGCAACATGAAATAAAAAGGAAAATGTTTAATCACTATCAGAAATTTAGGTTTGGCTTTACAATTAGAACCAGGTGCTGGTTTAGATGTTGGATGCTTTGTTTTAACCTGGATTGAGGACTTTTACTGCCTGTTTTAGATTTAAATAGGTGGTGGGGTATGCGGGGTAGATGTTTCTTGAGAGATGATTGGAGGACAACTATCTTGGGTGTCTCTAGTCGGGTTGGACTAGTTTCAGTGATGGGTCATTCGGTTTGAGCATCGGGATGCGTCTAAAACCCTTATCTCCTACGTGGTAGTTGAGACGTGTTTTAAGTGTCTTGGTTTTGGGCACACGATTAGGTGGCCTAGTTAGCATGGGTTTCTTGTTGCTGTTTGAACATCCTCTTGTTTCCTATTGTGGAAAATGATGTTTATGCTTGAGACTAACGGTTTGTCTTGAAGTGAAAAAGCTCTAGGTGCATCTAATCAGTGGAGCGGTTTGGTGTTAATCGCATATTCGGCCTTGTGTATGGTCGGTTGAGAATCTAGTGTAGATTCTTGTTTTGGTGGAGCGATTTTGGAGGTAAATTGCTCGAGCCTGACCTAGTTGGTGGTCGGATGGGAGTCCTTGGTTTGGTTTCTGTTTTTGGTGTTGTTTTTTGAACACTTAGGCATGGTGTTGGTGCTACTGTAGTGTGGCTGACTATGCTGTTAAGAAATTGAATTATGTGCCTTTTTCAATTTTCTCTATGATTGTTCTGGTTAACATGTGTTTAATGCTTGAGGTTGATTGTGAACTTGTTGGAATGGAAGCCTTGAACCTAGAATTGGCAACTCTTAGGTTAGGCATGTCTAGTTGCACAATCTTGGACCCAGTGTGTAGATAGAGCATTGCATGTTTTGAGTTTAATCATGGATTAGACTTTGTATGTGAGAATTGGTGTTTCTTGCATATGTTTGAGTGAAATAGTTAATCATTGTAAAGGGCTTAGAGAACTTGTGAGTTCTTGTGGAAAATCTGTATATGATTTAGTGTATTAGTCTCCATATTGATGTGTCTCATGTCTTTACCATGGCTATATTTGAAGCTAGATGAATACGTTGGTACTTGTTGCTTGAAGTGATGATAAACATGTTGTTTATAGACTGTTTCAAGTTGAATTTGTTGCTGTTTGGACTGCATAAATGCTGGTATGTATCTATGTTGCTGTCCATATTGCCATATAAAGATTTTGAGATGTATTTTGTTACTCATACTGATTTTACTGCAGTTGGGATAGTATGCTGCTAAAATTCATGCTGAATTTTCTGCATATTAGTGTGTCCTTGAGTTGTTTTGCTGAATTTTAGCCAGGAGTTGGGAAAACATGATATGTTTGTGTCATATTTAGACTTGTGTTGTCTTTGGAGATTTCTATGCCCTTAGGATCATTGTTTCATGCCTTCTTTTTCTAGTATTGGGAAAAGGGTAAGGTATAGATCTAATGTGAACCTTGGATTGACCATTTGTTTGCCATTAAGGTTATATATAGGTACCTTATATTTTTGAGTAATGGTCATTAAGTTGTTTGCTCATGTTAGGTTATTGTCATAGATGTTGTTCATGGTGGAGTCTTGTGATGCAATGTATGAATTGATTTGGCTAACTTGAATTCTAGGTGAATTCCATGTTTAGCTTGGATTTCATGTTGATATTGTGATAAACTTGATTACCATGGTTGTGCCCATGTTATATTTTGTGAGCATGCTTGGTTTCATGGTGTGAAACTCGTTTTTCAAAATGGCCTCTATTTTCAAAGGAGGGCTATGAGTTAATTTCATGAGACCATGGTGGAGTTTATTGGATTATGGTCCCATGAAATTCAATATCCACTATAGGACATAACTTAGTTTTGTAAGTTCATCAGTAATAAGGTTGGAGCGTCTTGACCAAATAAATGGTTAAAATTGTTGGAGAATTTCTATTTGAGAAATTAGGATGCCGTTTGCTGGTTTTAGCCACCCGCCTTATTTACGCTCGTTAGAGGCAAACTTGGATGATTATATCCTAATTTGGAAAATAGAAATTATAGACAATTTTACTAATTTGAACTTGGGTATTTGTTTTAAATGGGTTAAAGATTTGAAAAATATATTTTCTTTTGGGTAAAATTAATATTTGGTTTGTTATTATTACCCGTTGGTTATTAACCGACCCGGATACCCGTGCCAGCCTGCCTTGTGAGCTGTTAGATCTGTGCCGCGTGTCACTATCTACTCCTGTTGGATGAGCCTGTGCACTGTTGCTTTATATAACCCTCTGGTTTAGGGTTTTACTGAGATGAAAAATTGAAGAGCATTTTACTGTGAGTAAAAATAGAAGAAACCCATTTTGGGGTTTCGAAAAGACGAAACGCGGAGAGAGAGAGAGGAGAAAACATGGAGGAGAAAGCGATGGCTTTCTAGAGAGAGAAAGCTTGAAGAGAAAGAGAGAGCTTGTAGACCGGAGTTGGAGGCTGAAGATGAAGACGACGGTGGTGAATCTTTGGAGCTTGGGATGCTCGGTTCATGGCGATGCGTCATCCCATATGAGGTGTTCTTCAACGATACAGCTAGGGTTTGGGGCTCTAGGCTGTTCATCGCTCGTGTCGCTCGGTTATGGCTTTTCTCTGGTTCTTTCTCGTTTTCTTGCTTTAATCTCTGTTATGGTTTTCGTTTTAGATTTGATGCTCGGTCTGTGTTTGTAACCCTAATTACTGATAATGGATTTGACTCCTCTTAAAATGGAGGCCGATGGAGTAGGACCTCGTTGAGGTGCCGAACCACGTATATCGTGTGTTCTTCGTTGCTTTTCTTCGTTTTTCAGTGTTTCTGGTTTATTTCTGTATTAGTTTCGGTTATGGGTTTTTGTTGCTTAGTGCTGGGACAAGATCCTGTTTTCAAGTTGAGTTCGAGTCTGATTTAGGGCCCGAATTCACAACAATAATGTTCTTAAAGCCTTCTCATTTACTTTGCTTCATGACTTATTGGGTGCCTTATAGTATGAGTATGATATGAGAGACTTTGGTTGACTTAACTATTTTCTTGGGATCTTTATCACACACTCTTATCACGGATTATTTCTCTCCCAAACTAAATCTGATCACGACTTGCTTGATAGAAGTAATACACTTGAGTGTACACCTGTGGCGATGCTGAAGGACTCTAAATATAAGTTCTCTAGCGAAGATGATAAACCTAAGCATGATCCTGCCTTTCATTGTAGTGTGGTTGCTTTATTGCAGTACCTCACCTTCTCATGCCCCGACATCTCTTATGTCGTACAGCACGCATGCCTCTCTAAGCATGCTTTGCATGAATCTCCTTGGGTTGCCATCAAGCACATTCTTCACTACTTTTAACACCTTAGATCATGATTAATTTATCTCACCCTCTTAATTTAACTCGCTTGTGGCATATTCAGATGTTGACTAGGCCGGCTGTAAGATGCCTGACACTCTACATTAGGTTTCTGTGCCTTTCTCTGTGATAATGTTATCTGGTGGTCTTCTAAGATACAACCCATTATTTCTCGTTCTAATGTAGAGGCTGAATATTGTATTGTTGCTAATATTGTTTCTAAGTGTTGTTAGTAGCTCTCCCTCCTTGGGTATTTCTCTTCTAAGGCCGCCTTGGTTTATTATGAAGCATGGTTGGCACTTACTTGTCTACTAACCTAGTTTAACATTTTCGAATCAAGCATGTGGAAGTTGATCTTCATTTTTGTTCATCAACAAGTTCATATGGGTATTGTTCATGTATTTTACGTTTGTTCATCCCAACATATGGCTGACATTTATATTAAAGGTTTCCTGTTTCATTTGTTTCTCCAGTTCAAGCATAATTTTCGCATCGAATTCCCTTTAACTCTTTTTTTTGGTCGTACTATTCCCTCTTACTACGACTGAGGGAGAGTATTAATTTATATATTTATATATTCATATAATTATGTACATGGTCCTTGATGGGCTTGGACTTGTACTTCTGTAATCTTTCTTCATCTACTATAAATATACGAGAGGACACCCTTGGTGGGTTCCTCATTATTTTACAGTAGATCCAATTCAAGTCAAGAAGCACATTCCGAATTTCCTACCCTATAAATTTGAAGTTCCCTCATCTTTCTTCTGTGTGTTCTGGATGATTAAACGATCTTTACCATCATGTTTTTAGTTATAAGAAAAGTGGTTGAGTGAAGTCTCGATAAGACTCAACTCTTACACTCAAAATTTAAAAGAGTCAATATGAAAGACATCAATTTTTGCACCAAACATCATTATTACACTAAAAATGAATACAGTAAGATACAATGGTCACCAATTACAAATAGCTAAAAAAAGTAAGTTACAATCAACTATGAAAAAATGAAATTTAGTACCTTAACACCAATATATCATAAATAAGTTGAGAATGTGATGAATTTCCTATACAAAAAAGTGGAACGTTGTCCATAGAGCTATTGGCACCAGCAGGCTCAGTGATGGTAAGGTGCTCGCAACACCAGTGTGCTGGACTGAGTTTTTTGAGTTGGATTGGCTCGAGCCTTTAAAGGAAAGGGGAAAAAAAAAAAAAAACAAGCATTCACTTTAGTAAAGTATTATATTTTTAATAAATAATAAGCAAAGAAACTTATAATATAGAGTAAGGCACATTTACTTTAAAAAAGTACAATTGATATCTTAAGTTTTTTTAGTTACAAGTTGATGTTCATTATCAACATGCGTAAGAAATGAGTAAATTGGCTTTTATCCAAAATATTAAGTTAAAAACCAGAAAAAAAAAATTTTAAGGAAAGAATATTCAAAATTAGTACATGAACTCAATAAAATGAGGGTTCAAAAAAAAAAAAGAAAAATTAAATAACGGATGATTGGGGGGGGGGGGGGGGGGGGGGGGGGTTGAATCTCAATAATATTGAATACTAACAGTAATGGAATTACCTACCACATTAATTATTTTTTTAAAATTTAGCACCTAAGTGCTGTGAGTTTTGGTCTTCTATCACTAAAATATCCGACACTTAAATATATATAATGAGGTACATTGAGGATTAAAAGTTTGAGCATTAATTACCTTGAAATTTAAGAAATTTACCAATCAAATACTCTCTCATGGAATTTTTGCCTAAAAATATTGATATAGCACATGATCTTGGTAATATCTGGGTGACTTACAAGAATTCGATAGATTTGTATTGTAATCCACTGGACTTTTATTGAAGATGTTGACATGACTCACATGTATTATAATGATCATTTGCCACATCAACATTAATTGGCCTAATTCTAACAAAACTACTGTCTTCCAAGGAGAGGTAACTAGATGATAAAATTTTTAAACATACCGTATTATATATATTAAAATATCAATGCACCCAAGCCAAACTCAAAATTTGTGGTTAAATTCCCGAAATTATTTTTTGTTTTTATGAAATGTACATTTCTTAGTGTCATATATCAATATGGTCAATCCCTAAATTTTAGGGGCCAATAACAACCTTGATCTGTAAGCCTTTTTTAATAATAAAGATAAACATATCCAAGATAGCACTAACACATCACAAATAATCATTTTTATTTTATATGAATTTATAATCAATATATCATAGGTCATTTTATTTTTCTACTTCGTAATATAGTGATTTTTAGTTGAAGCAAACTGACAACTAACAAATAATATAACTCAAAAAAAGGCCTTAATTTTAGATCTTGACCGGGCGATGTATGACACTTGATGCGCTTGATTTTACATATTTTATTTCACATTCCTGTCATATATTCAGCCTCCACATGTGTGTTTGGTTATTGTTTAGGTACATTTTCCATGTGGAACACATCAAAGCGGACGAAAGAAGAATTCCGGCAAAATCAAGCATTATTGAAGCATATTTGAAGACTAATTGGAGAAACCCAACCATTTGTGCAAAAGAAAGACCCATCGGGTCATAATTCGGTGAAGCGAGTACATCCCATAGCGCTTCGGTGCTTAATCGAGAAAAGGGGCTCGGAGAACCAACCGATCAACAGCTCACGGTTAGAGAAGCTAACCGAGAGCCTGCCGATCGATTGATCAAAAGCACCTATCGATCGGGAGCTTTGCGTGAGCTCACCGATCGATCGGCTCTTTTAGCTAGTCGATCGGATGGCCGATCTATCGGGCCTTATTCCCGATCAATCGGGAGCGTTCCGTACGGAACCCTAACCGCTCCTGCGCCTATAAATAGAGAAGGGGGTTTAGCCTTTTGTACGCTTTTTCTTGGCCACATATTCTCCCCCCCCCCCACCCCCCCCCCCCCCCCCCCCCCCCCCTCAAACTCGAAGCTACTACGAGATCTATAGATTCTCAAAAGGTGAAGCGCAAGTGGTTGGAATACTGGAAGAATTCAGGCTTGGATTAGCATCGACATGAAGATTGAGGTAGTTTATTCTTTTATTTATTTTACGCATAGTATCTTCTCTTCTTTAAGTTCAATGATTTGTAAAACTCCCATGGAGGAGTAAATTTTTTTAGTTTAGGGATGAAGAACGGGTAGTCGCCCATATCCCAAATTTATATTATACTTTTGACGATTGGTTTAGTTATGTTATATTCGCACCCTGTGGGGAGTTCTTCATGATTGTTGGATGTTTTTGTATATGTGCTTGTAGTCATGATTAGGTCTCCAACTTTGCAGCAATTAGTCTTGTGCTTGTAGTCTAGACTATAACATAACAGGAATTGACGCGTGATCAGGGTTGAGGTTGTATCCAACCCTGAACCCAACACCTTCTATATATTTAATATTAAATTAGGAGTAACAAAAGAATTAAGTAGTGCTAATGAGATAACCTATGCTACATCTAGGGTGCTAAGATAGGTTATGCCTTTAAACCAATTCATTACCCTAAGTCCTAATTTATATATTAACCCAGGCTTAGAGCTTGTAGCCTAAGTCCTTCAAATCATCGTCCTAAGTAAACTATAATGACGGGATACGTGTTAAGCCACCCTAAATTCACTCCTTAAACTAACCTCAATTGAATTGTCACATTTGTTTTATATTCAGTTTTATTAATCTAGCCAACAATTTATTCAAATAATAAAAAACCCAAAAATTCAAACCGTTCGTTAATCAGTAAGTCCAATTTAACACGATTCCCTATGAATACGACCTATAAACCCGACAAAGCCACAACGATCTCGTACGCTTACTAGTAGACTGTTTTAAAATACACTTTAAAATCACATCAACACTCAATCAAAGCTTTAAAATATAACTACATGTTACATTTTATTTTAGTAAGCCCCGTGATACAGCTAAATGTGTATACTGAAATTCACTTTAGACGTCAAGGTAAGGAAGGTCGTGTATGTCATTCTTTTCTATTTGTAAATTTTGTTTGGGATAAATTATGAAAAATCCTCTTGATTTTTGCTTCCATAACAGAAAACCCCTTCACAAATAAAACTACTCACAAAATTCCTTCACTTTTAAAAATTTATCACTTTTCTAAACAACTTTTTTGACCATTTTGCCCTCAAAATAAAATATTTAATGTTTTATTTTATTTTTAAGTTGTAGTTTTATGTTTTGAGGAAAAAAATAAAGATTTTTTTTATATTTTTAGATTAAGGGGGTTTTTAATATTTATAAAAATTATTATTTTAATTAGTTATAGTAGTGACATTATAATATCAACAAAAAAATATTACAATTTACCTCATAATACTTTTTATAAAAATTTAAAAAATACCTTTTTTTTTTTGGTAAGTAAAAAATACTTTTTATCTTCTAAACTTATAATATCATTTCTATAGTTAATTAAAATAATTAGATTTTTATAATTCTTTTGCTAAAATATAAAATTTTAGTTTTTGCCTAATAATATAAAACCCACTTCTAAAAAGAATTAAATATTTAACCCCTTTTATTTTTGAGAGAAAAAATGATCCAAAAAAAAAAGGGTTAATTGATAAATTTTGAAAAGGGAGGGAATTTTTTATTTGTGAGGGGTTTTTTTATTTTTAAAGCAAAAGACATGGGATTTTTTTGTACTTTACCCTTTTGTTTGTGAAAATAAAAACCAAGTTTTGAAAATACCTATTTTATATTTTGATTTTCCTATTTTTAATTTTTACTCAAACTAAGAAAAAACTAAAGGTAAAAACAAGAAATTAACCAGACTAATTCACTTTCTAAACCTAACTTTGAGTTTCTTAAAAATAAAAAAAAATTGCCCAAAAAATAAAAAAAAAACTAATACCAAACAGACCCTAAATAATAAAAGATCAAATCTCATGATACCAAGGTAACAAATTTTCTTGAAATTATTCAACCATATAAAGAAGTGAAAGCGGGAACAAACCAGTGGTAAGACAAGAGATGGGGTTGACATGCTGGCCACAACGGCCTGGCAAGGTCTGAGCTTGAGTCACATTTATGCCTGCCCGCTGAGCCTGTTGAGTGCCCTTTATGCTGACCATCCTACACAAGCATTTTGGGTCAGATTTAAGTACCCGCTTTAGTGGATCACAACAACTGTCCGGTGGGTCCTGGTTGTTATTCAAGTAGTTCAAACATACCACCAACTGGTTCACACACGAACTCTCATCTTGACCCTCAACTTGAATCTTCGATATTAATATTACGACGAGTACAAGAAACAATAAGTAATTGAATTTAATCTTCATTCTCTCTCTAGATCTCTCTCTTTCTAGGGTTAATTTGGTAATGATTTGTGGTTTTGAATTTGATAATGTGGTTTGGGTTTGTTTTATAGGGGGTGGGCCTTATTTCAGCATGGTGGGGTTGGTCATCCACCTCGCAGCCAAAAGCCTAAAAGTTATATGAAGTTCAAGTTACACATGAATTAAGAAACTAGGGTTTGACTTGCTAACATGGTTTTGTTTTTTTTTTTTTTAATAATAATTAGGGGAGATTTATATTTAACAATTCTATATTATAAAGTTAACTTGAAGATGAATACATTCTCGACTCTTGTAGAAAAGGGAAAGAAGCGTGGTAAGCCTAGAGGGCTGTAAAGAAGTAATGGTGGGACTATATGTGTGCGAACAAGAAAAGGGAAAAATGTTGCTGCATCTAGAACAAAATCTTGTTCTATCTTCGATCCATGAGGCATATAAAGCATGGCGTAGGGCTGGTCGGGCTATCGACCCCATTTTTTGTGGTGAAGTTATGCTTCATCACCCACCTCGATTGTCTGGCTTTTTGAGTTAAGTTTATAATGTTTGGTGTGGGCTACTGTGATTTTTGACTCAAGGTGTTCCAAGTAGGTATTTTCAAATTGTTTAGAAGTTTTTTGTTATTTTTTCTTTCGCACTGTGTGTGTATCTTGGGTCTACTTGTAATGCCAAGTTTTATTTCCCGAGTTTCCCTTACTACTTATCGGGGAAAAAAAATTATAAGGTTAACTCTACGATAACATAATCATATTGCGAGGTCTCATTAATTACTAGGGTTAGTAGCAAAAGACTAACTTTGAGTAACAGAGCTAATATTTTTAGGAGGGCGGTTAACTAACTTTACATATGCAAGGCCGGTCTTGAAATTTTTAGGGGGCGAAGTGAAAGTTTTAAATAACACCCTTCATGTATAATAATATTTATGCTAATAGTATAATAGTAAAAATAAATTATAAAATTTTAATAATAAAACTTGCTAATATTAGAATTAATATTCTTAAAACCACAACCCGTAACATTTTGTAGGCTTCAAGCAGTTACTTGGTTGCTTGAGGTTCTATCCATCCCTATGTATGTGGGATATTTTTTTAATTGATACTTCAAGGTTTAGGCATTAATATTTATGTTTCATGATATCTAAATATATATAATAGACATTGTCACAATTTGGCAATCTTTCGCGAAAAAATGTTAATGCGATACATGATTATATTAATATATAAGAGTAACGTGAGTATTTTTTTGGGATTCTAACAAAAGTTATCTACTTTTGTTAAAATCATGTGCAATATTAGTATTTTTTGACAAAAAATATCAAATTTCAGTAAAAGACTCATATATCTTATCAGAATCATGCGACTTTAGGATTTTCAAATAGCAAATCACCGGATTGAAGAGTTGAAATTTGAGTGATAAAGTTCTTAAAATTAAGTGAACGACCCATTAAATTTGCACGATTTTTCTTAATTTTTCCGCTCTATTTTTTTAAAAAAGTTGGCGAACATTTAAATAATACGGAAAATAATTCTTTTATTTCAAAAAAAAAAGAATGAAAACAGAAAAGTTACTAATTCTGAAATGGTTCTCATTTTGACAGGATAATATCAAGGCAATGAAGTAATATATAGTAAATAACAACCATAAAATTTCATTAAAGTGCCTTGCTAATGATGCTTTTTTTCTGATAAATTGCGACAATATCGCTACGGCTATCGCTACACAAGCCGGTCACTCGCTAGGAGAGGCTAGAGTCAGACCGCAACAACATGGGGACCAAAAACATCCAACACAAAATATGAAAACAGGAACAAAAATGCTTGCCTCAAAACATGACACAGCAAACAGCGAGCACAAGACCAGAAAAGATACGGAGGCAAGAAATAACAGCACGCACAGAACCAACACAAACAGGGATACTAGCTGGAGAAGAATCAGAAGGCCGGCACAAGAACCGAGAGTGGGACTTGCTAATGATGCTTGTATTATGACAATAACGTTATCTTAATTAATTACTAGAAACGCATCCCTTGATCTAAAAAATTTGTGGGACTTTCTCTTTCGTTTTCTTGTTTGGTTGATCTGAGTGTTAAGGACTACATAATAGCGAGTTAGAATTTCACATAGAAGTTGTGAGAAAAAGAGATCAATATATAAGTTTAATATATTACTCCAGCTAATGTCTATTGGTTTTATGATGAATATATATAGTAATGTTATTGTTAGAACAAAAAAGGGTACCAACACGCCGTCACTGAATCTCATTAAAACTCCGAAGTTAAGCATGCTTGGACGAGAGCAATACCAGGATGGGTGACCTCTTGGGAAGTCCTCACCCGCAGGTTGGGGGCACTCTGAAACAGCCTCTTTTCAGGGGTAATACCCTAAAAGGGGAAGGCTGCATACATCCACCCCCCAAACCCTGCTTAGGCGGGAGCTTTGGGGCCATTGGGTATGTTGCTTTGTTTTTATTATCAGAACAATATTATAATTTTCAAAGCAACTTTGTGGCTCTCATTATTTAAAAGTCATATCAATACTCTGATAATAACAATTTACGTCCCAGCATTAACAAGTCTTTGTCCACGCATGTGTGCCTGTGCAGACTAACTTTATAGGTCGAGCCAGAGGTCCAATGAAAGTTCTACACTGGGCATTTTTCTTAGATGGTGTCAAATTCAAAGCTAATTTGTTTTTCTTTTTTTTTCTTTTTTTTTTGGCAAACTATCACACTTTAGAAAAAAAAAAAAAAAAAGCAAAATATCACTATTTGAAAAATATTTAGCAAACTAACATAGTTTACTATTCACGGACTTTTGCACGCCTTCCGGGAAGTCGTCCGCCTTGGTAGCACTATGTTTGGGTCGTAGTTGTAGAGAATTATTATTTTTGTGATTTTATTAGATTAGTTTTATAACTATTGTAAATTTAATATATGGAATAATATATTATAAAATCTGTTTGTTAATATATACTGAATAATATATTGTTAAAAAAATTATTATGTTATTTGTTCTATTGTTCTTTGGTTAAATTTAGTATACATGTAATCATATTTATTTTTATGTTATTTCAAAAATATCTAAACTATGCAACCATAAATTATTGACAAATAACTTGATAGTTTTATAGTTGAAGGTTTATTATTTTGATAATGTCTTTTAAAAAATTTATATCCTTGTATTATTTTTTATTTATATTAAATTTAGTTTAAAGTGAGATACGAATTTTGAAGTTATTAAAAGATAAATTCATAGATTTTAAAGATATGTAAATATATTGGAGCAAAAACTAAGAAAAGTTAATATTGTTAATATGAAAGTATAATATTGTTTCATAATTTTTTGTAGAATTATTTATTATGTAATTAATTAATACATCATTAGGTAATAGGTTGTAAATTTTTATTGTGAAATATATTTGTTAAATAATTTATTACGTAACTACATTAATATTATACGTAATAAGTGTAGTTCAAATTCTATATATGTAGTATACAAATTTTTAGAAATACTCTTAATTCCCCCAATAATAAATAAATTGTTAGAAAAAATTATTATGTTATACAGTTGTATGATATATTTGAATACGCTCATAATTTAGGTTGAATATAAAGTTATTTAGCTCAAATTCTATAATGTTAGAGAACCATTTTTTTAAATATATAATTATCTCTTACAAATTTATAATATGTTTACATATTTAAAATATTTTTAAATATTATAATTAATTCAAAGTGACATATGATTTTTTCAAATTCTTAAATTCTATTTTTCATTTTTAAAATTGTTATGCAACCAAATAATTTATTACGTAACTACATTAATATTATACGTAATAAGTGTAGTTCAAATTCTATATATGGAGTATACAAATTTTTAGAAATACTATTAATTCCCCCAATAATAAATAAATTGTTAGAAAAAATTATTATGTTATACATTTGTATGATATATTTGAATACGCTCATAATTTAGGTTGAATATATAGTTATTTAGCTCAAATTCTATAATGTTAGAGAACCATTTTTTTTAAATATATAATTATCTTTTAAAAATTTATAATATGTTTACATATTTAAAATATTTTTAAATATTATAATTAATTCAAAGTGACATATGATTTTTTCAAATTCTTAAATTCGATTTTTAATTTTTAAAATTGTTATGCAACCATAAATAACTTGATAGTGTTATATTTGAAGGTTTTAATACTATTTTAATAATGTTAACCATGTATTTGGGTTTTATGTATGATAATATTGTTAATATGAAAGTATAATATTGTTATATAATTTATTGTATAATTACTTATTATGTTATATATTTGTATGATATATTTGAATATACTCATGATATAGGTTGAACATATAATTATTTAGCTCAAATTCTATAATGTTAGAGAACTATTTTTTTTTAAATATATAATTATCTTTTAAATATTTTTAATATGTTTACATATTTAAAATATTTTTTAAATGTTATAATTAATTTAAAAGTGACGTACGATTTTTTCAAAATTTTAAATTATTATGCAACCATAAATTTTTAGGAATACTATTAATTCCCCCAATAATAAATAAATTGTTAGAAAAATTATTATGTTATACATTTGTATGATATATTTGAATACACTCATGATTTAGGTTGAACATATAATTATTTAGCTCAAATTCTATATATATAATATACAAATTTTGAGGATTATTTATTACGTAATTAGTTAATATTGTATGTAATTAGTGTGGTTAATATTTTGGGTAAATAAATTACTGATTTCCTTAATTTTATTCTTGGGTAATCAAACTAGAAATTATGGCATGCAATTTGGTCACATTATTGTGTCATTATGATGAAAATATGGTGCAAACTATTGCTGGTATTGAATACACGGGTGGAAAACAGTTTGTACTCATGGCACGATCTGCAATTTCTCTTCCGGAGTTGAAGGGAATGATGCATGAACATACTGGGTGGGATAGTAAGAGAATTGATATTGCGATTACATGGAGAATGTTGTTGTCCCAAAATCCTGTGCGATATACATCTGTTGAGATCACTTCTCCAGTGGCTTTGAAGTCCATGTTCGAACTTGTTTTAGGAAGTAGGGTGACATTCGTAGAACTATACGTAAATGCTATGGTTGTTGTAGGCAGCTCTCAACAGCATGTATCGCATTTTCAATTCGAAGCAGCTAGCCCATCCATAAGTCCAGTTGTGGACGTTTCATTGGTACAAGGGATGGTTGCGAACAAGGATAGACATATATTTGATGGGGCGTATGCCAACAATGATTCCGAGGCCTTGGATGACGATGCAAATGTTGGTATTGACGATTGTGAGAATGACCAAAATAATGTGGACGGGCCTAGAGTATTCCAAGCCCCTGTTCTCGAGTTTGAAGATGTTTCGTGAGCAGACTAGGCAGTGTATTCTGAATGGGAATAAGGTAGAAGACATGGGTCAACAGGATCTGGTTTGGAGGAGGGACAATTGTTTTAAACGAAGGAGGACTTAGTCAATGCAGTAAATTTGGGCACATTAAGAAAAAGCTGCAATATACGGTGTACGGGTCTTGTCCTGAATGCGTAGCCCTAAAGTGCATACAAGAACCACAATGTCAGTGGTATCTGTGTGGGCGCTGAAATAGAGGATAGGCCAATTTGAGATATCAGTTTTGAAGGGGCCACATACATGTTCCATCACTATATTGGCAGAAGACCACCATCAATTGACTTCAAATTTTGTTGCGGATATGGTGTTCCCTATTGTGTCTGCTGATCTGAAGATCAACATTGCAGCAATTAGAGTAGCAGTGAAAGAGCAGCACGGTGTCACAAGCACGAGTTATTTTTTGTTATTTTCACTTTTGATTTTTTGTAACAATTATGTAATGTAAATGTAGAATTAGTTAAACATAACATTGTTGTAATTTTGAATGGGGGAGTCCGGTTGTAGGAGGAGGACAAGGAAGTGAAACACAATGATGTAATTACATTAATGAAATGGGGCTATACCTTAGGGCCTAGGATGTAGGGTGGCCGGCCCTTTCCCTCCAAAACTCCCCAAGCATGTTTATTTAAACCACTTGTAACCTTGCATTGGTCATCAATGAAAAATTATCAAATTTGCTCTCTCTCTCTCTCTAACCGTCTCTCCCTCTCTCTCTTCTCTTCCCTTCTAATTCTAACTTCTTTTCCCCCTAACTCTTCTAATTCTCCCTCTACTTCTACTCTCTTCCTCTAACTCTCCTCTAATTTCCCTTCTATCTCAAATTCTAACCGATTCACGGGCCTAGGTTCGTGACAAGTGGTATCAGAGCCATCTTCCGATCGGGAAAAGGGCTTAACCTATCCTTTTTCTCTCATCCGGTTAAACCGAATCAAAAAAAAAAAAAAAAAAAAAATAACGGCTATAACAAGAAGCATGTCCTCAACCGGTCACACCGATACCAACGAGTGGGTCGACGCCGTTGATGATCGGATGGTCCGCTTGGAGGAAAGGATGGACCGACTGGAGGAGCAACAAAACCGAAACAACATCGAGATAAAAGCAGACATGGCAGACGTGAAGGCTGACCTGAGGGCCCTAACCGATGTCGTGGGTCAGTTGGTGAAGGCCCAGGAGAAGAGGACCGAGGTAGAGACCGTGGCACCACCCGTGGGAGCCCGTGACAATGCCGCGCCAGGAGGGTCAGGCACGTACCCGAGAACCGGCAATGGGATCCTACCGCCTCCAATACACTCCTCAGAACTCAGAAATAACCAGGCCCCACCGCGGGTCACGGATGAAGGGGACTTTAGTCGAAGCCACGGAAGCAACCGCACCTTGACCTCCCATGCGCCCAAGCTCGAGATCCCAAAGTTTGAAGGTACGAACCCGAGAGCCTGGATCCGTAAGTGTCTTAAATACTTTCGTTGGTACCAAGTGCCCGAAACCGAGTGGGTTGAATATGCTTCAAGCCACCTTCATGAACACGGGGACATTTGGTTCCACGGGCTGGAACTTAGACACCCTCACATGACGTGGACCTTTTTCATGGACGAATTGTGCAAACATTTTGGGGACCGATCACTCCAAGACATAGTGGAGGAGTTTAGCAAGATGTCACAAAACGGGCCGGTTGAAGATTATATTTTGAAATTTGAAGAGTTAAGGAGCTGGATGCTTATCCATCACCCGACATTGAGCGAGGCATACTTTGTCTCGAGCTTTATTAGCGGACTTAAGCCCGCCATTCGAGCATCCGTCAAGGCAAGCCGGCCAACCTAGCTTAGCATGGCCTTTGAACAGGCCAAACTCCAGGAGGTTGCGGTAGCCGAAATCAGGAATGCTGCCAGACCTGTCAACCGACCCAGTTTTAGCGCCCGGCCTGTTTCCAGTAGCCGACCAGTGTCCTCGGCAGCGCCCCAAGGCTGGACCCAGTCCCACGGGTCCGTGTCCAAAACCAGCGGCAGCAGCAACACAGGTTCCAGCGCCCCAAGACGAGAGCCGGGCCAATGTTACAAGTGCCATGAAAAATACTTTCCGGGGCACGTTTGTAAGAAGGCCTTACAAAGTATGGAAGGAGAAGAGGTCGAAGACGAAGCCCAAGAAGAGGAAGTTTCCGGTGAAGAGCAAACCGAAGGAGAAGACAACGGAGCTATGGAGATTTCTCTAAATGCACTTTCGGGCCGAGTCACGCACAACACCTTGAGATTGAAGGGCCTGATTAAGAAGCGGGAGGTAAATATCTTGATCGATAGCGGGTCCACTAATAGCTTCCTAGATGCTAATGTGGTCCGGGAGCTTCAGCTCGAAACCGTACCCACCGTCGTCATGACCGTGACGGTGGCAAACGGGGAGAGCCTCGTTAGTTATCAGAAATGCCCGGGCGTAAGGTGGAAAGTCCAAGGCACAACATTCGTTGATGACTTGAGGGTATTGGAACTCCGGGGCAGTGACATGGTCCTTGGGGTTGATTGGCTCCAACAATATGGGCCCGTAACATTTGACTTCACCAACCTCAAGTTCGCTTGCTTCAAGGAGGGTAAGGCAGTCCGCTTACAAGGCACATCCGAGAAAGCCGCCTTACAATCAATTTCGGGTAAAGGCCTCGCCAAGCTCTTCAAGAAGGCCGGACATGCGATGGGTCACCTCTTTATGGCTACCGCCGAGGAGGCCTCCAAGTCCGTCATTCATCCGGAGATAGAACGCATTCTCGACCGCTATCAAGATGTTTTTGAGGAACCAAAGACCCTTCCTCCTCCTCGTTCACATGATCACCACATTCCCACCTTGCCCGAAGCCAAGCCCGTGAACATAAGGCCCTACCGCTACCCGCACGGGCAAAAGAACGAGATCGAAAGGCAAGTCAAGGAAATGTTGGAAGCCTCCATCATCCAACCGAGCCAAAGCCCATTTGCTTCCCCGGTACTCTTGGTCCGCAAGAAGGACGGGTCCTACCATTTTTGCGTGGACTATCGGCAACTCAACAACATCACCATCAAAGATAAGTTTCCGATACCGGTCATCGACGATTTACTAGATGAGCTCAAAGGGTCTTCCATTTTTTCCAAGATCGATCTCCGCGCCGGTTATCATCAAATCCGAGTGTATGAAGAAGACCAGCTTAAGACCGCCTTCCGGACTCACCAAGGGCATTATGAGTTCCGTGTCATGCCTTTCGGACTCACTAACGCCCCCGCCTCCTTCCAAGCCTTGATGAACGAAGTCTTCGAGCCATATCTACGCAAGTTTGTGCTCGTATTCTTTGACGACATCTTGGTCTATAGCCCGAGCCTTTCCGCACATCTTAGGCACTTGACCGAAGTGCTTGAGACCCTTCGTATGCACCGCCTCTATGCTAAACGGAGCAAGTGTACCTTCGGCCAAGATCGGGTAGAATACTTGGGACACGTAATCTCAAGAGAAGGGGTCGCAACCGAAGAAGGCAAGATCGAGGCCATGAAGAAGTGGCCAAGACCGAAGAATGTCAAGAGCCTCCGTGGGTTCTTGGGACTCACCGGATATTACCGGAAGTTCATCCGTGGGTATGGGACCATGAGCAAGCCGTTGACCAACCTCCTCAAGAAGGGGGGATTTCATTGGAATGAGGAAGCCGATCAAGCATTCGAGGCCTTGAAGGAGGCCATGACAACCGCCCCAGTCCTGGCACTTCCCGACTTCTCCAAGCCCTTTGTCCTTGAGACCGATGCTTGCGGGGTAGGGATTGGAGCGGTCCTATCACAAGAGGGCCGACCCCTCGCCTACCTCAGTAAGGCCCTTAGCCCACGCCACTTGGGGCTTTCGGCCTATGAGAAAGAGCTCCTTGCAGTACTCATGGCGGTTGAAAAATGGAGACACTATTTGATGGACCATCATTTCATCATCAAGACCGACCATGCCAGCCTCCGTCACTTACTCGAGCAAAAGATCACCACACAATTACAGCGCAAAGGGATGTCGAAGATGATGGGCCTACATTATAGCATCCTTTACCGTAAGGGAGCCGAAAACCGAGCTGCCGATGCACTCTCAAGACGGGATGAAGACGAAGCTGTTGCCGCCTACGCCTTCATGACCACTTCGGTTCCCCTTTGGATGCAAGAGCTCTCCCAAAGCTACGAAGATGAGGCCCATACCACTGAACGAATAGAGCAACTTGTTCTTGACCCAACAAGCAACAAGCCTTACTCTTTCGAAGGGGGACTCCTCCGATACAAGCGGAGGCTTTATGTGGGAAAGGGTGGAGGAATGAAAGAAAAGATCCTACAAGCACTTCACGACTCTCCCACGGGGGGTCACTCAGGATCCTTTGGCACCTTAATGAGGGTCAAACGCACGTTTTATTGGCCCAACCTCAAAGACAGTGTCTGAGAATGGGTAAAGAAGTGTGATACTTGCCAACGCACCAAGCACGAGAATGTGGCTTACCCGGGACTCCTACAACCACTACCCGTGCCCAACCAAGCATGGGAAAGTATTAGTATGGACTTCATCGAAGGGTTGCCCAAGTCCGGGGGCAAGGATGTCATTATGGTGGTTGTGGACCGACTTACCAAGTATGCTCACTTCATCGCCTTGACACATCCGTACACCGCAAGCAAGGTAGCCCAATTGTTCGTGGACCAGGTCTACCGACTTCATGGGTTGCCCAAGGATATTAATTCAGACCGAGACGCATCCTTCCAGAGCCTCTTTTGGAAGGAGCTCATGCGCCTTGCCGGGGTCGCGCTCAGAATGAGTAGTGCCTATCATCCACAATCCGACGGACAAACTGAACGGGTCAATCAGTGTCTCGAAAGTTATCTTCGAGCCATGGCCCTCCATAAACCGAAACAATGGTCTCCCTGGCTTCCTTTGGCAGAATTCTGGTACAACACCCACTATCACTCATCATTGAAGGGGACTCCGTTCCACGCTCTCTACGGTTATGAACCTAAGTTCCTCGCCCTCGACGTCCCTTGCATCTCTACATCCGGGGATGTGGAGGACTTTGTCAATGAAAGGCAGAACTTGATTGGCCTATTAAAGGAGAACTTAAAAGAGGCTCAACACCGCTATAAACAGCAAGCCAACCATCGGAGGACCAAGAGAGTGTTCGAAGTAGGTGACTGGGTGTACCTTAAGCTGCAGCCATATCGACAAACCTCCGTCGCGCTATGAAGAAACTTAAAGCTGGCCGCTCGATACTATGGACCATACCGAATTAAAGCCCGGATCGGGGAAGTGGCCTACAAACTCGAGCTCCCCGAAGGTTCCAAAATCCATCCAGTCTTCCATGTTTCCCGATTGAAGAAAAAGGTAGGAGACAACATACGCATCACTTCGGACCTTCCGCAGATTGACCAAAACGACGAAACCGAAGTCACTCCACAAGACGTTCTCAATCAACAGACCGTAACCCGCAACAAAAGGAAAATCAAGCAAGTTCAAGTCCGATGGAAAAACATGGGGTAAGACGCCGTCACTTGGGAAGATTGGACCTTCATTCGCAAACAATTTCCGACCTTCAATCCTTGAGGACAAGGATTAATTGAAGGGAAGGGGGATGTCACAAGCACGAGTTATTTTTTGTTATTTTCACTTTTGATTTTTTGTAACAATTATGTAATGTAAATGTAGAATTAGTTAAACATAACATTGTTGTAATTTTGAATGGGGGAGTCCGGTTGTAGGAGGAGGACAAGGAAGTGAAACACAATGATGTAATTACATTAATGAAATGGGGCTATACCTTAGGGCCTAGGATGTAGGGTGGCCGGCCCTTTCCCTCCAAAACTCCCCAAGCATGTTTATTTAAACCACTTGTAACCTTGCATTGGTCATCAATGAAAAATTATCAAATTTGCTCTCTCTCTCTCTCTAACCGTCTCTCCCTCTCTCTCTTCTCTTCCCTTCTAATTCTAACTTCTTTTCCCCCTAACTCTTCTAATTCTCCCTCTACTTCTACTCTCTTCCTCTAACTCTCCTCTAATTTCCCTTCTATCTCAAATTCTAACCGATTCACGGGCCTAGGTTCGTGACACACGGGTACAACATTTCGTATTTCAAGGCGTGGAAAACTAAGCAACAAGTGCTTGAGCGATTGTTTGGCTCACATGAGGAAGCATTTCCGATGCTCCCTAAGTTGCTGACTACGTTGCAACAGTCAAACCCTGGGACTGTTATGGAGTTTCAGTTTAAGAGTGAAGAAGCCAGGGAAAGACTATTTCACGGAGCTTTTTGGGCATTCGGGCCATCCATAAAGGGTTTCAAGTGTTGTCGTCCATTGATCAATGTGGATGGTACCCGTTTGTATGGGAAATACAATGGAAAGTTGCTGGTTGCTGTCGCATTTGACGCTAACAATGGTCTGTTTTCATTGTGTTTTGCTTTGGTGAACGAGGAGGATGGATGGAGTTGGACTTGGTTTTTGTTATGTCCACGGACCTATGTGACATGCAATTGCTTCCCAATGTGCATAATATCTGATCAAAATGGTGGAATCAAGCGTGGGATGTCAATCAATTGGCTGGAGCCTGAAAGCCAGCATCGGTATTGCACTCGCCGTCTAGTGAGTAACTTTAACCACAGATTCAAAAATTCTACAATGAAAAAGACGTTGAATGCGATGGCGAGGGAACTATCCAGGAGGAGGTTCGATGCTAAGTACGATCAATTGATCCACGTCAATGATAAGGTCAGAGAGTGGATATAGAGAGAGCCAAAAGAACGTTGGGCACTTTCGTACGATGGTGGTTATCGTTATGGTAACATGACCACTAATATATCGGAAGTGTTTAACAGTGTGCTCAAAGGGGGACGAGCACTCCCGGTAACCGCCCTTATGGAACTGACATTTTTTCGACGTAACAAATACTTCGTTAGTCATAGGGATCTTGCCGGGGAATATTTTTCACGGGGTTTGCTATGGCCACCCACTGTTCTCGCTGAAATAGAGCATGCCACCATGAAATCAATGATTCATACGGTGACGTTATTTGATCGAAACACTCTGGAGTTCCAGGTAATAACTCCTAGCCATCAGACTGAATTGGGTGTCAGAAGAGAGATTAACAACACGATAATGCTGACTGAATGGACATGCACTTGTGGTGCAAGGCAACTATTTCATTGTCCATGTTCATATGTCATGGCGTGTTGTGCATCATGTAAGATCGACTTCGTACAATATATTGATCCGTTGTACGGCCTTCTCATGTATGCAAACGCTTATGCTTTATTGTTTCATCCCCTTCCTGATTAGTCTTTATGGCCGGATTACACTGGGCCGGAGGTGGTTCTAGATCTTAGAAGGTGGAGAATGGGCAGAGGATAGCCGAGATCAACCAGGATACATAATGAAATGGAAGCCAGTCAGGGCACGTCCAAGAATAAATGTAGCATATGTGGTCAGAAAGGCCATAATAAATAAAACATGTGCACATAGACAATGGCAGTGTTGTAATTAGGTTCATAGATGTATCCCCTTCATTTTTATAAACAGCGTGTTGTAATATGTACTATTAGCAATTATAATTAGATGTAATAAATGTAATATTATTCTTATGTTGTGATTGATTGAATGTTATACTCTTTTTAATTCTATTTTTAGCTAATGTATTTTGATAACTATTTTTAGTCTATTCTAGAGATTTTTCAAGAGGACAAGGACATGTTTCCAGCAGTCTATATGCTGAGCAAAATCCGGGTCTAGATAACGACTCAGTGTTGCATCTTCAGGCCAACCATCGGTCGGAGGACATTTGCAATGGAACCATATGTTAATAAACAATGGTTAGCCATACAAGATAATGTTTTAAATTTTTGAATAGTTGATTGACATGCTTGATGTTCCATGTTACAGGCTGACGATGAGATCAGGGGGAGGACACACCCTCACATAGCGCCTCACGAATTAGTACGACCGCATATCGTAGAGGCTAGCTTAATTAGAGTGACCCAAATAGGTCATATCCAAGTTGATAACGCCTTGATTACTGCTTTGGTGGAGAGGTGGTGGAGAGAAACTCATATATTCCATTTACGTGTTGGTGAGATGATACCAACACTGCAGGATGTTGCCGTCTTACTTGGTCTACGAGTAAACGGCTGGGCAGTCACTGGTACCTCGAACTATAATTGGAGAAACCTCTGTTAGGTTTTATTGGGTGTAGATCCTGTGATTCACTTGCATGGAGGCATGATCAAAACCACATGGTTGAATGGACTGGTACAACAAGGACCCCCAGATGACGCTGATGAGCAAGTGCTGTTGCAGCATGCAAGATTGTACATCCTCCATTTGCTCGATTCTGTGCTATTTAGCAACAGTACTAGTAGTTGTCCATTGCTCTTCTATCTACCATTGCTTGAAACGATGGAGGGCTGTAGTCAGTATAGCTCGGGGTCAGCAGTGCTCGCCAACCTGTACAGACAAATGTGCCGATGTTGCATGAAGGACGGCGGGCAACTAGGCGGATGTGTTTTATTGCTCCAGGTACGGTTCGCAATTCATGTTTAATTTTCTAATGTGCAGCATGATCCCAACTCTTCCAATTTATCATGTGCAGTTGTGGTCGTAAAAGTACTTACACATCGGTTGACCACTTATGTCCCCCCCCCCCGGGTCACAATCAAGGTGCAGCTGATGATCTGTCGCCGCCATTAGGCACTCAGTAAGATAAAATAGTTCATTACTATGTTGCTTTAATGTACACATAATATTACGTATGTATCATAATATAATTCACTGCATATTTCATCAGCTGGAGTGCTGCCTTGTCATTCCGCCAGTCTCCAAGGCGCAGCCACTCCTTATACCATGACCAACTCGATGTCTAAGAACCTCATCAGGTATATACATGAAAATATACATATTTCTTTGTCGTTTAATAATTACTGTAATGACTAAGTTATTTTATATGTTCTTAGGTTAATTGGACATCGTACCGGCAAGCCAGATTGAACGCCTGGCCTGAGATTTGTGTCGAGGGTCGTCACATCTGGCGATATGAAGGACCTTTGATATTCTTCGCCATTGTGGAATTACACTGCGCTGACAGAGTGCTGCGTGAGTTTGGATTGACGTAGCATATCCCATATCCTATTGACACTCTTGACAAGTTGCATAATTTGTCTCGTCATCACAGGTACGATGAGGACTAGGTTGTCCATCACGACAATTGGCTCGAGCTGTGGGGCTCACGGGAGCATCACATCGTAAACGTGCGTGATCCCCCGACATTGACTAGAGAGTACATGGAATGGTACTTATCTATCACTAGGCGTGTCATCACACGGCGTGAAGTGCAAGCTCCGCGCTAGCCCGGGCTTGTTTATGAACCAAGTGGCAACCGTATTCAATGATTAGTAAGTACTTTGAAAACATATGTCCTGTTACTTATTATACATTTCACTTTATTAACATGTAAATGTACTATGTGCTAGATCAATAATTTCAGACAACAGACAAGAAGGTGTGCTCAGGCGCTACATAATAGTGTTCGCCACATTGTAGAGTCTCTCTCCACAGATATTCTTACTACAGGTCAGGGACATGATTTCAAACATATTCTGCAAGGTGTCGACTATCGTAGTCTACGTGCTGCGCAAAGAAGCGGACGTGAACTTCCTCCACGGCATAGTTTTTCGGTTCACATGGAGTCCTCGCCCTCAAGACATCGTGGTGAACCCAGTCACAAATCCACATCATATTTTGATTTTTAAAATGTATATTACTTTAAATTTAGCATTTAAATATCTTACAGTTTATGAAATTTTAGTAATTTATTACCTTTTAGCAATATTTATAGATTTTTATTAAAAATACAAAACTAAAACATTATTATGTCAATATACGTATCTTTGCTACAATGTGATAATTTTGTTGCCAAAAAGAATTAATATAAATTTTGAGAATATGTAAATAAATTACATTATATTTTACTAAAAAAGTCATGTTTTTAGGGTTAGGGATGAGGTTGAAGAGGAAAGAGAAAAAAAGGGGTCACGGGTGGGATTCCCGAGTGGCAGGGGTGGCAAGTTCAGTGGGATTTGCGGTGTTGTAGGGTCACGCGTATGGACGACGTTTGGGTCGTCGTGCAACAATGCACAACGATTGCACGACGACCCAAACGTCATGCAACCAAGGCGGACAACTTCCCGGAAGGCGTGCAAAAGCCCGTGAACAGTAAACTATATTAATTTGCTAAATATTTTTTAAAATGTGATATTTGACTCTTTTTTTTTTTTCAAAAGTGTGATAGTTTGTTAAAAAAAAAAAAAAAAAGTCAGAAAAGAGATATATTTCTACCAATATAAATTTCATAATTTTATAAACTCTTGTCTTGGAAATAATAACACCACCCTTTGCCTTTTTAATGAGATTATTAGTTTGGAGTGATGACGTCAAGGTATGAAGAAGCAAAAGGTGAAGTCTAATCACGTAGGTTTTTGCCGCTCAACCACCTAAATTCGGCACCTACTTAACTATTTGGTTGCCCATCACTTGACGAATAAACGAAAAAAAAAAAAAGGTTATATTATTGTGTCACAAATTGGGGAAAAGTCGAAGAAAAGAATGGTTTGCGTTTGGAAAATACATGTAATTTATTGCCATGTAAAATTATTATTATCATGGTAATAATCTTAATTTTTAAGGATATTTTATGAATGTTATTATTTATAAATTATATAATTACTCTAATAATAATAATTTTTACTCTCATATTAACAATTTTTGAAAATATTTCAAGTCTATTATGATTTGCAATCTCTTACAGCACCATTTTTTTAGTGGCTTTTAAGATGTAAAATTTTTAGTTTTGAAAATTAAGTTCATGTTTGAAGTACGAAATTGAAGCTTAAAATTAGGATTGAGACTAAAATTGAGGTCTAGAATTCTAATTCTGTTATTTGGTTCAGCTGCTAGAATTAGAATTACAATTCTATTGTCCAATTTGAAGGAATTGAATTATAACTGAAAATCATACTTTCCAATTCTTTGAACTGGGAATTGTAATTTTATATTAACTCTATTCACCTAATACACAAAATAATCTACTTGATTAACTCAAATCTACGATGACTAAAACTTGAAAGACATCGACAAAATTTAAATATTGACACTAATCTTGAAATAGCCCAACTTTAATAACTTGAGCTTGAAATGATCGAAATCAACTTAATTTAATGTTTGAAGTGACCCAACCCAATTGACTTAAGATTTGAGATGACTCAAATTCAAAAAATAAAAATATTCGACATTTTGATAAAAATTATTTTCAATTGTGTTTTAAAGTTTGATATGATTTTGATGATTTTACTTATACTTTTTAATTTGTTGGAAAGAGAAAAATAAATAAAATACATTAAATTTTTTAATTAAATTAGATTGGATGGTGTCATAAACATTAACTAATAATGCTTTGACAAAAAAAAGGTTACATTTGGAGTGAATGGACATTATTTTGCATAGAAGAAACCAATGGTTACTTCGGGTCAATATTAGTATATAAGTGATGCAGTGCGTAAGTGAAAAATAGGGGTACGGAAAGGTTTAACGACTTTGTTTTTAATTTTAAATAAAGAGGAAAAGATAACCTCGTTTTCTTACAACCAAGAAACGAGAATCAAAATAACAATGAAAATCTGGAAACTTGGCTAATTCTAAATCCTAGCTTCTGATACAAGTATTTGAAGCAATTGAGCATTTTAGTATAAATAATTGAGTGTAAGTCATTTTGAGGTTCATCAAATAAAAAAATATTCTCTCTCTCTCCTCCTTTCCTCTCTTCTATCTCGACTCCCCCTTCCACTTTTATTCTCAAAACCCTAACTCTCTCTCTCTCCTCAGTCTCTCCTCAATCTACCTCTATTCTCCCCAAATTCATGTTGTAATCCAAGTGAATACATCAATTGGTATCAGATTTTAGATTTGTGCTGCGTTATTTCACTTCCATGGCTAAAAGCACGCGTAGTATATCCAATTTGAGGCGGCTCGAAGCTCGCCTGGACGATACCGAGGTCCGGTTGCATAAATCGATGGAAGATCATTTTCAGGCCTTTGAGGGCCTTTTTCAGTCCGAGATCTCTTCGCTCAAGCAAGATCAGAGCAAAATTATGGAGATTTTGCACGTTATTCAACAAAATTTGGGCTCCGGTGATGGAGTTCTTGGCCGACCACCTGCACCGCCTCCGATTCCGGTAACCAACTCAGTTACCGGCACTGGTATATCATCATCTACTACTTCTCCATATCAATTTCATACAAGATTAGCGAAAATTGATTTTCCACGTTTTAATGGTGTGGACTTGGTTAAAAATTGGATATGGAAAGTAGAACAATTCTTCTCTATAGATAATACTCCGAATAATGTCAAAGTTAAACTAGCCTCGATGCATCTTGAACCGGATGCGTTGGAGTGGCATCGCGCGTTTCTAAAAACGAACCCCGGGCCGATTGACGAGGTTCTTTGGTCCGATTATTTGGCATTGTTAATTCAGCGTTTTGGTACTGTGTATGAAAATCCGATGTCTGATTTGATGACATTGCGTCAAGTTAATAGTGTCCTAGAGTATCAGTCTCAGTTTGAGCGTTTGGTGCCCTGCTTGAGCTTATCAGAGTCGCATTTGGTGTCATGTTTCGTTACCGGGTTGAAAGAACATATTCAATATCCGGTCCTTATGCTTCAGCCGAGCACCTTAGCCCATGCGATGCAGTTGGCTCGTTTGCAAGAGGCTTATTCGCTCTCTACTCCGCTGGTATTGGAGAGTAACTATGCCGATTCCACTTCCGTTCGTCCTTTACATGGTCCTACCATTTCCTCCTCCACACAGGGTTCGGTTGTCCGCTCTTCTTCGGATTCGGGCATGGGTTCCCATGCTCTTACTCGTGAGGGTCGTACTATCTCGACGGCTGAGATTGAAGATCGTAGAGTACAAGGCTTATGTTTCTTTTGCAACGAATCATTCACCCCGGGTCATATGAAATTCTGTAAGGTCAAGAATCCTCAATTAAAGATGATTTCTGGCTAAGTCGGCATTGAGGAAGTGGATCCTGGGGATTTACTGTTAGATCCGGGTGGGCCTTTAGTTGAGGAGATTCCACACATTTCGTGTCATGCTTTGGCCGGCGCTTCGTCCGGTGGTACTATGCGGATTACGGGATATTTTCATTGCCAGCCACTTCTCATCCTTATCAATAGTGGGAGTATGCATAATTTCCTGGATTCTGCGAATGCTCGTTGGTTGGGATGTGTGCTTACCCCCGTTCCGGTCTTGTCGGTTGTGGTAGCCGATGGGAATCATATTGTTTGCTCGGAGATGTGTTCTGATTTTCGTTGGACTGCCCAGGGTCATGCAAATGTTAGTGACGCCCTGTTGATCACTTTACGAGGCTATGATATGGTCCTCGGCGTTCAGTGGTTGACCACTCTCGGTCCGATCGTTTGGGACTTTGACCGTTTACAAATGCAATTCACTTGGAACTCGGAGCACCGTACCTTGTGTGGGCCATACTGAGCTATGTTTTTTGTTTTCTGCCTTTTATTCCTTGTGGGCAAGGAATGTCTCGAGAAGAGAGAAGGGGGGGGGGGGGGGGGGGGGGGGGGGGGGGGTACAAGTACTTGAAGCAATTGAGCATTTTAGTATAAATAATTGAGTGTAAGTCATTTTGAGATTCATCAAAATAAAAAATATTCTTTCTCTCTCCTCCTTTCCTCTCTTCTATCTCGACTCCCCCTTCCCCTTCTATTCTCAAAACCCTAACTCTCTCTCTCTCTCTCTCTCCTCATTCTCTCCTCAATCTACCTCTATTCTTCCCAAATTCATGGTGTAATCCAAGTGAATACATCAGCTTCCTTTCTTTTATATAGAGGGGACACTAGAAAATTCAGCAAAGGAAAAAACAAAAATAAAGTTTAAACCAGAAAGAAATCAATCAAAAACGTCAAAAATGGAAAGAAACCAAAGCAAATTAGGGTTTGAATTTAAATCCCGCGTGTCCCGCCTAAAATCCCCCTACCCGTGTCTTCAAGGATTTGTCCCGCCATCGCCAAGCCTCCGAAGCTGCATAAGCGTGTCCCGCCTTTGCCAAGCCTCCCACCAAGCCTTAACGGGCACATCTCTTCTTCAGCCTTGCCGCCAACCCATTGCCGGCTGCATTAGACTTGGATATTTATCACCTGTGCCTCTGTACTCGCTACTCATACCCGCCAACTTGTATCCGCCAAGGGACCCGCCAAGCTCAATCCTCCCCGGGTTGGAGAGAATTCGCTCTCGAATTCGCCAAGGGATCTTCTTGGTTATCCTTGCTAAGTAGAGTTGCCTCACACTAGGACTGCACATCAGTCCAAGACAGGACCGAGGACTGAATAACACTAAAATGATGGACCATTGACTGGATCGATTTGAATCGGGTCGGTCCAGTCCGGACCGATTATGGACCGAATTGAAAAAAAAATCTATTTTAATTTGTTGAACTCTGAAAATCATATCAATTATACACTCAATTAAATTAAGCATTCAAAATGTTTTTTAGTCCATTCACTTCCAATATTAATTCCAATATTTTTTTATCAACATATTAATTCTGATATTAATGTTTAAAATTCATGCTATTGAGGAGACAAGACTGACATACTGCTGCTGGAGAATGCTGGGTAGGTTAGCCTGGGAAGTTGAAAATTTTGTGTGACACACGAAGTTGAAAAGTTGGGCATTGTGTTGATAAAAAAAAAAAAAAAGTTGAAAAGTTATTGACGGAAAAAAAGAAGTTAAAATGTTACAATTATAATTAACTAAATTACTTAATAAATATTGTTAATGTAATATTGGAATTAAAAAATTAGGATTAAAATTAAAATTTATCATTTACCAAAAATATTTTTATCGTAAATATTTTATTGGTCTTCGGTCCGATCCTCGGGTTTTTCGGTTTTAGACCAGACTGGACCGAAGACTGAATATTCACTAAAATATGGACTGTGGACTGGACCGAAATTCACTCGGATGAGTTCGGTTCTTGACCGAAACACTTGGTCCAGTCCGGTTCATCGGTCAGGACCGATTTTTGTTCACCCCCTACCTCACACCATCCGGCAATCTCTCTGATCTCTCATCTACCATGCTCAGATCGGTATGTGCTTTTGTTTTCTTCGGCCAATAGTCGGGTTGTAGTTTGTCCTTCCACGGTGGAGGTAGCATCATCCTCCCATATTGGAAAGAATTTGTCCACAAAATCGACATCGGATTGCTTGAATCATTCTTCCTAGAGAGCCAGAGATCCCAAATCCCACAATAACGGTCCTGCCGCCATCGCTATTTCGCCATGTCTCACCCTTCTTTGGTGGCAAAGATACCGTGAACCTCTGAAGCCCCGAATCTAGAAGTATTCGGCTTGCTTGGAGTCTACTCGGTAACTCTCCTCCCAGCATCAGATTCTTCCACTGTGAACTTGCCCTAGCCGCCAATACACCTCCTAGGTCCTCTTTCAGTGCTTCACCCTTGTCTGGTTGGTGTATTTCCTCAGCCGATATGGTTTCTTCCTCGTTCTTGCCAACATCTTTGGCTAGCAACGCTCTAACAGGTGGTTTCGGATCCTTTTCTCCCTCTAGCCATGGAGTTTCATCCTTCTTAGGTAATAGGACTATCCTTGTGCCCTCAGGAAGCTATAAGTTTTCCATCGTCCGTTATGGATGGCACCTCTATCAAATTGCATGGCCCTCCCAAAAGCATATGACAAGCATCCATGGCTACCACTCCACACCACACTTCGTCTCGATATTTTGACCCAATGGAAAAGCGAACTAAACATCGCTTTGAGAAGGTTACCGGATTTCTATTCTTGAGCCAAGACAACTTATACGGCTCCGGATGATCCTCCGTCTTCAACCCTAGCTTTTGTATGGCTTCTTTAGAGACGGCATTCTCGCAACTCCCCGAATCAATCACTAGGCAGTATATCCTTTCGCCAACAGTGCATGTCATCTGGAAGATGCTATTCCTCAACCAATCGTCTCCCTGTCCTTCCCTTGACATGAAACACGTATGCCTAACCACAAGTAGGCGTCCCTCGTCTCTTGCAACGGCCTCCTCGTCTTGAAGCACCAACTCGTCACCAAATTCTTCCTCAATAACCCCACCATCTTCTCCATGGAGTCCCTCGATGTAAAGACCCTTGCCCGATCTGTCACCCTTATGACACTTAGCAGCACAGTGTCTCATCTCTCTACACTTGAATCAACGGGTTCGGGAGCTACTAGCCAAATCTTTCCCAGTGTTGGCGGTAACCAGCTCCACTTGCGTATCCAAGTTGGTTGGTAGTCTCACCTAATCATGCCCACTTTCTTGGATGTTCCCAGACCGCCAACTTGACGACGTTTCTGTTGCTTCTTGACGGTGATTGCCCTCTTACTTGCTTCCGAGACTGAAAAGATGTCGAACATATTCAACGCCTCCTGTATCGACTCCTTGAACCCGCTTATGTACATGTCACATAACTGCTCCCCCGATTTCGCCAAGTCATTCATGGCGACCAAGGAGTAGAACTCTGCCGTGTAATCCTCCATAGTCCGAGAACCCTGATATAAGCTTTGAAGACGTTGATACATAATTTTGGTGTGA
Source organism: Simmondsia chinensis (assembly GCA_018398585.1). Classification (NCBI taxonomy): domain Eukaryota; kingdom Viridiplantae; phylum Streptophyta; class Magnoliopsida; order Caryophyllales; family Simmondsiaceae; genus Simmondsia; species Simmondsia chinensis. The sequence continues at coordinate 9,771,511 of JAGTTD010000004.1, forward strand.
CTGCAAGGTAGGAAGGCGCCTCACATGTGTTTCCTCATCTTTTCCCTTGTCTTGATTCTTGCCTTTCCTTGCCAAAGCCGCGAAAGCCTCAATTGTTTCCATTAGGCGGCTGCCCTTCCTCAAAGCCGAGTTACAACCAATGGCGCCTGTTTCCTCTCCGGGACCTCCTTGAACTCAAGGACCTCCTCTAATGCCGCCAACCAGTCACAGAACTCCTCCGAGCATCCTCTACCATTAAACTCAGGAATTTCAATCCGGAGGCTAGAGTCCAACTTCCGATTGTCAAAATCGTGGGTGTTACCAGTATTAGGCCGATGGCGCCTTCGCTTGGGATCCGGTAGCTCCTCATTTGGGAATAGATTTTGGAAGCGTTCGTCCATCTCCTCTTCTGTTGCACCAATTGTTAATGGGCATTGGGGCTGCGTTCTCGGTACTAGACCGAGATTTTCCCCCGGTTGAATCCACTAACACTCGATTCGTCTGAATTTATCCTCCAACTCCTTTATCCTCCTCTTAGCTTGCTGTTGACGATCACGGCCATAAACATCTTGGACGGCGGCGTTCATTTGTTGTCCACAGACCATCTCAGAAACCGTTTGGAGCTCTGATACCAACTGATGCAGTGCGTAAGTGGAAAAATAGTGGCACGAGAAAGTTCAACGGCCTTCTTTTTAATCTTATTAGTTACTAATAAAATAAAGAGGAAAAGATGAACTCGTTTTCTCACAACCTGAGAAAAGAGAATCAAAATAACAACAAAAATCTAGAAAATTGGCTAATTCTAAACCCTAGCTTCCTCTCCTTTATATAGAGGGGACACTAGAAAACCCAAGAAAGGAAAGAAATCAAAAATAAAGTTTAAACCAGAAAGAAATCAATTAAGAACATCAAAAACGGAAAGAAACCAAAGCAAATCAGGATTTGAATTTAAATCCCGCGTATCCCGCCTAAAATCCCACTATCCGTGTCTTCAAGGGTCTGTCCCGCCTTCGCCAAGCCTTCGAGGCTGCATATGCGTGTCCCGCCTTCGCCAAGCCTTCCACCAAGCCTTAACAGGGGCATCTCTTCTGCAGCCTTGCCGCCAACCCATTGCTGGCTATGTCAGACTTGGATATTTATCAGTTGTGCCTCCGTACCCACTACTCGTACCTGCCAACTTGTATCCGCCAAGGGACCCATCAAGCTCAAGCATGGGCTGCATCAACAAGTGTATTGAGTGGCTTTTGCACTAACATAAAAAATATATATCCGAGAGTGTGAAAAAGAGGGGTTGATTTTATACCATAAACAAAAATAAAATTCATTTGTTACTTTCAAATGTTGATTTTTTATAATTAGCTAAGTAAGGTGTTGTGGATATTTTAGCTTTCAAGGCTCTGCAGACCTAGAAAGTGTCAATTGTCTAGATGAGTGTTGTACGCTGGAGGTGGCATGTCAGTACCTGCTGCACAGGGATAGATCTGATAGGGGCGTAAAATTATCTTAAAGGGAGCGTGATTTGCACCATGCTCATCTATTACTTTATTGGTATATCGTCATTTCCCCAATAATGTCCTTCCATTTTACATATTTTGTATGATATTTTTTTTATCTGTTTCCAACAAATTTAAGACTGTTTTATGGCTTCCAAAGGTAATTCAAGTATCTAAAACCATCTATTGGCAAGCGTACGAGATCGTCGTAGCTTAGTCGATTATACGGGGGCCGTATCTATAAGGAATTGGGGTTAGGTTGGATTCAATTATTAATGAGTAGTTTGAATTGGATTTAGTTGGTGAATTGAGCAATTAATGATACTAATGCAACTAAAGCAGTAAAAAGGGTTATCAAATCAATTAAGTGTAATATAGGGAATAAATTTAGGATAGCTTAACTCGTATCCCGTCATTGTATTTTACTTAAGACAATGATTTAAGAGGCTTAGGGTACAAGCACTCAGCCTGGGTTAATATTTAAATTAGGGTTTTGGGTAATGAACTAGTCTAAAGGTATAGCTATCCTATCTTTCTAAGTGCACCATAGGTTATTTCATTAGCTACTTAGTTTCTTTTCTTGCTCCTAGTTCAATATTAACATATGTTAAGATTGTGCTAAGAGTTGGGTACAACTTCAACCTTGACCATGTGCTAAAACTTATCATGGATTAGGCAACAAGTTCGTAGATAAATGCTATATAGTTGGAGATCTAAACATGGCTACAATCACACACAAAGAAAACCAAGCAATATGAAAAATTCCCCGCACCAGTACAAAAATAACATAACCAAATCAATGTGAAAACTGTAATAGAACTCTAGATACGAACGGCAATCCATCTATCATCCCTAAACTAAGAATCTACTCCTCCATGGGAATTCTAAACATCATGAAATCTAAAAGAGAAAACAATAATGAATGAATTTAAGAATTGGAGACTCCCTTAATTATTTATGAATGTTGATCCTTGCTTTTGATTCCCTCAGCAATCCAACCACCTGTGCTTTGGCATTTGAGAAAGCTTGGATCTAGTAGCAGCTTTGGGAAGGAGAGGAGAAGAGGAGACGAGGCAAAAGATGGGGAAAATAGGTCTCCCCCTCTATTTATACCTTCATTGGACCCTAGGTCACGGTAATCCTTTCTGTTGACCGATGATCAGCAGTCCCACTGTAGGATCCGTCATATTGTGGGTTGCTGCCTGATCGGTACTTCTATTCCAATTGGTCGTTTAGTATCCAAAACCATATGAGATCGATTTGGGTTACCGAATTATGACCCGATGGGTCCTTCTTTTACACGCGTGGTCGGGTTTCTCAGAATAGTCTTCAAATATACCTAAGTTATGCTTGATTTCGCCACTTTTCAACCTTTGTTTACTCTGATGCCACTCCAAGCCTAAACAAGCCTAGATTACAACAAAATACACATGTAAAAGCCGAATATGGAGCAGGAATGAGAATTAAAATATGTAAAAATAAGGCACATCAACATCATCAAACCCAAACCTTGCTTGTCCTCAAGCAAGATTCAACTCAAACTAGCCAAAAATAGAAAATTTTAATCAAGCATATAATGACAAGAATTACTTGTGAAAAATATTTCTCAGCATATTTGTTGGTATATCTGAAAGTGGAAAATCTGTATGTAATGTTATTACTACAATATTTCTAACTCAAGTTCTCATGATTCAAACCTTTTAACTAGTGAGTGAGCTTAAAGCTTCTCTTCCCTTTTCTTATTCCAGACCTTCCACATTTAAGACAAATAGAGAGAATAATTAAAGAAATTAGTTATCCTACCAAACTACTCCTAATCAATAACGAAATCTCAAGGCTTCTCTTTCTCTCTTGTTTTCATCTTTTTCTCTCTCTTTTTTTTTTCTAAGTAACTTATGGTCAGGCATGTCTTCCTAGGAACCATGTAGCAAGTACTTAGCCGGTGACTCCCGATCCAGTTGGCTCAAGGCACCGAGTGAAGAGCACTCCTTGGACCTAATGGCTCAAGTCAAAGTAATTCACAACCTAAGCCGTTACTAGAACATACCTTTGAAGAATATTTCACACACATTAGGCACTGGTACTTAATAAAGCGACTTAAAGAAGTTGATTCTTGTTAAGCTTTCTCTATGGCCGTGTGTAACAAGTTTTCAACCAACAATTCTCGACCAAATTGGCTCAAAGTTCCATGTGTTATGACAAACCTACGAGCTTACTTCCTCGAGACACAGGGGATACAAAACCAACAAGTTACAGGTAGTTACCCAATCAAACAGCCATTGGTATCTTTTTTTTTTTAATTGAATAAACAACAAAAACAACAATCCCGGTGCCAACAAGGCTCACGCAAAACCAGGGTCGGGGGGTGTGGATGTATGCAGCCTTCCCCCTTTACAGTGTTACCCTACAGAGAGGTTGTTTCTGAGGGCCGCCAACCTAAAGAGCGTGTTGTCCTAGAAGCAAATGGCCTGAAAGTACGAGAGCAGCAAGAATTAGAATCAAACAAAACACAAGCCAAACGATACCAAGCAAAACTCAAGGAGGATCACAGCGGGCCCCCAAGTACACAAGTGCACAAGTACACCTAAAATCACTAGTGCCAACCATGGAAGAAGCACTACTCTAAGCTGCTACATCGGCTACCCCTATGCTAGCCCTCTATCCCGCTTTATCTAAAGTCATCTCCTCCCATAGGTTTAGGTGGGCGAGGTCCTGCCGGATCGTCTCCACCCATCTCTTCTAAGGCCTGCCTCTCCCTCTCTTCCCTAGCATAGTATGGGGTTGTTCGCATCTCTTGATTGGGGCGGTGAGAGGTCTCCTCCTAACATGCTCGAACCACCTCAAACGCTGCTCCCTTAATTTGTCCTCAATCGGTGCGACACCCAATTTGCCTCTTATGACGTCATTCCTGATCTTATCCTTGCTTGTATGCCCGCACACCCACCCCAGCATCCTCATCTCCGCCACCTTTATCTTCTGCGCATGATGTTGTTTCATCGGCCAACACTTCGCCCTGTAGGACATAGTCAATCTCACTACTGTATTGTAGTATTTCCCCTTTAGCTTTAATGGGATCCTTCTATCGTAGAGTACTGTAGACGCCATCCTCTGTCTATGCCAGCCTACTCTAATCCAGTTGTTGATGTCCTCATCCACTTCGCCGTTGTTTTGCACCATTGAACCCAAGTATTTGAAACTCTCTTTTGTTTGTATGGTCTCCCATCCGATCGTGATGTCTACTACGCTAGGCGTGGTAGAGGGGTCGAACTTAAGTTCCATACACTCAGTCTTGGATCTACTGATTCGTAGGCCTTTCAATTCCAATACCCTTCTCCATAATTCCAGCTTCTCGTTTACCTCTTCCGGAGATTCCCCCATTAACACTATGGCATCTACAAAAAGCATGCACTAAGGCACATCTCCTTGGATGTGCCTTGTGAGCTCATCCATAACCTTTAAGAACAGGAAGGGACTCAAGGCAGATCCTGGATGTACCTTGACTGTTATCGGAAAGGCTTCTGTCTCTCCTTCCATTGTACGCACATTAGTTTGTGCGTTGTCATACATGTCTCTAATGCCCGGATATAAGGAGCCGGAATGCCTTTCCTATCCAAAACCCTCTATAGGACCTCCCTTGGCACTATATCATATGCCTTCTCCAAATCAATAAAAACCATGTGGAGATCCCTTTGTCTCTCCTTGTATTGCTCTATCGTCCTCCTTAGGAGATGGATGGCCTCTATTGTAGATCTCCCGGGCATAAATCCGAATTGGTTCTCGGACACCTTTTTGTATTGCCGTAATCTCCTCTCTACGATCCGCTCCCATAGCTTCTAAGTGTGGCACATTAGATTAATACCCCGAATAGTTGGCGCAACTTTGGATGTCACCTTTTGTTCTTATAGATTGGGATCAATATGCTCTTCCTCCATTCGTCTGGCATCTTTTCCCCTGAAGGAATTGGTTAAATAATTTAGTCAGCCAATTAATGTCCTTATATCCAAGGCATTTCCATGCCTCTATGAGAATTCCATCTGGGCTAACTATTTTATTTCTTCCCATATGTTTCAAGGCTTCCTTCGCTTCGTCAGGTGTAATCCACTTGCAATACCACTGGTTCTGGTGCTCCATGGATGTTTGGAGATCCTCTGGCGATATCCTAGTAGCCCCCTTATCGTTGAGCAGATCGTGGAAGTAGGCTCTCTATCTATCTTTGATTTATTCTCCGTCCACGAGCACTTGTCCATCTTCTCCTCTTATGCACTATTCTCGGTCTAAGTCCCTCGTCTTCCTTTCTCGTGCTTTGGAAATTTTATATATATCTTTGGTTCCCGCCTCGGTATCTAGCCTTTTGTAGAAATCTTCATAGGCTCTTGATTGTGCTTCTCTGACTGCTCTCTTTGCTTCTTTCTTAGCTTGTTGATATAGATGTCGCTTGTCTTCGTTGGCACTACTTTTCCATTCCTTAAAGTAGTTTCGTTTGGCCTTAATCTTCTCTTATATCTCCTCACACGACCACCAGGATTTTCTATTGATTGGCACCCCTCCCCTTGACAAGCCCAGAACTTCGTGAGCTAGTCCTCTAATCTTCTGTGCCAGGCAGTTCCACATTTGGTTTGTATCTCCCTACATATCCCACTCAAACCCTGCCTCCGCTCTCTCCTTATATACTTTATACTTCTCCCCTTTCAAATCCCTCCATCGCATGTGTGTCTGCATGAGTTTCCTCGTTCTTTTAGCTTTCTTCTTGGCCTTTACATCAACACATACCACATTATGTTGTGTGGAAAGGTATTCTCGATATGCTCAACATGCTTTCTGTAGAAAGTGTTGGCAATTGTTAGCTTGTAAGTGACCGCAAAGTCTAGGAGCGCTTTGCATTCTGCATTCCTAGTTCCAAAACCCAATCCTCCATGGCATGGTGCGTATCCATCCTTGACCACACCAACATGCCCATTGAAATCCCCACCAATCACCACTTGTTCGGTTTGGGGTTTGCCTTGCATCATTGCGTCTAAGTCTTCCCAAAATGTTGCCTTTGCATGCTCCGTTAGTCCAGTCTGAGGTGCATAGGCACTGATTACGTTCCATATCTCCCCTTCTAGGACCATCTTGAAGGATATGATCCTATCGCTGGTCCTGGTGACTCCAACTACTTTATCCTTGAGACTGTTATCCACTATAGTGCCAACTTCATTCTTGCCTCTGACTTTGCCCACATACCATAACTTATACCCCAACACATCTCTGACTTTCGTGCCAACCCATTTAGTCTCTTGCAGACATAGGATGTTGATCCTTCTCCTCATCATCATTTGGGTTACTTCAAAGCTCTTTTTCATTAGCGTCCCAACATTTAGTGTCCCTAGTCGCAAGTTTCGCACTCTCTGTACTCCCCCTCCCCACCCCCATTGAAGATGGGCTTAAGTTTTGAGTTCCATAACTAGTCGCGTGCATGCACTAACTGTTAGTATCCTAAGGAAGGTAATATAGGAGCAAGAAGCATATCACATAACCTACGCGTGTAACTACCAACGCAAAGGCACGATTATAACCGCAGTTAATAACAATAAAATCAACGTAGCTCAAAATAGTAAGGAGGAATAGTGAGAAAATCAAAATAATAATGCCCAATAATGGTAATTAAATACTTGAATACTACTCTACAGTAGTGAGGGATAGATCAAACCTAGTGCAGGTGCGTATTCGGGGGTATGACCTATCTAATACTTACCTGGGCCCGCTTGTGGCTGCGCACTGCGGCAGTGGGCTCTGGTTTGGGTTAGGATCTATTAGTTTTGGGTTAGCCTAGGTTTGGGTGAGCTTAAGGTTGAGGTCTAGCTAGGGTGGGTATAGTTTTGGTTTAGGTTTAGTTTTCGTTGAGGTTCTGGGTCTAGGGAGCGGTGGTGTGGCGGTGACTGGGCGGTGGTGGAGGTGGAGGTGGTGATTTGGTGGTGGTTGTGGGGTGTTTGAGTGGTGGCTCGAGGTCTGACGTTAAGGTTGGTGCAAGGCGGTTCGAGGTGGTGCGAATGGTGGTATAGGGTGGTGGTGTTGAGGGGTGGTTTGTGGTGTGGCGAAAGTGGTTCTAGTTCCCTGTGGGTGGGGCAAGTGGTGGTGCGGGGTGCGGGGTCATTCGCAGGTTGGTGAGGGATTAGGCTAGGGGTCGTACGGTGGCAGGTGGGAGACGACGGTGGTGGTGGTGGTGGAGGGAGGAGATAGGTTTCGAAGGGGAGGGGAGAAGAGAGAATAGGTTAGGGTTAGGGGTAAGGCTAGTGGTGTTAATGGCAGTTGAGTTCGGCGATAAGGTGGCGCCATTGTCGTCACGTCACCAGCGAAGGTGATTCGGTTGCGTCAGCAATGGTGCCAACGGTGGGGGTGGGGGGCAGAGAAACATTGAAGCTCGTCAGAGAAAGCAAGCATGTCAGAGATATTATAGAATTTAAATAAACAGATAAATTTTTTTTTGAATTGAATCACTGAAAATAAAGAGATAAACCATTGATTTCAACATTTTTAAGAGTAAAATATTAGATTCAAATTCCTAAAATTATTTCTTCTATCACAACTTAAAAAGTAAGATTTGTCACAAGATTAAGGGTAAAATATAATAATCTCTCCTACTAGTTAAAAAATAAAAATAATAAATTTAACAGTCAGATCCAGGAGTAATCTTATTACATAAGTATTCTAATTGTCCTAACACATCTCAAATTTGAACTTTAATATAATTCACAATAATTCCATGCTAACCATGCTAAAAACTCAGATAATTTAAGCAAAATTATGCTAAAAGGACAAACAAAAGTTTAAACCATACGAACCATCTCCGAACTCAAACCTTGCATTGTCCTCAATGTAGACAGAACAAAGGCAAATACAAGACATTCAGCTATGTGTGGTTGGCAAATCCATAGAGAAAAGTGAAGAATAGCAAGCTACAAAACAAGACATAGAAAACAAAGTATTAAACAAACTTGTTAGTAAAATGAGAAATATGGACAATACAAGTGTTTAGCATAAGAAAAACAAAGTAGTCATGGTAGGGGTAACAAAAAGATTTGTAAAAGAAAGAGAGTTCAATCTAAAAATTAAATTAACTCACACAATAAAAGTAAAAGTAGGTTGGGTTACATCCTAGAAGCGCTAAGTTTAACATCTTCAGTCAGACGCAATGTAGAGTCTGATTTAAGGTAGGATTAGTTGTAGGTACTAGAGTTGGACTATTATTAGGAATAGTAGAGCCTAATTTATGGTAGGATTAGTTCTAGGTACTAGAGTTGGATTTTTATTAGGAATAGTAGAGTCTGATTTAACGTAGGATTAATTATAGGTACTAGAGTTCGATTATTATTTGGATCAAGAACAACAAATAAATAAATAGGGCCATTAGTTAATAGTTTTAGGAAGATTTTGATTATTTGAATTAATTTGATGTTATTTTATCTGAGTTGAACTTTGTAGTTTTATTTAAAAGAGTTCAACAAAATTACTTAGCTCTTCTTTAGGTTACTGATTAAGTATTCATATAATCAACGAGCTTTAGCCAATCCCTCTCAATTCGGCATCATTGGTTACGATCAATGAATTAGAGTCCCCCTATTCCTTCTCATCAAGTGTTGTCAAGGTTTGATGCTACATTGCCACCTTATAAAAACATTGCTTGGTAGGGTTGTTATTCTCCAGAAAAAAAAAAAGGAGCCATAAGAAATAAAATAAGCAAATCCAACTCTTGCAGAACTTGGGAGTGAGTGATTACGAAGTCGCCCGTTGAAACAGGACAAGTGGTCTCTGAGTAGAGCTCATGAGTCTCTCTGTGTACATGGAACCCAAAGTATGATACATCAATTTCTTGTTTCCCTCAAGAGATTGTGTTTCCTGCAGGAAAGCATTAGTTAAAGTTTCTTCTCGCAAACAAGATAAGACCATAATCGTCAAGGACATGGACATGTACATCATACACAAGGATCACGATAGGAAAGGACTCACTAAGTGTCCATAATCAGCTTATTTTTTAAAAATGGCGAACTTATAAAATATCTCGATATTAAATGACAAAATGTCAATGCCATGCATGCCACATGAACTTAACCCTTGGGAAGAGACCTAAATGGAAAGAATCTAAATATCATAGTACCTAGAGAATCAGCCTCTTTAAGTTCTATAAATTCAGAAATGAACATATAACAGAAGTTTAAAGAAATATGGATTATCAAATTTTGCAACGAGACAACAGTGAGGCTGATTCAATTGCCGAAGGTCTCTCTTAGCACACTTTTTACTTCACTTCTCTACATCTTAATGAGTTATGATATGCTGTGCCAAGGAGAAAATATACAAGATATTTCAATACGCTAATAAATTGAAGTCTCCTACTCTATCTTTTGGATTCAAGCTCATGGGCTTCCCCTCAATCTTGTGACAATGAACAATGCTAGAAAATAGGTGGTTTATTCCCTACTATTGAAAAGATAGGCTCTGATCTTGGTAACTCGTCCTTGTGGTGTATGTGTGTTAAACTAAAGGTTGTTGTTAATGTCAATGTCCCCCTTAAAAAGGGATTTTGGCTTAAAAGAGTAGGGTTAAAGGATGCGTGGATTCAATTTAAATATAAAATATTTCCTGATTTCTGTTCTGCATGTGGAAAGTTGGTTCATGTTTTAAAACAATGCTCAACAAATAACTCCCTCATTGCTAATCTGCACTATGATAAATCTCTTAGAGCCTTCGAGTTGGGGGCAAAAAAAAAATTTTAACTTAATATTTAATTTGGAGAGTCTTCTATGAACTAAGGTGAAAGGCCAAGGACGAGTAAGAAAGAGGTGTCTAGGATGATCGATGCTGCCATAATGCTCTTAAAATTCCCAATAGGTGCCCATGACTATCATGTCTCTAATACTACTACTCATGATATTTTAGAGAATGATAGGCTCGTTGTTACTCTGGCCCAATTGAGTAAGTGGGCTGCTCAAGATAGTGATGGCAATGAGGTAAAAAAGAAGACTAAGGAGCGAAGGAGGATTTGATTTACAATATGGTGAAATAAGACAACTCTGGGAATTGGTACCTTCTGAGGGACATAACTGACTATAGTGAGGATAATGTTTATTTGTTTTTTTATTCCTAAGACTTTGTAAGAAAGATGACCCAAATTAATTCAAAACACAATCTGCCATATGGAAATGAAATGTCAATAGAATGATGAACAGTCTTAAAAAATCAACCCGATATAAATATGAACTTGACAAACTAAAGATGCATGTTGAGAAATCAATAATAAATGTTGATTATATTGAGATGGAAGATCTCTCTGCTAAATCTTCTTATGTCAAATCATTCTAGGCTAATGGGGGGCTTGCAGTGGTTGTCACTGAACAATCAATTCTACAGCCATGAGTCTATTATGTTGGAACTATGAAGGACTTAGGCGGCCCTTGATGGTTCAGGTGTTACGAGAGTTGTCCCTTCTCCATAAGCCTTGCATTGTTTTTCTAGCTTAAACTAAGCAAAAGAGCGAATGTGCGTCTAAATTTCTATGCAATCTAAATTTTGTAAATTCCCATTGTGTCTATCCTTGTGGGCTTTCTGGAGCTTTGGCACTTAGGTAGACAGATGATGTCAAAGTTGAGGTTGTCTATGACAATGCTAGACCCATAGATGCTTGGAATGAGTTTGATTTGTTTTCAAAAAAATGGCATCACGTGTTCATGTATGGTGAACCTACAACAAACAAGAGAAGACAGTTTTAGCACAGCCTTTGAGAGAGATATGCTCGCCCCTCTAGGCCTTTTGCAGTTTCGGGTGATTTGAATGATATACCTTCAACATATAACAAATCTAATGGGGCTCAAGCATTTGTTGCCCTTTTGGAGTTCTACAGTAAGGTCTTTGATGATTGCCACCTTATTGAGATTGACTCCAAAGGTTGTAGATTCTCTTGGGCCAATAAATAAGACGATGAAATTTTTGTTAGTAAGCATATTGATAAAAATTGTGGTGAACTATGAATGGATGTCTGTTTTTGAATTTGTGGATGCCCTGCTCATGCTTACCATAGGCTCTGATCACTTCCCTCTCATTATTCTCCTTAAGGAGCATATATTTAAACCGAGACCCATGTTCAAATTTGAATCTAAGTGGTGCTAGGAAGAGGATTAGGCAATAATTTTTCAGGAAGAATGCGACCCGATACCTTCTAGATCCTAAATGTATAAAGCTTTAATAGATGCTCTGTGCCTGTAGGCGCCGATTTATGCAATGGTGGTCAGATCACAGAAGTGTCAGAACATAGCTTATGGAGCAGCTGATGCAAAAGCTCTCCTCTATACAAAGTCAAGAGGGAGCCGGTCAGAACAGATCTTATAGACTAGCTGATGCAAAAGCTCTCCTCTATACAAAGCCAAGAGGGATCCACGGGCTCCCTTACTGAAGAGGAAAATCTTAAGTATCAACTTTAGAAGTTCTAGGATTCCGAGGAGAGGCATGGGCATCAGCGTTCTAGCGTTAATTGGCCCAAATATGATGATAGGAACATAAAGTTCTTCCATGCCTCCACTCCCTCAAGGAGGAAAACCAACGCTACGCTGAGAATTAAGGATGCCGGTGGTAATTAGGTTGAGAGTGAATAGAAATCCATCTAGTGGCATCTCATTTCTTCAGAGATCTATACGCTAGCAGAGAAGGAGACTGCCATGATGAGGCTTTCGATGCTATTCCCAAGGTGGTATCCGAGCAGATGAATGAGGATTTGTGTGCCCCGGTGATAGATGAAGAGATCATCCGAGCCTCTAATCAACTAGGAAGCCTCAAAGCTCTAGGACCCGATAACTTCCGAAGTATTTTCTAATCGGAACATTTGGAATGTTATTGGAAGCAATGTTATCAATGCGATGAAGGCCTTTTTTCAGAATGGCTTGATAATTAAAAAAATTCAATGAGATGGACATTGTACTAACGCCAAAAATTAACAAGTCGTAAACCATGAGTCAATTTTGACCTATAAGCGTATGAAACTTCATTTATAAAATCATCTCAAAAGTCATGACAAACAAACATAAACAACTAATGTCAAGCCTGATCTCCCTATTGCAAGCTGCGCATGTTGAGGGCCGTCAAATCTAAGACAAAATAGTTGTTTCCCATGAGGCATTTCATATTATGAGGACGAGGAAGATGGGTAGAAAAGGAACAATGACCCTCAAAATTGATTTAGCTAAAGCCTATGACCAGGTTAATTGGGCCTTTTTAGAATGTATTTTGTCTATGATCAGTTTTGACCAACATTTCATCAATTGTGTTATACAACATGCTTCGGAAACAGCTTCTCATTAGAGTATCCCCCTGATGGGGTAAGGCTGCGTACATTGTACCCCTCCCAGACCCTACTCACACAGGAGCCTTTGTGGCACTGGGCCTGCTGTTGTTGTTGTTGGTGGTTATACAACATGCTACTACCGTCACGATTAGTCTGGTGGTAATTGGGGTGCATTTGGGTCACATTAAGACTGACAGAGGCCTCCACCGAGGGGACCTCTTTCTCCACATCTTTTTATTCTAATTATGGATGTGTTATCTAGAAGTATCATGGAGTTGGTTCGCTCAGGGCAATGTCAGCCATTTCGAGTTAACCGGTTTATGCCTCCTTTATCACACCTCTTCTTTGTTGATGATTACATCCTATTTTTGAAGTTAACAGTCAAACTTGTACAAACATTAGAGGTATCATTCAGTTGTTTTGCAGGGCACCTGCACAGATGATAAATTTTAAAAATTTCAAAACGTTTTTTTTTTCCTTGCTAATAAGAAGTCTGATGTAAAAAGACTTTATTTAAACTCCTTTGGGGTGGACTCCATGAGGATGAGTAAAACTTGGGGATTCAATTGACCTGGGTTAAATAAAAAAAGCAGTGTTGACCCAGATTCTTGAGCGCATACATCAAAGCTTGAAGGGATGGGCCAAAACTCTCCTCTCACATGCGGGAAGTGAAGTCTTGGTCAAATTAGTCCTATCCATCATCCTTGTCAATTTAATGCATTGTTTTAAAGTCCCCAAATTCTTTTATGCTAAAATTAACAGTATTATTTCTAGATATTGGTAAGAGGGGTTGCTGACGCTGAATGTGTTGTCTATTGGGTGAAGAGATCCAAACTCACTAATCCCAAAAAAGATGGAGGTCTCGATTTTAGGGACTTTGAAGGATTTAATCTATCTTTACTAGGGAAGCAAGCCTAGAACATTTTGTATTATCCCTGATGCTTTTTTGATAAAGTTTGTGAAAGCTATACACTTTCCCAACTCCCCATTCCTCAAGGCTTCAGGTGGTTCAAATCCCTCTTTGTAGTGGAGGAGCATTCTCTAAGGGCAAGGATCTGATTGCAAACAATCAATATTGGTCTATAGGTAATAAGGCCTTAGTGAACATTTGGACAAATAGGTGGATCTTGGGGGCAGAAACTCCTATTCCTCCAATGAGACAGCCTAATGGGAGCAACTCGAAAATGGTGTCAGAATTGATAGTTCCTAACACTAGATGCTAGAACTTGAAGAAAGTAAAAAATCTTTTCCCAAACCACTTAGCTTAGAAAATTGAATGCATCTTGATAGGAGGTCATGGTATAGAGGACTCCCTTATTTGGATTGGTTCTAAGAACGATGATTTTGATGCTAAAAGTGGCTATGCTAGATAGAATAGGATGGGGTCAGGTTGAACCCTCCAACCGTTACACTTTTACTCAAGCCATTGCTTTGATTTGGGGATTACCTTGTGAACCTATAGTGAAATTCTTCTTATGGAGAGTGTGTAGTAATGCAATAGCATTAGGCAACAACTTGTTTAGAAGGAAGGTCGTTAGTTCTCCTTGTTGCCTTCATTGTGAAACTGAAATTGAGATTATTGATTACATTTTATTTTGGTGTCCCTTTGCGTATCTAACTTGGCAAATTTCAAGCTTGGGTTTCAAGCCCAACTCTATCAGGTTTCCAGGGTTTGTGAGATGGTGGCATGATTTATTTGATGTTTGCAATTCTGATATAAATTTTATTGCAGCTTGTGCCTATCTTTATTACTAGTTGTGGAAAAACAGGTGCAATATTGCCTTTCCTCTTCCCCCCCCCCCCCCCCCCCCCCCCCCCCCCCTCCCTCCCAAGTTGTGCACTAGAGCTTCAACTAGGACTAGTATCGAGAATGTTGTGCCTCTTGGTCCCCTCCACCTCCTCATTTTGTTAAAATATTGATGCTGCTTTAGGAAGGCAATCGAGTTGCTTGTATGGTTGTGGCTCGGGATCCAGTAGGAGCTATGATTAGGGGTGGTTGTTCTTCGGTTGTTGCCTCCTCTCCCTTGATGGCCAAAGGCATAGCCATTCAGGGTGCTTTTTTTTTCATTCCTCTGGAATGGAATAGAGTAATCATCGAATCAGGTTGTACAGAAGTCATTGCAGTATTAAAGAGCGACTTTGATCCTCCTTGCCCAATTTGGGCTCTTGTGAAGGACATCCAGCCACTTTATTTTGCTTTTGATTCTCGTATTTTCGCTGGATTCCTCGTAATTGTAGTCCTACAACTCATGTAGTGGCTAAGTACCATTCTGATAAGTCTTATAGCCATAGATTGTGGTTAAATCCACCACCAAAACTTGCTGTTGTAATTTCTGGTGATATGGAATGCAGCTCTCTCTGGCCGTGAGGTCGTTCTTGTTGATAAAAAAATAAAAAAAAGCATATTACTCAATGCACACCAAATTGGTCCACGTGGCCCACACATGGGGTGCAATTGCTCTTAGAGTAACTCGAGAATTCGCAATCCATATGACAATTTAGGTGTATGAAGGCATTGTAACGAAGAGTATCTGAAACCCAATTGATTTAGTTTTGAACTATTAATAAATAAAATTACTTTATTTATTTATTGTTTAATTATATTTTACAATTTGTACATGCATGTGATCTCTTTTCAAAATGTTCAATGAGATGGAAAGTTGTCCATAATTAACGTATCAATATTTGATTTTAGTCATCAATGAGATTGAGTCACAAATTGACTTATATTGAAAAAATCACACAATCAAGCACAAGCAGAAACGAAAAACAACAAAAATTTTGAAAATCAACTCATCAGTAATTATATGGAAACTCTATCTCAACTAGAGGGAAAAACCACAGGACCCAAACTGATGCCTCATCAACTATGAAATGTAGGAACTACAATCTCCAATTGAAACCTCCAAACCCCATATTATAATCATCATCAATCATCAATGTGACTATTGCACGATAAGTCATCAACTATCTCACAATGCAACCATTGTATGGCGAGTCACTAACCCTCTCACAATGTTTCTTTTGCACGGCAAGTCATGAACCCTCTCACAATAGAACTATTGTATGGTGAGTCAACAACCCTCCTCAATGTATTTGTTACACGGTAAGCCATCAACCCTTCTCACAACGACTTTGGATAGAGGAAGCTACAAAACTCTCTCAACTCACATGACCGTCAATCAAAACAAACATAAAACGAATCTCGCCCTAGGTGCCCTCCTTGGCACCCCTTTACAATACCTTTAAACCTTCACATCTGTCCTCACTTTTTTTCTGCACTTCTAAACCTTCATTCTAACCTCCTTTTATACCCAAGTTACCTAATCTTAATCACAATCAGATTAGGTAGCTTAATCTAATTCAAATCAAATCATGATTAAATCTAATCAAATCATACAAACTCAAATCTCCCCTAAATTAAATCAATATATTTTAAGGTAAATAATATCCAACAAAAGGCTTGATATGTCATAAAAAATAAGCTCATAGTTAGTGATAAGCTTTAACTACATATCTATTAAGACCATAATATGGTATAAGTGATGGCTTGTCATAGTCATGTTGATAGAGACCCATAAATTAAAATCACATTAGGGTTTGCCAATAAGATTGAACTACTAAACTGGACTACTTGAATTCAATCACTACCAGAAATAAATACTTCATATTATGATGTTAAGTGATGACTCTTAATCCTATATAAATGACTTCCACTCGTGCATGTCAACCTCATTTTATGTGTTCATAATTGAGGTCCTAGAGTGATCGATATTCTTTCTACATTGGGAAGTAGCATTAAATGTGACGACAACAAACACTCAACAAAGAATGTACAATATGTTCTTGAAATAGTATCCCTTAAGTGAATTCTTCCTCACTAATTATCCACACAAAAAAAAAAAAAAAAAAAAAAACCTCTTCAAGTGAATTTGCAAGTGTTCAAAATTTGAAACATTTGGCCAAAATACTTTAAGTGAATGGTACTGAAATTGATACAAGAAATATATTTTTGCATTATAGAACTTTTGCAAAGAGCAAATCGGGAACTCAAGAAGTTGTGACAAACATAATGATAGTGGTTAAAATTATTTTCATCATGGATATCTAATAGAGGGATCATTGCATTCATACAATAAGCAAATTGAAACTTTGGAATAAACATAATTAATTCTAGAGTACAACAATATTTATTTAGTGGAGTTGAATTTGTTAAATGCCAATCAAATATTATCATGTGATGATAATAGATTTGATGCATTTAGAGTTAGAATTAAATTATTTGTAAAGTCCTTTTACAAGTCTCAATATGTACACCATTTGAAATACTATGTTAAATTCAGATAATAAATTATTCTTTAATGAGATGAATAAATTTAATGTTAAATGATATTCATGAGATAAATATATATATATTATGAAAAAAAAAATACAAAGAACTGTGCGCCCGGCCATTTTTTTATTAAAAAAACAGGGGGGCTCGCTGAAGATCCATGGGCTTAACCAGGAGTGTTTTTTCTGTTTTTTTATTTTCATTTTTTATTTTTGTAGGATTTCACTTCTACTATGATCTAAACACTACTTAAAGGCACTATTATAAATAAAGGCCCTAAGTATTGAGTTTATTATTTAGCTTTTCTAAAATCCAAACTATTAATTTTTTTCTAATTTAATATTATCGAAACCCACCCTTCGGCCATAAAAGAGTTATTATAAAGAAGATTTTAGAGAGCTCACGAGTTTATGAGATGCAGGGTTTGGGCTTCTTTTCAAGTAAAATTCTTAAGTTTATCCTTTTATGCTTTCCTTTTTTTTTTTTTTTTCTTTTCTTTATGATATATTATATTATGTAAATATTTGTTTTATTTGATATGTTTATATCCTTGTAAGAATATTAGATTAGACTTTAAATTTCTCTATAATGCTTATTCTGATTAATTTTCATAAATGTTTTTAAGATATTTCCCCGTATGCATGAGATTTAAAATAACAAAATGCTTTTATGCATGATTGATTGTATTTCTTATGCAAAATACAATGCTATATGTGTGACATATTGTGGTATTACACGATGTATCACATATATAAATTGTCAAAAATATACAATTGAAGTACTATAAATTTACAAAAATGCCAAAAATACATCTATTTTAGATAAATAGTTGATGTATTTTCAAATTGTGTAATGAAATTGTGAATGAAGTGTTTCGAAGTTGGTCTCAAATGTGTGTTCTAAGTGTTTGAATGTGTTTAAATATGTATCGGGATGTGTGTCGATACACGGGGCTGGTGTATCGAGACATATTCATACAAAACAGGACTGCAGAAGTGTGTGTCAACACACAGATCAACAGAAAGGTACTGCGGACCTGTGTGTCGACACACAGATCTACAGTAAAGGTTCTGCAGACCTGTGTGTCGACACACGGGGGCAGTTTTTCCAGAATTGCGCACTTTAACCACCCGGGTTTTGCACCCCATTTTTGGGATATGTTTTGGGATGTCTTATTTCACTTGATTTGTTATATATACCCCACTAGTTTGATTGTTGAATGTTGATGAAAAAAGATCTTTGCCTTTGAAAAACGGTCGTTCTCTTACATTTCGGCATATCTCCCTTTACATACTTTCACTCCATTTTATTTGGTTATCGTTGTATCCCCGAGACTATTTCATACGCTGAAATAAGTCTTAAGGAAAGTGATATCAGGCCTCGAAACCTATGGATCGGAAAGTTACCCGTTTACTTTATTTTGCAAGTGTTTACACCAACAATCTTAATACTTATTTTTCACGTTTGGGATCTTGGGTTTGATATGGCTTCGTCACTGAGAGAGATGACCGCGAATGTCGTGAAGTTGGACTGTTTTGATGGCGGAAATTTCCGCCGTTGACAGAGGAAGATGCACTTCCTGATAACTATGCTCAATGTGGCGTATGTCCTGAATAGACCTTATCGTGCAACCCCCACTGCTGAGGAGGAGGAGACACCGGCCGAGCAACGAGCCTGGTTGAAATGGGAGAAAGATGACTACATATGTCGAGGGCATATACTCAATGGGATGACTGACGCCCTCTTCTACATCTACTCCAACGTCTCGACCGCTAAGGAACTGTGGGACGCGCTCGAGGCACGGTACGTGGTAGAAGATGCCACAAGTAAGAAAATTTTGGTTAGTCGGTTTAATAACTATAAAATGTTGGATGGTCATCCGGTCATGGAGCAATTCCTTGAAATTGAACGAATTTTGAATAATTTTAAACAACATAATATGAACATGGACGACACCATTCTTGTTTCTTCTTTGATTGACAAACTTCCCCCTTCTTGGAAAGAGATTAAGAAGTCTCTCAAGCACAAGAAGGAAGACATGTCAATCAAAGAATTGACTAACAATTTGAGAATTGAGGAAGGATATAGGTTACAGGATGACAATAAGGACCGCCCCGGTGACATTGGAAAGATCAATGTCACAGAAGAAGGCCAGACGAGTAAGAGGATCAAACGAACCGGACACTTTCACAAGAAACGCAACGAAAAGAAAATCAAGCTGGTTTGTTGGGAGTGTCATGCTCCCAGTCACCTAAGGAGAGACTGCATCCGCCTTAAAAACAATAAGAGGGAGGGGCAAGATCATCGCAACAAAAGTTCGAACGTTAAGTTCGTGGCTATGATCTCGGAGATCAACCTAGTCGAGAGTGATGACTCTTGGTCGGTTGACTCGGGGGCCACAAAACACGTATGTAAAGACAAAGGTTTCTTTACAGAATTGAAACCCCGTGAGCAACGGTATTGTATTGTTCATGGGCAATGGAGCGAGTATAACGGTGAAGGGGAAGGGAAAAGTTAACTTACTTTTCACTTCTGGAAAAACCCTTACCCTAGCCAATGTATACTATGCCCCGGATGTAAAGAAGAACCTTGTGTCTCGTGGCCTGTTGAATAGGTTCATGTTTAAACAGGTCTTCGAGTCTGACAAGGTTGTACTGTCTAAGGGGGGCGTGATTGTTGGAAAGGGGCATCTCTGTAACTCTATGTTTAAATTAAATATTGATAATAAAAGTGCTAGTTCTGTTTATTTGCTTGACTCTACTTATTTATGGCATCATAGATTAGGACATGTGAATTATAGTAAAGTGCGTGAAATGGCTACTTCGATGTTGATTCCACATGTTGAAAAAGTAGATGATAAGTGCAAGACGTGCATGCTAACGAAAATAACTAAGTTACCGTTTCCATCGGTAGAAAGAGAAACGAATTTACTTGACTTGATACATAGCGACTTGTGTGACTTCAAAAATACTCCTACCATAGAGGGAAAACGATATTTTATCACTTTCATTGATGACTACTCAAGATATTGCTATGTATATCTGATTAATTATAAAGATGAGTCGTTAGAAAGATTTAAAGCATAAAAAGCCGAAACAGAACTACATTGTGAAACCTTCCTGAAACGACTTAGGTCGAACCGTGGTGGAGAGTACTATGACCCCAAGTACTTTGAATCCACTAGTATAGTGCATGAAATTACCGCACCGTATACGCCACAACAGAATGGCGTGGCTGAGAGGAAAAATCGGACTCTTACTGAAATGGTTAATTCTATGTTGTCATACTCCGGTCTCAGTGATGGTTTTTGGGGTGAGGCTATGTTAACAGCCTGTCACATTTTCAGCCGTGTTCCAAATAAGAAAAGCAAAATGACCCCATATGAACACTGGAACGGTAGACCCCCTAGGTTGAGTTATCTCAAAGTGTGGGGGTGTAGGGCCGTAGTTAGAGTCCCTGAACCTAAACGTAAAAAGTTAGGTGAAAGAGGCGTCGATAACATATTTGTTGGGTATGCACCGTATAGCAAGGCGTATCGATTTTATGTAATTGAGCCAAATGATTATGTTAGTATTAATACAATAATAGAGTCGAGAGATGACATCTTTGATAAGAATCTGTTCACCTCTATCCCTAGACCGAGGGATTATGTACCGGTTGATAACGACGCAACGGTGTTGTATGGTTATGATGATGTTCACCATGAGAGGGAACAAACCTCTAATTTTACTCCAAAACTCCGAAGGAGTAAGAGAGTAAGGAAAGAGAAATCTTTCGGATCGGACTTCTATTCCTTTTTGCTAGAAGGTTCGAGAAATGATGTGGTCTCTGTTGTACCATGTTGTCATGTCATGGAGGCTGACCCTATGACGTTTGATGAGGCAATGAGATCTCATGATGCCGCTTTTTGGAAAGAGGCAATTAATGATGAGGTGGATTCCATTATGGGCAATAATACCTAGATATTAGTGGATCTTCCACGAGGAAGTAAGCCGATTGGGTGTAAATGGATCTTCACGAAGAAGATGAAAGTCGATGGGACTATTGATAAGTTCAAGGCGCGATTGGTGGCTAAAGGGCTTACCCAAAAATATAGGTTAGACTACTTTGACACTTATGCCCTCGTGGCGAGGATATCGACTATAAGAGTGTTGATTGCTCTTGCCTCTATGTATAAACTCGTAATTCACCAAATGGATGGGAAAACGGCCTTTCTGAATGATGAATTGGAAGAGGAAGTGTACATGAAACAACCTAAAGGGTTTGTTGTACCGGGCCAAGAGAAGAAGGTATGTAAACTCATACGCTTTTTGTATGAGCTAAAGCAAGCCCCAAAACAATGGCATCAAAAATTTGATGAGGTTGTTCTGAACAACGGGTTCATAATAAATGAATCGAACAAGTGTGTATATAGCAAGTTCGAGAATGGCAAAGGTGTCATAATTTGCTTGTATGTGGATGACATGCTTATATTCGGTACGGATCACGAACAAGTAGAGAGGACTAAAAGATTTCTCTCTGAGAATTTAGCTATGAAAGACATGGATGATGCTGAGGTAATCCTTGGTATAAGGATTGTAAGGAATGAGGACTCGATATCCTTGACTCAATCCCACTACGTGGAGAGTGTGTTGAAGAGATTCAATTGTGATGCATGTGCACAGGAGCTCACACCCATGGACCCAAGTATGAAATTGGTATCGAATAGGGGCCCACCTATTTATCAGTTGGATTATGCCCAAGTCATTGGGTATCTGATGTACGCCATGACGAGCACTGGGCCTGACATAGCCTATGCTGTTGGAAAGCTTAGTAGATATACTAGCAATCCCAATAAGCCACATTGGCAAGCAGTCTATAGAGTACTAAAGTACCTGAAGAGTACCATAGACTATGGTATTTCGTATGTGGGGTATCCCCCGATTTTGGAGGGATACTCGGATGCCAGTTGGATCTCCCATGGGGAGGATCATGCATCAACGAGTGGATAGGTTTTCTTACTCGGTGGAGGTGCAGTTTCTTGGGGTTCCAAGAAACAGGCCTGTATAGCTGATTCTACGATGGCAACAGAGGTTATAGCTCTTGCTTCCGCGGCTAAAGAAGCCAAATGGTTAAAGGATCTCTTGTACGAGATACCTTTGTGGCCTAAGTCGATCTCACCGATATCTATCCATTGTGATAGTCAAGCTACGCCTTCTAAAGCGTACAGTGAAGTGTACAATGGGAAGTCTCGACACATTGGTATGAGACACAGTATAGTGAGGGATCTGATTCGAGAAGGTGTCATCACTGTGGATTTTGTGAGGACTAGTCAGAATATAGCAGATCCGTTCACAAAAGGCCTTGCGAGAGACTAAGTCCTGAAAACGCGCACAGGGATGGGGTTGACACCTATCGTTTTTAGTCACCCATGATTGGCTCTCAACTCGACGCCCAGTCAGACGCTAGGTCTCGGGTTCAATGAGTGAGTTTTGTCATCCGTGTGGCTGCAAGCATAAAAGAATTTTGCCATCCCGTGTGTGAAGTGCTTGGTACTGCGTCAGAGATTTATAGGATGAGCGTAAGCTCTTAATGGACCCGGCCTTGATAATCTTGTAACAGAATGTCGGTTGCAGGACATGATCTGTTGGGGTCCACCTTAGTGAGTGTGAAGTTTGGCCGCTTCAAGGGGTGATTTTTGACAAAGGGTTTGGCCCTGATACACTCGCGAAGGGTACAGGATATCCGGCATCATATGTGTGGATCTGGGAGGTGTAAGGTATGAATGGGGAGTAGATTGCCTAGTGCGTGATGATGTGTTCAGTTAGTCAAAAGGGTTGAGTGGTTCAAAGCTTAGTCTACCATCTTCGATCCAATTAATTGCAAACATGTCATTACCAGTTGGGGGTTCAATCGATAGACAGCCTCATTGATGCGCGACATGGCTTCCTTTAACTTAGAGATGTCGTTTGTGAGAATGACTGTACTTTGAAAATAGTGGGAGAATGTTGATGTATTTTCAAATTGTGTAATAAAATTGTGAATAAAGTTTTTCGAAGTTGGTTCCAAATGTGTGTTCTAAGTGTTTGAATGTGTTTAAATGCATATCGGGATGTGTGTCGATGCACGGGGCTAGTGTATCGAGACATATTCATACAAAACAGGATTGCAGAAGTGTGTGTCGACACACATAGCCCGTGTGTTGACACACAGATCAACAGAAAGGTACTGTAGATCTGTGTGTCGACACACACAAGGGGATAGTTTTTCCAGAATTGCCCTCGTTAAACACCTGGGTTTTGCACCCCATTTTTGGGGTATGCTTTGGAACGTCTTCTTTCACTTGATTTGTTATATATATCCCACTAGTTTGATTGTTGAATGATGATGAAAAAAGATCTTTGCCTTTGAAAAACGATCGTTCTCTTACATCTCTATATATCTCCCTTTGCATACTTTCACTCCATTTTATTTGGTTATCGTTGTATCCCCGAGACTATTTCATACGCTGAAATAAGTCTTAAGGAAAGTGACATCACGCCTCGAAACCTGTAGGTCGAAAAGTTACCCGTTTACTTGATTTTGCAAGTGTTTACACCAACATAAATACAAAAAATAAAACTCAAATTCATTTACATGCAAATCTTGTAATAATACAAGTCAACAAATCATGCTTGTTAAAATAAGTTTCGTAGTGATCCTACTGAGATAGTATTTCCATTTGAAAATTACCCCCGGATTGACTGACTTGATCACCACTCGTGATGTACTAGCACAATTAGGCTCCCATTTTCCCCCTTTTATCTGCACAACCCCCGTAGAGAGCACAACTCTTACGAAAATTTTGATACGCAAACATCAGCAGGGTGTGTATATATCATCTCCACTGGGATGAATTTATAACCTCTCGCAAAGAGCACCCTCGGAAATGATCCACAAGAAGTACGACATCCCCTTTCAAGGATTCGCTTCTACTAAGTCTCTTATACGTCGTTAAGAATGTGCTGATATATGTACAACCACAATTAATCCATTCACCTTTATAAATTCATTATAAAAGTCAGGACAGTTGGGCTCTCTGCTACTAATAGCAGCTACTAGGCACAGGTTTTGGTGGATTATGTTGTCCATGAACCATATATATATATATATATATATATATAAGAATGTATACTCGTGTTATGGTCTCCAAGGAAATGCATACCTACCATCTCTATAAATAAATATTATTAATGGGCAACATGACCCTAGATAGCCACCAAGTAGACATCTCCGAGATATAATACTAATGCTATATGCTAAGGACACAACAACATAAGAGGGAGACGATCATAGGCTAAATAATATCCCCAAATTGAGCAGGATTCACACTTACGTTGTGTCCCCCTCTCCAAAAAGGACCAATAAAATTGATTCCGATATATCAACAAGCCATCCAGATATGACATCATGGTGCACTCTCTAATCATTTGGCCAATCATTGCATTCTCACGATTGCAAATCAGTGATAATAGCAAGAACTGCTCCATCCTCAATCCCATGATGCTTCTAGCATATTCAACGAATTTGGATTTTATAAATCGACATTCCATATGAAGTAGATACACAACTCTTACACGCTTTCAAACCCATTTAGAATTTAAAAATTTTGATTAGAAAACAACGAAAGAGCTGAAATATTGTAGGAAAAAGAAAGAAAATTGAGTCTTCTCTGTTGTAATGTGATTTCGGTGTGGGGAGACTTCGGTATTTATAAAAGAAGGAAATACGATCAATTGCATAACAAGATCAATCATGTGCGTTGGTAGCGTACGTCTCACCCCTCCCCAGACCCTGTCTTGACGGAAGCCTATTTGTGGCACTGAGTTTGTTATTGTTGTGGTAAGATAGGGAGGAGGAAATGCCTCTAGCGTTCAGAGTTCCCGATCACTCGGCTATGCCGTTGAAGGACACATTACAATTAGTATGCTAGATTATGATGCTGTTGTCCTGCTACAAACACCCACTTCCCACGCCTTAGATCATAGCCACATCACGAGCCCCAATGTCAAATTTCACAACATCCCTACAGTCTAGCACAATGGAAGTTTGGTATTGACATCCGTGATTCTCTAAATCATTTCAAAAATACAAGGACAACTGGAAACTGAAGCAACAAACGCAAGACACTTATTCATCTGTACACAATTTAAGAAAAAGAGAGAAAAAGAGAAAAGCAGGAACTTAGGGGATGTTTGGGTCTTTTTTTGTTTATAATTTTTAGTTTTAGAGAAGCTAAAAATCATATTTTGCAAATTATTCTTCCTCTTTTTTGGTTTTTTTAATTTTTAGCTCTTTTTACTCTTATTTGGTTTTAAATTTAAAATTGAAATCTACAGACAAGAAAAAACTCGTTTGCAAAACCTGGCTTTTGGCTT
Organism: Simmondsia chinensis; assembly: GCA_018398585.1. Lineage (NCBI taxonomy): Eukaryota > Viridiplantae > Streptophyta > Magnoliopsida > Caryophyllales > Simmondsiaceae > Simmondsia > Simmondsia chinensis. The sequence continues at coordinate 9,797,023 of JAGTTD010000004.1, forward strand.
CTTAAAAGCTATAAACAGAAAATGCGACCAAACAACCACTTAACTAACTTTTTAAACTAGAATTTGGGGGGAAAAAAGTGACCGCTTACTGAGACCATTAAATTTTACCTTCCTATGTTTTTAAGAGAAGGCAATACTTACAATGCAGAACTCCAAATTGAGCAGCAGCTTTAGACGTAATAAATCATGCCAACTTCGATGAGACTGATGTGTGGTATGTTAAGCGCCACTGCTGGGCCCCGGCAGTTCTTCCTTAGAAACGAGTACCCAATATCAATCGCGAGCTTTTTGAGAAACGAGGAAGATCTTCGAGCCTTTACATATGAATGGCCCATTATGTAAGCGACACCTGCCTCCTTTGCTTCTATCAAGTCGAAAAGCTCTTCTCTTACAGCTGGGTCCATGGCTGGGTTTGGGGGGACCCGGAACTTGACCCGACGCCTTCTGACCTGCATTCCCTCGTCGTCATAAGCAGACCGCATGCTCTGGAGGGTCAGGGACCGGCTGCTCTGGATCGAGTCATTGGGTTCAAGATCATCCTGCTCTGACATTACTAGGGTCGAGCTTGATTGAACCGTCCGTGTGCTTATAACTGCCATCCTACCGTCATAAGAGGAGCTTTCTGAACCCGAAAACTGCGGCTCCACAGCTTCCATCTGGATAAACTCTGCAATACTTTTGATAAGCAAGTTCTCAAAATCACCGTCATCTCGAGGGATGTCCTTGTAGCCATACCGTACTATGCACCGGTACATACGGTACGGTCTTGGACAGATTCTCCCAATGAGGAAACGCTCCTCGGCAGAAACGTATGGGACTGGGACTGATTTCACACAGACAAAAACCAAGACCTTGTGGAAGGCAGGTAAGTTGGTTACAAAGTGAGAGAAGATTGCAGGAACTCCGGTTGCGAGTTCAGAATAGACCAGACCAATACCAGGCACGCGCACTATTCCTAGGCTTGGACCTAGACCGAGGATCCATTTAAGGGATACCTTGTTATGGAGGTCAAAGTTGTACTTTTTCCGGGTTCCGTAGTGCCAAACGTACATGACGATCACGAAGATGACTGAGAGCATGATTGGAACCCAACCTCCCTGAGGCACTTTCGTAAGAGCTGCTGACAAATAGACTGCCTCGATAAATCCGAAAAGTAGAAAGAAGGGAACCGCTAGAAGACCTTTTTGCCAAACAAAGGTGATAACGAGCGCCATAAGGCATGTTGTGATTATCATGACTGTCATGCATGCAAGCCCTGTAAATCAAAAACCATTAGTCAAAAACTATACCATCTTAAGCCTCATAACCATGGAGTCAAATCCTGTTTCGCGACAGCGTCATCGTGAGAGTAAGGTGTCGTAGAGATATCATACAAAAGGTCTAAGTTGATTAGGAGCCCTATGTTTGCAAAGATCTGAATAAACATCATACAATCATTATTTTATGACTATATTTGGGTTAATAAAGGCTAGCTTAAAATTTTGTTATGTAATGACCTTTCTGTGATTCCATGCTCATAAATAATAACCATTAGTATCAACATATTGTAGTGCATTTATTTACAGCCATCCATACAAAGAAAAGCAATTACCACTTCCACCACAAACCTACTGTCTATCTCAGGTTTGTTATGCCCTAAAACAAGCCACTGACACTCTACCATGAAATTATATAATTTTCAAGATTGACATTCCTCCTTCTTGTTCTACGGATGTGGACATTCCTCCTTTGATTAAGGCCTTGTTCTATGGATGTGGACATTCCTCCTTTGATTAAGGCCTTGTTCTACGGATGTTGACTCATGCCTGATACTTAATTACTAATAGCTAGCTCAACAGCAACCACCGGATTCCATTAGAACTCCAAAGTTAAGCGTGCTTAGGCGAGAATAGTACCAAGATGGGTGACCTCCTGGGAAGTCCTCGTGTTGCACCCCTCAGGTTGGGGGTTCTTGAAAAGTGCCTCTCTTTAGGGTAGCACCCTAAAGGGCGAAGACTGCGTACATCCACTCCCCCCCCAAAAAAAAACACCCCAAAAAGACCCTGCTTAGACGGGAGCCCCTGGAGCATTGGGAATGTGGCTTTAGCTCAACAACAGACGCGAGTGGAGGATTTGCCTACCTTTAATGTGCAATGGGCATTTGAAATAATTAGAATGAAAGTGCAAAATGATATAAAGAACTTCCAACTGATGAGGGAAAGAACTACTTTGCTACATTCATAAACTGTAAATTCTTAACTCCAGATGCAAATCAGATTAACCTATAAAAAATAACCTATCATAAGATCGCCCAAATTCCAATTCAGACGCAATTAGCAAACTCGGTATTCTTTCTTTGATAAGTAAGCGGCAATCTATAAGCGAGACCTGAACTAGGACTAGCAGATATGAAGTGACACTTGATGACATGACACGAAGAAAGAGGATATGAGATCAAGTTGTTGAAGTTGGATAGAGATTGGGTTGACATATTAATCTGATTAATTTAGTTGAATTTGGGTTTGGATTGTGCCGATCCATTAACAACTCATTTAAATGCAGACTCAAAAGAGACCTGTTCCTCTCAGATTGAACTTGTTTATCCAAAAGTTATGTCAATTATAAGGAGTTACGTGGGTTATTCAAGTTTCGTAGGTTGTTGCTATAGCCTATGTTGGTATAAGATAATTTGTAATACAATTCGGTTATTATGCTGATTTGATAGTTTGTTTTACACAACTATTAACATGTCAAAAACTAGTTCCTATTGCAAGTTGGTGGAGTGATGTGTAACAAAAGTCGCCCATATTTGTTAATTGAGACATGTGGAGTTGGGTAGGGTTTGTGAAGCCCTTTGCCAGACACCTTATATCAACATGAACTCAACAAAACATGATAAATCCACCATTTTCCGGGAACCATTTGCCACACAAGGCCAATTGAACTTCATCCCCATTTTATTCCCCACGCAAGTTACTGATACAGCACCGGAGAAGAGTTTTAATGATTGTAAAAGACGCAATATTTTATTAGATTCTGTAAGGCTATTTGATAGGATTAGAATAAAGAATATCTTTTTAGTCAATAGGATAATTTAGTTATCTTTATTTTGACTAATAGAATAATTTAGATGTTTATTTAGAGAAGTAGTTTCCTAATTAATTTCATATTCATCTCTTTCGTTATTCAATAGGAATCGGTTTTTGTCTATAAATATAGCTTGTAATTCATAATTTACAATTTTGGAGAAATGAAATTGTGTTTAATTTTTGAGTAGTAAGTTGTGCTACATTAGTTATCAACACTGTGATCGAAATTAAAGAGTGTTCTGCAAGGCTAAAAATCACTAGCAACTCCTAGAACATGAGGAAGTACTAAGATCAGAAAATAAAAGCATAGAAGAAAGCGGGGGAAGAAAGAGAGCTCACCATATGCATTCCCGATCAACGTCGTGTCACGGAACCCAATAGTTATCGCAAGAGTAAGAATCATGAGGATCCAGTTTATTTCCGGAATATAAATCTGCCCATAAATTTGTTTCGATGTGTGGACAACTTTTACTCGTGGGAAGCATCCTAGAGCATGGCATTGTTTGACAATGGAAAATGTTGCTGTGATGACAGCCTGACTTCCAACAATTGCAGCTAAAGTAGCTATAACAAAGACAGGCCAAAAGACGGGATCTGCAAGGCAGGGCGAGCATCAGATGACATTCAAGACCTGAATTTAAACCCTTTCAAGAATAACTGAAAATAATACCCAGCTCCAGTAGGAAGAATCGAACTAACCAGGTATGGAGTCAAAGAAACTACTGCTGATATTTGAGATGTTCTTGGACAAAAAGGCAGCTTGGCCCATGTATTGTACCACAAGACATGGGTATACGACCAATGCAAATGTCAGCTGCACAATTCAGAACCCAATGAGGCTTCTCAAACATGCAAAAATGCAAAAGGAGGTACTACACTCGGTTGATCGACCATTTAACAAAGAAAGCTATATGCGTATAATTAGGAAATCGGCCATCACATAAAAGTGCTTCTGTAACGGTCTCTAAAAAACAATTATATGTTAAAACTATCAAAAGCGTATAAAAACTAATGATTTTTGAACTAAGTGTTCAAATTTTTGCAAACGTAAAGCTTAATAACAAAATTCCCTTAATAAATAACGTTATCATTTTGGCACATCCAGTAACATCTAGAACACCCCGCTTGCACAACATTGAGCCCTTGAACTGATTCAATGCTTTAATTTTATTTCCGAAAGGAAGAAAGCGACCAACATTTCCAACTCTTCAACAGAACGCAGTAGCATATTGATCTACTAGTTAATAATAAATCAGGTACCTAACAATCCATGTGAAGGCACCTAATAATCCATGTGAAGGCAACACAAACAGTTCCCTAACAGCTAATAGTTTTTTGTTCTAAAATTTCTCCTTCAACAGCAATAAAGGCCCCTGAAAATGACATACCCTTATTGAAAATGCAGTAAAATGACCAATATCTGCAAACATAGCTTCCGTACCTGTAAAGACCAAGCAAAACGCATTCTCAAGGAATCAGGAATGAGCAACCAAGCAAGAGAAGATTACTCAGTTTTTTCCCCTTTATTTAGTTATATTTTTCATGGATCAAGGGTGGGGATATCACTGGAGATGTCACATTTCCGGGGCAGGATCACAATACCCAAATTGAGGAAAGGCAGTATATCATGAGAATAATCAAAGACGATAGAAAATAATATGCAGTAGATGGTATCTAGAAGAGATTTTCTTGATCACTCAAGACATGTCCACATTACTATCTGCAATGCAGGTGCAAGGTCATTCACGGTCGACCATAGTCGAGCTCTGAATAATTGGGTCCTTGACATGGAATTAAAACAAACATTTCAAGCTAGCCATTTTGCAATTAGTTCCAACATGAGATGCTATTTTTGTAATTATATCCATAATGCATATGTACAACAATAACAATCCCAGTGCCTCAAGGGCTCCCACATATGCAGGGTCTTGGGGGGTGGGATGCACACAGCCTTACCCCTTCAGGTGATACCCTAAAGGGAGACTGTGTCCGAGATCCCTAATGCATATGTATTATATTCAAATTATTAAAACATAATTATGTAAAGAAAAATGCTAAATGTACCCAAATTAGGTACCCAATTTTTTTTGAGCAAAATTAGGTACCCAATTTATAAACCCAATAATGTGGCAAAAAAATCATTGCATTATAAAAATAACACTAAACTAGTTACGTTTTCATAAGCTAATGATTTTTTAGCAAAATCTATATTGGCTACACAAATGACGTACATATTTTAGGTACTTGTAGCATTGTTCTAATATATATTTACTAACAACTATCAACAAGGGCATTAAATTAAAGATTACAACACTTTTCATTCAGCTTTTGCAAATGTGAAGGCTTAAAAAAAACTTATGTTCCTTAACAGACCAATGCCATCATGCAGCCCATTATGTAAAGTTCGTGACACCAGACAGTCTAATGCCATGGTCCTACACCAGGCCACCTACATCTTAAGCTAAGCTAAGAATCCTCAAAAACATCAGAAAGTTCTCCCCTCGCTCCCCCGAGATCCCCATACGGGAAACAATAATGAGAAGAAGAGCTCCAATCTATCTCTCTCCTTTCCTCCTTTCCTCATTATGTATGTGCTCCAACATTTTAAGGCCCCGATTGGCCTTAAAATGATGATATAACGTCTCTAAGATAGATGCAGCAATATCATATATGTTCAGAAGATAATCAAGGCCACATATTAAATCATTGAGCAAAAAATGGATTCCACGTCGCAATCTGAACCACGATTACCATAGAAGGAATTGGCATGCATCTTTATACAATGAATGGAGAGGTCAAATCAAGCCAAATTGAACGCAAAAGCCAAATCAACATACCTGTTATGCTGAGAAGCACACCTCCAAGAGAGATCCATCCATCTTTTCCAGTCTCCTTGAAGAACTTGATAATATAATGAGGAGAAAGTGCACGCACTATCTTGGGGTTCCAAACAATTATGTTGTATAGACCGATTCCAAATATTGAAAACAGCCAGATAAGGACGATGGGAGCAAACATAAATGCAACCTTGTGGGTACCACAGTGCTGAAGAGCAAATAGACCAACCAATATGACACAGGCAAGCAGTAAGACCTCTCCTGCAAAAATATAGGAACCGCAGCTCGTAAGAATACAAACATTTCCAATTAGTAGATGTGAGGAGTTCAAAGATGCATCGAGGACGTAAGAAACGTTCTTGGAAAGTTCAAATTACAACCTTCAGTAATTGAAAATGACATAATATAGGACCCTTAACAAAACATAATGGCAGGCCTGTCCCCAAACCAAGCAAGTTGAAGCTCCCAATCCCATGTTTTCTAAATAACAACATTAAAATAGTTATGGTCTGATTTATAAGGGATATCCAAAACAAAAGGCAAGATAAGAGGTCCAAAGCAATGCAACAAAGGGTTCAATTTCATCTTTCATGAGAAAACATGTGTCTTCGTGTCAGGCTCTATATTTGAAGCCTGCCTAGGGCCCAAAATAGTCAAGGTTGGACCTGCAAGACAGTAACATGAAAGGTGAAGAAAGAAGAAGACGGCCTTAGTGCAACTCAATAACGCAAAAGAGATAGTCAACAGGATAGGATCCACATTAGCTGATCCCAATTAAAGGCAGAATGCTTGACGCATTCAGTTCTAGAAAATGTGGTATTAGTTCGAGTAAAAAATGTTGCAGAGATTTGAATTAAAAAAAAAAGGCAAGAAAAAACTCCATAAACTAAGACAATTAAGCAAAAAACATAGGAACACAGCAGTGGAGGAATGGAGAACAAAATGAAACAACTTACCATCTGTTAGTTTCTTTTCATTAACTTGAAGGCCTGATACTGATGATAGAACTGCAAATAAAGGGAAAAAAAAAATCCCTCAGTTGACAAAAATCTAGAATTTTTGCAGATCAACTGCTTAGTTGAATAAACAGCGAAGTAAAGCAACAAACGTTAGTGACAATAATTATAAACAGGTACCCGAGTTTTTAGAAGTAAATAAAAGTGTACAGAGAAACCATTAATCCTAACTGTTGATTCTTGAAATTTTTTTTTTTTTTTTTTTTGGTAAAGGCAGGGGAGGGGGTCACCAGTGGGGCTCGAACCCCGGCGCTCTCACACGGCAACCGGGCACCTTACCACTAGGCTACAAGGTAGTTGCTCACTTGACCGGCAATTTACACTAACATATCACTTCTTGTCTACATGATACACTGCATATTGCATCTTCAAGAACCGAAATGACAATGGAGAACTTCAATGATAAGGTAGAACAAGGCCAATTGTCTAGCACATGACGGAACATAGCTGATGTTCATAGTAATCAAAACTGCAAATAACGAAATTCAGATATGCAAAACATGCACAACTGATGCAAATGATTTAGCAACAAGAAGCAAATGTCACATTTTCACCATTTAAGTACCTGACATAGCAGGAGTCAGCACTCCATCACCAATGACCATGCCAGCACCAAACAGTACTAAAATGAGTAAGGCCGTTCGCAACCTTTTGTGTTTATCAAGGAATCTCTTTAATGGAGAAGAGGTTGGAGCTGGCATCGAGTGGCCATATTTATAGGTGGAGAGCTCCTCGTCTGCTGCTTGCTGATTTGGAAGTAAACTGAACTTTGCGTGCCTGCAAAGCAGAGAGTAAAGCGCAAAGGCTCCACCTGAAAGAAACAAAAATTGAGTTAGATCTAACACAAAAAGTAGAAGAAAGGGACTGCAAAAAGCAAAAGCATGATAATCACAGCTCACCTTCACCATTATCATCTGCACTTAACACAATCGCAACATACTTGAGCAAAGGTATCAAAGTTAGGGTCCAAAAGATCAAAGAAAATGCGCCAAATATTGCTTCCTCGTCTTGATGACTCTGCAGCTTCCCCACAAATGTGCTGGTATAAACATAGAGTGGAGAAGTGCTCAAGTCTCCATAAACAACACCAACACTTTGGTAGGCTAACAGTAGGTTCCTGGACAAATTCACCCACGAAAGCTGCAAAACCAAATGCACAAATGAAAACACACTCAAACAGCTCACGTCATTAAAAATACATTGCAGAAGCTTGAGGGTCCATATGTCTAAAGCAGTCTAGGCCATGCTTATAATAGTCCTCTACAGGCAAGACAATGTCATACACCAATAATCCTTTTTGGCACAATGAACAGGCTTTTGTAACAAGTAATTATAAAACTTCCCAGCATACTAAAGATGATGCTAAAATATGTTCGCTCTCATGAACTCCCAAATGAATCAACACAATATCTTAGTACTTATTTGAATGTAGAAAGGACTTCTCTAAAAAGATCTCATCGGAATACAGGGTTAGAAAACATGTCTAAGCTTATCTACAACCTTTTAACTCAATGATAGGGAAGCAGATCCCCAGAAAACTGAAATGATCTCACAACAGTCAGGTTTGTTCAGATAATGATCTAGGGATTTATAGTCGTGGGAAATTCCTTTTCTAAAAAAAAAAAGAAAAAAGAAAATACTAAAGTTTCACACTTCGGGAACATGATTTGGCATTTTAAAGCAAGATTTGTGTTTCCATCGCGTATCAAACTAGACAGAAACACAATTCATACAATCATGGAATTATTTTGATAAGAAGATACTTATTCGATTATTTGTTGGTTATTATATCACTCGATTTAAAGAATGATTAAATTGTGTGGACATGTTAAAGTCAATTTTCTAGATTCTATTAATTAGAGTACTTAATCTTCTTGGCTATTGCTTAATATTGATTTTATTTTTGATATTTATATTTTAACGGCTCAATTCATAACATTTCATTACTTTTTCTTATTTATCTAATATATAGTAATACAAGTGCTCTCTCCACAATACAACCTTAGAAATTTCTATGACTGCCTAATCCCCCATCCCCGCTTCCATTTCCGCTGTCACTTCATGCAACTATGGATTAGCCTCTTTAGAAATATATTTTAAATTTAACCATCAATTGACCATATTTATTTAAAGCTTGCAAAGCTTCGAAAGGACAACTTCAAGCTCCCTCACCCTTGCTGAAGTCAGCACAGGGAAGGTAAAGAAAGAAAAGGGAAAAATTGATTATTTTTTATATTAAAGACAATAGGTAGAATTGTGGCAAGTGAAAGCAAAAAAGAACTAAATATCATTCTTTTGGTCAGAGAGGAAAAGTTCCATCAGCATAACTAAAGATACCAAGGAGATCTACCGCACAGAAAAGGGATCAGAAATTTAAGTGCACCAGCCAAACAATCTTTTCAAAATAAGATCTAAATCCACAACAAACCCAGTAATACTAACAAAAGGAGAACCAAAGGATTTGCTATTAAGCTAGTAATCAGTCTGTTTGAACTCGGACTGAAGTTTATTTCACACGAACTAGAAAAGCCTACATGTATGATTTATAATTATTAGTTGATCTGCAAATCAAGTTCGGGTATAGAGAACTAAGGGGGACACTAGCAAAGAGTTAATAGCATGAATTCAAATCCATGAACCTTCAAAACAATAGTTCAATATAAAGGGTCAGCAAAAGCACAGAAGAAATCACTGTAGAAGTCAAAAGGCCACTGTTGGGGTTCCGGTCATTATCAATTAGGCACTGATGAACACCACCCACATGTTCCATTAACCTATTCTAGCAATTATTGTACGATAAGAAAAATCAGTCCACTCGCACCACAACAGATATCCCCTACCCAAAACCAAAGGACAAAAAATTCGGTTAAAAAAAAAAGGGGGGGGCTAGTCGTAAGAACCCAAAACGTTTTAAATGTTCTACATCGTATATAATTAAGTTTTTCTTAACAACATAATACTAATACAAGAAATCATAAAATCTTCGATCATAAATTTTATTAATATTAACTATTGAAACTTTAAAAATACAACCCCTAAAATTTAGAGGCTCAAAGTGAGTTGTTTGGGCTACTTGTGGTTATGCTCAACCTCATGAAGAAAACCCACGAAATTTTTGCCCAGAAAACCAAGAAAAATGCCCAGAAAGTTTGATAATTTACATGTCAATTAGAGAGGCATAATTATAGAGCAATAGATCTTATTAAAATCCAAATCAGATTCATTCGACAATCACTTCACCCACCAGGTAAGATAAATTATCATATTCATATTAGACAGCATCAAGTTCAGATTACTGCTCCATCCCATCTGAAGATCAACCTAGATATATTTCAACCTAGATTTAGACTGACCCAGAAGAACAGTCGCAAATAGAATTCCACTGAGGACACAAAGATTGAAACACATCAACAGTGCAATTCGCACAAATGTACACTGATTGAACAGTAACCAAGTCTTGCATATCAGCAAAAGTTGCTTCTTTTTTTTTTTTTTTTTTTTTTTTAAAGTAAAGGTTGTCTAGTTTGAGAGGAAATCCTAAAACATTTAACGCAGACAAGGGAAAGGAAGGCTCCATGTGAGAAACATAATTCTACATAGAAATACCAGAACCCTCGTGATCCAAATTCGGAAGCCACATCAAAAGCAGCTTAAGATTACCATTTCTCCGTCCAATTCTATGAAGAAACCAAACAAAATTTCACTGCGAAGAAAGAGAGTAGTGAATTATTACCAGAGAAGGGTTTGGAGGAGAAGAAAACCCGGACTCCGGCTCCATTGGCCGTACAATCCCAACCTGGATTGTCCTCTCTCTCTCTCTCTCTCTCAAACAGAAAGCGAAATGGGGTAGCAATTATTATTATGAGTCAATAATAATATATATATATATATGTTTATCAGTTAGGGATTGTTTTTTGTTTCTATAAAATGGGGGGGGGGGGCTAGGGACGACGCGAGTCATACGCGTGGTGGCTAAGGGCAATCCTATAATGAGTCGCAGTCATGATGACTCTCTCTTTCTCCTTTCTCTCCTCCAGTGATCATCGTCTTCTGGCTCTTTTTGTTGATGGGTCCGTTTGAGGCTCGACAATCCTCGTTTTTCAGCTATAAAGCGTTTTTACTAGGGGTCAACAAAAATGAATCCCATTTTTCGAATTGAACCAGCCATTTCAATTAAGATCCAGACTGGATTCTGCTGATTTATATACGTTTTTGGTCTTGATATATTTAATTGGTTTCTGGGTCAATGATCAGAAAACCCTAAGACCGGTCCAAAGATTGATCAACATTAGTTTTATATTAAATATTTTGGATGCATAATCTTAACATATAACTAATATGTACTATATTTATTTTAAATAAATATTAGTTTTTTTATTATTAATTATTATATATATATATATATTTTTATGTAATTATCCTTAAATTATATATGTATATATATGCATATTCTACCGTCAGTGACGAATCCAAAATTTTGGTTCACCGCGGGCTTGAATTACAAATTACTTCCATTTTTTACTTTATTTAATTTATTAGTCGTATATTTGTTTTTTACTGTCATTTGAAGTGAAAACTTAGTTCTTAATAGCTACTAAATATAAGAATTTTTTAGATAATTATATATATATATATATATAGAAAAATAGTAATTTTTTCAATTTAATTCACATCCAAGTTGGAGTCTTATTGTCATTTAAAATATTTTTATAAACATTATTATTGGATAACATATTTTTGTTGATATACATAATGAAAGGAATATAATCTTAAACAATGAATCCAAATTTGTGACTCAATAAAGCTCAATAAATAATTTTAGGGTTATTTGTTAACTTTTATATTTAGTTTTCAACAATTATTTATAAGGTATTGCACATTTTTTTCTTAAGTAAATTATTAAAAATAAACTTAAACAAGAATCAATCTGTAAACATAAAAGTATAAATATAGAACTTATATGATCTAAGTCATAGAGTTAAAAAAGTTAAAAAACAAAAAAATTGAAGTAATTTGCACAAAAATAAAAAATAAAAAAAAAAACTTATGAGAGTGCATGAGTAAATTACATGTATACAAACTAGTGGGACAATTGACACATATCAAAATTTTTTATCTTTATATTTTTCCTATAATATATAATATTTTATATTTCATATAAAAAAAAGCTCTAGAATAAGTAAGAAATTGGACAGGAAAAAATTCCAAAAATAAGACTTGGCTGAAGTGGTTGTAGGGAATCAATCCTGCATACGGTGCTACCCCCATGTGAGGCCCATGACCACTAAGCTAAGGTGCCAGGACTATACAATATATGTTCATATAATATATTTATAAAATTTGGGGGGGGGGGGGGGGGGGGGGGTGGTTTGGGGCCACCCTAAGGCTAACGTTGATTCGCCACTATCTACTATTATCATTATTTTTAAGTTTTTGACTTTTGTATATAAATATTTTTCTTCTTATAATTATAGTTGCTAGATGAAAAATCAGTCTAAATCTTATCCATCCTATTCAGACCAGTTTATAGCTGGTCTTGGACCGGACCGACCAGGTTTTAGTCGATCAAGTTCTGCCCAGACTTAGACCAATGTGCTCCCTAGTTATTTCCATTGTAAAAATTATTAGTGGTAGAGCAATAATGTGATTTACCCAAAAAAAAAAAAAAAAAAATTGTAGAGCTACAAAATTGCTTTGAAATAACAATCTTATTTTCGTGATAACAATTTTGCATTGGTACTAACATTACCCTTTTAGAGTTAAGCGCAAATTAATGCAACACTCCTTGAAGATATTCTAATTAAACATAAGAGACCCGCTAATACAATCTAAAAAAATAAAATAAAGTAGCAAATCTACTGAAAGTAAAGAATTAAGGAAGAAGAAATAAAGATGGCATTGATTTTCTGTGATTGCTGAGTCCCCCTTCTTAAGTCACTGCTTATTAGTTGTCATAGTACTTTAGGCAATATGCTCCAGCAGGAATTCCTACCCTTGAATACTAATTCTTTCCTCGTTTTTTCACATAATCCAAAGAGCTATCATCATTAGTTCAAACCTATTAGACTTGCTCTTGTCCTTAGAGTCTTTTATACTCAGCAACCATTGATGGACGCCTATATCTTGAGGTATAAACTTAGACCAACCATTCCCCAGAAGAAGATACAGCATTGCTTTGCAAAACTATAGTGCAGGAATAAGTGATCTGGATCCTCAAAGGCGACCTGACAACAAGGATAGGAGTTGGGAATTCTCACCCCTCGAGTCTCCAAGAGAGAATGGGTTGGAAGTGAATTATGAAACAGCTGCAAAGGGAACATTTTAATTTTAGGGGAGACATCAGAATTCCAAATCCATCTGAAAGGGCAGCTATTTCTTCCGACCCATGAGAGGCCTTGAGCTAGCCAACAAGTCGACTTGACTAAGAACTCTCCATTTGCTGTAAAACCTCAGCATATATTATCCGACATATGCCTGAAAAGAATTGTAGTACCCGCCATGAATGGAAGAATTCTAACTGGGAGAATCTTGCGCAACTCCTCAACTTTCCACATACTCTTATCAATAAACTCGAATATCTTCAAGCCTGGGTCCTTGACCTCCTAGTCCTCTCTAGCTACCTCAGCCAACGGTGTTAGGGTGCACCAGGCATCAATCCAAAAAGAAATACTACTACCATCTCCAATCATCCATCTAATATCTTTACTAAGTAAGCCACAACACGGCATAATGTTCTTCTATGCCTAGAAGTCATTGGGTTTCAAAACATAAGTGAAAAAATCTTCGTTATGAAGGTACTTAGCCCTCACTAATCGAACCCAAAGCGAGTTAAAGTTCCTAAGGACCGTCCAACCCAGCTTAAAAAGAAAAGTCGTATTCACTACCTACATATGCTTTAATCTAAGAACAAATGCTCCTTTTGGTTAACAAATCTTGTCCCAAGCCACCAAAAGCAGGCCACTTCCCTGGTAGCTCTTCCTCCAGAAGAAATATCTATAGTACTTATCCATACTAAGGGTGACCGATTTCGGAATCCAAAAACACTACGTTGTATGAGTTGGAATTGCCTCTAGATTTGACTAAATTAAAATAGTTTTGCTAGTTTTTGAGCTAGAGGTTAACCTCTCAAGGAGCTAGTTTTTGAAGGAACTTATCTTTGAAACCCTTGAAATTTACATTACTGGGTCTTAAACTAGCAAGAGGACAACCCAAATATTTGTCAAGCCCAAATGACATGCTTATACTAAAGATACCACAGATCCTATGCCTCAATCCTGGAGGAACATTCTAGGAAAAAAAAACCTAGAGAAGACTTATGGTAATTCACTAACTAACCAAAATGAGAACACTATTGATCCAATATGGATTTCAACGAACTAAAAACTTTTACAATAGCATGGCAAAAGAGAAGGCTATCATTATAAAATTAAAAAAAAGGAATATCAAAGCTACCTATGAAATACAAACACCTAGTGCTTGGTCACCTAAGTCCTCCTTACTCTGAATCCTCCTTGCCAGCACTTCCATACAAAGAATAACTAAGTATGGTGGGGATCAGCAATGTCAAAGCCTTTAAACCATCATCGTCACCAATCCAAATACAAAGTTATCCTTGAGTTAGACTATTTTCTTTTTACACTTCCAATGTTGATTAACTAACTGGAAGAATCTGGAGTTGCAATCATCATCAATTAACTATTTCTTGTGACAAAGCATCCCCAAAACCTCTTATTGTAGAGGAGAAGATTTCCCATTGTTTAATTAGTTGTGGCAGCTGCTTATATTCAACCTTAAGCTTAGGATTAGCAACTATCAAATCTTGAAGCTCCTTCATCTTATTTTCATTCTTTTCAAATTGAAACTTGACATTAGGATTAAAAGACTATCAATATGTACTTAATACCTCTTTTAATGAACTACATAAAACAATTTAGATCCTATAAAACAATATTTCAAATTGGATGAAACTAATGCTCTAACTCAATCACTTGAACACCATACAAGGTCAAATCTAAAGGGAGGAGCCCTATTATGACCAATAGGCTCGGTATCAACCCAAATACGAGTATGGCATGAGATCGAAATATAGCCATTAGTGACACTAGCTCAAGGAAAGATCTACATCCAAGATTTATGCACTAAGCATCTACCAAGGCATTCCCAAATGCTAGAATGTAATAGGTCCATCTTCCAAGTTTATGAGTGCCTTCACAAGGTCAATAAAGTCCATATCAAGGCTTAGACTCCTAAGATGCTCCAGGCACGAAGGCTTGATGAGCAGGCCCCCATCTTGTCCTTTGGGTTTAAAAGTTCATTCATGTGACCTAGCAAGCAATAGGGGGATAGCTCCAAACCCACCATTTCTTTACCACGAGACCAAAACTCATCATTTTCCTCCTCTTGAGTTGGAGCATAAATAAACATCACCCTAAACTCCAAACATTTAATTAAATCCTTGATTTTCACGTGAAATAATCTTTTAGACCTACTTAGCACATCAATATTACATTTAAAATAATATTCATGCCGACCCCCTAAACTATTGATTAAAATTAAAGTGACCCTTGAATTTTTAATTTTATTAAGTACACTCCCTAAACTACTAGCCAAAATCAATATGAGACCCCCCCCCCCCCCCCCCCCCCCCCCTCCCTTTAACCAACCCAAACTTGTAATTTAATCAAACACATCCCTGAAACTATTAGTTAAAATCAATATAAGCTCCTCAACTTTTAAATTATATCAGGGATACACCTTGAACTATTAGAAAGATCAATTTGATTCCCTAATTTCAAATTTCATCAAAGACATCGAAACTATTAAAAAAAATTGGTTTAGGTACTTTGACATTTCATAATATATTTTATGGAGTACTATGATTCTAAAATATTTTTAAGGTACCCTAAGAACTGGTTTAGGTACTCTGGCATTTAGTAATATATTTTATATAATACTAAGATTCTAATATATTTTTAAGGTACCCAAAATTTTTGTAGCTTTTTTTCAAATATTTCTCAAATATTTTTAAGGTACCCCGGCTCGACTGCTCACTTCTTCAGGACTTCTTTGGGATTCTTGAGTCTTAGCTATTATTGAGGGTGATCAGTGGAAACTTCCATAGGGTTGTTCGGAGCTTCGACCCATTTGGGACATGATAGATTTCAGCCCTCGGGCTGGTGTAGCAGACACCATTAGGTGGATGGGTGACCCTTCGGGAAAATTCACCACCAAGTCTGCTTGGGAGATTGTACGGAGTAGGAGAGAGGAGGGCACCATTCATGATCTTCTATGGTTTCAGATGCATATTTCGAGACACTCCTTTCTTCTATGTATTGCTTCCCAGAAGAGACTTTTGACTAGAGACAGTCTGTTATGTTTTGGAGCACTTGGAGTTCAGGGTGTGTGTGTTCTTTGTGGCCTAGCTGATGAGACCCATGAGCACCTCTTCTTTGCTTGTGATTTTTCTGCATCGGTCTGGAGTTCCATTGTCCCACGTACATCTATTGCATGGCCTACCCTTCCTTGGGATGATCTCGTCACTTGGGCTGCTCAGCACCTCAGGGGTTGAGAGATTGGCACCATCATTGCTTGACTCTGCTTCTCAGCGACAGTGTACACTATTTGGTATGAGCCTAACCTTCGGGTGCAACGCTTTCAATCCAGATCGGCTGCGGTCATGTGAGAGGAGATTATGGGTTTAGTCAGGAGCCGCCTTCTTGCTGCTTCCTCGTTCAGAGGAGCTCATTGCCATGCGGATTTGCTTCGACGGTGGGGTATTGAGCCTTAGTTCCCTCTTTGTTCCCTTGTATTTCTTGGTTGATGTATGAACTATGTCTGGACTCTGTTTTAATATTAGTTCTTTTTTGTAGGCTTCGGCCATGTCCTGGGGTAGGCCCCTTGTCGCTTTATAAAAATATTTCTTTCTTTTTTATATATTTCGTTGAATTACCAAAAAAAAAATATATATAGAATTTTGTTAAATTATGCTCATATGGCAGTAATAGAAATAAAGCACTAAAAACATAATTTAACTATTATTTTTATTTTAAATTTATACAACTCCTTAAGACTACCAAGAAATAATTTAAAAAATTAGAAAATAAAATTACATTTTTATTTTAAAATTATTTTTAATATACTTTTGGTATGTAAGATTGTTTTAAATATGATTGAAAATTTTACACTAAGTTATATTGTTTTTAAAGTGTCGAATTAATTTAATTTAATAAAATTTTAAAGGAGTTGTGTGCATATTATAAGGGAAAAAAGTTACTAAAGTTCAAGTTATAGTAAAAATATTCTAAAACCTTAGGACACTAAAAAATTGTATTATAAAATCTAAGGATACTTGAACCAATTTTGTTTGAATATTTTTTTATTGTTTCGAATGTCTTTGATATAATTTTTGAAATTTTGGGGGTCAAATTAATTTTAGTTAAAAATGCGGGGGTGTCTTTGATAAAATTAGAAGATGGGGAGGTTACATTGATTTTAACCAATAGTTCACGGGGTTTCTTTGATGAAATTAGAAGTTCGGGGCTTACTTTGATTTTGACCAATAGTTTGGGGTCTTTTATAAATATTATCCTTACATTTATCTTGATCCCAGAAGTGCCACAATCCATCCACATGATTATGAGTGGGAGAAAATTTGAATCTTCAGAATCCCAATTTATACTAGCAAATAAAATCAAGAGGTTCAATCATCATGATTTCTAATGAGCAGAACACATGGGCCCTTGGCTTGGACTTAAGAATCTTAACTTCTTCATGAACTACGACTCTTTCCGCTCCTCTAACATTTTAACATAAAATTCTCATGATATAGATATGAGACTGGTTCCATCACCCCTTCTACCTACCCTACTATTCAAATTCCTAATCCTCATTCGAGCCCAATCTACATTATAGTTGTTAAGTGCGATAAGACCATGGGATTCTTCAGTCAATGCGTCCTTGCCAACAAACTATACAGTGGTTACCATTAGTTAATGTAAAGCTTTTACCAACAAACTGTATGAATGAGAGTAGTTCCATCACCACTAAAAAATCGTCATTACCAACAAACAAGGGAATAAAGCAAAACCATAAAAAAAAATGTTCATGTTGAAAAGGAACCCACAAAGAATAGTAGGAGGCGCCACCCTCCAACATTACAAAAGAGAGATAAAAAGCACAAGAGTACAGCCATAGAAAAATGAAAAATACCATAGCACATCCAATTCCAAAGTCCTTTAGAAACCAATAAAATATCCAAGAGTTCATTCCCTTAAGCCACCAAATGGGCAAGGCGTCACGCCTATCCCAATCACACCCTAAACCAAACCTTGAGTCAATCAACCAAAACCATACAGTAGCAAAATAAATCATAAACAAACAAGAGTAATAAAGTGAGATCAAGTTAAATATAATTATAGATAGGAATACGAAAAGTCTCCAATTTGGGAGATCAGTTCTTTCTGCTAAGGAACCCTACATCCAACTAGTAGTACTATAATGGGTGTTTACACCCCAAACTTGAGGGAGTTAGGACGACGCAGTTTTGAGCAAAGCACCATGCGCTTGTCACGTGAGGCGCTCCTTGAGGAAGGTAAGGCCTTTCGATGTTAAGGTAAGGACGTCTCGAGCCTAGTTGTGGAGGAGTTTAAAACCTTGAAAAAGGTATCAGTCACTCAAGACTCGAGATGGTTGAGGGGATAAAAGGAGCTCAAGGTTAAGAGACTTCTTAGAAAGCTGCAAGGCAAGTGGTTTCCAAGCTGAAGGTAGTAGCTTAGAGCGAAATTTCAAATGCATGGGCTTCAAGCTTATCTAACAGAATGTGGGGCATCTAGAAGGGAGTCCAACTGAAAAAGTGGACATGGGCTTCCAGAAAGATGTTGGATCGCACCAAATCAGGGGTACATTAACTACGGATTCATGCATCAAAGAAACTTTGAGGCCAACGTGGAAAGAAAATGCTTCAGAATTAGGGAGCAACAATTATTTCATTTTTCTATATGAGACACTATTGTAGTTGTAAAGTGCTCAATACCACTCATACAAACTTTTCAAGTTTCTTTACAACACACTTGTACTTTTTACCTAAGAGTAACATAACTTAGATTAGCTTAGCTTGACATGGATATTGCTGTACTTGCTTTCATCGGAGTAGTACAGTCCTTCGGGCTTTAGGTATGAACTCCTCGTTTTGATCTGTTCCCAAAATTTGACAATTTGAGAATTAAGGCTTTAGTTTGAGGCTTTGACAACCAAGGTCAGGCTTGACCTTGATCGAGTTGGTCCTCATCCAGTGACCCAAATACGATTTGCTTTGCCTAAATCTTGTCAAACTCTAACTCATTTGAGTTATTATTAGTCAAGAGTGCCAGGCCTAAAAAAATGATTGACTTGTATTTATAAGTGGACTGCTGAGCTTTTGAGTTTGTCTCCACCCCAATTCCTAACTTTTAAGTGCATTAGGAGAGGTCTATGTGGGCCCTACCCCATCACTGTAAATGTCACTTGAGTTAGGTCCATACCCCTTCAATTTTCTATTATCTTATATATTGAAAATCCACAAAAAATATAAAAGTCTCCTTGACTCTAGAATAAGCAAAATCAACATGTTTAACAAACGAAGTTGGATACACTAAGTGCATCACCTCCTTTTCCTAGAAAAGGTGAGTGGTTGAGGTCAAAGGCAATGCGATCCGGAATTTAGACTCACTCCCTAGTCGCGGCAAGTCCCTTTTGCACATTTGTTTACATTTGTATTTATGGAGACTATATTCGCACACTTGACAAACAAATAAAGCAAATGCGCCTTGTGGAGACCACAGAAGGAGGCTTAACATAAGCCTGAATTGTCTTGAACCTCATCGTGGATTATCAAAACACAATCTCATACCATTCACTAATGGTTAGGACAAGGCGATCTACTACTCTTGAGCTTGAGGGACCCGAAGGCTTAGCCTTAATTGGGTCCCCACTTGAGCACCCTATAGAACAGAGTCCTATGTCACAAGGGGATGAAACTAGTCATAACCATGGCAATAAAACAGAGTTGATGAAGACATCCAAGAGGACGAGTGTATTGGGCTGGATGGCTATTCTCTAAAGAGTTTTATGGCCATGCCCAAACGTTGTATGGAAGTAGTTGATCAAAGGATTGAATAAGCCATGAAAGAGGTCTATGAAAAACAACATGCTAAAATAGAACGCACTCTAGCAGCCCAGCATGAAAACTCTGTTGCCATGAGAGCCATAATCAATGACGCTGGGACCTTAATGAATGAAAGGCTTTATAGAGAAACCGACAGAGTCTTGGTTGAGATGAACTCAACCCTATCTTCTACTACTGCCCTTCTAGATGAGGACGTGGCAAGGTAGATAGTAGTTGAAGTTGGGTCTATCTTAGTTAGGCAAGCTGAGACTCATAATGGCTTAGTCCAAGCCGTTAGAGAGTATATTAGGCAACTCAAGCCTATTCCCCCTCCTTTAGCTCCAATTGGGTATCCTCATGATATTCCTTCGAGCTCACATATGCAAGTTGCTCGGGTAGACAACACAGTCCCTGAACCCAACTATGGCTAACCCAAGTGCTACTCACTTGGATCCTGGCCATGGGATTGACAATGTATCTCTTGGGGTTGCAAGACCTTTGAACCAGGGATTTCCTCTGGCTTTGAGGGATCTCAATACCAACGTGTAAGTAGCGCCTATCCTTGAGACAGGGAGGCATAGTTTCTCACACCCTCCTTATGTTGACAAGACTGCCTCCTGGCCTACTCAAGGCCTTGGAGTAGGTGCACAGGGACAGGTACCCAATCTAGGGGACTAGGCCCTTCCTCGTAGGCCTCTTTACATTTATGAGATTGGGGGCAAATTAACTACCCACGTCCTTAGGATCAAAACTTGGGAATTAATCAAGCAAGGATAGCCCAACAGCCTGTCAGTATAGGTGTGTCTTCAAGGATGCCATGTAACTAAGGGTATGTTGGAACATGCTTCATTGCTAATCAAATGAATGGCCAGAATGATCAAGGGGGTTACCTTGCGTATGTGGGGCAAGAACCATTCCTGCATCCGATTGTAATGGGAGCTCAAGAGTATCCTGTCGATCCCCCTCGAGACCCTCAGCCACTTGGGGGGCAATGGCAGGTGCATAACCTTGTGGCAAACCTACCCCTCCAAGACCAATTGGCCACCCTTATCTAGCATATGTATGGGTCAGGCCTTGGGAGGGTCAATAGACTCTTGTATAGTAAACCATACCCTAACTACATTGACAAGGATTACCCTTTTCTTCAAGGATACAAAATCCCCAACTTTACCCTTTTCTCAGGAGAA